>OY759238.1:12580248-13830248 GCA_963662185.1 Eilema griseolum | reverse complement strand
ACCACGATCATTCGAATGTTGTCTCAAGTCGAAATAAAACGAAATCATGTATTTATATTATACAAAGAGGGCTCTCACGACAGCGATTGAAATACTTATACGTATTATTGCTACTTGAATTGTCGCTAACGACACAAAACAGACGTCTAAACCCGCGATCGTAGTAAGGGCCTGTTTACATCTGAGCGAGCCCCAATCACACGCGCCTCACTTCACCACGTCACGTACAATAAGATAGCAACTCCATTGTCAACGTATTTTGTTCATGCTGATTTTACTATTATTTCGACGCGCTGTCCGTAAACTAACAGTAATCTCGCTTAACCGGATCAATGGCTGGCACTATACCTAAATTCTGATAACATAATAATCCTAAATTAATACTTTGTTAAGCACAATGTCTCGTAATTTCGCTTTAAGCTTCCATATTAGAGCCCGGGATTCGCAGTGTTACATTTGTTGAAATCTGACGTACAAACATTAAGAGGATCGATTGAGTATTAATATACTTATAATAGATTTAATTGGTATTATTCTAGAGGATCACTCAATATCTAAGAAAAACTAATTATGTCAGTAATTGGCGCGAAAAACGTTTCCTGTATTTCTGGTCGAAATTACCAGAAATACAGGAAACATTATTAGTCTACTATTGAGGAGAGATATTGCGAATGTATTTTTAACTACGATGTTTTGTGTTATGCCAAATAGAGGGTCAAGAAACAGAGTCGCTTACTACTTATCTAGTGAAGGTTGCATCCGAAGCTTTCACATAACATCCCGGGGTTCGCTCTGTGACTTTTCCTCCTCCTGGGTTTGTCAACTTTAAAACAGAACTAGTATGTATTCATGAACTAGCATAATAATCAAATGTAAGGATCGAAGAATAAAGTAAACAGAGCTAAAATAAAGTAAAAACCGCATTACCACACACACACACAGAGAGAGAGAGAGAGAGAGAGAGAAAGTGAGAAATACTATAGTTTTTTTTGTAATTTAAGTGGTTTATTTATATAGGACACGTGAATTAGACTACGTCTCGCCTGATAATAAGCTGAAGGCAAAGTCTAAGAAAAGAGGGTCACACTCAGATGGATGACCTCATCATAAGCTTTTTCACGCCCCGTTTAAAGAACCCGGGACTGTAAGAAGAAGAAAACACGTGAGCTGGTAATGAATTCCACGCTTTAATATAACAACAAAGGAAAGAGTCTCCGAACCGCTTGGTTCTTCATCGGATACTCTGCACCGTATGCGGGTGACATCTAAGTCGTAAATATTTTCCAATTGCATCTACTTTTATGGGAACAACGGCAGAACTACCCAACCTACCTACGCCAGAGCCAAGTCCGTCAATCAGCAGGTGGGTCGACTTGGAAATAAGATTGGTTTGGCCCTAAATAACTTAGAGAGGTCACATCTATCAGACCCTTAACTGCTTCCAAGGGGGAAAATGGGGAAGATAGAGAGGAAAATGTGAAAAAGGCTTCTATAAACATTAACTCTTGATTTGGGTAGTAATTAATTTGAAAATAATAAATACATAGTCAAGAGGGCCCAGAACGGGAGATTCAGTTTCACGCTTAAATCAATTAGCCCAAGTTTGTTTCGCGCAAAGTTTGAAAATGGAAACAATGAAGTCACGTTCCGTAGCAGCTGCAATATTTGAACAAATATTTAGTACCCATCATGGGGGACTAACTAGAGAGGCCACACGGTAGACTCTCAACCGACTGACGCAAGTGATCACCGAGCACACGTGCTTCGGGTAGTATCTGCGTCGGATGGAGAAAGAGCCAACGTCTGAGTGCCATCACTGCGATGGGAGCGAGGGCTCGAGGCTGCACACGCTCACCGAGTGCCCGGCGTCGGAGATACCGAGACGGGAGCTTTTGGCGGCCCTGGAAGTGAGAGTTCTCACGCTCGCCACCTTGCTCGCGGCGATCAATCGATGCGTGGGTGGCCGCGCGCTTCCTTCTGCGAGCAAGTTATGCTCGTGACGGAGAAGGCGGGACGCGTGCGACTGTGGGAGCGAAGGAGGATCGCAAGCCAAGCTGCCCGCGTTCTGAGGCAACTCGAGCGCCGGAGGTCAATGAATGACCTCCGTCACCCATGAGCGCAGACCTGGGGGTGAAGGGTGGAGTCGCCTATCACTCTGGCAGAAGCAGGCCGGGGCGGGGGCCTCCCCGTTTAAAGGGATGAGTTGGGGACTCTGTGGGCCCCACGAGTTCCGACACCCGAGGAGCGCCAGATCGAGAGAGATGGCCCGAGGTGAGGTGTGAGGGATATGCCTTTCAACCTCACCTTCGGCAGCCAAAAACGACCGACAGGCGCCGTGCGTTTTAGTCGATTCGAGTCCGACATAACCTCTCCCACCGGATCCGACGTATCTGTGGGGTTTTTCACACGTAAAAAAAAATCTAGTACTTAAATAAACGTACCTATTGTTTATGTACAAATAAGTAATACCAGAAACGGTCCGGCAGTCCATTCTACCGTCCCATGAATTTAGATTGCAAGTTTATTCCAAGTTCAAAATTCATCCGATACTCGCACATCGTCATGTATAATTTGATGTGGGAAATATGATCCACTCGACGATGGCGATGCATCAGCTGCTTTCTACTGCGTCAAATTGCAATATGTGTATTTGTATGGATGTGTTAATATGGTAAGTTTAGTGTCTATATCTATATTTTTATTTAATATCACTTGAGTATAAGTGCTTTTTTTATTATATCAGTAGTTTATGCAAATATTACAAAATTATTAAAATGAAATTATTTTCAAGGGATGTTATCCAATTTTATTATGTGCCATATCTATATTTATGGTTTTGGGGAGATTAGTGAAACAAAACTCAGTGAAATTTGCATATTCGAGCTTGTCAAAGAAAGAATATACGATCTTATCATATATTTATGTCATTTTCATAAAATAAAAATACATATATATACTTGTCATCAAAATTCATAAAAACGTATAACTTTCTGCTCCTGCAAACATTGCTAGCCAGCTCGAGAGCTGGTTCTATTAGTAAAATGTTAATTTTTCGTTTTAAAATCTTTAAACACTGATGTTATATTATTTTTATACGCAGTCCGCATCCCTTTACCGCTTATCTTGCAAACACACACGCTTGAAAACCGAGTGATATAAAGACACTGACGACAACGGAGACGACGGGTCGAACGCTTCACGGTGGCTGAATATTTAGGCGGAGGTACGCTTAGCGCAGGCCCGCCGCTAGCTATTGTAGCGCCCGCGTGTAAGACCGATTTTCCACCCCTTTCTTATAGTGAAGAAATAATACACGCTCGCGCTATGTGCTATCGCTGTGAGCAAAGCACCGAGTAAGAGGTCACAGGTCCGAATCCGCTTGGGACCCAAAATACATCTTATTTCATCGTGAATGAACAGGGGCGACATTTTGAGGTCACGCCATCACAGTGACGGTACGATCCACCATGTAGGACTGGCTAGTGAGGCCACACGGGAGCCTCTCGTAACGGCTAACGCCGGTGATCATCGGGAATGAGTGCTTCAAGGATTAACTGTGTTCAGGGGAATCTGTGAAAATTTTGATGCGCAGGGGGCGACAAATCTAGGCAATATTTGAAATCCGTCGGCGGAAAATATAGGGAGATTTGACGTCCAGAAGGGTTGGAAAATTAGGTAAGATTTGATGTATAAGGGTGGCAACACTGGGCAAGGTTTTACGGTCAGGGGATGGCAAATCCTGAGAAGCTTTAACGTCCAGGGGGCAGCAAATCCAGAGAAGTTTGGACGTCCACCCGCTTGAGATGCACGCTTTGCACGCCCGCTTGCGGCCTACTCAAGAGATACTAGATGTTAGTGTAGGCAGACAAATACGCAGTATAAATAAATATTTTAGTACTATTACTTCACTGGCACTGTCACTGGCAGTCAAATAACAAAACGGAGGTACAAAAAGTGCTGCTTTAGGTACTAATACATACTCGTATCTCCTGAAAGATACTTGTTAGTGTAGACTATAACGCAGTAACTATAAGTATCTTACAAGGGGTGGTATAATAAAATATGTAAAAGTTTGAATGGATAGATGGACGTTTGTCACTCTACCACGTCAGAACGACTGAAAAGATTGGAACGAAATTTGACGCTGAGATACTTAGACTGTAATTGACACTGAAACTACACTTGTTAGCGTATTAATATTGTTATTATATAAATTTAAGTATTAGGTATACGTCCTGGGCACTTGAAGGAGCTCACGTCGGGTTCGGCGGGGGAGAATGGGCAGCGACTGTTGGGGTGCTTGGTGAGGCTGGCAAATCTTCTGCTGAGTGGACGGCTGAATCCTGCCGTCTGTCCCTATCTCTATGGGGCATCTCTGTGTGCGCTTACGAAGAAGGACGGCGGGCTTAGGCCAATAGCGATCGGGAGCGTACTCCGTAGACTGACGGCCAAGCTGGCGTGCCGATCAGTGAGGGAAGCGATGACGGAGTATTTGCTGCCGCACCAGCTTGGTTTTGGGGCGCGTCGGGGATGCGAGGCGGCTATCCATGCAACGCGCGCGTTTGTCATGGACCCTGACCGTTTGGACTGCGTGGTGCTGAAGCTCGATATACGAAATGCTTTTAACACATTGGAGAGAGACGTTCTTTTGAGTGAGGTCAAGGATCAGGTTCCCTCTCTCTACCCTTTTCTGTTTCAAGCGTACCATCATCCCTCTAATCTCTTCTTCAATAATAACTTAGTCTCTTCGCAGGTGGGTGCTCAGCAAGGGGATCCGCTGGGGCCCCTCATTTTCAGCCTGGCAATCCATAAAGTCATTACGGAGCTTAAATCCGACCTGAATTTATGGTATCTTGACGATGGGACCCTCGGGGGTTCACCGGAAGACGTCTACCAGGATCTGAACGCTTTGATTCCTCGTCTCAAGAATCTGGGTCTGGAGGTGAATCCCTCTAAATGCGAATTGTTCCCTTGCAGTGCTGAAGCTCGTTCTTGCTTTTCTCGCTTCAATGCCCTTTTGCCTGGTATCAAAGAACTTTCTCCGTACTCCTTCACCCTCTTAGGGTCTCCTATCTTCCCTGATGGAGTGCCAGAAGCAATTTCTTCCCGCACTAAACTTCTCCTGACCGCTCGAGAACGTCTCAAAAACCTTTCTGCGCACGTGGCGCTGGCCTTATTGCGCATGTGCTTTGCCCTCCCTAAGCTAACGTATCTCCTGCGGACTACGCCTACCTGGGTATGTCCAGTGGAAGTCGCAGCATTCGACGACAGCCTTAGATCCACTGTTGAGTCGATTTTAAATGTATCTCTCAATGAGTCTCAGTGGACACAGGCGACTCTTCCCATTCGTCACGGAGGTATCGGGGTGCGACGCGCGCGGGATGTGGGTGTGCCGGCTTTCCTGGCGTCGGCGCATGGGGTAGCGGATCTCGTCACTGTAATCCTCCATAATAATGGTGGCAGAGTGACCGTGCCCTTTGCGCCCGGCGCCGAGACAGTGTGGTTCGCCTGCAGTTCAGCGGCGTCGAGACCAGTCGTGCCCACTGTCCAGCGCGCTTGGGACGAGGGCATTGCTGTAAGGCTTAGGGAGCAGTTATTGGAGGGTGCTTCGGGAGCCGATATGGCCAGGCTCCGAGCAGTGTCACAGCCGGAATCGGGAGCGTGGTTGCATGCGCTGCCTTCACCTCACCTGGGCACTTTGTTGGATGACAATTCGTTGCGGGTGGCGGTGGCCCTCCGCCTGGGCTGCGGGTTGTGTGAACCCCATAGATGCACCTGCGGTTCCATGGTGGCGAGCGATGGCCATCACGCACTGAGTTGTCTTAGAAGTACGGGTAGGTTTCTGCGCCACCATGCTCTCAACGACATACTTCGGAGAGCCTTTGTGTCGGCGGATATCCCATGCCTATTAGAACCACCTGGCCTCAGCAGATCCGACGGCAAAAGGCCGGACGGTATGACTCTGGTGCCATGGAAAAATGGTAAGTGCCTTCTGTGGGATGCCACGTGTGTCAGCACGGTTGCGCCCAGTCACCTGAGCCGTACTGTCCGGTCTCCGGCAGCTGCTGCTGAGGACGCAGCGGATAAAAAACGAGAGAAGTATGCGGCGTTGACAGAGCAATATATGTTCGCTCCCTTTGCGGTCGAGACAATGGGTAGTTGGGGTACCGACGCCAAGAATCTGATGAGCGAATTAGGGCGCAGGTTGAGGGACAAAACCGGTGACTCCCGCTCCGGCTCGTACCTGGGGCAACGGTTGGCCATAGCTGTTCAACGGGGCAATGCCGCCAGTGTCATGGGTACCTTTGCACCAGGTACGATGAGGGGCGGGTTAATAGATTAGACTGTCACTCTGACTGTACAAAAATGTGGACAATATTTTAATTGTATAACTTAAGCTACTTAATTAAGTAGGTCTGATGAATTCTACTCGAGTAAATTTTTGTAAAATCAACTAAAATTAAAACGATGAATGTAATTTACTTATTCGTATCAAGCTTGTAATCACGTAACCATTCAGTTCAGTTATAATGGAAAAGGAATTCAAAATATCTATTGGATTTTGTTATTAGTAACTTATTTATTGGATCATAGCAAGATTACTACAGTAATTTTGCCTCACTTGTCAAGATCCCGAGAGAATGCGAATATGAAAGGCCGACCCAAACTTACACGGTTCTGTACTTAAAGAAGAAAAGTGGTTTCAGTAAGGGTTATCCAAATTGAAAGCTGTTGAACGAGTCATGGCTGAAAGAAACCAAGAGAAAATACCTAATTATTTTTTCGGAACTACTAATGACCTAATTAGCCCATGGAATAGAAAAGCAATTCTGTTTAATTTAAATATGTATATGCTTGATCTGCAATAATATATTTAAATCCCCAGGAATCCCCACTAGTGATACCTACATTAACCGATTGTACTTATTATTTTTAATAGTTAGTTTACATAGTACACTACCGTGGTTTCCAAGTTACATCGAACTAGGGCAGCGTACGTTATAAATAAGTTTGATGGAAAATATGTTAAAGAAAATGAAGATCAAGTTAGATAAATCTTATTTATTTTCATCTTCTTTATAAAAACAAAAGTAACGTGGAACTTGTGAAAGAAACTTCGTGTGCTTTCAGTAGAAACCTAAAATGCAATATTTATACAGTAATATTAACATGAATTTGGGAAATACCGCGTTACAGAATACCGCGGTTATGTTATCTTCATGTTGTGTTCCCAGAGGTGAGTAGGGTAACCAGAGCTCACTGGAGAATTTGTGCCGTCAGTGGGATGACTAATGGCTTGTCCTGCTTTGTCCTCTACACTGACGGCACAGAAACTCTGTGCTTACAAGGTCGGCAGCGCTAATGTGGCTCCTCTGGTGTTACACACGTCCATAGGCCACGGTAACCTTTTTCCATCAGGTGGGCCATGTGCTTGTCTGCCACCTAAGTGGTATAAAAAAAATAGAAGGATACTCATTGTCCTGCCCACCTAAAATCTGCCTAAAACAGCGAGATAGATAAGAAAGAACCTTCGGTCTCTCGGACTTTAAGAAAGAAAATGTACACCACTGACACATTTAGTAAATATTCAAAAAATCAAAAAAAATCTACTCTAAACATTGTCATATGATAAAGATTAAATGTAATTAATTATGCAATGATTTTTATTATTCATTATGTAAAAGTTGATGGTTAGTTTTAGGGTATTCACCTAAACCAATTTTACACTCTTGCACACTAAGATTAATACAAACTGAGTGAAACCCCTACTCAACATTTTGAAGATTTGAATAGATTCATAATAGTGAACTGCGATAGATAGCACTTTACAAGGTGATAAACTAAACTAATATTTACTTAGTATACCTACGATCCTTCGAGCTTCTTCAACTCTAGAATCAAACTCTCGGAACTTTATTAAAAGTTTGCTACGTGATCTTTTCTTCGTATAGTACTTAGATGCTCTCTACAATTTTCTTCCAAACTTCAATATCATATCCAAGACAAGCAATGGTTATTAGTGTTGCAAAATATCTTTTGAGCTCTTCGGTTTTAATTGATGAATATTTTTGTTTACCGACGAGCATGCATGAAGAATGTAATGAGAGTGAATGAAGCGAGAGTAGTATGTCAGGATCGTAGCAAGTGGAGATCCGTGATCTCTGCCTACCCCTATGGGAAACAGGCGTGATTTTATGTATGTATGTATGTATTTTTGTTTGAAATAATTCGAAAAATATTCAGTTAGAGCACAAAGTAACATTTCTAAACGCTAAGAGCTATGTTTTTAAATTTTACATTTGCAGCCAGATTTACAAGTCATTAAGTTATGTCTGAGAGAAAAGTTTAATGTTGTAGATTAAAGGGGTTTGACGTGTGATCTTGGATCTAGATGGACGTTGTGGTGATGTCATTTAAGCCTCTTAACACTTCCATGTACCGCCACTCAACACGAATCCTCTACAGAGCATCCATATCCAGGTCCAGGTCTCGATGGATTCGAAGACTCTCATAGTCCACAAAAGCTGGCCTTCGATTCTATTAAAGCAAAACCACTGAAATACTACTAAAAATGGCATTGAATTTTAGAATTTATTTCTATACCTGTTTGCTGTGACTGGAGTGATTTTTCAAAAGCTTTATCACCTTTTTGAAGACAGTGTGACGCACTCCGTACCAAAATGAAATCAGTTACTTTTCTATTTTTATCAGTAAATACAGGGTTAGGGCTGTTTAACATCAGACGAATATATACAGCCCAGACTCAGCCTCAGATGTATGGCTCGAGTCAACAATAGTGGCCGGAAGACGGTAATAGGCTCACCCTCTTACTTACGTGGGACTAAAATCAATGATTGGTGAAATGTGGGTGTTAATTCACCGCTGCCTAACCCTCCGGGGATATAGGCGTGATTATATGTATGTATGTATGTATTACAGCGACTGTCTACAAATTGTATCGGTAAGCCAAAAGATGCTACTGATACACCTATCATAAAGAAAATATGTCATATAGATGGAACGTTGATGGAGAAAATGGTACATAGGTACCTACTGTGTATTATTTATTTATATGGCCACTGCTATTCACTTTATGGAGAGCAGAAGAAATAAAAGAATAAGGGCAGTGCGTGACCAAAAAGTGGGTCAAGTGTAATGCACGTAGATAGGTATATTATAACGTACGTAGCTCGAGTATAGATCAGGCAATTAGTAGTTAATTTTATATTTCAAGTAGTTGTCAACCGCATAAATAAACCTTTCTGAAAAGATATTTATAACAAACGATTTTGCATTTGATTTCGGGAATAGTTATTTATATTTGTAGCAATTTTATTTCATAAACCACAGGGTACAAAGTGCCCATGGACAATCGTAATAAAATTCTGTACTACTAGTTAGTAAAAGATGTTTAGAATAGACAAGTTCCAAAATCAAAGTTCAACAAGTTCAAAAATTACTTTTTCTATATAGACACAAAACATCAGAAGAAGAAATACTTATATAGCAAATGGACCATCATTATACATATTGTATAAAATCACTTCGATCTGTTTTATAACATAACTTGGTAAACTTATCTTCCTAAAAAGCCCTACCTAATAACATTACTATAAGCTTAGCACAACGGTTCATAATCACGAAGACGACTCAACATCGTATTAATTTCTGTATACCTGAACTTTGAAATTGAAAAAAAAAATTCTACGAATTGAGAACCTCCTCCTTTTTTGAAGTCGGTTAAAGTGGGATATGTATACGTGCAACACTTGAGTCAGAGCTAGACTGACGGACCAAATACATTATGAATGACTACGGTGTCAGCAGCGCTTGACATCGAGTGTGTGCCCGCTGTGATATAACTGATGTCAGCAAATTAGTGCCCGCTCTGACCGTTTTAAGTGGTTACAAAGTTTACAATGCTTATGGAATTCCCTGTACCAGACTATAAATTTTGCCCGAAAGACTATGAATTTTTAGCTGTCGATAACTAATTTTTCGAAAGAGGTAGGCCACGACGGTATTCCCGTCCCAATTGAGCAGTCCGACTGGGGAAGTTACTCTACCCTGTAGGGTGGAAGTACTTCCATGTATTCTGTAGAATACCACGGCTAAAATAACCTCACGTTGTATTCCCGACGGTGAGTAGGGTAGCCAGAGCTTACTGGAAAAAAATTTGTGCTATCAGTTGGAAGACCAAAGGTTGTCCTGATCTGTCTTCTGCACCAACAGCACAGAAACTCTCTGTGCTGGCAGGGTCGATAGCTTTTGTGTAACTCCCCTGGTGTTGCATACGTTCATAGGTCACGGTAACCACTTTCAATCAGGTGGGCTGTGTGCTTGTTCATCTAAAATATATACTTGTGTAAAGATACGGTAGAGTGTTCGATTGACAAGTCCCGGGTTTTATCCCCACTCTATACCGAAATTTATGTTGCTATGGTATTTTCATGCACAATATGGATGTATTTACAAAAAATACATTTTAGTATAATCTACCTAGTCTAGCTATAAATATTGTTACGAAGAAAAAACATTTTTTTTTATTGCAAATAATATTTATTATTTTTATAGTGTGTTAGTTTAATACATAAATATAAAACAATTTAAAATAAAAAAAACATACTCGAAGTGGTCTCCATTGGCTGCAACACAGTCCTTTAAACGTTGAGGCCAGTTATCAATAGAAGCACGCACTCTTTCCATGGGAAAATTCTTCACTGCCAATCGTATGGATTGTTTTAGGGACTCCAAATTATCATGGCGTTTAGAGCAAGCCATACTCTCTAAAACTGACCATAAATCATAATCCAGCGGATTAAGATCGGGACTAGACGACGGCCAGTCTTCAGCTCTGATGAAGTCCGAAACGTTCACTTCCAACCAAGACTGCGTGGACCGAGCTTTATGACCCGGCGCTGAGTCTTGTTGGAAGGACCATACTTGGTTATTGAACATAGTGTTGTTAAGGGGTTTAACTACCATCTCAGGAATGGTATCTTGATACACTTGTGCCGATGTTTTGATACCTTTTTCACAAAAATATGGCTCAGTCACTCCTTCATAGCTAACACCCCACCAAACCATCACTGAAGTCGGATAATGCCCCCGTTGCACTCTGTCGACTAATTGGGAAGCTTCCTTAGAGCTTTGAACATAAATACGGTCATTTTGTTTGTTAAAATGTTGCTCAATTGTAAAGATTTTCTCATCCGTAAACAATTTTTTTCTGTGACCTCCCTTTGCGTACCGCTTCAGTAGTTGCTTTGATTTTACCACCCTATTCTTTTTTAAATTATCAGTTAAAAAATGACCAGTGCGTCTCTTATAGGCTGCAAGTCCTAAGTCATCTTTTAAAATACGCGACATGGTTCTGGGTGCTATCTTCATCTCCCGAGATAAAATCTTTTGCTTTCGGACAGGATTTCTTCGAATTCTTTCCCTTACTGCTTTGACCACCTTTTTCGTACGAACACTACGTGGACGGCGAGATCTTTTTCTGTCACAAACAGAGTAGGTCTCATTGTACCTATTAATAGCCCGGTACACAAACATTTGACTAATACCAAGCGTATGGAGAGTTTTAAAAATTACATTCATCCATACCAACTTTGTGTAATGCAATCACAGCGATTCGATTTTCTTTATCACCCCACTCCATTTTAATATAGCAAAATATTGTACAATGTATTGGCACCAAAATTAGAAAACACAATGAACAATCGTATAAAAATGACAGATTCCAAATTCAAATGTAATATCTTTCTTATTTTAATTGTAACAGTATTTATGGCCAGACTAAGTATATATAATCCGCGTGGTTTCCGGCCGAGTAGAATTAGGGCCACCCCATCTCTTCTCATGCGGTGTCGTACAAGGCAACTAAGGGATAGATGCTGTTTAACATCAGGCAGATATATACAGTTCACACCCAGCCTCAGATGCATGGCTCGAGTCAATAATAGTGCTCGGAATGCGGCAATAGGCTTACCCCCTATTACGTGGAACCGAATACAATTATTGATGAAATATTGGTGTTAATTCACCTCTGCCTAACTCTTCAGGGATAAAGGCGTCATTATATGTATGTATGTAATATAATCTGTATTAAGAGGTATTGGTGTACTAGTTCGGCATTCAAATTCAAAGTATATGGATGGTACCTATTCGATCAAAGCGAATTTTGAAAAATAAATAGTATCTAGTTATATTATATTTCTGTACAGAATAAATGTGATTGAAAAAGTAAATATTCATTATGAATATATTATACAAGTACCTATAATAAACGCAATAAACAAGGAAATGGCATGGTTCTTCAATTGTTTCGCATTTTCAGTGCAATTTACTACTAAATTGTAGATGGCATATCTAAATAGCATATGAGGATGAGAAATTAAAACTATTATTAAGTTATATGATTGACTTTGATTGATGGGTGCATAAAATTTAACGTTATTTCGACTCACAAAATTTTACAGAAGAGGTGTTTTATTTCTCATTAATAGCCTTTCCTTTGAATAACTTACGATATCATATTCAGCTAACTAAGTATCTAAGTATCGGCAAATAAATTGTTTTACAATGAAAAATGAAGATATGATATGATTTCCCTTTGTTGTTGAATGCAATACAATAGTATGTTATAAACACGCCTTTAGAAACAGTGATTTCCTGCATACGCGGTCCGCCAAAGTAGTAGAACAACTTTGGCCATAACTTACTACTGTTTCCCTAGTGTACTGTAGGATATTGTGCAGTTTTAATACCTACACAATATATTATAATAAAACCCTATGGACATCGTCTTTCCATCCAGAATTAATCTGAAAGTAAGTTAAAACATCTTTTACACTTATAACAGTCATTTTAAAAGCGGCCAAGCTACAAAACGAACAATAAAATGTTCGGTTTATCACTTCATTCAAACAGTAATAATCATGCCATCATTCGCTTTTTGTCATCGTAAAATAAATATTAAAATCATAAAAAGTAAACCAGCTGCAGTGGTTGGAAAAATAGCGGGTTTTTACTTGAACATTTTCGTTAGTCGATATACTAGTTATATACACATAATTACTTTTATGTCCGCAGATCCAATATAAAAGGCCCATCGCTTTTCCCTCGAGTACTGCTAATGGGATAGGTTTATGCTTTTAGATGATTCGATGAATGAACATGTAAGGTGAAAATAAAAGGTTTTGACCTATCAAATCAATAATTATTTACATTTCACACATTCAGATTAGGGTCTGTGCACCCTAACCACAAAAATATATTAGGATATATATATTATTCCTAATATGTTTCTGCAGTCTTAACTACACCTTAAGGCAATCCAACTTCACCAGCTAGTCAGTGCAGCTGCTAAACAATAGATATGCTATGACGCAAATTTTTATAACCGGGTTGTTAGGTCACACGGTAGTGTGACTTTTAAAAGTCAACAGATCATTTAAAATTTATAAGCAAACCCGAGGTTCTGAAGTGTAAACTTGAGTTTGAGTGATTGGATATAGCACCAGCTATAAATTCATTTGAAGCCAGTATATGTATTGTTTCACATAAAATATTTCCAGGGTTATTATATCAGCCGAACAGCGGCTCCACACAAAAGTATAATGTTCTTGTATGAAGCCACCATCCGCTCGAAAAAAGAGTATTTTACACAACGTTAATTAAAATTCGCTAAAACAAATAGTCCTTGAAACACCCGATCAATAACTTGCGTAGTGTGTATTTGTACGTTTATTCGCCTCCATTTTGAGAGCTATAATTATTTTTTGCTATAATTTTAAAATAAACTACGTCTTGTACCCCGTTAATTTCATTTTAGATCTACATTGGTTATTTGTACTTTACTGTGACGTTAACAGAAGTATTTACATAATGTATATGCGAATTATCTAAATTAAAATATAAAAACAATATAGAATACACCTATACAAACCTGCAGGATCAGGCATCAAAGAATTCCTCTCCATCGATGTCAACCGGGAGGGTAGCCAGAAAGGCTGGCGGCATTGCTACGTTTAAAGGTAATACCAGTCCTTTGCGCAAGGATTAAATCAGGCCCTCTTGTCACGGGTAGCGTCTACTAAACGTTTAGAAATGTCTCTAAAAAGAAGACGGGTACTTGGACCTCATAATCCCAGCGTCTCTACCCCAAACGGCTCAAATATGTAATTACCACTTAAATTTCTGTATTTGCACCGTTTGAGGATCTCTACCGACGCAGCAGCAACGCAGGCGCAGTCTGCGCTCCCTGGAAGATGTGAAGGCACGAGAGTTGCATTGCACACTAAATGCCTTCCCATTTTCCAAGGCCAATGACATCCCATCTGGCCTCTTGCTATCGTCGCGCGCCAAGCCAGTAGGTTTTAATACGGCTAGAATGCTGACGGTGACAAGAACTCGACAGATTATGTCATTTATATAACTGTGCTGCGACAGTCATCCTACGCTCCTGCAGCATGAGAAACCATTGTGTCCAGGCTACTAACTTCTTCTCCACAGCGACATCAATGCGAAGATACACAAAAGTACCTAAACAAAGACAAGCAGTCATACGGAAGGTGTCATCCGTGTCATCGTCCAACATGGTACCAATGTTGGGCGATGGTAGGGCCTGAAGCCAAACACCGAATTCCCATTCCCCCACAGTCATACAGCGAGCACTCTTAGTAGAAGTAGAAATGAGATGTTTTCTTACCATGTTGCAGAGCAGCACATCCCATTGTCTCTGGGAAGATGAATTGGCTGGTAAATCAGCGTTCTGGCAAAACATTGATGATTCTGGCAAGAATTTAAGGCTTCGGACTTGCCTGGCATTTCCAAATTAGTTAAGCTAGGGGTTAAGCTTTTTCTAACTTATTCACCCGTACCATGCACTGAAGACAGAAATGCTGGTAGACTTACGTCAGTAATTTTGCGAACGCCGAGACCGCCCAGACGCACAGACATGGCTGCCTGAAGCCAAACTCGGTCGTTCATATCCACATTTAGAATTTATCATTGTGTGTTTTGAATGACACTATCCATTTTACTTAAAAGAGCCAAGTACTTAAACAGTTGAGTTGAACGGAGAACATGTGTAAATCTAGGAACAAAAAGTATTATCTTGAATCAAATGATAGTGAAAAGAATGGATGTTAATTTGTTGCAATCGGTTCGAAATTTTTGAATATTTTCTTCTACAAAAGAGTCAGAATATTATTAAACGATTTCTATAACACTAAAGAGACGCATGTATACAGCTAGCCGTGGTCAGTAGTCCTCATTGTGTTTAACAACCATAAGTAGTACCTATTAGCAATAAGTACAAAAAAAAACAAAGAAATAAAAACGATTTAATGCCACACTGTATCAAGAAATTAATATACTCGTATTACAAAAGACTGAGATTAATGTATTAAGCGGTACAATAAATGTATTGTAAATTTATTTGAGTGATTCGATGATACTCTCAGCTTAAGCAATTTCTCTGTAGCTTTCCAATCAGATATATGAATTATTAATCGGATTACAGAACACAGTACGACGCTATCATTTTTATGGATGGGAAGCCAATTATGAAGAGCTTTTTGCTTTCGTCTCGGTACGTGAGAGATAAAGGATATTTTTGTTAGAATATAAAAAACATAGATCAGTAGAATTCAATTTACCTAACGGTAACTTTTTACACTGCCTTCTGAATTTAAAGGAGTGTTATGAATTTGAAATGTTTATTCTACATACAGTTTCATTTACTTCATTAGGTTCACATGTTTCATATCAGTACAGTATTTGTGTTTAAAAGCTACATACATACATACATATAATCACACCTTTATCTCCGGAGGGTTAGGCAGAGGCACATTTCATCATAATTGTATTCGGTCCCACGTAATAGGGGGTGAGCCTATTGCCGTTTTCCGGGCACTATTGTTGCCTCAATCCACGCATCTCAGGCTGAGTCTGGGCTTTATATATCTGTCTGATGTTAAACAGTCTTATCCCTTAGTCGCCTTGTACGACACCGCATGGGAAGAGTTGGGGTGGTCCAAATTCTACTCTGCCGGAAACCACGCGGCTTAAAAGCTAATATGATCAAAATCGTTCGTAATAGGTATGTGTGTGCAAGTTTTGAAAAAACTAATATTTTTACTGTACTGTCACAGAAGATTAGATATTGTTAATGTTTTCAATACTATTCAAGGTGAATAATTAAATATTGATATGATAAATGTTAGACTTATATCTTACTGTATTTAACTTTTATTATAATTCTATAATATCTACGTATGATTATCCGTAGAACGCCTAATATAATGACAGGCTCTGCTTAGTTTGTTTCTAAAAATATTGTCTTTTTACCCCAACAGGAAAATTACTGTGACAATGTATACCTGCGTCAAGCAAAATACTAACGTTTTACCCTATCAATGTCGCATACATGCGAAATTGTATCTTCAAAATCTGTTCTTTACACGTTGGAATTGCGGTCACGTGCCGCGCTACCTAACCGTCTCCGTGTTAGCCAACAAATTGATATTTTTCTGATACTCGCTCAGCAAACAAACTCCTTTATCTTCATAGATAGACTACAGAATTAAATATAATGGAAGATTTATTCTATAAATGAATATTCTACAACATTCTACACAACGCTATCTACACCCATGGTAAGCAAAGCTTGTGTTTTGAAATCTAGAATGCGGATAAACATACTTAGATACTTTTTTTGTTGTTGTAAATATATACATACAGAAATACTCAGACCAATACAAATATACATATTCATACTCATACAAATATTTACACTCAGCGGTAATCGAACCCACGCCCATTGCGTAGCGGTCGAACCTTCTACCACTAACTCGTATGATAGTAAGTGATTCACATAGTCAATATAACATTTGGATTAATTTTATTTCATTGCAGAAAGGCGTATGATTCCTAAACTCAAATCATTGTTGCAAATTAATGATCGAATCATACCGCAGATTTCAAAGTGCAAATTTTAGATACGACCGGGATTAACACTGATGACTTCGAAAAGTTATGTAATAATAGCCAGGTTAATGTTACAACGAAGGACCATTATTAACACATTGATACCAGTGCTTTGAAGAGCACCAAACCTTCGTCGGTCCCGTTTGCCCTTCCATATGCGATACGTTACGAGTTGTTGATGGCTAAAAAGTTCAAGAACTGGTCAATCTACCAAAACTACGATACAGCGTTGGTAGCTTAGTGGCTAAGGAGTCGGCCTTACTATCGAGAGGTCCCAGGTTCGAAACTTAGCCACTACACTACTATGTGAACCCATTCCTGACACAGTGCAATTTAATTTAGCTGGAGGAGTTAGAGAGAATATTAATAATTTCGATTACTTATATTTTGAATATTAATAAAAAAGAAAAAAAATTACGAATGCCGATATTTTATTGTCCTTGAGAGTAAATAAACATTAAAAAAATACGTTGAGTTGAGTATAAATATTATTTGTAATATTAAAATATAAATTGTGTATTTATTCTTTAACATTGAATTTCATGTTATCGAAAACTGAAGGTTATATTCACCGGTGAACATTCCTGTCTCATTTGTATTCAGCAGAGAGTAGTATAATTGTCATAATCGAGACGTTTAGCCCATGAATTGGTAATAAATCAATTTGATATCATCTTCGCTGCCTCTCAACTCCCTCGGTTAATATGTTATAAGGTAAGTTGATTTACTGATATAAGACTAACTTCAACTTTTATTTCTGGCACAAACATACATATATTCACGGTAGGGATAGAAAGAGTAGCAATCTGCCACAAAATGATACTACCAAAATAAATAAAAAAACATATCATTTAAAATACAGAAGTATTGGTTTATATTTAATTAGCTGACTCGTCCCACCATTGCCAGTGTCATATTTAGAAAACTAATATCACCTATTTGAGCCCGTATTACTTTAGTTTACAAATAATGTATGGATATCGCCCAGATTAGTTGACATTTATGGTGACTGCTCCGCTCACTTAAGTAGTTGCATGATGATATATAGCCTTAAACTTTCGTCAATAAACGGACTATTCAATACAAATATATTTTTTCAATACGAACTAGTAGTTCCTGAGGTTATAGCGTTCAAACAAACTCTTTACCTTAATAATATTAGTATGGATAGCATTTTGATGATTTATGTATTCAATCAATCAATTAGCCCACCGCACTTCACTGCTGGACATAGGCCTTGCCCAATGTGTGCCATTTTATCCGATCCTCTGCCTTCCGCATCCAGTCTGTCCCAGCCACCTTTTTCAGGTCATCCGTCCATCTGGAATTATGTATTATGGTGTTGTATATTTAATTTATACAGTGTGTTTCATAATGCACCTACTTACCTTGTAATTCTCTGCATCACCTAAATAGTCAATATGATCTTGACTACAAAGTCTCCAAATTAAAGGTATTAAGATTAAATCAAACTGTTTTATTCATTTAAATAGTATTATAATAGTATTGTCTGCACTAAATGTGTGTACCAAATATCTGTACTGGAGAGGGGAAAACCAAGGCATTAAGATCATTTTGAGTTTGAGTAGGTACTTAGTTCGTCAAGATCGATCTGATGGTGACGGTATATAATTTCGAGCATTAATTATAATCAATAAACGATAAACCAATTAGAGTACATTCAAAATGATTGCTTGTACTCTAATGTATGAATTTTTTTCAGTTTCGATACGAACAGTATCAAAACTGAAAAAGAAAATCGTTTTTATTACACTAATCGATAGTGGATATAGAACCAATAGAAAAATTTACAAAGTCCATATTTTAGAAAGGTTTGAGTCTTATTATTTACTGCTAGTATTTACTTTTCTCATTACAATCGTTACTGAACACTTTGAGCAACTAACATCATCGACTGTGACACGTTCGATAGTATTTTTGCATGTTGAAACTCACGCACACCCCGTAACTGACCGATTCATTTGTATTGGCCGAGGTTTAAGCGAATGCGATCTATCGAATGCGGTAGATCCGATGTTAGTATACCTACATTGAATGAAATCTTAAAGCATTTTTCTATATCTTAATCGAAGTGTATCGTTGACAAATATGGAAAGTGGCACTTTCGACAGTATACGTCTACATAATCAGTGACATTTTCATCTAAACTGGTTGATTCGATATGTCCTATGATTTTATAAACTGCGAATACTATCAAATCTGTCACTTTCAAATAAATTGCGGTTAATATTGACACCGAATATCATCGAATCTGCCGCTTCCTATGTAATTTACAAACTTAATACGAACAATAAATTATCGAAAGTGAAATATTTATTAAATACTAATGGAATACATTGTTATGAGTAGTCCATAAAACTCCATTAAAATTAGCTACTAAACAAGGCTTTAACTTTTACAGCATCATTAGAATTTGCTGTTACAGGTCAAAATAAAACTTTAAACTGCTCTTCTACACTGCTGCCCTATTACACAAGCTATAAATGATACATAAATCAAGTATAATATAAATAAAATACAGTTTACTCTTTGAAGTTTCCAAACGAAGTAAGAGGGAATTTTATTACTTTCATCTAATTTATTTTTCATATCTAGTATGTGGGACATAATGTTAAACGTACATTTGTTCATTTCGATCCTATGGGTTTAAAATGTAAGATGTATCCACAAAAAATAACACTAAAGTGCAACAAAGATGCACAGAAATATAATCCATTATTAAACAATGTAGATTTAACGACCAACTTGCCGTGAATAAACTACATTAAGCAGAACATAAAGACAGCATCCACAAATTGTTATCAGAATATCACTCACAAAACATTCGATCTATCTATAAACTTTGTATGTGCAAAATATTTGTAATTTCTTTAAATTAATGGTGTTCCTTTGAATTTATAATAAAATCCGTCTTCTGAAAAATCACGTTTTAAAAAGTATTAAACAAGAAAATATCAAGGATAAAGCTGTGTCGTATGTCAAACAAAACAATACATCTGAAGGAAAAGTTAAAGTGTGATTTATCAGTAGTCGGGTTTCATTATAAACCTATTTTTTATTTATGTTATTTTAGGGCACGCAATGGCTACAATTTACACATTTTTGTAATGTGCTAATTTAGCCCTTTCAGATAATACCAAACACAGCATATTTATGTCAAGTTCAGTTTTTAACACAGTACTTTATGACCGCTAGAGGGCGCTATATTAGATTCAGTGACACATCCTATAGCCTATAAACAGCGGACGACCAAGACGATACTAATGACATACTCATTTGAACACGTACCTACTAATAAGTAGTTGAGGACCTATGAGGCAACAGATGAACCTACATACATACATACATACATAGCCTGTCAAAATCATAACCCTCCTTTGGCTTTGCCGTAGTCGAGTAAATCGACTTTTTTGCAAGCGACTGGGCTATTGCCCAGTCTTTATAAACACACATAATGATGTAGGTTTAAACCACAGCAATTTGTCAGAAGGGGACAGAAAGTAAGTAGGTATTGTAGTACCATTATATTATCACAAGAACCCAGATACTCATCAGTATCAGAATAAACGGGATATTTACCATGTTTCATTATTTTGAGTTTCCGATATTTTGGCGCTGTTGCAAGCACCATGATCACGGAGGAACTGGAGTAGTGGCGGTGAACAAAGAAAAAGTTTTTTCTTCTAGGAGTAATTATATCAATCTACCCTCTTTCGAGTTCTTTTACTACGCGTATCTGCACTACTATTGGTTTCACTCTCACTACAAACTCGAACCCGATCTCGATCACGTTCACGACATACGATGCTCACTGTATCCACTCGCGATTTTGTTTTAGCTTGTTCCCGATTGTTTTTGCAAAGACGGACCACTGGATGCCAGACGTTCGGCAGTTGAAACCCATCCTCACGATTGAAATTTTTATACTTTTTTATTTCAATTGCTTCCCTAACCAGTCTTGGTATATAGTGGCGTTCTGTCGAAAGCATCTGAGGGTTATGTAGCTCGATCCAGTGGTTCGTACCGGACTCCAATAAATTTATTCCCGTGTGTGTACGATTAAAACCTCGCAAGGATATATACGGTTACGAAAATATCTTACGCTACGCGAGTGTAAAACTGCTTCGCAAAATGATTGGTAACACTAGATACAAACTTGACAAGGTTCAGTGTGAGCTGTACAATATTCATCTGGAGTGCAGTGCTGTGTTGTCGCGTGAGGATTTTGATAAGTGTGACCGGATTACCTATCTACAGGCACAACGTACGAGGGAAATTAGCGTTTTGAAACAGTCACGTAAGTTTGAATCACTTTTACGCAAACAGAAACCTAGTGTCCCCTACCGCGATAGGTCACGGACGGTTGTCAATCTCTCTGAGAAAGTACTGACCGAAGCAGCACTCAGCTCGTTGGAGAAAGGGTTGAATTTGGCCCCTACACCTAAGCTTATTCCGTACGAAAAAGTTATAGGTACGATTGAGGAGGTTGTTCGACGGAATAGAATACCAGCTGATGACGCTGAGGTACTTAGACAAGAGGTTTCTCTCACTCTGCGTCGAGCAAAGATCCCACAATCCAACATGACTGCCGATGAACGTTGTGCACTTCGCGACCTACGAGACGATGACAGGATACTAGTCTTAAGGGCCGACAAGGGAAACGCCACGGTAGTTATGAACGTCACGGAATACGACGACAAAATGCGGCACTTGTTGAGTGACGAAAAAACGTATAAGAAGGTCAACTACAACCCGACTGCAAGGACCAACCGAAGCACGGTTCGAATGATCAAGGAACATCAACAGGTAATCGGTGAAGAGGTAGTGGCACACCTGCTGCGACCCAGGAACCTCCAGCCCCCCAAACTATATGGTCTGCCTAAGATACACAAGCCAAACACTCCCTTGCGGCCCATAGTGAGTCAGATTGACTCGCCGACCTATGAACTGGCCAAACATGTGGCGAATATCTTGCAGCCATTGGTGGGTAGGACCATGTCGTACGTGAAGGACTCGAGACACTTCGTTCAGGTTTTGCGTCAAACTTTGGTCAATGATCAAGAAGTGATGGTGAGCTTCGACGTGGAGTCCCTATTCACAAATGTTCCCATCACAGACTGCTTGGAGATCATAAGACGAAAGATCGCAGAGAACGGAGTCGCTAAAGAATATGCTGACCTTGTGCAACATTGTGTGACCACAAACTACTTCGTATACAGAAATGAGTACTACCTACAGATAGATGGAGTAGCGATGGGCAGTCCGGTGGCTCCAGTTGTGGCAAACTTGTAGATGGAACATTTCGAAGCCATAGCCATACCCACCGCCCCAAGCATCAAAATCGGGAAACGGTATGTTGATGACATTTTCTGTATACTGGAGGGGAGTGAGAATGTTGTACAACAATACGTGGCCCAGTTCAACAACATCCATGGAAAAATGAGCTTTACGTACGAAATGGAAAAGGAAAGAACCCTTGCCTTCCTTGACGTGAGGATCGGTGTTCGTGAGGATGGGGCGTGTAGCCACTCCGTGTACAGAAAACCCACTCACACTGACCGCTACCTGCATGCCGACTCACATCATCATCCGCGCCATCTGAATTCGGTAGTGACGTCGCTTACTGACCGCGCATATAGTTTATGTGACGAGGAACATTTACAGGAAGAATTGAAGCACATAAGCGGCGTTCTACAAAAGAATGGATACAATGGACGGATAAGACCACCAAGACTCACCACAAATAAACCCCGGAACTATAAGGTGGAAAGACAGCCAGCCTTTTTACCCTACATCAAAGGAGTGACAGATAAGATCGCTAACATCCTGAAGAAGGTATCTGTCAAAACAATTTTCACTCCTTTTAAAAAGCTGTCGCAATGCCTGCGCTCACCCAAAGATGGCTCCCCATTGGACAGACCGGGAGTGTACAAGATTGACTGTAGCTGTGGCAGTTCTTATATAGGACAAACAAAAAGATCGGTTACATGCCGAATCAAGGAACACATCAGGGCAGTCAAAAACAATGAACCGATCGATAAATCTGCAATCGCTCAACATTTATTGGAGTCCGGTATGAACCACTGGATCGAGCTACATAACCCTCAGATGCTTTCGACAGAACGCCACTATTTACCAAGACTGGTTAGGGAAGCAATTGAAATAAAAAAGTATAAAAATTTCAATCGTGAGGATGGGTTTCAACTCCCGAACGTCTGGCATCCAGTGGTCCGTCTTTGCAAAAACAATCGGGAACAAGCTAAAACAAAATCGCGAGTGGATACAGTGAGCATCGTATGTCGTGAACGTGATCGAGATCGGGTTCGAGTTTGTAGTGAGAGTGAAACCAATAGTAGTGCAGATACGCGTATTAAAAGAACTCGAAAGAGGGTAGATCGATATAATTACTCCTAGAAGAAAAAACTTTTTCTTTGTTCACCGCCACTACTCCAGTTTCTCCGTGATCATGGTGCTTGCAACAGCGCCGAAATATCGGAAACTCAAAATAATGAAACATGGTAAATATCCCGTTTATTCAGATACTGATGTCAGTGACCATTATAGTTTAAATACCTATATTTAAAAACCCAGATACTATTACTTGCACCTTGACATTCGTACATTTTTCAACACATTTTATCGCAATCGATAAAATGTGTTGAAAATTGTACCGAATTAAACTATTAATTATACTGTTAAGTCTAATTCTACCGTTCTATTCAGTATCAAACAAAAGAGTAAAACTATGAGATAACACATAAACCACACATATGCTCTGAATCTCATAATTGAATAATATTAGTTTAATCTTCTATCAAAGTGACGCACGATGGCTGATCATTATGTTCGTAACTGGCTGCTTACGTGATCGTTGAAGGGCTGAAAGCGTGCACTCAGTATAAGCTCCGACGTTTCAGCCTGCCACTCGGAGATAGATAAGTCACGTATTCATTACACTAACTTTGGATTAACCAGACATACACTTTATAGACACGTTGACGTGAATCTTTAATGTCATATATGAAGCTATTAATCACACTATAAATGCGTATTGAAACACAACGCGTATCAATCAAGAATGTTAACTGAGTTGAATAAATACAGTTAGAAATCATAGTATAAGTATTATAGCTATCAGAATATTTTCCATGTTGTATTGTTCTGAGTTTCCTATTCGGCGCTATTGCAAGTACCATGAGATCACAGAGGAACTGGAAGTATTGGTGGTAAACAGTGGATAATTTTTTAGCAGTAAGTTTTCTCGTATTCTTTTACTTCACGTATCTACATTATCACTGGTTTCACTCTCTCTACAATACAACATGGTAAATATCCCATAGCTTTAATACTAATATGAGTGACCATAATAATTAAAATAAAAATAAATCATAGTAGATTGGTATGTCGGTTTTTCCGCGCCCCGTCTGACTTTCCAATCCTGAGAAGAACTCCTGAGCCGGAGCAATCCTCCTTCGTCAGGGAAAGTCGTCAGGTAGAAATATATTAGATTGAACTTCAAAGATACTGATAAGGCCCTCTACACCCCAAAAATGAATGAAAATATAATTCCTAATCCGGTGGAATATACCCAGTACTCCTTGATATCTTAGCTTTTACTGAAAATATATGCCTTGCAAAACAAAATATTGCTATATAAACTGAAACTATGACTTTTATTATTTTTAGTTCCCAAAGTAGCTCAAAATATAAACAATCAAATTGAGTCCTTAATTTATAACAGTTTAGATTCCCTATTAAATTTGAAATGACTTTCATTACGAACTATATACGTTTAAACGCAACACAAATTGAGATAAATTCAATATTCTCCTGTGCACTATACATTTTATACTCCGCGAAAATATTGTAATCAAATAATATTATATTTTTTTCTCAATTTTAATATATTTTTAATATATATAATTTTCTGTAATAAAATTTCACTTTAGCTGTTCATTATATTATTATTAAACGGTCATTTTTCGAGAGTAAAAAAAGTCATCATATTGAATCACTTGTGTGGGAAAACACATATTATACCAGATTTTTTTAACCTTAGGTATCTGATACTAATACCCATCTTGTTTTCACACTACAATATTTATAAAACTAACACCAAACAAAGGCTGAACAACAATATGAATAAGGAAGTAAAGAAAAAAACTTGGCTAACAAACCTCTGTAACACAATGTATTCTATTACCGAATCAAATACCTCAACAACATGTTGACCAAAATGAACTCATCTCGGGTAAAAGGGCTCCTTGCATCGATTAGTCGGCCCGCCTGGCACAAATTGTAAAGAAAATGTACGGACGAGACGAAGGTATGTTATCCCTACGAAGGGATGAAAGGATAGATGGAATATACGGCGACCCGCAACGTAATGATTCCCCATCTATACTAGAATAGCTTCAGTTGTATTGGCATCCGGAATTACAAATTAACCTTCATATTTAGTTCAAATTGAACTTTCATTTTATGTTACATTATATGCACGCCAGTAAATCCCCGAAGGGGTAGGCAAAGGTATATTAATATCCACATTTCACTATTTACAATTATTATTGGAAACTAGCTGATGTCCTTAAGTTAGACCTTAAAAAGTGAACAACTTTTATTTAAATAAATCGACTGAATTTAGTAGACGATATTTACTCGTTTTCTGAATGGATTAAAGACATTTAACCAGCAGGACCGTAATCCCAGTGGCTATATCTGCGAACATTACAAAAATGAAGTTCAGAATTTTCCTTAAATCTAGGGTGAATTACCCATTATACACTTTGCTTCACAAGTTTGGGTCAGCTACACAATATGTGATTATCTTTGGAATTGTCCGTTGCAACCACTGAGAAATCAGGTCGAAATAACACAAAATGTCGTTTTCGTCGTCGTTTTGATAATAATTGGTAGTAAAACGGACGGAGTGACCGCCGATCGGTCTCTGCCATTGGACACGGACCCGACGAAATTACAGGCACACATTAACTGTTCACATCCGGCACCTAACACTTAATTGAGCTTTTCCACTTATACAGCATTGAATTCAACCATTTTACCCTCGTGACCCAGAAGTCTTTATTACCGTATACTGATTATTGATATAGGTACTCGGTTTAGTTTAATTTTGCAAGAAACCCATCATATAGATATTATATTACCTACTGACTTACCTCTTCTGGGCTCCAGCGTATTTTCCAGCGAGTAATGATTTAATACTGTCATATGAAAAACTGTTATATGATTTCATGGTTCGAGATTGACATGTAGTACGAGAAAATTAATTTGATAAGTGATGATCAGACCATATAATTCGTGTAGTTTTAAAATTGGTACAGTTATTCCCAATTGAACATAGCAGTGCGTCAGGAGAAGGAGGATCTAAATCGTAATTGACTTCAAATTTCCAACGACTTCTCGTTTTTAACCCGAATTTTAGGGGCAGTTGATTCCCAAGCCATTTCTGCACTTGATAGAATACTATGTAAGCTCGATATGTTATTGACCCTCTCATAGGGAGAAGGGAAGAAAGATCCGGTTTGAGCTAGGTAAAAGAAAAGGCAGTGAATCGATATTTGTTAATGTCAGATTGGGTATTTGGGTGCTAGGTACATATGTAGAAATATATTTTCCCCAAAAAAATAATAATGGAACAAGCGCCGGTCCCTCTCTGGTCAAGCTAAGTAGTTTTTGTCACAACTTATAAGCTTTGTTACATTTGATCTCCCGTATTTTTTAAGTACTGAGCCTACAGTAAAAACTCCTTAACATAATTCATAGAAAATTTGATGTAGAAGTAACTTAAGAGATAATAGTTTACAATAAACAAGCAAAAAACTGAAAAGGGACCTTTCTCCCACACTCCCACTGCTGGCTCATATCATACCCTCGGGAACTTTTAGTATATTCATCTGGTCACCTAGGGAATAACTGTGTCAATTTTCTTTCCAAAACTACACGAGTTATTTGGTCTGATTTCTTCAATGTTAACGTGCTAATGGTCATTCTCATTAAAAGTGTAACACTCACCGGGATCATTACCGGTTACTTGAAACAAATAATAAACATGATAATTTATTTGTACAATAGTTATACAAATAAATAACTTACATAGGTACACGTGACACATGTAAAGTAAGTTATTAAGGCAAATAGCGTTAAGAAAATATTTACAAATGTATTAATTTATCAAATAAATACTCGTTTTCTTCTGATGAGGCCGCCAAGCTGAATGCCACCATTCTAACATTATTTAGTGTCTGTAATGGTGGCGCTCTTTCCTGAGACTTTGCCTTTAGCTTACCATCAGGTAAGGTAAAGTCAAATTAGTGTGTACTACATAAAATAAATAAAAACGTGTAATCATTCAAGTTAACAGAAAGAGGAATCGATTTTTAAAATATATAAAACATAATAACTTTTATATTGTGAAATATGAAAGCACTTAACACACACCTCAGTGAGCACGTCTCCATTATAAAACCAGTAACAATATCGCTTATTACTTACATCAAATGCCTGCTCAGTGAATCTGTTCGATTTCCCCTGGAATATTTCTATCTACATATACTTGGATGAAAACCACTCAATGCCACTAATATAAGCACCATATACCTACCTATGTTTGATGGAATAGTGCTGTATAAATGTATGAGCTAAGAGCAATGGTAAAATAATGGAACGTTTTTATTTATGCTACTAATCACGATTGCCATTATTATTTGCGATCGTGATTAGTAGCATAAATGAAAACGATCGATTTTTGAAATGAATGTAGCATTTGTACAAGTTTAGAAGAAAAGTCTATTTTGTCAGATTTTCAATCAAATTCTAGGTACGCGTGATCACATTTTGAGATTTGAATGACATTTTCAACACATTATTATTGAAATGCCTGAAGATTTCGTATGGTGATTGTATACGAATACGAATTAAAAATGTCTTGTCCGTATGGGTTGTATGACATGAATTTGGATAGTTCGTAGTGAGCCATGTCACTTTAGGGCAATAGCAAACTGTACGTCTCGTTTTTCGTCTCGAATTTACCTTCTCAAGCTAAATTCAATTATGTGACATGTCTGGGTTTCCACCTTGCATGCTTTTGTTTACTGTATAGTGTGGCGGAAGACAGTTTTGCTTAGAAGAGGTATGAGAATACTCTAGATATTGGCGTCTTTACTTGATACAAAAAGAAGAAAATTTTATATATTTGATATTGATAAGAGAGTTAATTTTTTGTAAGTGATTATGCTAATAAAGCAAATTTCCGTAATTACCTAATAATAAATGTTCTACAACATTCTACATAACGCTATCTAGACCCATTGTAAGAATAGCTTAACTAACTTGTGTAATCTAGAATGCTAATAAACATACTCAAATACTTTTTTTATAAATACATACATATGATAGATAGTTACACTCAGACCAATACAAATACCTATATTCATGCTTACAAATATTTGCACTAAGCGGCGATCGAACCCGCACCTGCTTAGCGGTCGCGCACCGCCACGCCATAGAGGCTGTCAAGTTGGCCCTCAATTCTACTAAAGCAAAAGCAAAAACACTGCATAAAATATTGAACTTTATTTGTTTACGCTTAACACTAAGTCCAAAATTTAATCAATAGAGTTTCATTACACTTTTTCATTAGCTCTGCAAAAACCCTTTTAATTTTGAACTTTAACAACATTGTTTTAAAGTCTAAAATTAAATGACTTTTTAACATTGTCCGTGGTATGACAGTGGTTTTGCTTTAGCAGAATCAAGGCCCTGACTTGCTGTAATGGTTATAATATTCGTTTATATTCGTTACAAATTACCTTCGTCGTTTATCTATTTACAGAAGCCTCTATGGAGAAAACGGACAAAATATATAGGACTATTGTAAAAAAATCAACGTTCACTTGAATAAAATCATAACATAACATACATAAACTCACGCCTATATCCCCGAAGGGGTAGGCAGAGGTGCTAGCATCCACAATTCGCCAGTTTGTGTTTAGGTCCCGATGTAATAGATGGCGAATCTATTGTTATTAATCGGGCACTTATAAACCTGCGATAAACACACACATAACTTCGAAAAGCATCATAGTGTGTGCCATGGTAAAACCTGGAATCGAACCCGAGACCTCGTCTCAGCAGTCCATTACTCATACCACTAGGCTACCGCGGTAATAAAATCATAATGTCAAGAAAATCCCAAGTCAGTAAAATTGACTATTTAATAGCATGGATGGTAGCTTTATCTGATTTATTTATCTTTGAGAAAGAAAATAGCATCAGTGTTTAACTGCGAATTGTAACTTTTTTTTCTTTATGATCTTATTTTGTTTTGCTTTTTTTTATAATATATGAGTGACTTTTGTTATTTGGGTAGCACTTACATAGCGAAATATTTAAATAAAATGATGTCTCTGATATTTTAAACGTAACATAGCCTTATTTTGCATGCTGTGTTCGCATCAAATAGAATACAATCACGCTATGACTTTTGTAGTTTTTAGTATAAGATACATTACTGGTTGTATTCAGTTTTGCGAACCAATAAAAAAAACTAGTAGAAGATTTTTGTCTTCGATCATCGAGAGATCATGGAGTTGTATGTGCCAAACTTCACAAAAATCACGCAAAAGGATTTTGAGAAAGTTTCCTTCACTTACATCAAATATTTAGTCAGCCTCTTTGTTGTAATTTCTTCGGAAGTACAAAAGATTTCATAAGAAATAAATATTGTTTAGCGAAAGCACCTTGAAGAATGTCATACAGGAGTATTATATTACCTTCCAATAATATTTCAGAATATGTTTGAATAGCAGGGAAAATATATTATGTAGCCTAGATTATAATACAAGAATTGATTACACACATATAAACATCTAAAATCATAACCCAACACTACATAACTCCCCAAGTAGACTATGCCAAAGTCAAGTAATAACAGTAAGTAAAACAGAAAATGCCGAGAAAAATACGTCTTGAGAATAGTCAATTACTGAAACTCACTTAGTAGTTCATGTTACCGACAGAACGTAATTACGAATTAACATCCAATCACGTCCTAGTGTTACCAATCAGTCCCCATGCCATTAGGTGGAATGGTGTTACTCTTTATTCAAGTTACTGCTTCATACATAAACTTTCTTAGGTTACAAATTGTATAAATATTATAAGTAGGTACTATATTATTATAACATTGTATACCTACACAAAGACTAATGTGCAAATAAATGTAACTTAAAAAAATAAAAGGCAAGAAATACCAATTTACAAACTCTAACATTATTTAAAGAGACTTCAAAAACATTTTTTTATTATAAGCATTTATCTATCACAATTAATAATCTTAATAAATATTCTGGAATATGCTACACAACGCTATCTAGACACATGGTAAGCATAGTTTAACTAGCTTTTGTTATGGAATCTAGAATGCGGATAAACATCTTAGTTACTTTATTTTTTTGTAAATACATTCAAATTATACATAGGAACAGGCAGATCAATGCATACAAATAATTGCACTGTGCGGGAATGGAACCCGTTGTGGGTTTAATTCCCGCTGCGTAGCAGTCGAACATTCTACCGCTAAGCCAAAGAGGTCGTCAAATAATCCAAAACAAGTAAGTAGTTATAACATAAGCGGCGGATTTTTGAGCTCATTCTATTTTCAAACAATTTTGATTCAGTTGCATTGGTGATAGAATTTTAAGTGTACAAATTAAATATAGCATGATACCAAAGCTTATAATAATTTGAAATCATTACTAAGTGAATTTAAATACTTGTAAAATATTCTCAGTCAGCTACTAACTATGAAAGCCGATTAAATTGTTACAAATTCGTAGGTAAGAGTAATAATTGCATTTAACAGGAGCTCCGGTAACATAAAGTCACGGTTTAACTGCAACCAGCTGTGTCCCGGGACTTGTAAACGTTCGCTTTACCGTTCAAGTGTTCCTTAGAAGACAATTTGTTCTAACTGATGTCCAACTTTATATTAAAACGAATTGGGCAAACAATCAATGTCTCGCTTATTAATTTGAAAAGCGCTGTTCGGTACATTTTAAATGGGCACTCAAAAATGTTTTAATATTTGCAGATTATTTATTTCTTTGGAATAGGTATATTAAAGGACCAATTAATAAATGGTATCTAAGCAATTTATTTCGTATGTAAACTTTAACGCTGTCAGCCAGATAATGGGTATGTGAATTTAAATCCAACTAAGACTTCGGATGTGTTGTCTGGTTTTCATATACATATAACTTATGTACAATGGTAATTGCTCTTTCTGGCCATACTAAACCTTCTTCACCTACCACGCATATACGCGCACTTACACTTACTATATAATATATTTAAGTTGGAACTAAAACATGCATTGTTTTTAAGAATTACCTATTACAATACTATCTTTCATGCAAATATAGTTGGGGCTAAATACTAAAACAATTTTGGTACGCCTTGTACATTTATTTACCATGAGACAGAAAAGTTATGTAAAAATAAACAGTACATCATCAAAATCTAAACAATTTATTTACTAAGGCAAACTTTTACCAATCAATCAAACAATTAGCCCACCGCAGTCTGCTACTAGAAATAGGCCTCTCCCAATGTGATCTTCTGCCTTCCGCATCCAGTCTCCTTTTTCAGGTCGTACATACATCTGGCTAAGAGGTTTCCAAACCGCCTTTTGCCTTCTCGAGGTCTCCACTCTAGGATTCGTTTGCTCCAACGTCCATCGGTCCATCTCTGTCGGATAACCTCGTTCCAAATTCTATCCTTCAGAGGAACTCCAAGCATAGGTTGCTCCTCTGCAAGTATCCATGTTTTGGTATCGTAAGTCATAACAGGTAGGACGCTATGTTCAAAAATCTTCGTTTTCAGGCTTTACGGTAGGGGTGAAGTGACCACTGAATTGAGTCTTCAGTCTAGTTGATTTGTGAATCTAAACTTACACAAAACTTGAGAGTTATTCTATTGTACAATTTATATATATTACCGTACATATTATACAGGGAATAAACATTGGTAAACGACAGACGTGATGAAATTTGTTACGGAGATGGAATATAGCTTGGGCAAGGACATAGGACACACGATGTTTGTTTACGATACTCCATGTGGGTTATGGTGTACCACTAAGTATATGTGTCATTGCATAACTCATAATGTGGATTGTATCCTTATTACCCTCGCATGTGTGGAAACTTATTATGACACATACAACAACAGTGCAAACACAAAATTACGCATGTAATCATTGTCATTGTAAGTGAAATTTGGCTAGATTAGATATTGAGAAAGGACATAGGCTATTAGTCGTGATAAATGGCATCCACGCGGGCGGAGCCGCGGGCAACAGCTAGGAACATAATATCTTTGCTACAGAAAACAATTGCTATTTTTAGTAGAAATCTTTACGCTTGAATTCCTCAAATATATTATAACTTATTATTGAAAAAATATATAAATTCACATAACATTATAATTTAACTACAATTCGCCAAAAAGTTAATAAAAAATCACAAGGCTACAGATTCATTATGGCGTCTTAATGAAATCGTACAAGATGGCCTTTTTCTCAAGCACTTAACTAATGACACTGCTCGAGGCGATAAGAGGACAAATACCATATTATTTGACTCAGTTATTTGCCGCTCAGAATTATCGAACACGCGTAATGAAAGAGAAGTAACAGTCAAATCATTTCCACTATCTTATTATGAATCTTCTATTACGTGTTACAGCTTTCAGTAGAATAAAGCAATTGATCTTTATCAGTCTAAAATTGTTTAATAATTCCATTCACTGAAGAATAATTTAATTGACCCGAATGTATGGGGCCCCATTAAGATTTCGTCTACTAGCCGGTACTTCTAGAAGCCCATGCATGCTCCTCGTTAATTTTAGTACGTGCTTTCTACTGCTAACCCGTGGTATACCTTTTTCCGTGCTGGATTCCTCACAAATACTTGCTTTTTGACTTTATTTCAATCTACCGCAATATATTTTCGAATACTAAAGTTGGTATAACTTTCACAATCGCAACTTTTTAGTATAAATATTAAACAAAACATTATCTGCCAAGACAATTATTTCTATTTTGACTAACACCGTTTTATACAAAATGTACCCACCTAAATAAAGCATAAACTGATTCTAGCATACACTGAAATAGACCATCTATTGCCAACAATATTTAATAACTTCTCACAGACTCAGCCAAAAGTAGCATGGCCAAAAATACCTGAAATCAATATCGAGCATGAGGTAGAGACCGGTTAAGTTATTTAAAATGCAGTTGACACGTCATCCAAGTGAAAATGCAATATTCACCTTGTCCACGCGGAACACTGCATATTCAATAGGTAGCCTTTTTGTCGGCGATATTCAGGATACTGATTTAAAAGTAGAGCTTTTAAATAATTCAGAACATGAACATAATTCAATACGTTGATATTTATTTTTCTTCCAAACAATGCTCTGATATTACTACCTAGAAATTTTTGCAAAGCAAAATAAATAGTCAGCCTGAGATTAATTGATATAGAATCCGCACAAGCGAACTTTATTGAAAACAAAAATAAAGCATTTTCGTGTATTAAAGTTTGAAATTAATATTATGGAAAAGAGTGATGAAAATCTCTGCAATAATGATGTTCAGATTTTCATGATATATCAATGTCCTTTGGTCCGTTGTAAATATTTTTGTTGACCAGCAGTGTTACATATTATTCCAGTTTTACAATGATAGTCCAGAATATCAAATAAAACAAGTTATTCAGTAATCGTTATTATATTTTTATGTGGTGGTATACTGCATTATTATTAATAATTTTTATATTTTCCTCATCTTTCTAAATTAAAAAAAAAACAAAGGCTACGGTTCTAAAACCATAAGTATATGCTAGTTTCATAGCAATGTCAATTGCTATGCATTTCTAATACAGAATATAACGCATTACGTTGATAGAGTATTTCTATTTTTTGAAACGATATAACCTTTTGTAACAGTTTAGTCGTCGTAATGTTGAAAAAAATCAAAACGTTTTTTTACAAAGAAGATTGGGATTATTCGCAAGGTCTTGTTGACCCTTTTGAGTTTCATAAAACATTCTTTAAAATTCTGGTTGCATTTCGAGTTGCCGACGTTGAACATGCTAATAAATCAAAGTAAGTATCAAGCAAGTTTTTCTTCGTTCCGATTTGGCAGATGCAGACCACCGTCTGAAAGCCAACTATGACAGTATCAAACGTGTCGGATGCAATTCGATGGGACCTGCACAGATATTATTAATATTGGTGTATACATCTAATCTACTAAATCGTGGTTGTTGGTTTCCGATGATCGAATCTGACTACTATCTTTCCATTAAATATTATGTATACATAATGAGTAGGCCATCAGTTAAATCCAGATAAAGGTTTCTGTATATCATTTTTAGATGGAAGCATCATAATACAGTTTTATTTATTATTGCATCCTTCGCCCTACTATGTGCAATAGTTTCACTATTACATGGATTGACTATCTTCGATATTCCAAATATAACTGAGGCTGGAACATATGCTTTATTGCTAATCTATAAATTACTGATATTATTATCCACGAAGCATAATTTGCCTCAATATCAAAGTTTGCAGAAGACAATGATAAAAGATTTTCGTTACATTTGTACTGAAGGTCACAAATATCGGTAAGTAAATTTCCCTCATTTTTATATAGTATATTATAAATATATTATAGCATATTTATTACACCTATATGATCTTCGGGAACGCCTGTGTCTGTTGGTAAGCTAAAGGCAAAGTCTCAGGAAAGAGAGTCACCATTACAGACACCAAGTAATGTTATAATGGTAGCACTCAGCTTGGCGGCCTCATCAGATGCTTTTTCACGACCTGCTTAAAGGACCCGGGACTGTAGGAAGAAGGAAACACGTGAGCTGGTAATGAATTCCAGGTCTTGGTGGTGCGGCAAAGAAAAGAGTCATCGAACCGCTTGGTTTTTACTCGTATTTTCTGCACAGTGTGAGGGTGACATCTAAGCCCTGCACGTGTTGTCCTATGTAGGAAAGGAGAGGGTGGGATTAGTTGGAAGAGCTCATCAGAACACTCACCATGGTAGAGACGAGAAGAAAAAACAACATCTCAACATCTGCGAAGGCTCGAGGGTGTTTGTAACTAAGGATTCCCAATAACGCGGACCGCGCGTCGCTGCAACCTGTCGAGAACATCTAGTAGGTATTTCGCGGAGCCATCCCGGAGGTGCGAGCAGTATTCCACGCAGGAGCGAATTTGTGTCTAATAGAGAATATACCGCTGCTCCGGCGTGACGAAACATCTCACTTTGTTCAGGAGTCCGAGTTTCCGCGAGGCTGTTTTGATGATGCTCTCGATGTAGTTTTTTTTATTCAGTCTTCAGCGAACACCCATGCCTAGGATATTGAGATTGTCCTGCAGTGACAGCGGTGTGCTCCGAAGAGTAGAAAGGGGAAGGAAAGATTGATTCAGGCCGCAAAGAGATTTACTAGCATAGCATAGCCTTTCTTTTGCGGTCCATGAGTCAGGGATTTTTTTTTTTTTTTTTTTTTGTTTACGTGGTGGAATGCATTTACGCACTTCGCTCACCCCCCGCGGGGGCAGGAGGCTCGCTTCGTGTGGGACTCCTGGCCTTGGACAAAGGCCAGACTACCCACTAAACCACCACGGTGTTCCTCCTTCGCCTAATCCGAGCCGCGGGATAGTCTGCTCACCGCGACTCGGCTAGGGGCGCCCTTGGTAGGCCCGCTACTTAAGACCCCACCATCCAGGCAATCAGGCCGGAATGGTGGGGGTTTTTCACCTCAAGAATGCACCCCAGGAACACACAGGGGCGCATTCCGCCACATCAGCATAGGGGCAGCGGGTCCCCCGACCCACTGCCCGTGGCCACTCTCATTCGGGGACGCGGGCGAATTGAGTTCGCCGGCGTCCCCTCGCCGGGGGCCTGCGGGGCGGAAGAGTGAGCCCAGCTCGCTCCCGCTCCCGCACGGCCTCTCTCTTTGCCGCCATCACCTCGCTAGCGAACGAGGCGACGGCGACCCCCATGAGTCAGGGATCCATCAGGGTAGCCCAGGGGTGGCAGCGAAGGCTAGCAGAGGCAAGCCTGCACGGCTTTGGCCAGTAGCCAGTATGCACGGCTGCCTGTGGAATATGCCACTAGCTCTAGACCAAACCGTGCAATGCGCAGGGCATCCACTCTGGGGGTGACTGGTGGAGCCGCCTGTCACCCTGGAAGAAGCAGGCTGCGGTGGCGGCGCGCCTGGCGCGCCTCCCAGTTTTCCGGGGATGACTTGGGGACTCTGTAGTCTCCACACACCCGAGGAGAGGGCCAGATCGTGAGAGATGGCCCTGGGTCGGCCGGGGTGCGAGGGATATGCCTGTCAACCTCACCTTCGGCAACCAAAAAACTTGCAGACCGTGATCGTGCGTGACACGCGCCCTTACCCAAGCGCGGCTCGTGGACTGCTTTTGATCAACAGCCTTCGCACACTTATTAGTGAATAAATAAAAATATACTTGTACCGAAAGAACAATGTCTATCATATAAGTTTCTCTCTCTCATATTGCTTCATAGTTTGTCTTGATTCCTAGATCATTATTCGAATAGCGCCATAACATTGATATGATAAAAATGTTTTATTTGTAGCGAGAAATACTTTGAGAATCAGCTGGTTACCTGGAAGATCTGTTTATTCACTACTATTTTCCCTTTTGCCATTGGAACAGGAATGGCTGTATTTGCTATTGCCGTGTTGATTTACTATCTGGTCAATCAAACAGAAGGAGATGAAGGGACAAGACCCTTGTTGTTCCCATTTTGGCTACCAGATGTTGATTTTGAAAAAACACCATATTATGAAATAGCTTTTATTTTCGCTAATATCGCTGTTGTGACTTATGGATACAACTTTATATGTAAGTTATTTATTAAATCCTTATTTCAAGTGATATCTGAAATGATTTTTATAAGTTGTGAATACCGCTTTTCGTAACTCCCGAAGAACTTTTCAGGTAAAACTACCAAATGACTAAAAGACTAATAATATATAAATGTTTGTACTTTTCAGTTAATATTCAAACACAAGTTGTGTGGATACGCCACATAACATCTAAAGTTGACGTTATTATATGGTGCATAGAAGATCTCTTGGATGGTATTCACCCAGCAACCACCAAACAAGAATACGAGTACTTCTCCCATTTGATCGTAACACGTATGCGGAAGATTTTGCTTCATCATCAGGACATGCTTAGGTGTATTTACTTACTGAATATTAAGTACCTATTACACATTGGTAAATCTGAGTAGTAAATCATCAATTGTTCCTTAGCTAATGAACTTTTTAAATTATTTCAGGGGCACATGCGTTGATATCGCATCATTCTTATGATTCATTGTTGCTTTCATCATTCATTCTTCGAGAACTATTTCAAGACTATTTCCAATACGTTGTCACAAACAAAGCCATATTATGTATATAAAGCCATATTATGTAGCGGTCGGGTTGAATCATTGACATCGGATTCAATACTCACTCATTTATATATAATATGTATTGTATTATTGTTATGAACATAATATGTGGAATTGAATAAAATATTGTTTCATCTAATTTCAGTGATTTGAACGATTATGCAGCTGTTTATAAGAAAATGTTGTTGTATGAGCAAAAAGTTTGTGGACCAATAGTTTGCCTCTGTGCCTATTGTACTGCTGAGGTATTATTCTTAAATTTATAAGTACAAGTACAATTTCCATTGCAGTTACTAGTACTAGCGTTACTAGTATCAAAATATCGAATTTCGAAATCCCGAAACTCAGAATTCTGTAAATTAGATTTTGATACGTTGCTGATGCTAGGTGTTCTGGTTTAATTTTTATAGTTACTTTTTACAATGGTTTTAAAATGATTTCTTCGTTTCTATTGTCGTTGCGTTGTGCGTTAATGCATCCGAGTAGGTAATTTATAATATAAAACAAGCATAGTGACAAATGTACAAACTCCATGTGGAGGCGTTCATAGATTAGTTTAGAAGGCAGCTAAGGCATACCGCATTAGCTTTCGTGGTAATTTTTTTGTAACCACATAATCTAATGTTCAGGCTTTTTAACTTCGGGATATCGTACTTTCGCTATTTTGAACATTCGGGATTTTGATATGTAACCAAATTATAACTAACAGTTATTTGTCTGACCGGTTAGACACATTTTAAAAGGCAGCGGATAACCAGAAAAGCTTTCAAGTTTGGCTTAGCTGATATTGTCACATAGATCGCAGGGAACTTTAAAATAAAATAACAATCATATAATAACTTTTAAACTATTGCGTTCCATGATATACAATAATGTTAACGGGAATTAACGGGATCATGGTATAGGTACAAACATACCTTTGGTTTGCCTGACGTTTCGACAAGGTAACAACACCGGCCGTGGTCACAGCTCGTGATGTAGAAGGATCTTCCTCTACCCGCACATTCTCGAATTTTTTTAGATTTTGTTTTCGCCATGTACCGTCACATACCACACTCACAGAGTCTCTATTCTGTAAGCAAACTGTCTGGTCGTTCACTTCATATCCGTTGTTTTTGAGTACCTCCTGATTATGATCCAGCTCTCACTCCAGATGTTCAGGGTCACAGAGATCATAAGCTCAATTCCTGAGTTATATCATAACGGATTGCAAGTGTCAGGGATGGTCATGAGACGTGGCGTGTAGGTATCTGTCCGTATGTGTAGTTTTACGGTACACACAGTATTACAAGGAGCCGTCTGATCTCACGGCTACTTTAACATCTAAGAATGACAATGACCTATCCTTCTCCATCTCATACGTGAACTTTATCTTGGGATGAATTGAGTTTAGATGTTGAACATATTGATCTACTTCCTGCTGACCTCCTTTGACAATACTGAAGATCTCATTCACATATCGCTTCCAAAGACTGATAGTTTTCGGGTCGAGACTTAGCGCCTTCTCATCAAAATGTTCCATCCAGATGTTGGCAAGTACAGGACTTCCCATTGCGACACCATATATCTGTAGGTAATATTGACCTTGAAAGAGGAAGTAATTGCAATCTAGACAGTGTTCAAGTAGATCAACATAGTTAAAAGGCTGTTCGTTGTCTCAGTAGATTTTTTACGACGTTCAAACATTCTCTAATAGGTACGTTGGTGAAGAGAGATTCCACGTCAAAGCTCACCTTGACCTCATCTAGTTCTAGCTTGATATCTTTTATAAGGTATAAAAAGTGCCGTGAGTCCTTCACAAAAGATGGTGTTCTACCTACAAATGGCTGTAATACTGACGCAACGTCCTTCGCAAGATCGTAAGTAGAAGATGCTATTTGACTTACAATTGGTCGCATTGGCACGTTGGGCTCATGTATTTTTGGCAGACCATTCAACTTGGGTGGCTGGTGTGTTCGGTACAAAGTCTACTGTACTCATCTTCTGTAAAGAGGTCCTCGTTGTCCTGTATATGAGCTCGTATTCTGCGCGTTACTCTGGCCGTGGGGTTGTATGATACCGGTTTATAAACCTTAACATCACTCAGCACTTCGAGAATTTTCTTCTGATAATCAGTTACGTTCATCAGGCAAACTAAAGGTATAGTATCTATACCATGATCGCGTTAATTCCCGTTAACGTTATTTTTTAAATAATACCAAATGATAAATATATTCATGAATAAGTTACTTACAATACCTCCATATTTAAGATTAAATTGATATTGTTAATTGCAATTGTGAAAGAAATGCCAATGTCAACAAACAGGAAATTGTCACAATTTAAAATTATCATTACAAAGCCCATTTATCTTTATAGTATAACAATCACATATTTCATATTCGGCCTAGGTGACGTGGCGGTAGTGAACGCGACCTATACGCTGGAGGCGCGGTTTCAATCCCCGCACTGTACAAATGCATTGGTCTGATTGCCATACGAACATCTATGACAGTCGTTACGCGTAGTTGAAGCTCTCAAAAATTCGACTAATCAAACTACAGAACTTCGATATCGCCAGTTGGTTGTGGAGGTCATATGGCAGTCGCATTACGGAAAACATCGAAGTTCAGCCGCATCTCAGTTAAGCTAGAAAGCTGACACAACTGAGTTCAGGTTCATAGAATTAAAAGGATTCATAGGATGAAAAATTTGCTTCGTTTGCGATAGGAAGTACCATGTTGTAATTATTTTTATAATTTCAGAAACTCGACGAAGGTCATTTTCAATTGATACTGCCATTAATTTTTCTTGCCACTTTCGTATTGCACTTCATTCCGAACTATTTTTGCAATTTTTTAACGGACAAGGTATGATTTCTATTTTTGAATAACGACAACTTATTGTAAAATCTTGATGTTTCTCATCCACCTCTCAAAAATATAAATAGTAAATGTATGTTCTTCTTCCTTCTAAATATCTACATAATCCACAAGACGATAGTTAGAAGCAAATCTAAAAAGTCATCCTAAGAAGGTGTTTTCTTCATCGTTTGCAGAAGTATAACATATTGTGATCTTTTTCGAAATTAAGGGTGCGGGTAACAGCTATTTATAAATAAATTGTAAACTAACTTGAATTTTATTCCCTATTTGTTCAATGGAGCGCACTGGCATAATCAGAAAATAACTCGTAGATAGATTAGATCCCTGCCTCTACCCACTATATTTCTTTGTTGTCTAACATACGTACTTTTCCACTAACAGATAAAATCCATAAGTGATGCGTGCTGGAACATTCCATTCTGGGTAGCAACACCTGTGATTCGTCCATACATGGTGATTTTAATGCAGAGAGCTTTACGTCCTCCGCCGCTCACTTCACCCGGTTTTAAATCTATTTCTTTAGAAACTTTCTCTAAAGTAAGTATTCATTAGGCTATTCACTTATAAACGTTCTGCTGACACTTTTTTTTACACTTCTAACATCTGATCACTGAATCCAAGTGGAACACTTGTTTTCTTCATTTGAGCGGCCAATCCCTTAAATCTAAAGCTTGAGCACTTATTCTTCTTATTTTGAAAGTATCTAAATCAAATCAATCTCTAAATAATCATACAAATAATAACATTATCATCTAAATTTTATAATCATACATAGCGCCAAGGAAATGCTACTGGCAAAAGCTAATGTGGAATATTTTAGAATGAAAAAGATAATAACATTATTTGTCATTATTTTGACAATCTGTTATCTTTTTGTAAAATGCCGTGTCTAATATTACATTAACCAGAATTTTTGTTTTACAGACAATGACGGCGGCATATTCGACTTTCAACATGCTAAGACAACTTTAACTGAACACTAAAATACTGATTATTGATACATTCGTCTTTCACCTAGACCACTAAAATAAAAAGTAGATTAAAAAGAACACAAATAACAACAATACTCTATAGGTTTTCTGCTGATAAGATTATTGTGGTTATACATAATGCTTCTTGACCGTTTATTCCTAAATTTTTAACCTCAAACGCACAGGCGCGTTACTATTGGTCGATAATACCGCACGCATAATTGCTTTAATCGCTACCGTGATTAACGCAAAGATGATAATGATGAATACTCGTAGGTGCGTGCATTTTAGTAATAAATCAATATGAGGAAGCACGAGCAAACGAAACAAATAAAATATATAATTAAAAAAGGTGTGTTTTATTACAAGCTTTTATTTATTTAAGCTATCATGGTCACTCCCATTAGTATTAAAATTATCGTCTCCCTAAAAACTTTTTACTGTTTACCGCCAATACTCCAGTTCCTCCGTGATCATGGTGTTTGCAACAACGCTTGTTCTTTATATTATTCAACCTGTCCCGATGTTTTCATCAAAAGTTGTAAATTAAATTTGATCCACTTCCCGGTTACCAATTGAACTGAAATTTTGCATACATGTATAAATCGCGTGACATTGCAATATTGTGATGACATGATCCTGATCTGATAATGAAATTGTAAGGTGGCTAAATGAAGTTCACAATAAAACCACACAATCTTATTGAGTTTGGGCTCATTTGAATTGTCTTGACGAGTAATTTGTTTTTCAATGGTAACCAGGGTCTGACGGATGACGGAGCTAGAAAGTGGGTATATGAACTGAGTAAAGGAACTACGTAATTCCATCGAGTCTCAGTTTTGAGATTTGCATGATGAGTATTTTGGTGGTAGACCGTAACCAAGGTCTGATGTTGGAACTTAGTAATTAAGTGACACAACGTGTCATGCTTATAGTGCTGGTAGATGGTCATGGGAATTTCTGAACTAAACTAAATAGACTAGTTGTGTTTGAAATCGTTTGGCTGGTCTTGGTGAACTAAACACTCTTTCTAGTGCTACGTGATATTATCAAAAATAAAAAGTGGGGAATAAACTTATTAACTAATTTTTTTTTTTTAAATAAGTCTTTCTTTAAAGTAACCTATCTGCTGTACTAAAACTAAAATAATTTGCGGCCAGGGTTGTGCTGATTTCAAAAGCTTGTAGAGCAAATAGAAACAGAAAAAGAACTTGCGCGATACATGATTATGAAATTAGATTAAAGAAAGCTTAAAGCTATCTTATTTATTAATATTTCTTGATATTAAACTTCTTCTATTACAATACAATATATTTAGGTTATTCACCTTTTGATATAGGTATATAGAAATCACGTTAATCAGAGTGGCTAAAAACACTCCTATATTGTCTGTATCGGCCATCAACATCTTGTCTTGGGTAGGTCAGATACTGTAAAATATAGTTACCCACAATACCGAAGATATGAAGAAAAGTAACTGCATTGATAGTGCTTTAAATTACTTTACTGTAAAATAAAAAAATATTTACTAAAATTATGCCGCGTGGTTCCCGGCAGAGTAGAATTTGGGCCACCCCACCTCTTCTTAGGCGACTAAAGGGATAGGACTGATTAACATCAGACAGATATATACAGCCCAGACTCAACCTCAGATGCATGGCTCGAGTCAACAATAGTGACAAGAAGATAGCAATAGACTCACCCTCTACTACGTGCGGCCGAATAAGGCAGATTTTAATACATCAAAGTAGCTATTGCGACGACCAATGATTTAAAAAGTAATGGTAAATCATAAAATTGTATAGTAGAAGTGTCATACAGAGACACTTTTCATTCTCTTTATCCATCAATATGAATACATATATATACCCATCAGTCAATTTATTAACCCATCGCAGTCCACTGCTGGACATAAGCCTCTCACAATATGCGCCATTTCGTACGATACTTCACTTTCCGCATCCAGTCTCGGAAAGTATCTGCGTCGGATGCACAAAGAGCCAACGTCCAAGTGCCATCACTGCGACGCGAGCGAGGACTCAGGTCCGCACACGCTCACCGAGTGTCCGGCGTGGGAGACGCCGAGGCGGGAGCTTGTGGCGGCCCTGGGAGTGAGGGTTCTCACGCTCTCCACCTTGCTCGCGGCGATGGTTCGCTGCGCGGATGCGTAGGCGGGCGGCGCCTCCTTCTGCGAGCAAGTAATGCTCGTGAAGGAGGAGGCGGGGCGGGAGCGGCAGCGGGAGCGACGAAGGATCGCAAGACAAGCTGCCCGCGTACGAAGGCAACTCGGGCGTCGGAGGTCGATGAACGACCTCCGCCCCCCATGAGCGCCGGCCTGGGGGTGACAGGTGAAGCCGCCTGTCACCCTGGCAGAAGCAGGCCGCGGCGGTGGCGCGCGTGGCGCGCCTCCCCGTTTCCGGGGACGAGTTGGGGACTCTGTAGTCCCCACACCCGAGAAGAGGGCCAGATCGTGAGAGATGGCCCTGGGTCGGCCGGGGTGCGAGGGATATGCCTGTCAACCTCACCTTCGGCAACCAAAACGACCCACAGGCGGCGTGCGTTTTAGTCGGTTCGTGTCCGACATAACCTCCTCCACCGGCTCCGGTGGGGAGGTATACGTGGGGATTTTGCGCACGTAAAAAAAAAAAAAAAAAAACTTTCCGCATCCAGTCTGTCCCAGCACTTTTTTAAGATCGTCAGTTCATTTGACTGGGGGGTTTTTCGTTTGCTTTCTCGCGGTTTCCACTATAGGACTCGTTTGCTCCAATAGCCATCTGTCCTTCGGTAGATGTGACCAGCCCACAGCCATTACAGCTTTGAGTTATGACGGTAACTTTAATTCTTAGTTGGATGACATCGTTTCGAATTCTATCCGTCAGAGAAACTGCAAGCATAGCTCGCTCCATAGCCCGCGTTCAGCGTCCACGTTTCAGCACCGTAAGTCATAACTGCCCCAAACAGTTATAGCAAAATCTCTCCTCTATAGGTATTCACAAAGTTTTTTAAGTATAAAGTTATATAAATTGCGAGGTTATAATGTGCAATATAGAGATTATATAAAAAGAGGAGGTGTACAACGCTCTCGTACTCGACCATCTTCTATCGTGCCTGTTGTGCCATAATTTCATAGGCCACGGTATCCATTTCCCATCAAGTGGGCCGTGTGCGTGTCTATATTAAAAAAAAAACACCTGCACAACTGAGGACATGAGAGTGGCGACTGAAGTTGTTTGTCAGTCTGTATTGGTATTCGAAGGAGGCAATCTACTCGCCGCCTAAGTATACTTACAGGCAGAAAAACAGAACAGAACACGAAGAGAGTCGGCAGAATTTTAATATTTTTTATTGTACTCATATATGCTGTACTCATACGTTTTTTTTTATATGTCACTTGGTTGGCAGACAAGCACACGGCGTACCTGATGGAAAGCGGTTACCGTGGCCTATGGACTCACACTCACGGAATCACACTCGCGCTGCTAACCCTGTAAACAAGAATTTCTGCGCCGTCACTGTAAAAGACAAAGCAGGACAAGCTTTTGGTCTTCCCACTGACAGCACAAAATCTTTCCAGTGAGCTCTTGCTAACCTATTCACCGCCGGAAACACAACACGAAGTTATTATAGCCGCGGTATTCTGTAGGGCGGAGGTACTTCCCCAGTTGGACTGCCTAATTGGACGGAAATACCGCGGTGTCCTACCTCCTTTCATTTAATTAAAATAATGTTTTTTTGTTATATGTGTCGTTAGTCTGTGGAATGCTACTACCATGATAGCAGGCGTATAAAATCTGCATGTCAATCAAAGAATCAATTTCATTTATTCAGTTTAGGCACATGAAGAGCAACGTACCTACCAAACCAGCAAAATTATTTTTTTTGCTGGTTTGGTAGGTTATTTCTACTGAGAAGATACCAGCAAGAAACTCAGAGATCTGTATTAGAACTAGATCATCTTTCTTTTTTAAATTTTCTTTAGTTTACAATTTATTTTGTGCGAGCAAGAAAGAGACTTATGTTGACGCGTGGTCAACATAAGTCTCTTTCTTGCAACATAAGTCGCTTACTATTGGTCGATAATACCGCACGCATAATTGCTTTAATCGCTACCGTGATTAACGCAAAGATGATAATGATGAATACTCGTAGGTGCGTGCATTTTAGTAATAAATCAATATGAGGAAGCACGAGCAAACGAAACAAATAAAATATATAATTAAAAAAGGTGTGTTTTATTACAAGCTTTTATTTATTTAAGCTATCATGGTCACTCCCATTAGTATTAAAATTATCGTCTCCCTAAAAACTTTTTACTGTTTACCGCCAATACTCCAGTTCCTCCGTGATCATGGTGTTTGCAACAACGCTTGTTCTTTATATTATTCAACCTGTCCCGATGTTTTCATCAAAAGTTGTAAATTAAATTTGATCCACTTCCCGGTTACCAATTGAACTGAAATTTTGCATACATGTATAAATCGCGTGACATTGCAATATTGTGATGACATGATCCTGATCTGATAATGAAATTGTAAGGTGGCTAAATGAAGTTCACAATAAAACCACACAATCTTATTGAGTTTGGGCTCATTTGAATTGTCTTGACGAGTAATTTGTTTTTCAATGGTAACCAGGGTCTGACGGATGACGGAGCTATAAAGTGGGTATATGAACTGAGTAAAGGAACTACGTAATTCCATCGAGTCTCAGTTTTGAGATTTGCATGATGAGTATTTTGGTGGTAGACCGTAACCAAGGTCTGATGTTGGAACTTAGTAATTAAGTGACACAACGTGTCATGCTTATAGTGCTGGTAGATGGTCATGGGAATTTCTGAACTAAACTAAATAGACTAGTTGTGTTTGAAATCGTTTGGCTGGTCTTGGTGAACTAAACACTCTTTCTAGTGCTACGTGATATTATCAAAAATAAAAAGTGGGGAATAAACTTATTAACTAATTTTTTTTTTTTAAATAAGTCTTTCTTTAAAGTAACCTATCTGCTGTACTAAAACTAAAATAATTTGCGGCCAGGGTTGTGCTGATTTCAAAAGCTTGTAGAGCAAATAGAAACAGAAAAAGAACTTGCGCGATACATGATTATGAAATTAGATTAAAGAAAGCTTAAAGCTATCTTATTTATTAATATTTCTTGATATTAAACTTCTTCTATTACAATACAATATATTTAGGTTATTCACCTTTTGATATAGGTATATAGAAATCACGTTAATCAGAGTGGCTAAAAACACTCCTATATTGTCTGTATCGGCCATCAACATCTTGTCTTGGGTAGGTCAGATACTGTAAAATATAGTTACCCACAATACCGAAGATATGAAGAAAAGTAACTGCATTGATAGTGCTTTAAATTACTTTACTGTAAAATAAAAAAATATTTACTAAAATTATGCCGCGTGGTTCCCGGCAGAGTAGAATTTGGGCCACCCCACCTCTTCTTAGGCGACTAAAGGGATAGGACTGATTAACATCAGACAGATATATACAGCCCAGACTCAACCTCAGATGCATGGCTCGAGTCAACAATAGTGACAAGAAGATAGCAATAGACTCACCCTCTACTACGTGCGGCCGAATAAGGCAGATTTTAATACATCAAAGTAGCGGCTATTGCGACGACCAATGATTTAAAAAGTAATGGTAAATCATAAAATTGTATAGTAGAAGTGTCATACAGAGACACTTTTCATTCTCTTTATCCATCAATATGAATACATATATATACCCATCAGTCAATTTATTAACCCATCGCAGTCCACTGCTGGACATAAGCCTCTCACAATATGCGCCATTTCGTACGATACTTCACTTTCCGCATCCAGTCTCGGAAAGTATCTGCGTCGGATGCACAAAGAGCCAACGTCCGAGTGCCATCACTGCGACGCGAGCGAGGACTCAGGTCCGCACACGCTCACCGAGTGTCCGGCGTGGGAGACGCCGAGGCGGGAGCTTGTGGCGGCCCTGGGAGTGAGGGTTCTCACGCTCTCCACCTTGCTCGCGGCGATGGTTCGCTGCGCGGATGCGTAGGCGGGCGGCGCCTCCTTCTGCGAGCAAGTAATGCTCGTGAAGGAGGAGGCGGGGCGGGAGCGGCAGCGGGAGCGACGAAGGATCGCAAGACAAGCTGCCCGCGTACGAAGGCAACTCGGGCGTCGGAGGTCGATGAACGACCTCCGCCCCCCATGAGCGCCGGCCTGGGGGTGACAGGTGAAGCCGCCTGTCACCCTGGCAGAAGCAGGCCGCGGCGGTGGCGCGCGTGGCACGCCTCCCCGTTTCCGGGGACGAGTTGGGGACTCTGTAGTCCCCACACCCGAGAAGAGGGCCAGATCGTGAGAGATGGCCCTGGGTCGGCCGGGGTGCGAGGGATATGCCTGTCAACCTCACCTTCGGCAACCAAAACGACCCACAGGCGGCGTGCGTTTTAGTCGGTTCGTGTCCGACATAACCTCCTCCACCGGCTCCGGTGGGGAGGTATACGTGGGGATTTTGCGCACGTAAAAAAAAAAAAAAAAAACTTTCCGCATCCAGTCTGTCCCAGCACTTTTTTAAGATCGTCAGTTCATTTGACTGGGGGGTTTTTCGTTTGCTTTCTCGCGGTTTCCACTATAGGACTCGTTTGCTCCAATAGCCATCTGTCCTTCGGTAGATGTGACCAGCCCACAGCCATTACAGCTTTGAGTTATGACGGTAACTTTAATTCTTAGTTGGATGACATCGTTTCGAATTCTATCCGTCAGAGAAACTGCAAGCATAGCTCGCTCCATAGCCCGCGTTCAGCGTCCACGTTTCAGCACCGTAAGTCATAACTGCCCCAAACAGTTATAGCAAAATCTCTCCTCTATAGGTATTCACAAAGTTTTTTAAGTATAAAGTTATATAAATTGCGAGGTTATAATGTGCAATATAGAGATTATATAAAAAGAGGAGGTGTACAACGCTCTCGTACTCGACCATCTTCTATCGTGCCTGTTGTGCCATAATTTCATAGGCCACGGTATCCATTTCCCATCAAGTGGGCCGTGTGCGTGTCTATATTAAAAAAAAAACACCTGCACAACTGAGGACATGAGAGTGGCGACTGAAGTTGTTTGTCAGTCTGTATTGGTATTCGAAGGAGGCAATCTACTCGCCGCCTAAGTATACTTACAGGCAGAAAAACAGAACAGAACACGAAGAGAGTCGGCAGAATTTTAATATTTTTTATTGTACTCATATATGCTGTACTCATACGTTTTTTTTTATATGTCACTTGGTTGGCAGACAAGCACACGGCGTACCTGATGGAAAGCGGTTACCGTGGCCTATGGACTCACACTCACGGAATCACACTCGCGCTGCTAACCCTGTAAACAAGAATTTCTGCGCCGTCACTGTAAAAGACAAAGCAGGACAAGCTTTTGGTCTTCCCACTGACAGCACAAAATCTTTCCAGTGAGCTCTTGCTAACCTATTCACCGCCGGAAACACAACACGAAGTTATTATAGCCGCGGTATTCTGTAGGGCGGAGGTACTTCCCCAGTTGGACTGCCTAATTGGACGGAAATACCGCGGTGTCCTACCTCCTTTCATTTAATTAAAATAATGTTTTTTTGTTATATGTGTCGTTAGTCTGTGGAATGCTACTACCATGATAGCAGGCGTATAAAATCTGCATGTCAATCAAAGAATCAATTTCATTTATTCAGTTTAGGCACATGAAGAGCAACGTACCTACCAAACCAGCAAAATTATTTTTTTTGCTGGTTTGGTAGGTTATTTCTACTGAGAAGATACCAGCAAGAAACTCAGAGATCTGTATTAGAACTAGATCATCTTTCTTTTTTAAATTTTCTTTAGTTTACAATTTATTTTGTGCGAGCAAGAAAGAGACTTATGTTGACCACGCATTTACATCATCAAGACACTCATCTACTTTATAGTAACCTTTATTCATTAAAGTTTTTTCACTTCTATTTTAAATTTATTTAGTGGCATGTTAATAAAATCCTTGGGAATTTTATAATTTTTTTTTTCTTTTTTATTTTTATATAGGGCACGCCAACTTGACCTCACCTCGCCTGATGGTAAGCTAAAGGCAAAGTCTCAGGAAAGAGGGTCACCATTACAGACACTAAGTGCTACAATGGTGGCACTCAGCTTGGCGGCCTCATCAGATGCTTTTTCACGCCCCGCTTAAAGGCCCCGGGACTGTAGGAAGAAGGAAACACGTGTGCTGGTAATGAATTCCAGGTCTTGGTGGTGCGGCAAAGAAAAGAGTCTCCGAACCGCTTGGTTCTTGCTCGTATATTCTGCACATTGTGAGGGTGACATCTAAGGCCTTCACGTGTTGTCCTATGTAAGAAAGGAGATGGTGGGATTAGTTGGAAGAGCTCGTCAGAACACTCACCGTGGTAGAGACGGTAAAATACAGCCAAGGAAGCAATATCTCTACGCATCTGCAAAGGCTCGAGGGTGTTCGGTACCTCAGGGTTCCCAATAATTCGGACCGCGCGTCGCTGCAACCTGTCGAGAGCATCTAGTAGGTATTTCGCGGAGCCATCCCAGAGATGCGAGCAGTATTTCACGCAGGAGCGAATTTGTGTCTTATAGAGAAGACACCGCTGCTCCGGCGTGAAAAAACAAAATATTGTCGAAAGCAGTAATACAATTGCAAAGCTCATACGTATGATATAAAATATTATACATTTGTTACGATTTCCAGTTATATAAGTTGGATACATGAACCTGGTTTTCTTTTAGTTAATGACATTGCCAGAGGCGTGATGAGACACAAACCATATTATTTGAATCACACAATTCTCAGAAATTCAAAACATAATAAAAGAGGCAAAATGGCACATAATTTGCAATATCGTAAAATAATTCTCCTATTACGTATATCAGTTTTGTAGTTGTAAAGGAAACTGTCTTATAACAATCTCATATTTCGTTTTGAGATTTTTTGACATCCTTACTTACAAAATCCGTTTCTATCCTTTGTAGTGGTCCAAGTTGTAAAATGCTCTCTTAAGAATTAAGATGAGAGATTTCAAAATTTGTATGTGTTCCTGATGTTCGACAACTTGACTCATCTGAGCAAAATAAGTTTTCTTTTTCCGAAATGGAAGCCGTAATATCGTTTAATAATTGAGCGAGTTCGAGTTTATAACTCGATTTATATCTTGTATCCCCCTCATCTTATCAATACATGTTTTAGTTAGTTTTTGAAGTTTAGTTTCAGAATCATATTTGTCTGTGGGATTTTAACATACATACATATAATCACGCCTTTGTCCCCGAAGGCTTAGACAGAGGTGAATTAACACCCACATTTCACCAATTATTGTTTTCGGTCTCACGTAATAGGGTGTGAGCCTATTGCTGTCTTCCGGGCACTATTGTTGACTCGAGTCTTGTATCTGTGCCTGAGACAGAGCTGTATATATCTCTCTGATGTTAAACAGTCTTGTACGACACCGCAGGGGAAGAGTTGGAGTAGCCCAAATTCTACTCGTCCGGAAACCATGCAGCGAAATTTGGAGTTCTAAAAATTCTAAATATATCATGTTAGCAGTAAATAAAAATCCTAAAAATATGATTACACCGTTTCTTGTTACTTCGTTGTTGTTGCAAGATTTCAGAATAATTTATTTATTCATTTATTGTAGACTTTATTATATGCCAATTATAATATTCAATTGTTAGAAAAATTGTGAAGACAAGAGCAGTATAAAGGTCGGCCTTATCGCTTTACGCAATTTCTTCCAGGCAACCTTTGGATGGAAATGTATGTTGGTTGGAGTATTTGGGAGTTCTTGGCGTTTAATTTAATAATTATATTCTATACACACTTACTTATATAAGTACATAAATTGTATAAATAATACATACTTAAAAATAATTATATTTACCTAATAATTATATTAATACAATATACTACCATATATAATTTTACACAAATACACATACATACACATATACATACCTAAACAGATATGAAGTAACATAGTTGAATATAAGGTAGGACAATAATGCTGATGATGATAAGAATACAAGCTGGTGAGGCAGGCTATAGTCATAGTCAGAGAAGTCACATGTTTACCCTGTTAGTATAGTTTCATGAGAGCATTACAAGTAAAATTAGACTTGTAATGTTAGGAGTGGAATCACATCGGTAGCTCAATGATCAGAATTTCATTATAAACGGCTAACTAAAATAATATATGTATCTCAATTACCGCAGCTGCGCACTTCTGATGTTATACCGACTTAGTTGTATTACATACAATAACACAATATCTTATCACTTAATGATTGACACATAGTCCTAAACAATTATGCTCGCTTCACGATATAATCAATGTCCCGATTGTCCATATCCAAAGCATTCAACACACACCAATATTGCACGCATCTCGTCACTCCACTAACTGTTCCCAAAGCACTGTCTGTCCTTACGCGCATTGCTCGACCTCATAATGCTACTATTATTTGTAGGTGGCCGGCGCCTCCTTCTGCGAGCAAGTAATGCTCGTGAAGGAGGAGGCGGGGCGGGAGCGGCAGCGGGAGCGACAAAGGATCGCAATCCAAGCTGCCCGCGTACGAAGGCAACTTGGGCGTCGGAGGTCAATGAAGAACCTCCGGCTCTCATGAGCGCAGGCCTGGGGATGACTGGTAAAGCCGCCTGTCACCCTGGCAGAAGCAGGCCGCGGCGGCGGCGCGCCTGTCGCGCCTCCCCGTTTTCCGGGAACGAGTTGGGGACTCTGTAGTCTCCACACATCTGAGGAGAGGGCCAGATCGTCAGAGATGGCCCTGGGTCGGCCGGGGTGCGACGGATATGCCTGTCAACCTCACCTTCGGCAACCAAAACGACCCACAGGCGGCGTGCGTTTTAGTCGGTTCGAGTCCGACATAACCTCTTCCACCGGCTCCGGTGGGGAGGTATCCGTGGGATTTCGCGCACGTAAAACAAAAAAAATGCTACTTTTAATGAAAATTTACCTATTTTCATGCTCTAAGGGGCTCATACAAACAACAAATAATGAATACTCTGAACAAGAATGTATATTAATCGAACGGTGTATAGACTAATTAACTTTTATATTAAACTTAATTTAATTTCTGTAAGGTGGACAGTGTTAGATCACTAATTGGTCAAGATGAAACATCAGTACCCGTTCATCTGTGCTAGTGCATATAAAAGGGCACTGTTAATGATGTATCACTAACATTACTGAGTTCTATTAAAATTCATATGGCGCATATGAATCGGGTTCTTATTCGTCGTGGCTTTTAGTAATTTAAGTATATCTATGTAAAGTTAAGTTACGTTAAAAAAATACTATATGTTCTCAAGCCGAGTTAAAAAGTTGTGTGATATAAAGGAAAACCTAATAAACTAAAAAATGCAGCAAGAGTAAACGACACAATGAGCTCTTCTTGCGTAAATAGTAACATCAATAATTCTACATAATTCGGGTACTTTGAGATAACTTACACTTCAAACTATGTGACAATTACCATATTTAGTCACTCTGTGTAGCTGCTAAAAAGTAGTCTAAACGTCTGGCTAAACGTAAATGACACCAAATAAATCGCGATAGAATCCGTTAAAAAGATATTTTATTTAAATTAGTGATCATCATCATCATGTCTGCCACACACTTCACTGCTGAACATAGGCCTCTCCCACAGACTTCCAGAATGACCGATCTAAAGCAGCCCAGATATTCACGTAAAATTTAGGAAAATATCAGGACTTAACATGCATGGCTACATGGCTCGCAGAACAAGTCAGTTGAAGTGACAATGTGCAGACTACATTTGCTGAAGTAGGTACTGATGAACGCTGGAGCATATGAGTCTTAGAGTGGAGCCCCGAATCAGCAAATGGTACAACGCTCCCCAGCAAGATGGGCGGACGACCTGAAAAATGTGGCGAGGGTAGACTGGATACGCAAGGCGGAGGAGGGCGCACATTAGAAGAGGTTTATTCAGATTGATTGATTGATATTTTATGTTTATTAAACTTTATAAACATAAAATATCAATCAATCAATTACCACTGCTGGACATAGGCCTCTTCTAATATGCGCCCTCTCGCCCTCTCGCCTTGCGTATCCAGTCTACCCTAGCCACATTTTGCCTTTAATTATTATAATAATACCATCAGTTGTCGAATTAATTCCATGCAAGTACATATTATTTTATCGAGATCTTTACAGAGATCGTTTGTAAATTCATCATCGATAAATTCGTAAATTATTATTTAGTAGCCGACTATGAAAAGTTATTTATGAAATCCAATCCTCAAACGATAAAAATAAATAACATTTGCAACAACATTTGCAACAACCAAATGAATAAGTTTGTTTCATTATATGGTAAGAAAAATATATCTAGAAAGTAGATGCCATGTTGACATTTTAGCGCTTAGATACATCAAATATAAATTAAAAAAATGTACAAGTCCGTACTCCATTTCAAGTTACTGATACTTACGGCTCCGCACGTGTGAAATTTTAATCCCATCCCCGCAACTCATGATAACCTGAAAGTATAAGTTATTCCATACTATAATCTGTCCCTGTCCCAAAGTTCAGCCACATTCGTTCCTTAGAGCGTGACTGGATAACAAATAGCTAAACAATATTATAAACTTTCACTAACATAATATTAGCAAGATTGAGCATACACTCTGTGCAAGTCACCAAGGTTGTTTACCAGCTGAACGATGTCCAAGCAGACATGTATGTTACGCCCCTGCGAGATATTGTGCTGCACTTGAAGGGTTAAATTCTGCCTCATTCGAATACACTTACACCTAAACTCAGTGTGGCATTATGCGTAAATATTTGCCCACTCGTCAATCGGTTTGCTGGCTGCGATTCGCAACAGCGAGGGGATTTACCTCCGGGATTCACTTCACCACCTTCTTTTTTTTTATACCACTTGGTTTTCCGACAAGCACACGGCCTACCTGATGGAAAGTGGTTACCGTGGCCTATGGACGTTTGTAACACCAGAGGAGTCACAGTCGCGCTGCCAACCCTGTAAGTGCAGAGTTTCTGTGCCGTCAGTGTAGAAGAAAAAGCAGGACAAACCTTAAGTCTTCCCACTGACAGCACAAATTCTCCAGTGAGCTCTGGCTACCCTACTCACCGCTGGGAACACAACACGAAGTTATTATAGCCGTGGTATTCTGTAGGGCCCTGCGTACTTCCCCAGTCGGACTGCTCAATTGGGCGGAAATAATTCTCATTGCAATTTCTCTGTTGCGTCCAGAGTTAGCACTATGGAGCCCGAGATGTGCTTATTACTTTGATTGGTATATTATTTGTTCCTAGCGTTATTGCCGTTTGACTTCTCGACCCTGGGAGAAAGACTGTGCCAGAACCAGCTGGTGCACTGACCAGCAGGTGAGCCTCGCCTGAATCTCAAAGCTGTTAGTAGTCCCCTGTATAACAGTACACCCACACTGTGTTAAAAGATTCTATATTTAAGTTCCTAATGTAGCCATAACCATCACCATCTTCGAGGTCTCAGTTGCATCCGAGGATACTGTGTAGAATGTCCTAGAACTATATTATTTACTTTCTGAATTATTATTTTTTTACGTGTGCAAATTCCCCACGCATACCCCCCCACCGAAGCCGGTGGAAGAGGTTATGTCGGACTCGAACCGACCAAAACCCACGCCGCCTGTGGGTCGTTTTTGGTTGCTGAAGGTGAGGTTGACAGGTATATCCCTCGCACCCCGGCCGACCCACGGCCATCTCTCTCTATCTGGCCCTTTCCTCGGGTATGGGGACCACAGAGTCCTCCACTCGTCCCGCGGCTGCGGCCTGCTTCTGCCAGGGTGACGGGCGGCTCCACCCGTCACCCCCAGGCCTGCGCTCATGGGGGGCCCTAGTTACCTGCGTATGCGGGCACCTTTGCGATCCTTCATCGCTCCCACTGCCGCTGCATAGGCAGTTAGTGTCTAAATTTCTTACCCAATACTTATATATACCTCATTGAATATTTGAATTTACTTTTATATCTCGACTTTGTGTAAAACTGACGTATTCTCCATAAGAAACTTGCAATCGCTGTCTATTTTGAAATCATACTTTAGTTTATAAATTGTTCTTATATCTGTATTTAGGCCTTCGCCTCCTAAACCTCCTAAAACAAAATGTGAATGAATAATATTTACTTTGTTAAAGCCTTTGGCATTACGATCACATTACCCTATGAAAATATACAATGATACACAGCTCAGGTTATATGATAAAGATCTACACTAAACCTAAGTCTAGGTTCTTTAGGTCTAAGAGACTATTACAAATGTCATTACTACTATTATGGAGGAACTGGGTGTGATGTTTTCTCAACACCGAGTTAGGACGGGGTAATTTAGTGTCATGCACCGTAGCCTAACAGCTGATGTTAGAATGTCACACAATAAAAATATATACAAATTTCTCAAATTTTCTTTTTTACTGGTGATAGAAATTTAGTTGCACAAATTTGTCTCAAGTTTCAACCGGGTGGGTACCACCGTGCACTATTGCGAAAAACCCTCCATAGCAATTCAATCTCAGTTGGATTATGTTCAGGGGTTAGCAAATGCGTGGAACGGATCCGGCGGCTGGGCCTTGAGGTGGCTTTGCATAAATCCGAGGCCATGTTCTTTCATGGACCTCGGCGCACGCCACCACCTGGTTCCAGTCTCACAGTGGGAGGCACTCTCATCGGCATCAAGCCCCAGATGAAATATCTGGGGCTCGTGCTCGACGGCCGGTGGGACTTCGGGAAGCACTTCCGAAGTCTGGGCCCCAAATTGGCGGGCACAGCCAACGCTCTGGCGCGGCTACTGCCCAACCTGAGGGGCCCGGAGGACTCCTGCAGGAGACTCTACGCGGGTGTCGTGCGGTCCATGGCCCTGTACGGGTGTCCCGTGTGGGCGGACACCCTGAGTGATCGGCACATGCTTCTGCTGCAGCGTCCGCAGCGGAAGTTGGCGTGCCGCATCATAAGGGGGTACCGCACGATATCATTCAACGCGGCGAGTCTCCTCGCCGGATCGCCACCATGGATCCTGGAAGCGAGATGCCTTTCGGCGCTATACCGGTTCCGAAGGGCGGCGCGGGAGCGGGGTCACGATCCCGAGCCCGAAGAAATTCGGGCCGTGAGATCCCGGCTCCACAGGGAAATGGTGGCGGAATGGGAGAGACGACTTGGGCAACCAAGCGCAGGGCACGCCGTAGTAACGGCGGTAAGACCCATCATGGGGGAGTGGCTAGAGAGGCCACACGGCAGCCTCTCGTACCGTCTGACGCAGATGATCACCGAACACGGGTGCTTCGGAAAGTATCTGCGTCGGATGGAGAAAGAGCCAACGTCCGAGTGCCATCACTGCGACGCGAGCGAGGACTCAGGTCCGCACACGCTCACCGAGTGTCCGGCGTGGGAGACGCCGAGGCGGGAGCTTGTGTCGGCCCTGGGAGTGAGAGTTCTCACGCTCTCCACCTTGCTCGCGGCGATGGTCCGCTGCGCGGATGCGTGGGCGGCCGGCGCCTCCTTCTGCGAGCAAGTAATGCTCGTGAAGGAGGAGGCGGGGCGGGAGCGGCAGCGGGAGCGACGAAGGATCGCAAGCCAAGCTGCCCGCGTACGAAGGCAACTCGGGCGTCGGAGGTCGATGAACGACCTCCGCCCCCCATGAGCGCCGGCCTGGGGGTGACAGGTGGAGCCGCCTGTCACCCTGGCAGAAGCAGGCCGCGGCGGTGGCGCGCCTGGCGCGCCTCCCCGTTTCCGGGGTCGAGTTGGGGACTCTGTAGTCCCCACACCCGAGAAGAGGGCCAGATCGTGAGAGATGGCCCTGGGTCGGCCGGGGTGCGAGGGATATGCCTGTCAACCTCACCTTCGGCAACCAAAACGACCCACAGGCGGCGTGCGTTTTAGTCGGTTCGAGTCCGACATAACCTCCTCCACCGGCTCCGGTGGGGAGGTATCCGTGGGGATTTTGCGCACGTAAAAAAAAAAAAAAAAAAGGGGTTAGCAAATGCATAGCCGGGCAGAGGTGGTGGTTGTCGCAGCACTAGTGGAACCAGTGGGTCTTGGCGTAGTCTAGTGGAGATGGCGCGGGGCGACGCGGCGAACAGGGAGCCCTGTAGAAACGGTGGTGCCGCTGGCCGCCCGCGGTATAGTACAGGGGCCCAACTGGGGTTAACCACCTTGGGAGGCTGCCTCATCATGCCGCGCATAATCCGAGACCGGATTTGGGAGCCCGGCGACCATACTCGGGGGGGTACGGGGGCCTTTCCGTTCGGTGCGTCGGCTCTCGCCATGCCTCACATTCATAGATAAAACCAATATTCCGCGCTTTGTCACACGGTGCTGCGGCGGCAATCACCTCTTTTTTCACGCCTTCTCCCACCCCAACTCATGGCAGTGCAATTAAGAGAACCAGGCAACACAGCGGCTCGTCACACTCCCAAAGCTTGCTATTTGAGGTGGAGTCCACTAACATCTGTGGGTTCCATGCTAATCTCAACGCCGTCCACCAACACCTAGAGACGGCGAAACCTGCCATGCTTTTCCTAACGGAGACACAAATATATCGACCCATAGCCGTCACCTCAGTGCTGTGCAAGGTCTTCGAGCACATCGTAAACAAACAGCTTATGCGTCATCTGGAGGATCACTCCTTAATTAATGACCGGCAATATGGTTTCAGGCCGAAACGGTCAACAGGTGATCTTCTAGCATACGTTACCCATCTTTGGGGTGAGGCTATTGACAAGCACGGCGATTCACTGGCAATTAGTCTTGGCATCGCCAAAGCTTTCGATAGAGTCTGGCACAAATCGCTTCGTTCCAAGCTACGAGACTTTGGTCTGCCTCCTAGGCTGTGCAACAACTGGGTTGCTAGCTTCCTGCAGGGGCGCCGTATTCGCGTCCTTTGTAACGGACAAGCTTCGGAGTTTCTGCAGGTAAATACTGGCGTGCCGCAGGGGTCCGTCTTATCACCGACTCTCTTTCTTCTGCATATCAAAGACATGCTGTCCACCGACAGTGTTCATTGTTATGCAGATGATAGCACCTTACATGGGAGTTATCATGGATATCCTGCGGCCAGGCAGTCAGATATCGCAGAGAAAAGGCAGCTACTTGTCGCTGAGCTTGACAGGATCCTGAATCACATTTCTCAATGGGGCTCTGAGAACCTGGTCGAGTTCAATGTCAAGAAGACGCAGGCATGTGCGTTTATAGAATATAATCCCGAGGTCACGAACACCCCAGAACCTTTACAGATGCGTAGAGATGTTGCGTCCATGTCCTGTATTTTACCGTCTGTACCATGGTGAGTGTTCTGATGAGCTCTTCCCCCACCCTCCCCTTTTCTACATAGGACAACACGTGCAGGTCTTAGATGTCACCCGCACACGGTGCAGAATATCCAATCACGAACCAAGCGGTTCGGTGACTCTTTCCTCTGTCGCACCATTAAGGCCTGGAATTCATTACCAGCTCACGTGTTTCCTTCTTCCTCTTCCTACAGTCCCGGTTCCTTTAAGCGGGGCGTGGTGGTAGTGAACGCGACTGCTACGCAGGAGGCGCGGGTTCGATCCCCGCTCAGTGCAAATATTTGTATGCATGAATATGGGTATTTGCATTGGTCTGGGTGTTTCTATGTATAATATGTATGTATTTACAAAAAAAAGTATTTAAGTATGTTTATCCGTATTCTAAATTCCATAACACAAGCTAGTTAAGCTATGCTTACCATGGGTCTAGATAGCGTAGTGTAGAATGTTGTACAATATTAAAAAGCATGAGGCCGTCAAGCTGAGTGTCATCATTGTCACATGGTATGTGTAAGTAATGGTGACCCTCTTTTCTGAGACTTTGCCTTCAGCTTACCATCAGGCAAGGCGAAGTCTAATTTTCTAATTTGAAAAAAAAACGCGATCCAAGATCAGTGATACTAAATTAAAATCTAGAAAACTATAGCCAAAGACAACTATATTATTAATTTACTCTAGGTAAATCCTCCTCCCCACTCTTCAGAGCACGCCACTGCCGCTGCAGGACAATCTCAATATCCTAGGTATGGATGTTCGCTGCAACCTAAATAACAAAAACTACATCGAAAGCATCATCAAAACAGCCTCACGAAAACTCGGAGTCCTGAACAGAGTGAGACGATTTTTCACGCCGGAGCAGCGGTGTCTTCTATACAAGACACAAATTCGCTCCTGTGTGGAGTACTGCTCGCATCTCTGGGATGGTTCAGCAAAGTACTTACTAGATGCTCTCGACAGGTTGCAGCGACGTGCGATCCGCATCATTGGGAATCCCGAGATCACGAACACCCTAGAACCTTTACAGCTGCGTAGAGATGTTGCGTCCATGGCTGTATTTTACCGTCTGTACCATGGGGAGTGTTCTGATGAGCTCTTCCAATTAGTCCCACCCTCCCCTTTCCTACACAGGACAACGCGTGCAGGTCTTAGATGTCATCCGCACACGGTGCAAAACATCCGATCAAGAACCAAGCGGTTCGGAGACTCTTTCCTCTGTCGCACCATTAAGGCCTGGAATTCATTACCAGCTCACGTGTTTCCTTCTTCCTACAGTCCCGGGTCCTTTAAGCGGGGCGTGAAAAAGCATATGATAAGGCCGTCAAGCTGAGTGTCACCATTGTCACACGGTATGTGTAAGTAATGGTGACCCTCTTTTCTGGGATTTTGCCTTCAGCTTACCATCAGGCAAGGCGAAGTCCAATTGACGTGTCCTATATAAAAAAAAAAAAAAAAAAAAAAAATCCTTTGCATGTAAGTATTTATTTTATATATATAGTTTGTTGTGTTATGTGTGTGTCTTTAGATACAATTCGCCGTAAAATTCCTCGCATCATTATCGGCTGGGAACTCTAACATCTAAGGTTTCACTTCGCTAGATGCCTACCCTATTAATTTTATATAAATAGGTGGCATAAACAGCCCAATCTAAGCTACAGGTTAGATAGTATGACTTAATGTAGTTTACCGTAATAATAATAATAATTCGAAGATGAAGATATGAGTATAAATAATAATGTTTTAATTTTGGAAAAATTTACTAAATTTAAACATTCTGAAAAACTATGGAAAGCATAATTATTAATATATAAGTTGAGTCAGAATTCTAATAGAAAAAATAAAGGTAGAAAAGACATATATTCAAAAAAATGTTTCATTTTCAAAGTAATAGAAATTACCACGGATTTCTAATACAGAATAAAACCCATATAGTTGATGGAGAGCGTTTCTATCATATCAATCGACATTAGAATTTGTTCCATAATGGTCGTCACAATGTGGAAGAAATTAAAAACCTATTGGAATAAAGAAGATTTGGATTATTCTGTAGGGCTGGTTGACCCTTTTGAATTTCATAAAACATTCTTTTGGTTTTTGGTAGCTTTTGGAGTCGCTGATGTTAAATACAACAACAAATCGAAGTAAGTCTATATATCACTCAGTCTTGGTTTATAATTCCTCAAATCGATATCGATATGATATCTAAAAATTAAATTAGAACTCATCATCAATCAGTGTACGTCTTCAGAACGGTTTGTTAGAAAATCAATGCAGTTGTACAAACATACCCAGAAATACATAAAACCAAAATAATAATATAATGTTTGCTTTGAACGAAAATTCCTTTGTAAATTCTATTTAGTATCCGTTAACCCCTTAATAATAGCCGAGGTAAGTTAAAGAGATTAACGTTGGTAGTCACATAATATATATTTCGTCTCTACAGCTCTCCTACAAATCTTAAAAATATGCCACTTTCCTTTCACTTTCCTTAAACCTATATAAGTCAGAGAAAGAATATGAGTACGTGCTTTATTATCATCATCATCATAAATGGGATTGAGAATAATATACTTTGTATGTCTTAATAACTTTTTTATCTTTATTTCTAGGTGGTTGCATCAAAATACAGTTTTATTAATTATCGCATTCTTTGGTCAAATTGTCGTATCGCTGTCACTATACCATGGACTGACTTTGTTCGATATTCCTCTAATCACTGAAGCTGGGACATACGTTTTATTGATATGCTACAAATTTCTGATATTGATAAATATAAAAAATCATTTGCCTGAATACTATAGTTTGCAGAAATCTATGAAGAGAGACTTTACTTTTATTTGTACTGAGGGACAAAAATATCGGTAAGTGCAAATCCTGTACAAAAGCAATAACAAAGGTGACTCCTCAGGGCAAGTTGTAGTTTTATTGGATACCAAATTATTAATTATATTAAACTTGTTAAACCCTGATAGTACAGGTCCAATCAGTTTAATTAAATCAGTTTAATCAAAACCTGCCTTGGCCTGCCTTTTTTTTTCTCTGACGTGATTTTTTCTTTTTTTTTCTATTTCCCTAGAACCTAGCTTGAACAGCGCCAAAACTTTGAAATTATAACAACGTTTTCTTTTTTAGTGAACAATATTTCCAGTCCCAGCTAATCACCTGGAAGATGAGTATATTCGCTTGTGTGTTCCCTTTTAGTGTGGGATCGGGAATGGGCATGTTTGCCACTGCTATGTTACTTTACTTTCTGGGCACTCATACTGAAGGAGAGGAATGGACAAGACCCTTGTTGTTCCCATTCTGGCTACCGAATGTTGATTTTGGGGAAACACCGTATTATGAAGTAGCTTTTGTTTTTGCTAATATTTGTGTAGTGACTTACGGATACAATTTTATATGTAAGTTATTTATTTACTTCTATTTTTTTAACCGATACATATAAATCCCTACGGATAACCGGTTTACCGGGATGTAAGGTGATCCAATAAGGCTATTCTCTCGCACCTTGACTGCTTCTGTACTATCTGCGATGAGACTATGTCATCTCCTCGTGTGTGGGGGAACTATGGTATCTAAATCTTGTCACGGCAAAAGGAAGTGCCTTCTTTTACTATCTACTATGCCATCTGCTCATTAGAGGTACAAATGGAGAGCAAAAGCTCCTGTAAGACTAATAGTAATTGCATCAAAGGTTTGTATAAGATACTCATATGGTTACACTTTCTATAATTTAGTACAATAAGGATTTCAATTAAACCGCCGGTTATGGAATGATTGTTCATTTTAGTTAATATTCAAACTCAAATTGTATGGATACGTCACATAACATCTAAAGCTGACATTATAATAGCGTGCATTGAAGATCTTTTAGATGGCATTCATCCAGCGACCAATGAACAAGAATATGAACACTTCTCCAATTTGATCGTGACGCGTATGAGGATGATTGTGATACATCATCAGGAAATGCTCAAGTATGTTTTAATATAATAAACTAGTTACCAAAATCGTTATGGCATCTTCATGTTTGTTATAAATATAAATCGTACGAATAAAACGAAGTGTTTTCAAATTTCAGTGACTTGAATGAGTATGCAACTGTTTATAAGAAACTGTTGTTGTACGAGCAATTGGTTTGTGGGCCGATAGCTTGTCTCTGTCTTTATTGTACTGCCGAGGTAATACTTCTTCCACTGGATATAGTGATACAAAAAAGTTTTTAAATAATATACTTAATGTTTAATAATATTGAATTCTTAATAGAAGTACTCAATACAAATGAATAATTTCAGAAACTCGATAATGGTCAATTTCAATTGATACTGCCCTTAATTTTTCTTGCCGACGTAGTACTGCACTTCATTCCTAGCTACTTCTGCACTTTTTTAGCTGAAAAGGTAAGTTCTATTTTTATAAAGCTGAGTCTATATTCAGAATTTGCACTCGATTAAGCCTTAGAATTTATAAAATGACAGATATATAACGGGGATTCTGTGAAAATTAGTGTTGTATAACGGAATTTTAATCACCAATAGATTTTATTTATTGAACGAACCTAGATATAGCGAATTACAATTACTACAGTCTCATAAAGTAACAGGTCACAATTTACTACAATTTCGGTAGCCTTCTGCAAGAAATTGTAGCAGCCAGATATTCCAATGTACCTAATCTTGCATCTCCATTTTTTTTGTTGTCAGACAAAATCTATTAGCGACGCTCTCTGGAATATTCCATTCTGGATAGCAACACCTGTGATACGTCCCTACATGGTGATTATAATGCAAAGGGCTTTACGTCCTTTACCGCTTGGTGCACCAGGTTTTGAGCCTATTTCTATAGAAACATTCTCTAAAGTGAGTATTCACACCATTCGACACAACATTCATTTGTAAAAACACCATTGCCACTCTGGTACATGCTTTGCTGTTCGGTATATAGTAACAAAATTCAATGTCGAGTCTCACTCGAACGATGAGCCCACTGGAGAATTTTTTAGATAATTCGCTAATTCAAACCATCAGCGTGCTATTGTTGAATCACGAACGGCATTAACACACTGGTGTAGCATAAGTAGCACAGTGGTTGCTAATGGAGGGCTTTGGGCTCGAGACCCGGGTCAGATTAAGTGTTATTGATTTTTTTCAATAAGGAAACATTAACAAGCAGCACGGTGTCTGGAAACTTAAAATATAACTGAAACTATACCTTGGTTTTTTGACTGCGTGCTGCCTAAATATAAAAATAACTAGCCTATTACCTACGGCTCCACTTGTGAGGAATTCTGACCCCGTTCCAGTAATCTTTTTTAAATTTATCCTTCTCCTGACAATAACTCCGCTGTTTTGAGTTTTTTTCTATAAACTTTTAATAACACACAATTTACACCATTTTTTTCTTAATTTTTTTTATACCATATAGGTGACAGACAAGCACTCGGCCCACCTGATGGAACGTGGTTATCGTAGCCTATGGACGTGTGTAACACCAGAGGAGCCACACTCGCGCTACCAACCCTGTAAGCACAGAGGTTTTGTGCCGTCAGTGTAGAAGACAAAGCAGGACAGGCCTTTAGGCTTCCCATTGACAGCACAAATTCTCCAGTGAGCAATACAATTTAGAATTAATCATAATTTTAATTTTTTCAGACAATGGCAACAGCATATTCGACTTTCAACATGCTAAGACAAACTTAACTTTGATTTAAAATGGATGACAAATATTTTAAAATGGAGAAAACTTAAAAATTGTGATCATAAAATAGACTACCAGATGATAATTTATTACAAAAATAATTAAAATTAATAATGCAAATGTAGATTAACAGAGCAATGATACTATTAAAAGTATTATAGTACGGTACATTATACCACTATTTTCACCCATATTACTAAACACAACCGCATTATAATAACGTACAGCACATGAACATTTAGAACAAATAAAATAGTAAAAATAAAGCTGTGTTTTGTTTTATTACTTAGCTAATTTGATTTTAAACTTCAAAAATAGAATAATTTGTACGAGTGAATTCACCTCTAGATATTCATGTCACGTAACAGTGGCGCCCAACGTGGGCCTATCTAAATACATAAGTGCTACCTGCTAAACCAGTTATTTACATTTGTTGCCTTGTGTACGTATTTTAAAACAAACCAATTTTACGGTTTTTGTACATAATAATAAACCTTACTCCTGCCAACAAAAGGTTACTATAAACTAGAATCAATTGCATCATATTAGATGACTAAGTATATGAAGTGAAACCCTAAAGCGTCGGTAGCTTAGTGGTTAAGGAGTCGACCTCATGATCGAGATGTCCCGGGTTCGAATCCTGGCCATTACACTACAGACGTGAACCCACTCCTAACTAACTAACTAACCTAACCTAACCTAACACAAGCAATTTAGCTTAGCCACTCCTAACACAAGCAATTTAACCCCTCCAGGTTAGAGGGAATATTAGTATTTACGATTCTAATATTCTTTAAAAAAAGTGTTTGTGACCCAGAGGACCCAAAATTTGTTTTATCCCGAATTAATAACGGTGTCCCTCTCCAGAGACAATTTATATGGCAAAACGTTTGCCCGGTCAGCTAGTGTGTACGATAGACACGTAAGTATTTCCCTACATTGAAATCAATATAAAATCTCGTAATTATCTTCATCATCATCATTAGTGTTGTACTAATGATGATGATGAAGATAATTACGAGATTATTAGTGTTGTACTAATACCCGATTGCATCCAAGACGTTTACCTCAACCCAGGGTTTACTTATTGTTTCTCCTCCTTGTAGTTTGCGACTGCTGTCTGATCTACCAGCAACAAGAGGAAAGACGGTGCCACAACCATGTCGTTAAAGAGCAGAAGTACTGGCTTGCAAATGAGGTTGCTTTGGCCTCCAACTACACTCGTAGTTATTGCTAATTCCGAAAATTTTAACGAACTGCTTGATAATCGAACTCTCGTTCGGCAGATTTAAACACAATATTTGTGTTACAAAAGCGGGCTGTGCAAGCTATTTATAATTTGGGCCCAGGAGTCTTCCTCCAAGAAAAGTTTGCAGACATAGGCATTCTAATCATAGTATCACAATACATTTTCGAGAACCTAATGTATGTAGGGAAAAATATCTCACAACTTTGTGACAGGTATACTATGAATACCAGACACAAAAACAATTTTGTAGTCTGTGATAGTAGATTTCAAAACATTGTCATTGTTTCCAAGGTAACTGTATATGCTTTTTCAATAAGTAATAATAATAAATGTAAAAATGTAGTTAAGAGTAAATTGTGCTAGAAAGGGTACTATAAAATCCTAAAATACTTAGATGATAAACAAGTACGAAAATGAGCCATTCGCTTATCTCTATGCTACTTAGTATTATTGTATTTAGATTAAGTAGACAAAGTAAATGTTTGTAAATAGACCAAAAAAAATGCCCTCTGAGTTTCTCTCTTGGGTCTACTCAGGGCGGGGCCGCGATTCAAACCGGCGACTAACTAGCGGCGGTCAATTTGCTAAGTTAGTCTTCCATATTTCTATATATTGACGTTTTGTAATTTGTAATTGACGTTTTGATTTTTGATGTTTTGATTTAGACTTTGACACTAAATGATAAAATACATGACTTCTCTGTATTTTCAGAAATTCTGAATCTTTTACTGATCATTTAATACAGATTTGGTTAAGGTATCATAAACGGTCATCAAATAGAAAATAAACAAAAAGCATCTACTAATGACCTGTTAGGTGGCGATTATTATTACTATAAGGTTATAAATCTTGCCACCATAAAGTCATGTTAGCATTAAACAGATAATAAAGATGGCACTTTCACAGCGCAATATCCAATACAACACGTAAATTATCACGCTCCAACGAACACTGAAAATAGACAAGTAGGAAAGAGGCGAGCTTTATCCAATAATAATTCTCACTTGAATCGCTCTATTTGCTCGCCGTCGCACGATCTGATATTGAATATGGATAAAGTGAATTATATTCAGAATGGCGGGCAGCGTCGACTTGCAGAGTTTCAGATAAGAGGATTACTTACAAGTTATAATTGGTTCTCGCTATTCGAGTGACTAAGAGAAAAACCCGGAGTCATTTCAGCCACCTCTTAAGTTCTTAGATAAAGACAGCAATTTATTTTTTTCCCTTTTTTTGAATTTGTTATCAGCGTTAAAAGCAGCTATGCGGCTAAATACTCCATAAATTTATTGTATAACAGATATAAATCAAACAATAGTTAAATATGATTCCAATGAAGGGAAGTGCTGAAAGCGTCATGCCTGATAAACAGCACAAAACAATGCCAATAACACAGAAAGAGTTAGGAGATGCTCAACGATGGCAGCAGTGCAATTGGCATTGATACTGGGCATTGTATAGTCCTAATCAGCTGAAGCTGTAACTTAATATAATAAAGCTGCAACGTCCATAAAGTGTATTTTAATATACATCTAAATTATAGTATTAATAAATAAACATATTCTAGGTCATTCTATACACCGCTGCATATAGGCATAATTATCTAAGAATTTTTTTAATAATAAAATAAATATCGGATATCTTATAAAAAATAGGTCTTCCAACCGGTTCCAGTCATTCTGAGTCTAGGCAATCAATGCTAAAAAACCTTTACGAAAGATATTGTAAACCTGAAATAAAAAAAATACTTCGTACATCCTAACGCATTCCAAAGTTGCGCACCTACCTACATGCTACAAATGAATTACAGTCTATCCGGCTGATATGCAAAAAAATGGTCACATTGAATGAGCACTGTTAGAAACTGAGAGCTCGGGCATGTTTGTTGCTAACGCAATTACCACTGCACCGACGGCGTCGTGCAATCTGAAACCAATTCAATTAACATCGGCTTTTAAGTTCGCCCATTGTCCATAGCTACTGCCTCACACATGCATGTACAACATTGTAAATTATAATAGCTATTTGTAGAAATATTTATATTGATTTTTAATAGGATATGCGAGTAGGTACATGTGTGCATGTGTGTACGCATGTGCGTGCATTATGTTTATGCATGTGTTTGCATACGTGTGTGAGTTGAATTCAGGGGGAATTATAATGCTCTGTTAAGTATTTTAGTATTGGACAGGGAAATTTTTGCTATCTCCGTACTACTACTGAAAATTAATAAATCTAATAACATGGTGGCAGCAATTGTATTGACTACCGCAACACAATTAAGGCAGTACACATAATAAATGACTGACAAATTATCTTATTGCAATTAACCATCATTTCAAGTATAAATAAGGATATAAACAATAATAACAACACAACCCCTCAAAGGTGTTATATTTTTGTACATACGTCAACTTAATATTGTATAAAAACTTTTTCTAAACCAGATATTTAACATCACACACAGATTGCAATATCGAATAGCGAAGTGCATGACAAAAAGTTTTAAAACTGAATAAAAATCTGAATGTCGGTGGTAACAGACGAGGAATATAGGGTTGCCAATATTTGATTGTTGCTGCGCTCCAGTGGCGCGAGGTGCACTAACGTCACTCATGTGTGTGTATAGCATATTATTACATAGACAACATTACATCTACATAAAAGCTTTCATCCTCCGCTTAAATAATAATCTAGGTCTAATGTTAGTTATGTTTTAGAATGGTTACTAGCACAGCTCATCAGTATCAACGATCATAACTAACTGACTTGAACTAATTTTCAGAGATAGTGTCCCATCATTTAGAAACGACGTTCTTTGTCCTAATATTTTATTATTGTATGTACCCGTACGTACTTAACTTTGAATACGTAATAATGTAAATTGTAGGTTAAAGAATAGAAGATCATACTATCTAGAAGTGAAAATGCTCTAATAATTCACAATCAATATTATTAGTCATTGAAATAATTCTTGATGGGAGATTTTCTGTTACATCTGCATTCACGGGATGTCGAGAGCACGCAGCGGCCAAGTTGAACCTATTTGCCGGACCGACACTATCGGCTCGGCAAATTTCTACAATCTCTGTCCCTTTGTGTCCGCTACTGGTCATGACATGTCAATTACGATATCCTGTAAGCCTCTGCTCGTGAAACATCATAATCACACTACGCTGATTCAAAGGAAAAATTAATAGTAATTTCTGGTGTCGTGGTGGCCATATTTAAATTCGCATAAATACTTATGTCTTTTTTGTAAAATGAAAATATTTAAATTAGGCTCGCGTAAAAAGCATTTGGACTGTATTAATAGACTTGCTTATGACCGCGAATTTTGATCATATCTGAATGGACTGCATGAGAGCTGGGAAAATGTGGGATTCATAGATATCAGCAATTCTATCAACATGAGAAACATTTAAAGAAGCTGGTAAAAAAACTGCTCATTCTTAACTATTATAGCTATTGAACGTTCCTACAGCCCACTACAAGCTATAACCGGGATAAAAAGTCCATAGGCCACGGTTACCACTTTCCATCAGGTGGGCCGTGTGCTTGTCTGCCACCTAAGTGGTATAAAAAAAGTAGCATAGAACTTCGTTCCTTCACTGTGGTGTGATTGATTAACATCCATCTTTTCATCCAAATGATTAAAGATCTTTATTTAGTAAGATACATAGATATTAATCAATCAATTAGCCTATCGTAGGCCACTGCTGGACATAGGCCTCTCCCTAAGTTAGGAAGCTTTGGCTTTCTGTTTCCGCGCTGGCCAGACAGGGTGGTACAGGATTTTTATTTCGAGTTTTCCTTCACTCGCAGTGAAATTGTATGCGTATGTTTCCATTAGCCGCATCTTACAATAACTTTCGAATGAGAAGGGTGATACTTTATTCTTACTCCGTCATCACATAACATAACATACCACATAGAAAATGAGAATCGATCTATAGGCACATTTAATAATTGGATTAACACTAACGTAGGCTTTCACGGTAAATACATAAATAAAGTAGTGCGGATTTAATAAGTTAAAGCCTCAGTTGTAATATCATATTGCAGTTTGTTATTACGTTGTTACTTTTTACTCAAAGTATTTTGTTCATTAGTTCATCAGTTTCATCATTCAGTACACGTAATGGACATTAAATATTTATAAAAATGTGCAGATTTATAAATTTTTGAACTGTATTACCGTACTGAATACTTTAAATTAATGTTATTAGTTAATTTAAGGTAACATCGCAACATCGTGTAGCGAAGCGGTGGCAAGTGCAACTGTTGTAAATGCACATTTTTTTTTATTATTTTTTTTTTTTATATATGACACGTCAATTGGACTTCGCCTTGCCTGATGGTAAGCTGAAGGCAAAGTCCCAGAAAAGAGGGTCACCATTACTTACACATACCGTGTGACAATGGTGACACTCAGCTTGACGGCCTCATCATATGCTTTTTCACGCCCCGCTTAAAGGACCCGGGACTGTAGGAAGAAGGAAACACGTGAGCTGGTAATGAATTCCAGGCCTTAATGGTGCGACAGAGGAAAGAGTCTCCGAACCGCTTGGTTCTTGATCGGATGTTTTGCACCGTGTGCGGATGACATCTAAGACCTGCACGCGTTGTCCTGTGTAGGAAAGGGGAGGGTGGGACTAATTGGAAGAGCTCATCAGAACACTCCCCATGGTACAAACATGGTCAGAACCGGGTTTAATTTAAGGTCCAGGAGAAGTTTTCTGTATTAGATTTTTTAGTAGCACATTAGACAATACCCTCTATAATTTAAATGATCTACTCGACGTTAGCCGCTTTCCAATAGCCGACACCATGTGCTTTTTTCACATATCTATTCATATAATAAAATTGTAAACGATTGATGTCTGTACATGGAAAGGATACAATAAAAACTTTGATTGGGGGTCTTAATAAACGTAATAGAAGCGAAAACAACGTTTGTGGGAATTTCTGTCTGTTTATCTGTGTTTTCTGTCTGTTTCTGTCTGTTTATTTGATTGTGGTTTTCACTAATGGATTGTGGTAGGTTTCACTTAACATTTAGTATTTGTGTTATTGATATCAATTCATAACTAAAAAAGTTCTGTCAATAATAGTCAATCACGCCAATCAATTGTGGAATGTGAATAGATCAAACCAATAAAAGCAATATAAATGTTTAAAGGTATTTCGATCATAGAAATCTGACGAACTTCGAGAGACAAGAGAAAGACAGACCAGGTTATGTACTGCAGAATCTTCGGTTCAGGAAGAGTCTCGACAGAATTCATATCTTTCTCCAAAGATGTTCTCTCGAATCAAATAGAATGGTGAACAGCCAATTTTGTAAAAATAACTCCTCAATCTTGCATAGTTATTAGTATCATCACGCCATTATAATAAGGAATGAGGCAGAATTAATTTGGTGACATAAATATATAAGCGTCTATTTCACGCAAAAACTCCATGGTGATTGTGGCTCTTTAGGTCTGCGGCGGACTTACATCTTTACTGAACCCATCTTTTTTAACCATGTTTTTTTTATTTTGGTTTAACTTATTAATTTTTTATTAAGTATTAGTTTTGTTTTAATCCTCTTTATCCATAGGTAAAAACATCATTAAATCTTGATAAAACTAGGTTGTGCGACTGGAGAACAACATAGATCTTAACTTAATATTTTTGTAATTACAAGGAAGGTAGGGAAGTTAATCCCACCAGCCCGAGAGACTTCTCGACAAGTGTCAAACTTCACGCATCAACAATAGATTGCCATTAAAAAATTTAAAAAACCCCCGTCACAAAAAACAACCCATGACATGACAAGGCTTGAATCAAAATATGTATTACTAGGTATATCAAAGTTATAGGGCTAACTAACACAACTTATTTTCGACTTTTTGGGGGTTGTTTCTTGTGACGGGGGCTTTTTAAACCAATTTAATTTTAAATTTACACTTTTTAAATTGATCTACTCGTCAAGCTCTTTGATTTGTGATTTGTGGGACGGAGTTGTGAAATAAAATGTAATTCGCCATTTTGTGGTGACAGCCATCTTGGATTTGAAATTTGTCATATTGTATGGTATTTTACTAGTCAAGCTCTTTCATTTGATAAGCTCTTTTATTATGATATGTACTCCGTCATTTTGTAGCGGCGGCCATCTTAAACCGATTTTTTTCAAACATAGCAAAGAACACTCCCGACTAATATATCTTTCAAACAAAAAATAACTAAATCCAAATCGGTTCATCCGTTCAAGAGCTACGGTGCCACAGACACACACACACACAGACACGTCAAACTTACAACACCCCGTCATTTTTGCGTCGGGGGTTAAAAATGGAAAAGAGTACAGATACATCAATTTACTCGATACCACAGACTCCAAAAATCTTAACCATAAGCACAACCACAGTAAGTTAGTAATCTCTACCATTGAATATGACATGACCATTTCAGTTATGGTGTCTGATTGACATTGATATCCGATATCGGGCGAGCACATCGGTGTCAGCTCCTATATCCGATCGAACAATGTGAAAGACAGATACATATTTCATACATTGTACTTCCTGTCGGCTATCGGATGTCCGGATATCGGAGCCGACACCGATCGGATAGGATAATGGGAAATTACTCTAAGGTATCTATATTAGCATGGAGCAACAATATTCAAGTACCTATATGAAATACCAATCAATGTTTAATGACGTCGATGAGTCATGTCATGGATGACATCACAATTTAGTGGGCTGTCATCCGCGACGCGCAACGAGCTCACTTATCGATATCCGACGTAAAGCGCCAGCTATCCGATCTGATTACAAGCATTTCAATACTTTGATATGTGAATACTACAGATGTAAGAATTTTTCATTGAAATCATTACGTATTTTATGTTTACTTTTAATTTGCATTGCTGCTAGCGGCAAACACTTTACGGTTACTGTCCCGCTGGTTATCGAGAGTGTTCATGTCGGACTCGAATTAACTAAAACCGCATAGCGTCTCGAATCTCAATTCCTGGGGTGCAAAGAGATAATAAGACCATTCACTCACTGTTCATCTGACTCTGGGCCATCTACGGTTTTGATACGGCCGTCACAGGTGTGAGAACAACGGCATCTCCCATGCAGGAAAGTGGATAAGGGAGGCGGAGGTGCATCGCACCGTCTCGCTGACCTGTCTCTACCAGAGTAACAGGCGGCCTAAACTATCTCTCCGACAATAGCACTCTCGTTTTTTTCTTTGTTCTTGAACCGACTAAAACGCACGACATCTGGGGGTCGTTGTTCTGTTCTGTTGTTGTGTTTCTGTTGTTGTCGTTAAAAATCTGCAGAATTCGGATCGGTACACCCGCGGTCAACAATGCCAAGACCCAGCAAAAATAAAAGAGAAACCACATCTATTGTTTCAGTAAAAAATATTTATTCAAGTCAAAGTCAATTTGAATAAGAAAATAATTAGACAAAAATACCTTTATACTAAATCTCAATAGAAGTGAAATGCAAATAAGAATAAATGTACCTACCAAAAGAAGGTAGGCACCTACGTGAATTAAATTAGCCTTTTATGAATAAACTTAACAAGGTGATAAATTAGTCTTTAAGATGTTATTAAACTTACAATAAGCGTGGCATTCCTTGGGTACTTAAGTACACATTATATCTGAAGGAGTAGGCTGAAATGTACCCTCATTTCATGAACTTTTTTTTTGTTGTGTTGCGTCCGCAAACACGACGGCGTTGAAGGAGAGGTCCGATGGCAGGTGAGATAAGAGCCGGACTGCAGACTTGTCGCTGCCACAAGCGAGGCCCTCGCCAAGGAGCTGGCGGTGGCCCACCGGTAGCAGGCCAAGGCACATCAACAAGCAACCGAGTCCCCCGACAGGCGGCCATGTCCCGCCGGGAAGTGGCTAGGCAGGCCACCGAAATCGAGACCCTCAGGACGGTGATGGTGGACTTGGCGGAGGTGCAGACGAAGCGTTCGTTGTTCTACTAACAACAGGTAATTTCCTAAATGGTGTTTGTTCCACTTGGCACACATGTGGAGGCTCCAATATAAGAAAATATTGAAAACTTTGTATCTAATTTATGAATGTCTTATATATATAATAATAATAATAAATCATTTATTTCAGCAATAATCAGGCGACTTAACTTGACTTGAAGTTCCAAGATATAATTCGCGAGAAGTCCCGATATCTTGTATAATTATGAATTCACACCGCGAAAGTTTAAAAATAATTTTCCAATTTTCCATTTTGAATCTAATAATTTTACTACATACATAACATAACAAAAACTCACGCCTATATCCCCAAGGGGTATGCAGATGTGCTACCCACATTTCGCCAGTGTATGTTTAGGCCCCAATGTAATAGATGGCGAGCCTATTGCCATTAACCGGGCACTTATAAACCTGCGATAAATACATACATAACTTCGAAAAGCATCGAAAAGTCATTGGTGCGTGCCATGGTAAAACCTGGGCTCGAACCAGAGACCTCGTCTCAGCAGCCATTATGCATACCACTAGGCTATCGGGGTTTTAATTTTACTAAATATTTGACTAAATAAAATCTAAACAATTGGAAGCCGTGTACTGAATGTAGGGTATGTAAAGTGGGATAGTGCGATTTCCGGTAACGTTCAATAGAATAGCACGTGGCTATTAAGGAAACATGGCGCTAGAGTCACTAGGAAATAAGATGTCACTCAAAACTCGGTAGTGCTGACTAGCGGACGTGTCGCGTCGTCACGCGTGTCCGGCATCACTGTGTCAGCGGCGTGGAATTGAGAATATTTTAAATAAACTATAAATGTTATACACGAAATTTAAATCTACCTAGTTCTTGGTGGTCCATTTTGAATTACATTATACGTACTCTTTGGGACATAAACATAGTATTTATTGTCACATTTTAGATATATCTCAATCATCCAGATAGTATTCTACTCGTATCATAATATATTACGTTTTTTTAACGTGTGCAAATTCCATCGGCTACGCCCCGCCGGGGCTAGCGGGATGGTTGTTGGGCTCGAACCGACCAAAACCGCACAGCCGTCTTGGGCCTTCAGTTGCCGGGGGTGAGGTAGCCTCTGGTATATCCCTCGCGCACCCCGACTGGCCCAGACACATCGAAGGCCCCATCGCGTGTGGGACTACGACATCTACATCTATCCATTAGACACCTTATCTCCCTTCTTCCCATCGGATCCCATCAGATACCCATCAAGAATCTTATTCCATACACACATACATATAATGACACCATTATCCCCGGAGGATTAGGCAGAGGTGAATTAAAATCCACATTTCACCAATAATTGTTTTCGGTTCCACGTAATAGGGTGTGAGGCTATTGTCGTTTTCCTGGCACTATTGTTGACTCGAGCCATGCATCTGAGGCGGAGTTTAGTTTATGTATATATCTGTCAGATGTTAAACAGCCCTAATACCATGTGATATTAAATATTAGTTTTTATATACTTATTTTGTTATATGAATATAAATAAAGGAATGTAGGTACAGTCAGCATCAAATCGATTTTGACGAACAAAGTACTCAAAATGATGTCTTTATTTTCGCCATTTCGGACTAATTGTTGTAATATTTGGTAGAAACCTTTATTTCAGACAATAATACAATTTAAATAAATAAAACAGTCTAATTTGCTCTTAATACTTTAGTATTAAGATCATTTTGAGATTTTGTCGTCAAGAGCGTTCTGACGATGGACCTATAGGTTTGTATATATTATGTATTATTTTTATACATAAATGCTAATAGTTTTGTTAGTTTTACCGATAATAGGTGGCAAAAATCAACAGTATATTAATTTGGGCAGACCCTGACCTACAGCTAGCCAATCATCCGGACCGTGCGTTTGAGTCCAACATAAACTCTCCCACCAGTTCGGTGGGGAGAGAGGGTGGGATTCTAAGCAAATAAAAAAAATCAACCAAATACTGACCCATAGCGAAAAGGTACGGGATTATTTTCGCTGCTCCAAAACCCTTTAAAAAACATTAAGCTTTTCCTCGAATGTACAATGATACACCCTTTGAGCGATCCTGCCATAGAAAAAGGTAAATCAGGTAGTAGATATCGACCAATTTCACATTACGCATAATGGCGGGTAGAAAAGGTAATTTTAATATATTAGCAGGAAAGGGTTGAAAGCAACGGTAGACAAAATTGTAATCTACTAATTTTATTTTCAATGATTTTTATAGAATGTATCTCAACATTTCTGCACAATTTTTTAGACATTGGAGTCTACACATTTATGGTAAATTAAAATTTATTAATGGAATAAATATAATAACTATAATATGCGAAATACTATATTTATACATATTTCATTTTAAGAAAATATGTATTTAAAATAGGTATATAAAACATTTTTGTATTTGGCTGAACGTGTTGATTGCTATTGATGGTTGATGACGTCTAGTGTACTTATACATAGGTTACACTAAAAGTTTCCGGAACTGGCCACTTACATAAACAATATTTAAAAATTTATTACAACATTTGAAAATAGAACTCTTTGGCTGTAGAATACAGTTTGTTTCATCTGACTGTCTTTTGTTTTTACCTTGTGGCGCCATTTAAAAAATTGTGTGTCTGCATCAACATGGATTTAACTCGGGAAAATTTTCGTAGTATGATTTTCTACGATTTTAAGTGTAATTTGACGGCTCAACAGAGCATCGCTCGGCTTGAAACAGCTTTTGGCGATGAAGCTCCATGCAAGACGACTGTTTATAGCTGGTTTGCAGAATTCAAGCGTGGTCGTATCAATCTCAGTGACGAATCTCGCGATGGTCGGCCGTCCACCGCTGTGACCAACAAAAACATCGATGCTGTGCGCCGTATGATTGAAACAGACAGGCATGTGACCTACCATGAAATTCGCGCATCCTTAGAAATAGGCATGAGTCAAATACAATCAATCCTACACAAACATTTGGGTGTGAGAAAGCTGTGCTCGCGGTGGATCCCACATAACTTGACCGAGGATCAAAAAACGGACCGCGTCACTTGGTGCAGTGCCATGCTTACCAGATTCAACGAAGGTGCGTCAAATTTGGTGTGGGACATAGTAACAGGTGACGAAACATGGATTTATTGCTACGATCCCAAAACAAAGCAGCAATCGAGCGTATGGGTCTTTCAAGATGAGCCGAAACCAACCAAAGTGGCGCGCGTGAAAAGTGCATCTAAGCGGATGATTGCTTCTTTTTTTAATAAAACTGGCTACTGTTGCTTTAGAAAATCGTCGTACTGTGAATAGTGACTGGTACACGACCTTTTGTTTGCCGGAAGTTATTGACGAACTCCGTAAAAATAACCGTAAACGCCGTATCATCCTGCACCACGACAATGCTAGTTCTCACACGGCCAGACAGACAAACGACTTTTTGAAGGCGAAAAATGTAGAACTCATGAGTCATCCTGCATACAGTCCCGACCTGGCACCTTGTGACTTTTATCTGTTCCCAAAAATTAAGAACCAATTACGCGGCCAACGATTTTCATCACCAGAAGAGGCTGTCGAGGAGTATGAAAAACACGTTTCAGAGGTCACCACAGAGGAGTGGCACAAAAGTTTTCAAAACTGGTTTGATCGAATGAAAAAGTGCATAGACGCCAAGGGAGATTATTTTGAAAAACAATAAATTAATTTTGTACCTTTAATAGTATTTTTTCATATTCATTCCGGAAACTTATAGTGCGCCCCACGTATAATATTACTACTAAATTGCGACTTAATTCATTAATGTAATAAGATATAAACTAATATTTACAAGTATATAAAATAGGATACAGAAGGATCAAATTAAGCATCGAAAAATTCCTCCCCATCGATGTCGACTGGTAATGTGCCCAAAAGCCTGGCGGCATTGCCCTGTTGGATGGCAATGCCAATCCGTTGAGCGAAAAAGAGGCCAGCCCTTTGGTCACGCGAAGCATCGACAAGTCGTTTTGCTATTTTTTTGTATAGCGGCCGTGCGCTCGGACCCCACGAACCCAGCGTTTCAACCCCAAACGGCTCTAATATGTAATTGTTTGTTATGTAGTTTACATATTATTAGGTTATATAGACTATAAACACAAAATAAATCTGTAAATAAAATAAATGAAATCTAAAAATGAGATTCATTGATATTATTTTATTTCAATGTTTAATTTATTTTCGACAGTGTCAAGAAAAAATGATTAAAAGAATATATACGAGTATAAGTACATACTTAATTCAAATTAAGAAATCTCATGGCGCACGTTAGCGCACGCTGTAACTTTCAAATCCCACAGAAGTCCTCGTTCGAGATAAGGAACAGTTATTACGGAAGCAGGTTAACGTTTTGTAGAGAATGACTTCACAGGCTGTTGAACAACCAGTGCTCGATGAATATGTACCTACTAATGATAAGACACACAGACATACTAAGAAAGTTTTTATGAACTAATTTGTCTACTGTATTATACTCTATAACCGCGGTAGCCTAGTGGTATGGGTAATGGACTGCTGAGACGAGGTGTCGGGTTCGATCCCAGGTTTTACCATGGCACACACCAATGACTTTTCGAGGCCCGGTTAATGGCAATAGGCTCGCCACCTATTATATTGGGACCTACACATAAACTGGCGAAATGTGGGTGCTAGCACCTCTGCCTACAATTTCATCAATTTTATAACAGCTTCTTGGAATTGTTCAGCCGCCTGTTTCACTTGTGAAAATTCGTATATATCTAAACCAGAGTTCGATCTAAACTGAACGGTATTAAGTAAATAACATATGCTAACGCAGTTCAAATTTAATTATACCAGTTTGTAATCAGGGGTAACTGGATTTTAGTTAAAGTGTTATAAACAGTGACAGAGTTTGACTATAATATGATTCATGAATCCTAATTGCGTATAGATATGTGAGTGATTGCAAAACACAATATTTCGTGTTCCTAAAAGTCTTATACTATTGAAATTCTAAAAGTCCATAGATTATGGTGAGTGCTGTGTTATGATGAGTCTGAAAGATCAAATGCCTATTTTTACTACATGAGAACTCTCACAAAATTGATTTCGAATAAATAATATTAGGGGAGCTTCCATCCCCTAACTGTACGGTCAAACGAAAACCGGATTGCTCGTACCCTATATTCAGTTTATGTTAAATCTAATTTTGAAAGGGCAAATCTGTAGCTGGGGGCCCTCAACGGTAACCTACTTTTACATTTTACATGCATTCCATATTTTGTTTCGGTTGTGTAACTGTGCAAGTATGTTCAATGTTTTAATCACAATAATAAATGTGACCCAGATAGATTATATATTATTAAAAAGAGAATAGGTACTCGTAATTATAATAACTATAATGCCGTAAACTAAATTTGATTGCAGCAATTAAATGGGTGCATGTTACCTTAGCAGGATCAGTTGTAACTGGCCCAGGGCAAGATCGAAACTGGAAATTGCTGTGGTTCAACCGGGATTCGAGGTACTTGGGTACTTTGGGTAAGCTTATAGTCCTTATTTGAGAGTGTATCCGAGCAAAAAAAATGATTAAATAGGTATTACAACTGATATTAAATATTAGTTTTTATATACTTATTTTGTTATATGAATATAAATAAAGGAATGTAGGTACAGTCAGCATCAAATCGATTTTGACGAACAAAGTACTCAAAATGATGTCTTTATTTTCGCCATTTCGGACTAATTGTTGTAATATTTGGTAGAAACCTTTATTTCAGACAATAATACAATTTAAATAAATAAAACAGTCTAATTTGCTCTTAATACTTTAGTATTAAGATCATTTTGAGATTTTGTCGTCAAGAGCGTTCTGACGATGGACCTATAGGTTTGTATATATTATGTATTATTTTTATACATAAATGCTAATAGTTTTGTTAGTTTTACCGATAATAGGTGGCAAAAATCAACAGTATATTAATTTGGGCAGACCCTGACCTACAGCTAGCCAATCATCCGGACCGTGCGTTTGAGTCCAACATAAACTCTCCCACCAGTTCGGTGGGGAGAGAGGGTGGGATTCTAAGCAAATAAAAAAAATCAACCAAATACTGACCCATAGCGAAAAGGTACGGGATTATTTTCGCTGCTCCAAAACCCTTTAAAAAACATTAAGCTTTTCCTCGAATGTACAATGATACACCCTTTGAGCGATCCTGCCATAGAAAAAGGTAAATCAGGTAGTAGATATCGACCAATTTCACATTACGCATAATGGCGGGTAGAAAAGGTAATTTTAATATATTAGCAGGAAAGGGTTGAAAGCAACGGTAGACAAAATTGTAATCTACTAATTTTATTTTCAATGATTTTTATAGAATGTATCTCAACATTTCTGCACAATTTTTTAGACATTGGAGTCTACACATTTATGGTAAATTAAAATTTATTAATGGAATAAATATAATAACTATAATATGCGAAATACTATATTTATACATATTTCATTTTAAGAAAATATGTATTTAAAATAGGTATATAAAACATTTTTGTATTTGGCTGAACGTGTTGATTGCTATTGATGGTTGATGACGTCTAGTGTACTTATACATAGGTTACACTAAAAGTTTCCGGAACTGGCCACTTACATAAACAATATTTAAAAATTTATTACAACATTTGAAAATAGAACTCTTTGGCTGTAGAATACAGTTTGTTTCATCTGACTGTCTTTTGTTTTTACCTTGTGGCGCCATTTAAAAAATTGTGTGTCTGCATCAACATGGATTTAACTCGGGAAAATTTTCGTAGTATGATTTTCTACGATTTTAAGTGTAATTTGACGGCTCAACAGAGCATCGCTCGGCTTGAAACAGCTTTTGGCGATGAAGCTCCATGCAAGACGACTGTTTATAGCTGGTTTGCAGAATTCAAGCGTGGTCGTATCAATCTCAGTGACGAATCTCGCGATGGTCGGCCGTCCACCGCTGTGACCAACAAAAACATCGATGCTGTGCGCCGTATGATTGAAACAGACAGGCATGTGACCTACCATGAAATTCGCGCATCCTTAGAAATAGGCATGAGTCAAATACAATCAATCCTACACAAACATTTGGGTGTGAGAAAGCTGTGCTCGCGGTGGATCCCACATAACTTGACCGAGGATCAAAAAACGGACCGCGTCACTTGGTGCAGTGCCATGCTTACCAGATTCAACGAAGGTGCGTCAAATTTGGTGTGGGACATAGTAACAGGTGACGAAACATGGATTTATTGCTACGATCCCAAAACAAAGCAGCAATCGAGCGTATGGGTCTTTCAAGATGAGCCGAAACCAACCAAAGTGGCGCGCGTGAAAAGTGCATCTAAGCGGATGATTGCTTCTTTTTTTAATAAAACTGGCTACTGTTGCTTTAGAAAATCGTCGTACTGTGAATAGTGACTGGTACACGACCTTTTGTTTGCCGGAAGTTATTGACGAACTCCGTAAAAATAACCGTAAACGCCGTATCATCCTGCACCACGACAATGCTAGTTCTCACACGGCCAGACAGACAAACGACTTTTTGAAGGCGAAAAATGTAGAACTCATGAGTCATCCTGCATACAGTCCCGACCTGGCACCTTGTGACTTTTATCTGTTCCCAAAAATTAAGAACCAATTACGCGGCCAACGATTTTCATCACCAGAAGAGGCTGTCGAGGAGTATGAAAAACACGTTTCAGAGGTCACCACAGAGGAGTGGCACAAAAGTTTTCAAAACTGGTTTGATCGAATGAAAAAGTGCATAGACGCCAAGGGAGATTATTTTGAAAAACAATAAATTAATTTTGTACCTTTAATAGTATTTTTTCATATTCATTCCGGAAACTTATAGTGCGCCCCACGTATAATATTACTACTAAATTGCGACTTAATTCATTAATGTAATAAGATATAAACTAATATTTACAAGTATATAAAATAGGATACAGAAGGATCAAATTAAGCATCGAAAAATTCCTCCCCATCGATGTCGACTGGTAATGTGCCCAAAAGCCTGGCGGCATTGCCCTGTTGGATGGCAATGCCAATCCGTTGAGCGAAAAAGAGGCCAGCCCTTTGGTCACGCGAAGCATCGACAAGTCGTTTTGCTATTTTTTTGTATAGCGGCCGTGCGCTCGGACCCCACGAACCCAGCGTTTCAACCCCAAACGGCTCTAATATGTAATTGTTTGTTATGTAGTTTACATATTATTAGGTTATATAGACTATAAACACAAAATAAATCTGTAAATAAAATAAATGAAATCTAAAAATGAGATTCATTGATATTATTTTATTTCAATGTTTAATTTATTTTCGACAGTGTCAAGAAAAAATGATTAAAAGAATATATACGAGTATAAGTACATACTTAATTCAAATTAAGAAATCTCATGGCGCACGTTAGCGCACGCTGTAACTTTCAAATCCCACAGAAGTCCTCGTTCGAGATAAGGAACAGTTATTACGGAAGCAGGTTAACGTTTTGTAGAGAATGACTTCACAGGCTGTTGAACAACCAGTGCTCGATGAATATGTACCTACTAATGATAAGACACACAGACATACTAAGAAAGTTTTTATGAACTAATTTGTCTACTGTATTATACTCTATAACCGCGGTAGCCTAGTGGTATGGGTAATGGACTGCTGAGACGAGGTGTCGGGTTCGATCCCAGGTTTTACCATGGCACACACCAATGACTTTTCGAGGCCCGGTTAATGGCAATAGGCTCGCCACCTATTATATTGGGACCTACACATAAACTGGCGAAATGTGGGTGCTAGCACCTCTGCCTACAATTTCATCAATTTTATAACAGCTTCTTGGAATTGTTCAGCCGCCTGTTTCACTTGTGAAAATTCGTATATATCTAAACCAGAGTTCGATCTAAACTGAACGGTATTAAGTAAATAACATATGCTAACGCAGTTCAAATTTAATTATACCAGTTTGTAATCAGGGGTAACTGGATTTTAGTTAAAGTGTTATAAACAGTGACAGAGTTTGACTATAATATGATTCATGAATCCTAATTGCGTATAGATATGTGAGTGATTGCAAAACACAATATTTCGTGTTCCTAAAAGTCTTATACTATTGAAATTCTAAAAGTCCATAGATTATGGTGAGTGCTGTGTTATGATGAGTCTGAAAGATCAAATGCCTATTTTTACTACATGAGAACTCTCACAAAATTGATTTCGAATAAATAATATTAGGGGAGCTTCCATCCCCTAACTGTACGGTCAAACGAAAACCGGATTGCTCGTACCCTATATTCAGTTTATGTTAAATCTAATTTTGAAAGGGCAAATCTGTAGCTGGGGGCCCTCAACGGTAACCTACTTTTACATTTTACATGCATTCCATATTTTGTTTCGGTTGTGTAACTGTGCAAGTATGTTCAATGTTTTAATCACAATAATAAATGTGACCCAGATAGATTATATATTATTAAAAAGAGAATAGGTACTCGTAATTATAATAACTATAATGCCGTAAACTAAATTTGATTGCAGCAATTAAATGGGTGCATGTTACCTTAGCAGGATCAGTTGTAACTGGCCCAGGGCAAGATCGAAACTGGAAATTGCTGTGGTTCAACCGGGATTCGAGGTACTTGGGTACTTTGGGTAAGCTTATAGTCCTTATTTGAGAGTGTATCCGAGCAAAAAAAATGATTAAATAGGTATTACAACAGTTAACAAATTAAGTAAAATTTTTATACACAATCTGTTTTCTTGGGTTTCAATTCCAGTCATGGTCTATTTAGGATTATATTTTTTTGGAATTCCACACACGTATACACACCTCTGTCTGTCTCTATAAAAACCAATCCTCCACATCCAATCAAATTAAAGTTATCCCCTATGACCTAATGCAGACAATATATAGGTAATAACTTTTAAACTATCGCGTTCCATGATATATATAATAATGTTAACGGGAATTAACGCGATCATAGTATAGGTACATACATACCTGTCAACCTGGTCGAAACGTCAGGCAATCCAAAGATAAACATACCTTTGGTTTGCCTAACGTTTCGACCACGTATAATGTACCATGATCGCGTTAAATCCCGTTAACATTATAATATATAGGTAATACTTTATTTTCAAAATAAAGTTTAAATATAAATAATGTACTCCCAGTGCAAAGGATCTTGCAGTACGTACATGCGCGAGCACTTATCACCGGCATGCCATTAACCTGTTCACTGCACGCCAAGGAAATATAAACTTACGGATTTTCTATATTTATTATCCATACAGTATTTTATATTCCTGTAATGGATCTAGTGGTGTGAAAATTGTATCTATCACGTGACCTGCATTCCTCTAAAATGTTAAACTAGTATTGAGCACATAATATGTTGAAGTCAGTAATGAGGATTAAACTATTTACGTATCCATAAGATGTTTGCTAATTCTATTTGGAATCTAAACACTATACTTACACCTCTATCATAACGCAATAATTGTTGGAGTAATGGCCAAATATTATTGATTGTGGTGTAACTTGTTAAATTCTTGACTTATTTATTTAAGGAAGGGAAGAAAGAATTATTTATTTGTAAGTTTACGACATATTGCACTAACTTATTATTTTCTACGCCATGCGAATAGTACGTATATCGATTTAAATTATTTCATAAAGTGAAAAGTTAATTGCTATATGTAGATTAGAATCTGTGGTGGCGCTTGGCCCAACGTGCGCGAGTGGACTGTATTGCGGAGAAGCAGATAACTGTTCTATTGACACTTTACACACAAAACAAGACAGGTAGCCGGGCTGCCGCGGATTCGATCCAGGCAGTGAATGCAGCCCGAGAAATTAGGAGAGGATGCACTAACCTTCACGACCCACGTGTTTTTCATCGCCGCCGGTACACGGATCTTCTCTTCCTTGCTCAGGAGCTGCCGTCAGCGTCACTAGATCCCTTGAGGAACACACGAGAGGCACCATCCGATCGGTAAAGGTCTATTAGGCGGTTAAAATACAACAAATATTATTCATTTCTGAGAGACGCGCTCGCGATCCGTCCCTACGCTGGCTAGTTCAAAGCGGGAGTGCCCGTCCACATCTCACACAATGGCGGACGGAAGCTACAGCTAGCCCTACTCTATGGTTAGTGCGGAGGGGGAGACGGATCTAAAAGGAGTGTGTTTCCATGTCAAAAAATACAGTTTCCACATCGGCGCAACCATTCCCCCCGGCTTGAAGGGTTACCTTCGAAACGAAAAATGTGGAACAAAACTAATGTCTAATCTAAATCTAGGTTTGCGAAATAACAACTAAAATATAAACATAGATTGGAACTCGTGCCTACTGCTGGCTAGGCAGAGGGCAGAGGCGAACAACCGGGCGCAGATACGATCCGGTTGCAGTTTTAACCCGTACAACACGAGTTATCCCGCGGGCATCGGGAAAAATTTCCTCTACTACTCCTAGAGGCCAATGTAAAGGAGGCGCATTCTCAGTCATAAGGACTACCACCGTACCTACAGTAATTGGGTTGGATGGAGTATTCCATTTTTGACGTGACTGCAGCGTGTGCAAATAATCGGTTCTCCAACGATTCCAAAACGATTGGACCATCTTATCTAAAAGAGCGTGACGAGTTAGGAGGTGTATTCTATCGTCATCAACATCTATTGCGGGCAAATATTTTAAAGGAGTCATATTTAAGAAGTGAGCTGGCGTCAGCGCTAGCGGCTCTGACGGATCGCTAGATAGAGTCCGACACAGCGGACGCGTGTTCATCACCGCCTCTACTTGCGCGAGTACGGTACTCAACTCCTCGAACGAGAGAATCTGTTCGCCTATGACGCGAAACAGATGCGACTTAAGGCTTTTAATATTCGCTTCCCAATTACCACCAAAATGACTAGCTGCAGGCGTGTTAAAGTACCATTCAATGCGATTTTCGGCTAAGATGTGAGCGAATTCACTTTGGTAGTACTTAGACCGTAAGAATGTGTGCAATTCCGAAATACTACGTCGGGCCCCTACATAGTTTGTACCGTTGTCCGAATACATGCGCTTAACCGGACCCCGACGCGACAAAAAACGTTTAAAAGCGGACATAAAATTTGGCGTACTTAAATCACCGGTCAACTCTATATGAACCGCGCGAGTTGTCATACAAATGAACAAACAAACATAAGCTTTCGTGGAGCGAATGCCACGACCACGAGCAATGGTGACCTTGAAAGGCCCAGCAAAGTCTGTGCCGGTGTGTACGAAAGGTTTTGCGGATTGAACAACACGACAAGAGCGATGATCGGCCATTTCAGGCGCGATAAAACGCGGGCGGAGTTTAAAACAAGGTACACATCTGTGTACTCTAGCGCGAATCAAATTACGAGCGGAAATTATCCAGTATTTCTGTCTCAAAATAGACATTAACAAATCGGGACCAGCGTGACAATTCACCTTGTGATGATAATCTACTAACAAATCTAATACGTGGTCCTTACGCGGGAGAATTACTGGGTGCCTTTGTTCAAATCCTAAACCTGAATTTCTCAAACGACCACCTACTCGAATGAGTCCATCTTCCAAAAATGGTTTCAAGTGTCGGAAAGAACGACTACAAGGTTTGTTAAATTCTAAATTTTTAAATTCAGAAGCAAAATAACACTTCTGCAATTCGCGAAGTATGATCAATTCAGCCTTATCTAAATCAGCGGCGGTTATATGACCGCGTGTAGATAAAATTCTCAAAAATCGGCCTACATAAACAACACAACGCAACAGTCTCGACCAAGACGAGACGCGATTAGCCAACAACAAAACCAGGGACTCTTCACGCGGGACCGACACCACAAGCGAGTGCTTCTTTTCCTCGGGTGGTTCGGAAACCGTAGTGGGATTGAATTGACTAACTGGCCACTTATCTAACGCGGCATGAATCCAGGACGGTCCACTAAACCATAACGGGTGATCTAATATTTGCGAAGGAAGCAGTCCACGAGAGAGACAATCGGCTGGGTTGTCGGTGCCAGCAACGTGAAAGAGATTTTTTGGCGCTAATTCCGATTGAATTTTTGCCACTCTATTAGCGACGAAGGTGTCCCAACGATGGGGCGAAGAGTGGGCCCAACACAAAGCGACTGTTGAGTCCGAAAAAGCTAAAATTCTATTAATATTAATGCGACTACTACAAGCATTGGCGATAGAGGTGATCAATCTAACCAACAATAGTAAAGCGCATAGCTCGAGGCGTGCCAGAGAGACGACCTTACGGGGAGAGACCTTCGATTTCGCGCTTATAAGGCTAATTGAAACCTTACCTACATTCGAGACATGAAAATAGACTACTCCTCCATACGCCCTCTCACTAGCGTCCGCGAAGCCTACTACCGTAACAACACTATGTTGCGATATACCTACATGACGCGGAATTTGTACTTGGTCAAGCACAGAGAGTTCTTTTCTAAAGCGAGCCCACAACTTAGCAATGTTGTCGGGCGCGGTGTCGTCCCAATCACAATTCGAAAGCCAAAGCTCTTTTATAAGTAGTTTGGCGTACAGAACGACAGGAGCTACGAATCCCATTACGTCCCATATCCGTGCCACACACGACAGGATAATGCGTTTAGTACAAGTTTGCGGGGTCGAACTACTTTTCAAACTAAACGTATCAGATGCGGGCGACCAGCTTAAACCAAGCACCTTGTGCGTATCACTTTCATCGAACTCCTTAACCGAAGACAATCGGTGCGACGGTGGAATCGACTCTAACGCTGTTTGCGAGTTGCTCGTCCATTTCACGAGATCAAATTGACCCGCCTTCATGAGACTTATAACTTGAGCGGCCGTCTCGACAGCCTCGGCCTCGCTATCTACACTATACACGAAGTCGTCCATGTATAAGCCAGTCTCAATGGTGGCTCTCGCTTTAGGAAATGCATCGCCCTCGTCAGCGGCCAACTGCTTGACGGTGCGAAGTGCGTGAAAAGGGCTAGATTTAAGCCCGAAGCAAACACGATTAAACTCGTAAACCATTAAAGGTTCTTGCGGTGAAAATCTATACAAAAATCGTTGAAACCTACGATCGGGTTCGCGCACTTCAAGGCACAAAAACATTTGTCGAATATCTGCAGAGAGTGCCACAGCGAATAAACGAAAATTTACAATTATGTCAAATAAATTACCTTGAAGATTTTGACCACAATACAAAATGTCATTGAGCGACACGGAAGTGCTAGTCTTAGCACTGCCATCTAGAACTACGCGGAGTTTAGTAGTAAGCTTATCTTCTCTAATAACTCCGTGGTGCGGGATAACGTACGAAGGCTGGGTCTCGTCAGTGTCCGCAGGCGCAGGTGAGATGTAACCTTTATCTAAATATTCGTTGACAACCTCATCATAGGCTTGCTTTAACTTTGGAGACGCCTGCATCTTTCGTTCTAAACAAAGAAAGCGTCTTTCAGCGGATGCACGGGAGTCGCCGAGCGAAAAAATATCTCCCTTGAAAGGGAGCGCGACAACATAACGACCCTGCTCATCGCGAGTAGTCGTGCGACAATAAATCTCCTCAGCCATCTTGTCATCAGGGCTTAGGATTGGTGGGACATTGACCTCCTCAATCTCCCAAAACTTGCGGATGGTAGACTCCAGTGGCGGCTCGACGGTGCAACAGAACGAGGCAGTCGAGTGACTAAAACTATCCATAGAAGCGGGTGCAGAACCAATTATAACAAAACCCAGAACTGTTTCCAGGGCGTGCGGAGCGGGGTACGTCGGTCCCCCTTTGACCTTACGTGATAACTGGAGGTGCGGGAGAATCGAAGCGCCGATCAATATATCGACGACTCCAGGAACAGCGTAAGTCTCATCAGCTAAAGGCAAGTCTTTAAATTTCGTTAATAAAGACGTGTCAACTGGGACGGTAGGCAACTGTTCAGTTATTTTATCTGTAACGAACGAATCCATGTCAAACCAAATTTTATTATTAAAACGAGATCCAAACCTCGTTTTAACTGTGCCATGAACAGCTGACCGTAAACCTCCAAAACCCGTCACCACTGAGTAGGTTGAACGCCTATCAACATTGAAACCAAGACGTTGACAACAATCTTGAGTAATAAAATTACTTTGCGAAGCGCCATCTAATAGCGCTCGAACAATGTGCGGTTTACCTAATGCATCAACAATAACCACGCGAGCGGTCGCAAGACAAACCGTAGTGAGGGCAGCACTAGCGGAGAACGAACACAAGGTGACGTCATTCGTAGCGGTCCCCGGGCAGGCCGGAGCGCGTGCGAGCTCGGGCTGCGGCTGCGGCGCAGGCTGCCGCGCGTCACCGCTCGACGAACCAACTGTGCTCACCTTGGATGCGGCATTACTATTTTCAAAATGAAGCAAAGTGTGGTGTCTCGCTTGACATTTGCGACAACCATTTCCACTATTACATAAACCCACGCGGTGTCCAGTACCGAGACAATTAAAACAAAGATTATTAGCGCGAACAAATTTATAACGATCACTAGGCGACAATTTTAGGAAACCAGGACACTTGTACAGTTGCGAGTGATGAGTACTACACAAAGAGCAAACAGGTGATTGTACACGTGCTGGTGCGGTATTAACATAAGTATGGGTTGACCTCAGTGACCTCGATGACGCATCTATTTTGCGCGCGGGACTAACAACTGTCTTCGCGCCTTCATGTTTCGATGAAGCGCGTTGTAATATTTTTATATGCTCGCGAACAAAACCTTCTAAGTCTTCGAACTTAGGAATTTTATTGCCGCGATGATCCGACTCAAACAAACGAATGGTTTCGGAATCTAATTTCCTTAAACCCATATACAAAAATACGAAGTCGCAGAGGTCATCAATCTTTAGGTTCTTTACAGCGCGAACAGCTGACGCGAAAGTGTCTAGAAATTTCTCTAAGTTTTGATCGTTACATGCCGTAATAGATTTCAAATCAAACATCTGATCCAAATAGGCGTTAGCTACCGATCTTTTATCCTCATACTTAGCTTTCAAAGTATTTAAAATTAAATTATAATTCCCGGCACTAAACGTAATTCCAGCGCAAACGGTTATAGCTTTACCAGTCAATTTTTCAACAAGATAATGCAATTTTTCGTGATCTGTCAACGAATCGTTCTTATCTATTGTATTCTCAAAACTATCTATAAATCGACACCAATTGCGAATGTTACCATCAAATTCGGGTATTTGAATTGGTGGCAACTTAGGTCGGTCGCGAGTGGGGTTGGGTCGGTCAGACGGCTTCTCCAAACTCCTCGCGACGCGCTTGATACGACAATACAAATCGTCAAACGACGACAAGGCTTGATAACTCACTGAGTAATCGGGATCCAAATTCAACTCTAAAACGTTGATGTCATGCACTAAGGTTTCGAAATCCGCGCGTAGACTATCTAAGTTTTCTATAGAACACAAGAACGAATCTCTGATGACCAAATCAGAGGTTTTAAGTGCACTATCATAAATCGATTGTACGCGAGAGTAAATCATTTCTTTTTTAGCGTATAAAAGTTTCAATTGAACCTTACCGGTCTTATCAACCTTTGGGGACATGTTTACAATTAAATCTCAAACTAAAGTGCGGTAAACAATAAGTATGAAATGACTTAATCCTAGCGGTACAGAGCAGCGAGGCGGCGCGAGCGTTAACTATGTAGGTAGGTAGGTGCTTACAACTGTGAATGCACGCTTGAACAAACGCGCATAGCAACAAGGTCGTACCTACGCGATGGTCGCTGTCTAGATTCAACTATTATTTCCGAGATTAAGTATTGCGTAATATCTATTCAAATTAAAATACTTTCGTATGAATTGGGATGAGATGCGAGCGAGGTAGGCACAGCCACGTGTCTACCCACGCAGGTACTAGGCAAATACGACGTGAACCGAGAACAACGTAATTGAAAAAAACAAAACAAAGCCAAATGCGTTAGGTATTACACTGTGCCTATGCACTAGGGTGTCTGAGTATACCTAAGATCTAAGCCTAAATGTCTGGATGCGGGGTTTTCTACTAAAATAACCAGGCACTTAGGTGTGATGCGAAAATTGCGAACTACGATTAAGTGTTGATATGATACCTAACCTATTTATGTATTAGGTAGGTACAATGCGAGCCAGCGGCGAACGGACAACAAATTCTAAGCCTAAGTGTCTGGATGCGGGGTTTTCTACTAAAATAACCAGGCACTTAGGTGCGGTGCGCTCATTCCCATTAGAATAATAACAAAATACGAACTACGGCTAAGAATCCGGCTCGAAGGACCAAAAATGGTGGCGCTTGGCCCAACGTGCGCGAGTGGACTGTATTGCGGAGAAGCAGATAACTGTTCTATTGACACTTTACACACAAAACAAGACAGGTAGCCGGGCTGCCGCGGATTCGATCCAGGCAGTGAATGCAGCCCGAGAAATTAGGAGAGGATGCACTAACCTTCACGACCCACGTGTTTTTCATCGCCGCCGGTACACGGATCTTCTCTTCCTTGCTCAGGAGCTGCCGTCAGCGTCACTAGATCCCTTGAGGAACACACGAGAGGCACCATCCGATCGGTAAAGGTCTATTAGGCGGTTAAAATACAACAAATATTATTCATTTCTGAGAGACGCGCTCGCGATCCGTCCCTACGCTGGCTAGTTCAAAGCGGGAGTGCCCGTCCACATCTCACACAATGGCGGACGGAAGCTACAGCTAGCCCTACTCTATGGTTAGTGCGGAGGGGGAGACGGATCTAAAAGGAGTGTGTTTCCATGTCAAAAAATACAGTTTCCACATCGGCGCAACCAATCTGATTAACGCCTTTGTGTTTTTACTGCCGAACTATTAAAAAATAAAATTATATCCTAACTGTTAGTAATGAATAATATCTAACATTTAGCAATTTAACATTTTTTTATACCACTTTGGTGGCAGACAAGCACATGGTGCACCTGATGGAAAGTGGTTACCGTGGCCTATGGACGTGTGCAAAACCAAGGGAGTCACACTCGCGCTGCCAACCCTGTAAGCACAGAGAGTTTCTGTGCCGTCAGTGTAAAAGACAAAGCAGGACAAACTTTTGGTCTTACCACTGACAGCACAAAAACTCTCTAGTGAGCTTTGGCTACCCTACTCACCGCAGGGAACACAACACAAGGATATTATTGGCACGGTATTCTATAGAGCGGAGGTACTTCCCCAGTCGGACTGCTCAATTGGACGGAATACCGTCGTGTCCTACCTCCTCATCTACAATTAATTGGATCTAGTCATAACTAGCAGAATGTAGCCAATGAGGAAAAGTACTAATTGAGTTATAAGCATGTTTATGCCTTATTCACATTTCAGTTAATTATTATCTTCTTTTTATTTATTTTATGCGTCAATTCACTGCACTCTGCTGGATGGAAAGAAGCTAGAGTGAAGTCTAGCACCATTCCAGATGCTGTCAATCTTCTAATGGTAGTCCCTACCTTGACGACCTCGACTGATGCTTTTTCACGCCATGCATTAAGAACCCGGAATTGTAAGAAGATGGAAACTTGTGAGCGGTCTAACCATTCAGATTCTAAACATTCCAGCCAGGTATTATTTGAGCGTAATTGAGTACTTAACAATATAGATCTTTATCAAATCAAATCAAATTGTGCGGTCGTCATGAGCAACAACGTAATAATAAAATAACATACTATCATCAAAATCACTTACGCGAAATAAGTGTTTGTAGCTACTAAGTTACAAACACCTATTTCGCGTTAGTGATTATGATGATAGTATGCAGTCTCTCCTCCTAATGGGTACTATCCCATTAGGAGGAGAGAGTTCATAAGTAAAAATAACCTTAACTGGTCACAAGCAACAGTTAGGTATAAAAATCAGATTTTAAAATTCATTCGAGCAAATCTATTAATGTGAGAGTGTATAGGCAGGAAAACACTTCATAAATAGGAATGAAGTTAGTAAATATTGTTTGTATGAACCAGAGTCCATATGTATACACAATTATTGTATGAGCCGAAGTCTTGAAACTTGTAGTATATTTGGTAATTTGTTAAATCGTACAAAGGGGACAGATATCTTATCGACGTAAGTTTGGAAACGATAACATCTGCAATTCGTATAACTTACGTCATTAACGTGTTAAAGTTTGAAACTTTACAATAGTTACTAAATAATGGTCTCGTAGCTAATCGTCTACTATTGAGACTATGGTATTATTGTTTCGGTTGACAGTGATACACCTTCTGTCCCAAAGGTCACATCCACATTTGGTAAGCTATTCTTCGATCTTACGTATGAAGGAACCGGACCTATTACCATCAACCAGTCACTTTTCGCTTTTTCATGTATTGTGTGTGCACTGTCTGATAAGGATTAGTAGTGCCTGCCAAAGTAGTAGACCGCTGAGGTCTATCGAATATCTTTTTCAGTTGGTTGCTCGTTAGCTTCCTTACATAATTCGGTACTGATTCAGTCTGAAACTGGAAAATGTAGTATACTTACTAAAACAAGATAATATAGAATATCCATGACTACGAAAATTTGTAACAGAACGTGTGCATCACAAAGTGTATTTATGAAGAAAATCACACGTACCTAATCTAGTACAGTTGAATATTTTAAATTGTCTGACAAATGGACCAGATTGCACTGGTCATGGTCATATGACCAATATGACCATGACCACAGTCTGACTCTATCTAGGTATACTAATATTATAAAAAGAAAAGATTTTACTGTTTGTTTGTATTGAACAAGCTCCGAACCTACAAGACCGATTAAAAAAAATATTTTACTAATAGAAAGTCACATTATTAGTGACTAATATTCGCTACATTTCATCATACTGGTTGTTCTGGTTAATAAGTTGCAGCAGGAACGGGATCAGAATTTCACGCGGGCGGATCCGCTAGAAACAGATATTATCTATATAGATACATAGTTAAATCATTTATATGTAGTAATTATTTTTATTGCTTTTTATTTTTTAATGTTCCATTGTACGTGCTGTGAGGTCTTTGCCAATTTTTTTAATTAGCACAATGTTTTTTTAAATATGATTTTGTTTGGGCTGTAATATTTTGCTTTTTACAAAAATGATTCTAGGTCAATGTGATACAGGACGGACATAATTTACAGAAATGGAATTCACATTACAGGATTTAATGGCTTTTATGAGAATGACTTTCGTCTGACCGAGAGAGAGGCAAGCTTAGTACACGTATAATATGAGGCGTATAAAGCCTGCAATTAGCAGGTGTACTAGTTGATAGGTGAAGTTTTCTGACTCCAAGGGTATTTGTGTGGCCGCATATATCCATACCAGAACTTTATACCTTTTTGCTACTTCATCTTAACGTTAATCCCAGATTCTTCGGAAGCTTTCACTATCATGTCTGGGATCCTCTTTTTCTAGTCTAACTACTGGTTTGGCTAATCTTAGATATTTTTCGTGAAGCGACTACTATTTGACCTAAATTTGAAAATTGGCGATATCGAATTATTGCAGTTACAACAGTTTTTGGACTTTTTAGGACTTCAAGTATCCGTAACGACTGCCATAGATGTTCATATGACCACCGGGACCTAAGACTAAACGAGCTCTCCGAGGCACGACCAGAACTATGCAAATAGTCACATTAATTAATGACCGGCAATATGGCTTCAGACCGAAACGGTCAACGGGTGATCTTCTAGCATACGTTACCCATCTTTGGGGTGAGGCTATGGACAAGCACGGCGAGTCACTGGCAATTAGTCTTGACATCGCCAAAGCTTTCGATAGAGTCTGGCACAAATCGCTTCTTTCCAAGCTACCTGCCTTTGGTCTGCCTTCTAGGCTGTGCAACTGGGTTGCTAGCTTCCTGCAGGGGCGCCGTATTCGCGTCCTTTGTGACGGACGAGCTTCGGAGTTTCTGCAGGTTAATGCTGGCGTGCCCCAGGGGTCCGTCTTATCACCCACTCTCTTTCTTCTGCATATCAACGACATGCTGTCTACCGGCAATGTTCATTGTTATGCAGACGATAGCACTTTGCATGGGAGTTATCATGGACATCCTGCGGCCAAGCAGTCGGATATCGCGGAGAAAAGGCAGCTTCTTGTCACTGGGCTTGACGGGATCCTGAATCACATTTCTCAATGGGGCTCTGAGAACCTGGTTGAGTTCAATGCCAAGAAGACGCAGGCATGTGCGTTTACAGCAAAAGTATCTTCTTTCCTTCCCCTCCCCACTCTTCAGAGCACGCCACTGCCACTGCAGGACAATCTCAATATCCTAGGTATGAATGTTCGCTGCAACCTGAATAACAAAAACTACATCGAAAGTATCATCAAAACAGCCTCACGAAAACTCGGAGTCCTGAACAGAGTGAGACGGTTTTTCACGCCGGAGCAGCGGTGTCTTCTATACAAGACACAAATTCGCTCCTGTGTGGAGTACTGCTCGCATCTCTGGGATGGTTCAGCAAAGTACTTACAAGATGCTCTCGACAGGTTGCAGCGACGTGCGGTCCGCATCATTGGGAATCCCGAGATCACGAACACCCTAGAACCTTTACAGCTGCGTAGAGATGTTGCGTCCATGGCTGTATTTTACCGTTTGTACCATGGGGAGTGTTCTGATGAGTTCTTCCAATTAGTCCCACCCTCCCCTTTCCTACACAGGACAACGCGTGCAGGTCTTAGATGTCATCCGCACACGGTGCAAAACATCCGATCAAGAACCAAGCGGTTCGGAGACTCTTTCCTCTGTCGCACCATTAAGGCCTGGAATTCATTACCAGCTCACGTGTTTCCTTCTTCCTACAGTCCCGGGTCCTTTAAGCGGGGCGTGAAAAAGCATATGATGAGGCCGTCAAGCTGAGTGTCACCATTGTCACACGGTATGTGTAAGTAATGGTGACCCTCTTTTCTGGGACTTTGCCTTCAGCTTACCATCAGGCAAGGCGAAGTCCAATTGACGTGTCCTATATAAAAAAAAAAAAAGAATTCGTGCATATAAATATTTAGAATTAACGAGAATCGAACCCAAAAACGGCGTGAAATCTATGAAATTCGAATGCGATTCGAATGCGTAGAAGACACCACTGGTGTGCGGGTGTGGTGTGGCAGTAGTGAATGCCACACCACACCCGCACACCAGGATTTTATTTTTTCTAGTCTATTGAACTTAAATGTACATAAATGAGTTTGTCAATTTTAATTTCCGTAATTTTCCTTATCCAACTCGTGGTAAAATATTTTGATACAAGGCTGTCATATGACTCGATCATTTTCAATTTCCTCTGTATTTTCCTTTTTGTGACAAAAAAACTCAGCCATCTCCCCCTCGAAAGGTCTCAAAGCTATCTCAATAATAAAGGTGCAGTGCGCCAGACTCATCGGCAGTCGCGGCCCGTTAATAATTCATGAACATGCTTACCGCGCGTGCCTCTCATCGCACCACACTTAACCTGGCGATCGCTTACACGGCCTTTATGTACGGTTCAAGCAAAGTTTAATTCTTCTACACCTACACGTATGCCTTGAAAAATTCTAGTATTCGTATTTATATTTTTTAGGCTTTTTGTCTATATCCGTATTCAATAAAATTTAAATAAAATAAAATTAGATCAAAGCACTAACAAACTAGAGTAACCCCAACCAACTAAATAGCATAATTATGTTAAATAGGTAGTTGAGAAAGGTTCTTTACGATACGTACTATATTCAAAGTAGTGAAGACAAATGAGGAAACGGTGGGCTTTTCAAGCTCAAGGTAAGTAATAGTTTAGTCCATTCTAAGCTACCGTCCACAGACCGGGATCCATTTACTGTACTGGACAATACAGTACATATTAATTATATCGTGGTCCAACTAATGTTGAATATGGCTGATGACAAAAGAAGCATGAAAGCAAACTGAATACTGTGAAAATAAGAAATATGAGTAGTATATACAACAACAGCGATACGGGAATGTTGTGATCTTGGACACGATTCCCTAATACTACATATTATGTAACAGTGTGTGAGTTATGAATACTAATTATTGACATAAGAATTTACAAAATACAGCGCACAGCGTCCTAGTCAAATGTTCTCTACAAAACCGATACCAGTCTAAATATGTGGCTTGATCGTATCCATAACAAATTTGCATTATTATATTTGCATTGAACAGCGCAATGAAGGTGGCATTCTTTGACAAACAGAGGGGTGAACACCTATAAGTGCACAATATGCCGCCTTCATCGCTACATCTGACAACATATCTGCTCGTGTATAGCTGCTATACATTTACAAGGAAACGGTTTTGAATTCATATAACATTTTCTTATATTAATGCACAAAGGTCAAAATTATACATTCATGCACTTATCAATTAACACAACTGGTTTTGAACGTAACGTTATGCAATAGGTAGGTAATATATGAGAATACCCAGTGGCAGTGACAATATTAAGTATCGTTAAGTTTGTTGAGTGAGTGTCTTGTATGTTAATTATCCCCTCCTGTTTAACCAATTAAGAATCGACCTAGAGTTTAGAGTAACTGAATTAGAATAAAATAAATTGGAATAATAATTAAGGCACATGAAAGTTTTAAACAAAACTTCGTGCACACATGCACAAATTCTGATCAATCCAATTTACTATCTGTTCGGACAGAGTGTAGACTAATGTTATTTTTAAACTTTCGCGGTGTGAATTCATAATTATACTAGGTATCGGGACTTTTCGCGAATTATATCTTGGAACTTACTATTTCTGCCGACGTTTCGGATGCGTTGCAGCACGGTCACGACTTGACTAGTCTTCGAACGTAGAGATGTATGCGGGGAACATTTTTTGAGCGCCTACCCACCATTACACTAATTATGAACGGTTAGGCTGGCGACACACCACACTCACTATGTCAGTTTTTAACGGCACTGTGTTTTTTGGTTTTAGTATCATAATCACTGGATTCCTCGTTCCGGATAGCTTGAATTCATCTTCCCTATTGAATTTTTTTTATTTTTTTATTTCAATGGCTTCACGCACAATCCGTGAATAGTAGTAGCGATCAGTGGAGAGGACTTTGGGTTGATGAAGCTCAATTCAGTGATTGGGCTAGTGTAGACTAGATAATACAAGATAATTGAGTAGATTATTGAAGCAAAATATACGTGAGTTTATTGCATAAATTCTTTTACCATCATCAAGCGCTTATCCATATGTGAAAAGCTTATAAAACAATTAGTTTTGTTGTTCGATAACATTTCAAAAGCACTCAACATGATTTACCTATATGGATACTCACTGGACAATTAAATTCAAGTACCATCGTTGGAAAACAGAACAGGGCTTATGTCATTTGAGTGCATCTGAATAGTTGGACCAATTTGTTTCAGTAAATTATTCATGAATATTTTCATATCTGTTTAACGCAAAAACAGATACATAATTGAAATAAGACCGCTCCAGTGTCATATTGAAACGCCTTCAACATAAACCCAGTGGCCTCTTTCTCGCCCTCTATGCACGTGCGTTAACCATCCTTTGGACCGTTAAAGAGTGAGAAGAACGCGCTGCCAATCCCGTCTTCAACGAACCCTTAAAGTGATTTGTACGATGTTGTTTTTACTTCCATGCAGTAAAATTTGTAAATAAATTACGAGTATATGAATACAATATGCTAACGCCATCCAAACAGTTATAAGACAGGTGATATTCGGAAACTCATTGGTGTTAAATTCAAATATTAAAAGGTAATTTAGTTAGGATTCATAGCACAGATTGGCCGATAGTGGCCCCGCCAATGCAAGTTAAAACAAGATTGGAAAACATATTAACCTAAATCATTTACACCACTAAACATATTAGCTCGCCAGGCAGTGATAAATTTTATTTATACCTAGCACTTTGAAGTGGGGTATTCCTCTGAAAGGGTTAATTAAGTGAAAGATTCTCACGGCCGGTGGGCCGAGTGATCGCGTTAGACAAATTAGAACGTATTATTGAGCAAAGAACCCGTTTATAACTGAACAAATATGACAGTGCTGAATATTTTTCACGTATTAGCCTTTAATGTAAAGGTATATGGGGGAAAATCCAATAATATCGTGTAACGAAATTGCTTTTATAAATTGTTTAGCAACGTAAGGGCTGCCGCATGATTAATAACAGCATATTGGTTTCGAACAGTAAATGTTGTTACATACATTAGCATTTGTTTTGAGTACCTATCTACATGCATATCGTCAGGGGTTCAAAAACACAATCTATCTAAAACAGATATATTACAAATGCACAGATATAATATTATACGGTTATACCCAATACATGGACTACAGCAAACATAAGTGTAGAGTACACTGTGGTAATACAGCACAGATCGCTCGCTGTAATGAACTAAAAGCCTTTTAAGTGATGCCAATTAAACTATATTTATGTACGGGAAAAGCGAATTTGTGTCATTAAAACTTTTAACATGTTAGTCTGTATATTGATCTCCTAGCCGAGAGTAGTTATTATAATGGATGAATAAAAGTGGGATGATTACATTATAAGTATTATAACTGCTATTGTTATAGATTACATCGACATTATTTGTGGATTATTTCTTATGATACTAGGTATATAAATATATGTGCGCAATATTATTGAGTCATTGATTTATTCAATAAATTATTGATTATAACCTGAAATCAAAATACGCAGAACCTTTGGTTCTTCTGTAACAACAAAATAAGGAAAATAGATGGAAAATAAACATAAGGAAAGGAAGGAGGACAATACATGTTATTTTTATACACATTGTGAAATGTTAGGTTGTATTAATCGTAAAGTATTAGAATGCAGTATTTTATGGCGTCTGTAGTATTACCTACATTAGATTATTTTGCTTGGTTGACTTTTACGGTAGCGGATGCTATCTGAGCTTCGGAGATTTTGATAAAGATACACCACAAGACCATATCCATTATCTATTCGGGGACAATCAGTAGTTCCTTGAACAGTAGACCTCGCAAACACCCTTTGCCACATTTCTTTGATACCCTTATTTGTTATGAAAAAAAAAGGAACACTATATGTATCTTCTTATTTTTAACAGCCCCAGGGCTATTTATGTTTTGGAAATACATACATACATATAATCACGCCTTTATCCCTGGAGGGTTAGGCAGAGGTGAATTAACTCCCACATTTCACCAATAATTGTATTCGGTCCCACGTAATAGGGGGTGAGCCTATTGCCGTATTCCGGGCACTATTGTTGACTCGAGCCATGCATCTGAGGCAGAGTCTGGGCTGTATATATCTGTTTAATATTAAACAGCCCTATCCCTTAATCACCTTGTACGACACCGCATGAGAAGAGGATGGGGTGGCCCTAATTCTACTCTGCCAGAAACCACGCGCCAGAACCACGTTTTGGTAATATATCCAGATGCATCGGAACCGATTCCGTATCGTATCCGATTTTTTTAAAAACACTACAGTAATGTCTACCCTTTTCTCTCATCTGTTTTTATTACATCGAAGTTCCATGCCTTTACGAGGCATGATTTTTTTCACAACATCTTGTGAGGAATCATGCTTTTGAGGTTTCTGCCAAAAATTATCAAGATTCATTTATAAATAATGTTACACTTCCTCCTTTATCTCTCCAATTTTCCCTTCTATCAAAAAAGCTCCCGACCGAAGTTGAGTTTTAAATAAAAGAACATGTGTGCCGAGTTAAGTGAAAATCGGTTAAGAATTGCGCCCTCTAGACTCTAGACAAACAAACAGACACACGGACAGTAGCGAAATTGGCCACCTTGTTGAAACGGACACTCGCTCGCGCTCGGTCAACTAAACCTTTATATTATTATCGCATAAATTAATATAAATCACAGTTCAAACTCAAACACAAAACAAAAGTGTTGAGTACCGCAGAAAATCTATGAAAATTGTTTTCATGAAAATTTTGAATGAAATTCAATTAAAAAGTGTGGTGTGTAAAGGACGTAGGTTCAGTTTTTTAACGTTTTCTGTTTACCCAGTTGATTCCCTTGTTCGTGGAGCAATTTGACAGTTCAATTTTAGAGAGAGCACGGATTACTGTAAAAGCGTCTAGTTATAGGTATGAACATCAACACAAGGAAAAGTCGTAAAACTAGATATGTAACGGAATGATACTTTATTATATCATATTCTGAATAAGTTATAACCGTGAAAAAAGTAGGTCACCTTTCCTTAATTTGTTCATGGCATATAATTATGTAGCTCTATATATTATATTAGCTACATATTTAACCTTATAAGCTTGTGATTGTAAATCTATGAACTGCATCAGGTTCTTACAGACACAAGCAATATCTAAAAATTGATGTAAGTTATTGAATGAAATTTTAAAACATTTAATATGGATTATTTCAGGCGTAATAACCGCGGTAGCCTAGTAGTATGTGTAATGGACTGCTGAGACGAGGTCTGGGGTTTGATTCCAGGTTTTACCATGGCATACACCAGTAACTTTTCGATGCTTTTCGAAGTTATGTGTGTATTTATCGCAGGTTTATAAGTGCCCGATTAATGACAATAGGCTCGCCACCATACCTTGGGACCTAAATATAAACTGGCGAAATGTGGGTGCTAGCACCTCTGCCTACCCCTTCGGGGATATAGGCATGAGTTTATGTTATATTATTTCAAGCGTGATTCGGTAGCTCAGTGATCATTCCCCCTGTAAGTTAAAAATCGCAGGATAGAATCCCTTCTGTACCAATGCAATGTTTTCTTATTTTAATCGTTTTAATATATGTATGTCATATGGATATAATATTTAACTAAACTTTACCAACGCAACAGTGATATTATTCCTCCAGTGTTATAGCAAACCATTAATCCATAAATCCATATCCAATCGGTATGTTAACTTATGTTTTGGTAAAACTAACAATGCAGGAAAACGTTTTCAATTTTTGAATTGGTGAAAAATCCACAGCAAGTTGCAGCCAGCTCTCGGACACGTTTCACAGGTGCAAGTGCCATTTTTCTATTTCGATTATTGAAATATTGGAAATAAAATATAACCACTATCGGATACACCCGCGACAGACGGAAATGAAGCTTGCTAACAAATTGACACGGGAACCGCATCAGCGGTGGAGTCTCGACGTTTTTGACGGTGCAGGTAAAACTGGTCTTAACGTTCGTAACAAGTTTTGTTTGTAATCGGTTACATGTAGTAGTGAACACGTAATATCGCGTAATAGCTACAAGAATTTATTATGGATTACTACAGTTTGACAAACCGATTACATTACTAACCCTCTTTATCACATGAGATGTTGATGTCATAATATTTAATAGTTTACTTACATTTACTATTACACGTTCGGTGGATGAATCAAAATAACCAAAAACAACTTCTACCGCTTTTTTACTATTCTTAATTTGATAAGCTCAGTTAAATATATTATGTTCTCGTATACTTGTTAATTAGATATTATTTATCATTCTCTGATTTAGAAATATATAAAATAGGTATATTAAAGAAGAGAATGTTATTTTATTACAAACTTATTCCTGTTCACAGACACCTTTTTAATATTTTCTGGTACAACTTACCTATATGTTGTACATGTATAGGCGTACAGAATAATAACGTCAATTATCAATAATTAGTCTAATTAAGTCTCATTGATTCTAGGTAAACGGTACTATAACAAAAGTGTTGCTACGAGTTACCTAATCTACCTCATTACCGAGGAGTTTTTGTACTACTCAACAGAACAGATAAAATATTAAGTACGTAAATAGTATCCCTTATAGTAGCAGAATGCGGCGGCAGCGCGCGATGTGCACCTCCCCATACTCGGGGGCAGGATAGAGACTCCGTGGTCCCACACCCGAATGTTTCTCTTCTCTCACCTCTAGCAACCAAAGGTCCACGAAGTCGACGTGCATTTTAGCCGGTTCAGTAAGAAAAAAAGTACGTAAATAGTATTAGGTTTAGCAATTGCCGCCTGACCAACCCCAAAAGGAAAGTCTGTACCAGGACCTCACCCATCAATCAGCAGGTTCATGTGTTCCTAACGACCTTAGTCATCATGAACACTAAAACGTGATCATGAATACACTTTCATATAAATGCGCACTTGCATTCATACCGATTGCACAATTCCTGTTTCGTTTAAAATAATTATTAACAATCAATGTCCCTAAAGTTCAAAACACTTACGAACTTTGGGTCAAGTACGTATTTTTATTTAAGATGTTCATAATTTGTCTAAAAAGTAAATTTCTTTGGTGTAATGTCTACTTTGATGAAACCAACTGCCAAAGTTGATTAAATCGAAAGAAGTTAACGTTCAGGGTGGGACTTGACCCGACTGATTTGACCGGTCCCTTTGTAGGTAGAATACTTTGACCAGCTTCCGAATTGAGCAGTCCGGCTGGGGAAGTACCTCCACCCTACAGAATACCACGGCTATTATAACCTCGTGTTGTGTTCCCGGTGGTGAGTAGGGTAGCCAGAGCTCACTGCATAGTTTTTGTGCTGTCAGTGGAAAGACCAAAGGCTTGTCCTGATTTTGTGTTCTGCACTGAGGGCACATAAAATCTCTGTTCTTACAGAGTCGGCAGCACGGATGTGACTCCGCTGTTGTCACACACGTTCATAAGTCACGGTAACCACTTCCCACCTAGTGGGCCGTGTGCTTGTCTGCCACCTAAGTTGTATAAAAAAAAAGTGAATCTATCCTGGATAGTTACATATTACATAAGATAATGCGTCTACATACGTATTAGGGTGACGTTGAATAGGACCGTACTATATTACTTATCAGAGCGGAGGTAGGTTACGTCGATATTCTCGTCCCAATAGGCTATTTGACAAGGTCTGCCGATTTTTCCCAATATCTACTGCTTAATGTGTTAATTTGTTCTGAAAAAATATGCCTTGCAAAATAAAAACTGAAACTATGACTTTTCATTATTTCTAATTCCTACATTTTTTTAATATCACTTGGTTGGCAGACAAGCTCACGGCCTACCTGATGGAAAGTGGTTACCGAGGCCTATGGACGTGTGCAACACCAAGCGAGTTACACTCGCGCTGCCAACCCTGTAAGTATAAGAATTTATGTGCCATCAGTGTTAAAGACATAGCAGGACAAGCTTTTGGTCTTCGCACTGACAGGACAAAAACTCTCCAGTGAGCCCTGGCTACCCTACTCACCGCCGGGAACACAACACGATGTTATTATGGCCGCGGTATTCTATAGGGCGGAGGTACTTCCCCAGTCGGACTGCTCAAATGGACAGAAATACCGTCGTGTCCTCCTCCAAAATATAAGCAGTGAAATTCTGTACCAATTTTTAACTTTATAGATTCTTCATTAAATTTATATTACTTTTATTTTGAACTATTTACCTGTACCGAGATAAACGCAATATTCTCTTGCACTCCATACATTCATGTTATCGGGCGGCGCAAGAAATCGAATTTTAAAAGTCAAATATCTTTAAAACTATTTGTCTTAAGAATTTTTCACTTTAGCAGTTCATTATATTATTATATAGTGGTCATTTATTAAGAATAAAAAAGAATTAGTCAAATAGCCTATTGAGCAGTCCGACTGAAGAAGTACCTCCGAGGTACAGAATGTCGCGGCCACAAGAACCGGTGTTGTGTACCCGGCCATGTGTATTGTGTATGGTAGCCAAAGCACATTGGAGAGGTTTTATGCTGCAGTGGGGAAACCGGAGACTTATCCTACTTCGTCTTCTCCACTGACGGCATAGAAACATGTAAAGTAGAAACGGCAGCACGAGTGTGGCCACATGCAACCGCTTTCTACCGGTTGAGTCGTGTGTTTGTTTGCCACTTGAGTGGTATAAAAAAATATTTCTGACTTCGTTTTATTTACTTACTATGTTTTCTATTCTATACGTGTATATACACAAGGTACACAATTTCCACAATTCAATATACACACACAATTCAATTACGATGTAGTTGGTTGAAAATAATAGTTCTTATCATTGAAATTAGTAATAAACTCAAAACAGGTTGAGCATATCAATGAGACGTATTTATATCAAAACAGTTTATTTTCAATATGCTTAGAAGCTACTGGCATGTTATTGTGAAATTCGACACCTGTAATAGTGGTTAGGTATAGTGGGCCAATTAAAAGGTACGTCTGTATAATATCTGTGATAATATTGTGCTGGGAAACGCAAAATAAGTTTCATTTTATATAAATTGGCGTGTCCTATACACGCCAATTTGACATGGTGAGCTAAAGGCAAAAAGAAGTGATTCCTTCGTAAAAAACGATACAAAAATTTCTTTCTTCGTTACACATATTGATAACTCACTTGTACTTTTCCACATTACTTTATTACTTATACACCTAATAAGTAATATATAATATAATATGTAATAGTGTAATAAGTAATAAAGTAATGTGGAAAAGTACAAGTGAGTTATCAATATGTGTAACAACAAATTCCACCAAGTGCCATCAATCTACAGTATAAATAGTTCTTTCTTCGTGTTTCTTTTTTCTTACAATCCCGGAACGTATCTCATCATCGTAGCCGTCGATTGTGGTGTGTGGTGACAGTCGAGCAGTGAGGATGACTATTCTAGGGACAGCATCTGACATGGTGACCACACTTTTGGACTTCACCTCCCCATTCTATCAGTTATGAAATAGTTCACCATTCAATCAATCTATAAAATTGTCCTTCATGTCTTTCTGTATCATAATTGTATTTTCTAAGTGTAATACTCAAATCTAGTATAAAGTATTATTAACTTAAATAAGGGCCGTGTGCTTGTGTGCCAACTTAGTGGTATAAAAAAAAATAAGCCTTTTTTAACAGAGTCACTAAATACTAAATAGTTACATACTCATGCCGTATAACTAATTTTAGAAAAAAAAATATGACTCTTGTCAACGAAAATGCATACAATCTGTATAATTAGATACAGACTCAATAGTTACGGACGAACTCTCCACCTTCACCTACTTGAGATACACGATAGAATTGCTATTATAGCTATTATATCTACATAACATCATAACATAATCTCACGCCTATATCCCCGAAGGGGTAGGCAGAGGTGCTAGCACCCACATTTCGTCAGTTTATGTTTAGGTTCCAATGTAATAGGTGACAAGCCTATTGTCATTAACCGGGCACTTAGAAACCTGCGATTATATCTACATTGTAGTTTATCTTTAATTACCATAACTTTACTATTCAATTACAACTTACGTTAACTGTTTTAAACATTATAATGCACATTTGCTTCGCTAAAATTTTGCTACTGTTCTCAATTAAGGTTTTTACCTCAAAGCCCGGACTCCGCCTACTTTTACTTCTCCTCTTGGATTGACTTGTATAAGAACATTTGCACCTCTACTCTAATGTATAATGTTTTTAAAGTTATTTTAATGTTTTAACTTTTTACCACAAATCATAATCAAACCAACATTATTACACGCTTGTATTTGCTACACTGTTCTACATTGCAATTAACAAGCATAACGATGTTATTAGTAATGGCTTACATTAGTCTAACATATTATTCGCAAAAAATTCAAGGTGCAAGTAGTCAAAAAACCAAGGTCGACAGTATTATTAAATCAGCATAAATTATATTAGCTAATATGCTTAGTTATCTGTGCGTCTACATACCTACATAAATAAATATTTGTTACTGAAAGTTTAACTTATTACGATTTGTTAAATCTCATACATACATTTCATTTAAAAACACAGTGAAATACTATAAGGCACTATAAGAGGTAAGTTATACCTCTAATAGTGGATGTAAAGATGGCAAAGAAGATAAGAATACACTGTTTCATAAAACTTTATGTGAAAAAGTGTATGTGTTATCCTCTTTGCCCCGTGTACAAGGCGTCTAAAGGATAAGGTTGTTCTTCCGATAATAATTAATATAGAGTAGGAGTACATAAATTACGGCAAAGATTATGTATGCTACTAGGCTGACAAAAATTTGCTCACTTACAATTCATTAATACATCTGTGATCTGTTTCAAATACTTCCTTAAAGTGTAATTTGTAATACGTTTTTAAATACAACTACTTGAGGCAAAACACATTGTAACCTTAAAATGCATTTAACCTTTAGTTAGAAAGTAGCACTAGTGAAGAAAAAGATGATGTTTTAAAAGGTTTATGAGATTAGCTTCCCACCTAAATGATAGAAGCAAAGAGTTTTCAATTTTTGAACACTATCCAAGCATAAAAAATGTGTTCATACAATTTAACACAAGTTTATGCTCATTAGGACCTGCAGAAATAGGCCGCGGTAACCACTTTACATCATGACAGGTTTTATTCATTCTGCAACAAGAAGCTGTTTGCTTTTGTCTAGTCTTGAAAAAAGGATAGTGGCAGTAAGACTCGACCTGAGGGAGTGGCTAGAGGCTACACGGCTTCTTGTACCGGCTGACGCAGGTGATCATCTGGCACGGGTACTTTAAGGATTTCTTGCGTCGTATCCGGAAAGAGCCTGGCGTGAAAGACGCCGAGACGGGAGCTAATGGTGGGCTTAGGTGTTCTCTCGCTCGCCGCTTCGCTCGCCTCACGCGAGTGCATAGGCTGCCACAGAGATAAAAACGAGGCCTCCGTTCCCCATGAGCGCGGCCCTAAGCTTGGAGCCACCTGACACCCTAGTAGAAGCAATCTGAGGCGGTGGCACAATACGTGCCACTCCATATCCGGGCTACATGGGGAAAACGAGGTACCCACACCCGAAGAGGGTCAGCTAAAAAGAGATGGCCCTGGGTCATTTAGGGTTCGAGAGATATGTTTCAGCCAATTTCGACTACGGCGCGTGGGTAGCTCAGTGGTTAAAGAGTCATCTGTACGATCGAGAGATCTTAGATTCGAATCCTGGTCATTACACTACCGATTGATCTCACTCCTAAGACACGTAATTTAGCTTAGTAATTATTAATGTTCCCCTAACTTCTCCAGGTTAGAGGGAATATTAGTAATATAGGTTGCTAATATTGCTGTTAAAAAAAGAAACTCACATACGGTGTGCATTTTACTCGGTCCGAGGCTGACGTAGCAATGATTTATTTTGTAATTTGTATTTCAAATAAAAATAGCTAAAATATCGTATTTTGTATTTTATATTTTGTATTTTTATTACTTGCGATACAGTATTTTATAATATGTATTTCAATTAAAGTAAAGTATGTATTTTGCCCAGCCCTGGATACCTACATAACATTTTGGAATATGTAAAAGAGTTGAAATATTATAAATAGTACACCCTACCATTCAGAGTATTTTAAAATATCAATTAAGTTCTATGTATATGTATGTCCGTAACATGCAAAAATTTCTGCTCATAACATTCTCCCAAAGCAATTGGTTTCTTTGAACTTTAGCGTTAGAAGGTGAGACTTCTTTCGTCATAATTGAAACGTTATACATACTTATGATAGCCATGCCTAAAACATTTACTTTGGCGTTCATTTCGACACATTATCGCAATCTACAAAAACTATAAAAAAATCTCACAACTATTTACTATTAGACGGGTCTTCTGATTGTTTGAACAAGGTTTGAAAGTAAGATCAGAACTTGACTTTCCATAACTTTTAGGAGCCTCCTTTGAGAAATCAGTCTAACCGACTGAGTAATATGAACCAGAACCCCTTAACTCAATAACAGAAACAATACAAGCAAAATATCGACTATCCTATAGGTACAATATTTGATTTCTGGATGAATGTACGTCATCATCTTAGTATTATTCCTGATTGCATCTGAGGCTTTCATCTCGGAGTCCAGGATCCGACTACTCCCTCTCTTCCTTTTGATTTGGCTTATATAACTTTTGTGGTTGCAATATAAAAAAAATAATTCCATGAATGTTCCTGTTCATGAATTCCATTATACCAAATCCGACGATTATACGAAACCGACTCAAAAATAGAAGGAGGTTCTCAATTCGATACGTATATTTTTATGTATGTTTGTTACACGATATCAAAGCCAATTATGAGCAAACTTTTATTATTCTTGCGGTGTTAGATAGGGTATATTTTCAGAATGTTTCATCAAGTCCTAATTTGATGGTGCGATACTGGAGAAACCCTCAAAATCTAGCATACTTTGTATTATCAATCAGAAGCATCAATGTGCTTTCGTTTTAAAAAAAAAGTAAAAAGAAAGTGCTAAGGCATCACCTTAGCACTTTCTTTTTACAGTATAGTGAATATTACAGTAAAAAAATACAGTATAGTGAAAATTAATTAAAAAACAATTTAATAATGACCAATCCCATGGTTGCCTGGAAAAAATTGCCTTGTGGGATAAGCCCGCCAATTGTATAAATACTGCGAAACTACCAAATATTGTCATATGTTCTTTCTTTATCTATCATACAATAAATAGATATTTTATTTATATATTCATTTATTTGGCCTCTCCGGCTTGACACCATCTTCTAACAGATCGGGAAATCTGTAAATTCACTTATCTTTTGCTTTCCAGTGCATCTTTTTTATTCCTTGAAGTAAGTTTAACTAAACACCTCAACAAAGTCTAGAAGATGACCCCAATTATTTTTTTCGTGTAAATCTTGTTTTGCAAATAACTGGCAGCAAATAAATAAAATAGAATAAAGTAGATTACAGAGTTGTTCGAAATTTAAAAATAAATTTAAATAAGTAATGATTTTCGAATATGGAGGGAAAACTTTTAAAAGTGTTTGATTGTGCAGTTTCTCTGAGGCAAAATAAAAATTATTTTTTTTGATTGTAAATAACGTTTATTATCAATAATACGTCTTTTACGTATGGTTTGTGCATTTTTGTGACTGTAGTCATCATGTCACGTCGTCATTTAAGTCGCGAAGAGATGTTAAGGGCTGTTGGTATGCTGCAAGCTGGACGAACTCAACGCGACGTAGCGGATGCTGTCAACACCCAACCAAGCGTAATTTGCAGATTATGGGCACGCTATAGGTCTACAGGGGATGTTGCCGAACGTCACATGGGACGAAATAGGGTTACTACCCCGCGACAAGATCGTTTCTTGCAAAATTCCGCAAGGCGGCAACCCACGATTACTGCTCGTCAGTTGGTCGCAGGCCTCCAGTCTCAGCATCAAGTGGTTATTAGCGATCAAACTGTCAGAAGAAGACTACACGAAGCCAATCTTTATGCTCGCAGACCGCTTAGGGTTCCAGCTCTTCGACGTGGAAATCGAGGTCGTCGCTTATTGTGGGCTAACGCACATTTACAGTGGACCGACCATCAATGGGCACAGGTTCTGTTTTCCGACGAATCTTGCTTCGGTTTTCATCCTGATTCGAGAAGAGTGCGTATATGGCGAGTTCCTGGACGTCGGAGTCGTCTCCAGAATCCGCAAGAAGTTCATCCTTACCAAGGTGGAACAATCATGGTATGGGCTGGAATTCGCCTTGGTGGAAGGACCGACCTCGTTTGGATGCGGGGCAATTTGAATGCAAACCAATACATTCAGGAGGTTATACACCCCATGGTAATCCCTCATCGACAGCAGTTCGGTCAAGATTTTATGTTCATGCAAGATAATGCACGGTCACACACCGCGAGGGTAGTGGTCAATGCGTTAAGCGAGCACAATATGACGACGTTGGAATGGCCTGCTCAGTCTGCCGACCTCAATCCCATAGAGCATGCCTGGGATTTGCTTGGGAGAAGAGCTTTCAGTGATTCTTTGGAAAATCTGAACACTGAAGAACAACTTTTTTTACACCTTCGCAGTGTATGGAGCCATATTCCACAGACGATGATTGACAATCTCATACTAAGTATGCCACGCCGTTGTCGAGCTGTTGCTAATGCTTTAGGAGGTCCTACAGATTATTAAAAACGTTTAAAGTACGGTTAATTACTGTATTTCTTACTACCTCGTTATTTTTGTGCCTAATCATAGAAGGTTGTAATACTCAATATTGGCACTATTCAATTATTTCTTAAAAAAAAAAAAAATTTGGTATGTAAATTTTTTTATTAAAATTAAAATTGAAAACGGTATAAAAATACCCTTCTATTGATATAAAACACTCACTATTACAAGAAAGGGTTTTTAAATAAAAACTAGAAATGTCCTTGTTCCCTAGACTTTGTTGATGTGTGTACTTTGTTAAAATTTTATTTATTATAAAAACATTCAAAGACATAATTATAAGACGAACTGTTCCACTGCGATATTATATTTTACTGGAATAATAACAAAGTACATAGGTACAAAACGAATATTTTACACAGCGTTAATCATGATTATTCGTAAATGAAGAGGTTGTTGTCTGACTCAGGTACCGGTGTTCATTACCTGGACAAAGCAGAGTGTTTTCCACGTTAAATTGAGTGTAGAGAGGCAATTTGAACGGGCTTCTGGTCGCGACACCGCACCCGCCCGGACAGACGAGAGATTTTTAATTTTTGGGCTTCGCTCACCGTCGCTATAGGAATATATACAAATACACCATTTTTGTACCAGCCAATACTCTCACGTGGTCATGTTAGTTTGCAGCATACGTGTGCGATATGCAACTTTTCAATTATGTACACGGACCAACCGATATTTATAAAATGTTTTTTTTTTATTCATTGAACCCTATTCAATATTTCGAGCTCGTGTACTGAACAAATGATTTCTGATAGACCTGTCGTTATTAAAAATGTAGCTCGGGATTTCAATATTGGGCTTTTAGTTATATAAAAAAAATGTTTCCGGCCGCGTGGTTTCCGGCAGAGTAGAATTAGGGCCACCCTAGCTCTTCACATGCGGTGTCGTATAAGGCGACTAAGGGATAGGCCTGACAGATATATACAGCCCAGATTTAGTCTCAGATGTATATCTCGAGTCAACAATAGTGCACGGCATACGGCAATAGGCCCCTATTATGTGGGACCGAATACAATTATTGGTGAAATGTGGGTGTTAATTTACCTCTGCCTGACCCTCCAGGCGTGATTATATGTATGTATGTAAAAAATAGAGGTGAGCTGCATCACATACAACTTTCACAGTTGTGTATCAAAAGGACTGTCCTCTTTATGTATCCTATTTTTAGTGTGCAATAAAGAGTATCTATCTTTCAATACTTTAAACTAGTGTGTATAAAGCCAACAATATTTTGGTATAGTACTACAGTTTAACTAACCCGACTAGAGAGATCTTCACTGCCCAAGCCAAACTCCTTCACGAGTATATCTACTTGGTATATCTACTGAGTGATGGACGAAGCCCTCACGAAGGTTTTCCTCTCGAAGTTGAAAGATCCAACGGCGAACGCTAAACTAAAAGCCACATACAGCCACAGCGCGTGTTACAATTTAGAAGTCGCTTTTGCTGTAAGTATATTTTGCATTGCAGGGCTGTTTATCATCAAATAGATATACCAACAATAATGCCCGGCAAATGGCAATAGGCTCACCCCCTATTAAGTGGAACCGAATACAATGATAGGTGAAACGTGGGTGTTAATTCACCTCTGCCTGACCCTATGGGGATAAAGGCGTTTATCCTTATAGGGTCACTCGTTTCAGAAGTATCTGATTCAGAGTCTGACGTATCGCTGACATTTATAATAAAACTAAAATCAAGATCACAGTGTCTCATGTATTCATCTTCAATTTTTTCCACGTGCTGACAAGTATTAAACCAGACATCTTTATTTACTCGATCAAATGCTTCATTAAAGGATTATATATATGTATGTATATTTTATATAGCTACCGTGAGAACCATATCTACCGTAAGTTAAACGCATTAGTTCGATCTTCACTTTAAGCAGACCTTTAAACAAAAATCAACGACTCTGAAGCGTGGCGGTTGAGCGTTCTAAGTCCCTCTGACTTATTGCTAAGTTGAGGTCAGGTGGTTATGTCTATTTGCATTAATCTGGGTGTTTATCTGTATATTTATTAGCATTCTGAAACCCATATTGCAAGCGGCTTACTTTGGATCTAAATAGTAGATAAATGTGTAGTAGAAAAGATTTCTTAAATTTTCAGAGGTATGTTGGGAATTTTTTAACGACACCGCTGTTTAACTGTAAAACTACTCTTATCTTCTCTTACCTTGGCAGTCTTAGGATTCTCCGTTCTAATTACTTACTTAGAGTCGTTTCTGCTTCGGAACAGAGTCCCTAGAATACTTTATGGAGATGGTAGCCCGTGCGTGTGATATCTTTAATGAACAGGCTCTAAGTTCTGCAAGTTTTTAGTGTCGGAAGACAAAGTATTTCATTATTGACTCATTTCCTAAATTCTCCGAACGGACTTAAATTTCGAAATAACGGAAATGGTTTACAGATTAAAATTTCATATCGAGCTTGTTTAGTGCTCGATGACCCGCTTATTGCGGCATCGTGCATAGTCGATCGGAGCCAAATTAAGCCATTTGGTTGAAAGCACTACCGGAGGCTGTGTAACTCATGAAATATTTACATCCCTAACTTATATGAACCATTTGCACTATTTTTTTATACAACTTGGATGGTAGACAAGCACACGGTGCACCTGATGGAAAATGTTTACCGTGGCCGTGGACGTGTGCATCACCAGGGGAGTCACACTCGTGCTCCCGTCCCTGAACGAATAGAGTTTCTGTGTGTCAGTGTTGAAGACAAAACAGAACAAGCCTTTGGTCTTCCACTGATAGCACAAAAATTTTCCAGTGAGCCGTGGCTGACCTACTCACCGCCGGGAACACCACACAAGGTTATTATGGCCGCGGTATTCTGTAGGGCGGTGGTACTTCCCCAGTCAGACTGCTCAATAGGGACGGAAGTACCGTCGTATCCGTCGTTCTCAATAAAACAAGCTAGAATAAATTTATTGTTTACAGGTTGGCTTATAATAAATTCATTTAACCAATGCTTTTCGAGGATACGTGGTTTTATATACTTTTTTTGGGACTTTGCCTTCAGCTTACCATCAGGCAAGGCGAAGTCTAATTGACGTGTCCTATATAAAAAAAAATGTAAAAAAAATATATGAAATTTTAATGTATTAGGTAGGTACCTAAATTATCTTACTCTATAAAGTTTCCTAATGTTCTTTAAAGATCTGTGAGCTTACCATGATGTGATATAGATAAGGTAAGTGTTGTTTTCCGGACGGGCAGAAGGGATGGAACACATCCAACAGGCGCAGTGGAAAGAAGAGGGACTCTTTCTACGAATGAAAACACGTCATTCTGGGCTGGGCCCACTGAATGGTAAACACTTTTATATCTTTTTACATTATCAACCAGTTTCTGATATGCGATATTGATGATTTACGAACTGCTTTGAATGAGCGTTCTTGTCAAGAGGGAAATTAGCCCCACTTAAGACCACTGTGACGAGTACTCATCGTAGCACATGCTGATTTTCCGTTAACCATCCTACGCTTCAGAGTTGGTAGCAATCGTTGCTTCTTCAAGGAGACATCTTCGCAGTGAAGTTTACTGAAATACATACTCTCGCTAACCGGTTCCTAGGAAAAGTCTAGACGTACTGTTGAGCTAAATCTCAAACAGGCATTTTGAGTGTTGCCTTAAATTGATGAACATATTGTTATGTACAAATAATTAAAGAAATAAAATAACTGACCTTTTATAAAAAAATATAATAAAAACCTAATTACCAATAACAGTGAGATTTTTGCTTTCGATTTTTTAATATATAAAATAGATTTAATATTACTAGTGTAATACTCACAGGGATATTTACCAAGTTTATTATTTTTGTTGAGTATAACACTAGTAATGTAAATGACCATGTCAATCTCAAATCATAGATTCAATATTTTACCTACAACACTTCTAACACAAATTAATTTAGAACTAGTAGGTAGAATATAATGCGTGTCACTAGTAATATATCAAGAAAAATCTCACATTATTATAGGTCTATAAACATAAAAACTGACGGATCATCCAAACAAAATTTCAAGACCAAATGAAGCCCATTAGGGAGTTTCGTCAAATACAGAAATGTTTTTGTAATAACATATACGAAAAATGTTGGGGTCTTTTGAAATGTAACTTTACAATATTGTTTTATTATTAACCACATTCTCAATCATAGTAAGCAACTGTAAAATTAAACACTACCTGGTCCTCCCAGCAGGATCAAGAACTCCAATGATTTAATATCTCATCATCATCCGATATATCTATTTATTATAATTCGCAGTCCAAATTCACATACTCAAACACAAGCACAAACTCACCACAACATCAATAAGGTAATCTCAATAAACACTAATAATAATCAAAAATATGAAACTGAACAGACATCTGATTATAACTCATTTGGTGCCTCTTTTGGAATAAATTCATTCAGGTTGTAGGTATACGAGACCTTCACTTCGGTACCTGCTTTTTGTTTTTTACTCTGGCTTTAAATTGTAAACAAATATTTATGTATGTTCTTGAAGCCGCGTGGTTCCCATGCGATGTAGCGCAAGGCGACTAAAGGATAGGGCTGTTTAACACCAGACAGATAAATACAGTCCAGACTCAGAGTCAGATGCATGGCTCGAGTCAACATTAGGCCCGAAATATGGCAATAGGCTTTTTCCCTATTATGTGGGACTGAATACAATGATTGGTGAAATGTGGTGTTAATGCACCTCTGCCTAGTCCTCCGGGGATAAAGGTGAAGTCAGGACTTTTTACAAATAAGGTTAAATCAACATCTTTTATTGCAAATATATTCATCAACATCATCTCAGCGTGGAGGCCCGGCCCCTTCGAGGTATGAAATGTCTGAAGTCCACTTCTCGGCTTTTGCGACGTCGGCGCCAGCTTATTTACTCGTATTTACGAGTTCCCTTTACAAAATACTCAATAAAATTAAGATGAGTGGTTACATAATAAGTATACAGATTGACTGTTCCTCATCCCAAATTACTTATGATATCACTAAAATAATAAATTACACTATACACATTTAACTCTGTCAGTTGAAAGATTTTATATCACAGATTACACGATAATTACGAAATAAAAGTGTAGAAAATGCCTTCAATTTGCTATAACTTATTGTTAAGTATGCTTATAATTTTATTATTAACGAATTCGTTTATTCGTGCACCATAAACAAATTCCAAGTGCGTAAAATCTAAAGCTTCATCATAATTAACATTTTGTACTATATTTGGCAATTTTCTTTTAAGAGTTTGTACATCTTTCTTAGTACTAAACCAGTCAGAATCACTGTTAAAAATATAAAGTGGAGCAGTTACTTGTGATAGATTGTAAGATGGTGGTGACGGCGAAGAATAAACGATTTCATTCATTTTGTAACCATAGTCAAATCGCTGAAAATTTTTACTTAAATAACTTTGAAAATAGTGAACGAAAGTCTTCGTAGACACTCCGGCGGGAATATGACTAGAGAGCACTGGTAGTTTCTCTGGATAGAGATTGTTTATATTTCTAATACCATAACTGATATAATACTCTAACGCGCACAAAATTTGTTCTGGCACTCCGTCTTGACATACCTTAGCATGATACAAGTTTAAGAAAAGATTATCCGAAAACAAATTGTACACTCCAATGCCATCAAAAAATTTTTTCAATAAATTCAAGTTTTGTGCAAATACGTTTATGAATGGGTACTTAATGTTATTTATCCACGCTACTGGAGCTAATAAAATTGCTTTCTTGATCTTTGCGTTGTACTCTGGCCTCACGCTGCACATGACTAGAAAAATTGTTGTCCCTTGTGAAAATCCAACATATGAAAGCCTCTTCTGAGAAGTAGTGCGAAGTATATGATCAATCAGTGCTGGTAAATCTTGACTTCCCATTTCTTCGTAAGAAAAATTCCAATATTGTGTTTGGTTAAGATTTTTGATGTGTCCTTGGCTGTATTTGTTACCCCTGGCATTATATATCCACACATCATATCCTAGATCAGACAACTGGAAAGCCACAGACTTTGAAGGACCCAAAACTAACCACGAGTCCGAACTGTCACCAATTCCATGCACTAACAACACTGGAGGTCCACGGTTCGGTATTCTGTATGAGTTCACTAAGTAACCGTCTTTTGTTATCACTGTCTGTATTTCAGGTATGTAACCGTATTTAGCGATAAGTTGCAAGGAGTTTAAATATATATCTGAATTTCGATCTCTAAAAATGCCTAAATCATCCACTTTTATTTTACGTCTATTCTGCACGTAACCGAAACAAAAAATAAATATAACACAGCGAAACACATCCTCGCAACTAAAATTCATAGCGATTGTGAAACGTCTCGCTGTCGCAAATACGAAATTAAATCTGTAGTTTTACGCACCTGACAGCGTTATTTACTCGAATGTTGTCAGTCAATGCCAAGCTACAAACTTGCTGGTTGCGAGGATTAAGTGACTCTAACCTCAGACAGTGACCTTCCGGCAATATCGATGTCTGGCGATCGGAAGTAAATGCACTTATGCCTCGGCATTCCAACTACAAGAACTCGAAATACTGCGTGGCATTACCAATAAATTATTAGATAAACTAAACTGAATTAATTGATAGGACTTTGAATGCCGTTACACTTGTAACAAGTTTAAGTCAAGGCTTAAACCTGGCCTTACAAGGTTTAACATAACAACACAACAACTGTTAAGATATTGCGTCATCATGTGTTTATTTTTCTTAGATTTTCTTTCTAATTTTTTTAAAATTTATATTTAAAAATATAATTTGTATGTAAGTTTATAAAATGAATAAACGAAATAAAAATAGTAAATATTTTTTCTATACGACTTAGATGACAGACAAGTACACGGCCCATCTGATGGAAAGTGGTTACCGTCACCTATGAAAGTGTGTAACACCAGTGCTGTCGACCCTATAAGAACAGAGATTGCCTGTGCCTTCAGTGCAGAATACAGAATCAGGACAAGCCTTCGGCCTTCCCACTGACATCACAATAACTCTCCAATGAACTCTGGCTACCCTATTCACCGCTGGGAACACAACACGAGGTTTTCTGTAGGGTGGAAGTACTTCCCCACTCGGAGTGCTCAATTGGGACGGGAATACCGGCGTGTCCGTCGTTCGATTTCGATTGATCGTTTAGATATTGGTCTATCATCTTCTTGTTAACGTTAATACCGGTGGCATCCGAAACTTTCCCCTCCGAGTCCGGGGTCCCCTTTTTTCAGTCAGACTAAACGTCGATATTTTTGAGACATTGGTCTGTATAGGTTAGTAATAATTTTACAGATTACGTCCATTTCTTATGGTTCCATAATCAATGTATAAATAGAATGTTGATAGTTTGTATGAAAGCTTTCGCACGGCTTCACTTACAGTGGGCCGCGCATTTAACTTAAAGTGTACCGGAGGAGGTAGGACACGGCGGTATTTCCGCCCAATTGAGCAGTCCGACTGGGGAAGTACCTCCGCCCTACAGAATACCGCGGCTATAATAACTTCGTGTTGTGTTCCCAGCGGTGAGTATGGTAGCCAGAGCTCACTGGAGAATTTGTGCTGTCAGTGGGATGACTAAAGGCTTGTCCTGCTTTGTCCTCTACACTGACGGCACAGAGACTCTGTGCTTACAGGGTCGGCGGCGCGAGTGTGGCTTCTCTGGTGTTACACACGTCCATAGGCCACGGTAACCACTTTTCATCAGGTGGGCCGTGCGCTTGTCTGCCAAATAAGTGGTATAAAAAAAAATATGGTTACATGTTAGTTCTATAGAATTTTAAGCCGCCTGATTGCGGAAGTATCACAATCCTACGAAAACACGGTCTAATAATGGTAGATACTTGCTTAGTATTGTATATCTGATGGACCTGATTGTACAGAGAGTCGACACACTTATGTAAAGATGGGGGTAGACACTTACACCTGGAGCAGCAAGTACAGAAAACGATATTCCTTGGTATAATTTATACTAACCTTGGAACAAATAATTATATTACAGGAATAAAGTCCTTTAGATCTTGAAAAAGGAATCATTTATGCGGACGGAACTGCGGGCAACAATTAGTAAGAGTTGTAGGCAATTACATCAGTTATAATTCAGTAGTTCACCGTGTAATTATGAATAAACAAGGTCATTACTTTTTATTTCATCTCGACAGTTCATTGAACTGTCGTAATATGACGATATATCGGAAATTAAATAAAACCTTGATCTATTGTTTAATTTTTATCATATTCTGAGGTAATTTCTGTAATTTAGTTAGTAACAGTCAAATATCAGTCTTTTTCGAAAATAAATTGTAAGAGAGGTCAAAGTCAAGACACTGGAGTCAGGTTGTCAATTGTTGCTAAATTGCTTATCATCACTTGCTTGTTTGCTAAAGGAAACCCAAGAATTAATCGATAAAAATTTGGAAAATGTATGTCTGTTGTTGATAAAATAAAAATTTACAAGACCTCACTATTTTCGAACCAATAAGGCTCAATGCTCACTTGTCACTTTTATCATCAGTACCTGAGTATATATTTCGTCGTTTATGTATGCTAAGTTTCGTTTGTTTCGAACCACAGGTTCGAAACGCGACCCCGACCTGAGAAGACTCCGGCAAGAAACTCTGCGGGCATTTTTTTTTGGTCTATTTACAAACTTACACTTAGTCTTACTATCACTACTCTACTTAATCTAAATACAATACTTGATTAGCATAGTTGAGCGAACAACTCATTTATAAGCTTGTTTATCATCCAAGTATTCTTGGATTTTATAATAGCCTTTCTGGCACAATTTACGTTTAAAAATATTTTTTAATTTATAAACAGGTAAATCCCTGATTTCATTAGGCACCTTAGGATAGGATGCTGTGGCTGAAGCAGCTCACGAGACTTCATAGCATGTAATATCGATACAGCCCCAATTACATGATTTAGGCACGGCGGGTGAACGCAGAAATTCGCGATAAGGCGATGTAGTCATAAAATCGCCGGTTGCTGGCGTTAGAAGTAGCATGTGTGCTTTGGCCTTATAACCAGGTTACCACATTTCGCAGTTACTTAAAATTGATGCAAAAAGTGGTTTTACCGGAAGTTATAACAGAGGTCAAGGTTAGAATAATGAAGTGAATTGTGGATTGTTATTGCTTATATTACCGGTTTGGTCAACTGTTAAACTATTTTATTTTTAACTTGTACTGAACAATAGTGAAGGCTGATTACCCTAAAAAGTGACACAGACATTTCCGATCCCTAGGTAGAGGTTTATTATGTTTTTGGTAGTAAATGAGTATGAAGTAAACGACTACCCATGTATATAAGGCTGCGTTTACATTGAGGCGGCAATGTATGAAGTAGAGTCAGCACAGTTAAGATATGCGAAGCATTGCAGAATGTGCAGGAATCAATCAAAACATTGATTATAAAGTTTAATACAATCCTCGTATCCAATAAACACTATACTGTAGGTATAATTAACCGAATCTCTCCATTATATTTGCCTTAATAGCTACTGTTTATGCTAGTTTCTCTGAGAACCCCACAGCTGGTTATTCACATAATTTCGTTAATTGTCGTGTCTGAGGTGGAAGGTCATGATTCTAGTATTTATCAAGGTAAATAGCATCGTTTGAAAGGTTATCAATAATAGCATTACGAAATTTAACGCCAAGTGTCATTATAAAAATGTCAACGCTTGGTGGGGTTATTGACATACGCATTACTAAAAGATCTAACTTTTAATGGCTGCGTGTGACTCTTTGACTTTCCTTAGTCACTCCCCATTCTTGCCATTTCTTTTGCCACGCATTCTATCAATCTATTCTTGGATCTTATTATATTTCTTAAAATGTCGCTCAAAAATAGAGAGTAGAAATTGTTATCTATTTGACAATGCCCGTTGAAATACCATCAGACTTTGGCAATTAGTTAACGCCATTGTGTGTAACATTTTTAACATAACATATAAAACAAACTCACGCCTATATCCCCGAAGGAGTAGGCAGAGGTGCTAGCACTCACATATCGCCAGTTTATGTTTAGGTCCCAATGTAATAGGAGGCGAGCCTATTGCCATTAACCGGGCACTTATAAACCTGCGATAAATACACACATAATTTCGAATAGCTTCGAAAAGTCATTGGTGTGTGCCATGGTGAAACCTGGGATCGAACCCGAGACCTCGTCTCAGCAGTCCATTACCTGTACCACTAGGCTAACGCGATTAACATTACGCGGGCAACATTTTTAAAACGTAATTTTGTCGTTATCTAGTTCAATTATTATGGTACGTAATTAATTCAATGATGTGAAATGCACTATAGTGTTCTCAATTTATGTAACCTACATTATAGTTTGTAATCCATTTGATAGTAGACAAATACCTAAGTTGAATTAAATTTTAAAATATTTATTTAGTATGTTAGCTATTCAAGTTGATTAAAATAGGACAAATTGAATCGGTATCTGAATCGATTTGAATAGTTAGTAAACTCTTCATAGCATACATGTTCTGCACTGAAAGCATTTAAAATCTCTGTTCTCACAGGGTCGGCAACACTTTCGGGCAGTATCTGCGTCAGATGGAGAAAGAGCCAACGTCCGAGTGCCATCACTGCGACGACGCGAGCGAGGACTCAGGACCGCACACGCTCACCGAGTGTCTGGCGTGGGAGCTTGTGGCGGTCCCGGGAGTGAGAGTTCTCACGCTCTCAACCTTGCTCGCGGCGATGGTTCGCTGCGCGGATGCGTGGGCGGCCGGCGTCTCCTTCTGCGAGCAAGTAATGCTCGTGAAGGAGGAGGCGGGGCGGGAGCGGCAGTGGGAGCTACGAAGGATCGCAAGATAAGCTGCCCGCGTACGAAGGCAACTCGGGCGTCGGAGGTCGATGAACGACCTCCGCCCCCCATGAGCGCCGGCCTGGGAGTGACAGGTGAAGCCGCCTGTCACCCTGGCAGAAGCAGGCCGCGGCAGTGGTGCGCCTGGCGCGCCTCCCCGTTTCCGGGGACGAGTTGGGGACTCTGTAGTCCCCACACCCGAGAAGAGGGCCAGATGGTGAGTGATAGTCCTGGGTCGGCCGGGGTGTGAGGGATATGCCTGTCAACCTCACCTTCGGCAACCAAAGCGACCCATAGGCGGCGTGCGTTTTAGTTGGTTCGAGTCCGACATAACCTCCTCCACCGACTCCGGTGGGGAGGTGTCCGAGGGGATTGTGTGCGCACGAAAAAAAAAATGGTCGGCAACACGGATGTGACTCCACTGTGTTATACACGTTCATAGGCCACGGTAACCACTTTCCATCAGGTGGGCCGTGTGCTTGTCTGCCACCTAAATAGTATTAAAAAAATACTAAATGCTTTTAAATTTCAGTCAATTGTTTGGGCTGAGTAATCAATGTTTAAAAATAATTGTAACATCATTCATTGGTTCCTATAGTTTGTACGAATGACGGCAGATGGCTTCCACTGTCGGCACAAGACGGATATATAGGAGAATTTGGATGGTTTCAGACATGGTTCGGTTGCTATATAAGTCAAAAATCATTTATTCTGAGTAGACCATTAAATCGGCACTTGCAAATCGTTACAAAACAAAAAGAAATATGAAAGATTAGTTTAGTAAAGTGACCAATGTTTCGAAACGCGGTCCTGACCTGAGAAGACTCCGGCAAGAAACTCAGCGGGCATTTTTTTGGTTTATTCATAAACATTTACTTAGTTTAATTAGTCTAAAGTGTGGTATGTGGTCATCATTTGAACTGTAAGAGAAAGATCGCGGGTTCGGATCCCTCCTGAACCGATTCAATTTTTCTTATCTTAATTGAGATACCAAGTTTATATTTCTGTAACAGATATCTATACCTATTGTTTTCTTATACCTATTAATAGATTAGTAGATTATTCTTGTAATAACAGTAGCCTGAATGCCTACACAGTTGCCTCAGTAATTCTTTTTGTAACATTAAAATAAGTATAATTTCATCAACATTTCAATTTGTCTTTCTATCTATTTGGTCCGGGTAAACCTCGAAATGGATTAGCCGATTTTTACAATATTTTTACTGTAGACAAAACTGATGTTATAAGACGTAATTAACTTATGCTACTTCTATTAGTATTCCGCACAATAACAGATCTACGCAGACGAACTCGAAGCTACAACTAGTAAAAACTTACTGTAAACATTTAGATTAGATATTATAGAGAAAATCATGATTATCTCGTAACAAATCATGTCCTATTATTCTCATTAGGTAATAATAGACTATTATGTTTTGCACATTCTCTGTATGTTTATTGTTTTATCAAACAGTGGCTATTATTCGTCATGTTCGTAAACAAAAGGGTTCAAAATACTTGCGCATGTCACTTTATTCAAGTGCTCACGAAGAACGTCTTTGCCACAAGTCTGGGAATTTGCACTATTGTTTATTCTTATATAATAGTGCATATCAGTACAGTTAAGTCAACCTAGGCTATAATACTAGGTGACGGTAGCGACTGAACTCATTTATTACTCAATCAAAATGATATCAACAAGAGATCGAGAAAAGAGGTAAGTAAATATACAATAATTAATTTTAATTTTTTGTAGTCTAAACCTACCTAGTTTTAATTAAAGTTTCGTGTATTTTTTTTATTTTAGTAGCTCATTATAATAAAATTTCAATACATTATGGGTTATCTGTAACAAAAATATATAAATGTACCTAAATATATAAATAGACAATACCTAAATATTTGCACATCTTGAAGAGCTTATAAGAAAATGTATCTTTTACAAGCTTTCTGTAACCTGTATTTTTTCAAATAAATTATTTGATTTGATTTGATTAAAATATTGTTGAGAAGATAAATAAATGTGAATTATAATTTAGTATACCATTTATATATTTGTTAAAATATAATTGCAAAAAAAAACAGTCAGTGATTTTTCAGTTTAATGAAATGTAATCTCAACTTTCATTATCCACATTTTAAGGCTATATTAGACTTAGATAATAGAGTACTGTAGCTTATGGATCTAACAAATAGTACCTACCTACTTAAACAAATAATGTAAAACTCTAACTATATGTGTATTTCTAGTCCAACGTAGTTTTATACTTAGGTACTTTTTGTTTGTAGTCTACAAATATCTGTGTCAAAATTACCTAAGTGCCATCTAATCGGTAAATTACATCAAAATTCATGGTTTGGTTCTGATTTTTTACATTCATAGTAATTTTTCTAATTAAGTAGGTACCTACCTACTTATTATCATATTTTAAAGGGTTAGCGTTTCCTGAGGAACATTTTATTAACATAATAATAACCCACTCCTCTTTTACTAAATTGTCTTAATATAGGACTTTATATAAGTACCTACTTTTTTTTTTTTGTACCTATACTTTTTTCTATTTCCTTTTTAACATTCTTTTTTTTAAATTGCGGGGCGTTTGAGATTTTGTAAAACTTTAAAGAGTAAATTGTTTGATGATAAATAAATGGAATTATCAATAGACAGCCTAAACAGAATAGACGGTTTGTTTCCACTAGACTTATTGTACTTTGGACTTTTTTGTCCTCGCTTGTTTATTTCACATTATTTTCCTGTAAAAGAAAATGATTAATTTCCACGCACTCTCGCTCATCCGATAACTGCTGGACGGAACAGTAATTTCAACAGGAACTACTGCACCGAGGGCTATCGCGCAAGGCTGTCTCTATTAGCGTTTAGAGCTAGGAGTAGTGCGGTGCGAGGTGGCCTATGAACAACTAGTACCTTCCAAAGCAGATGTAGCTGAGGCTGATCGATTGTCTCATGATGTTAAAATTAGTCTCAAGAAATTTGATTGGCCCTCCTCCCTCTTAATAAGCGTTTACAGCCTAAGAACTTGCCGCAAGTTGCGATCCATTACCTTCCTCATGTGGATTAATTTTATAGAGGTTTCTTTATAGGTCCCGTGCGTGGCATAAGTTTTCATTTATGAAATCATCATGAATTTTTTTTTTTTATTCTTACTTCGCCGCCTAGTCATCCTTATACAGTTCAGTTGTCACGCACGGCAATGTCCATTTAATCGGATACATCCCACCATTTCTGGCCTATGGTCTATATCAATTTTCTGTCATAAATAAGTAAGTAGAAAGTATAAATGTAGGGTCCTCTTGAGTTAAACCATTCTCAGGTTCTCCTTCTGTTAACTCAATAGAGACCACTCGTTATTTGTGTGGCTCGTAATGAATGCTCTTTTATTTTTATTTTTCTTCTTCTAGAATAAATTCAGAAAGACAAGAGGATGTTTTCACAAAAACGAATACACAGAAAGCCAAAGCTTTTAATATTTTTGGATATTGCTTAAAACTTTCAGATTTCTGGTTTGGGTGTTGTTGTTGTTGTGGTTTAACATGTAAGTACATACCACTTGACTACTTATTACTTGTTATCTAACAACTGTGGGGATTTGTTACGTAGATTAAATATTTGAACAATACACTTAAATTCACAATACACTAAACCAGGTGAACGGTAAGTGACGACTAAGCATCGAACAAAAGAAAACCGCATTAACCAAGGTTGCACCTCATCGCCGACAGCAGCAGAACCTCCTAATTACTGTGATCGAGGTGTACCTACCTACAATGCTCGCCTTGTTATTCAAAACAGACCTTGGTGTTCAGCACTACAGACTTACCTCAAGTAAGCAAAATACAATCAATGTTAATACATAAAATTTATTTAGATGCCTAATAAGTAACACATATGCGAAGCACGCTTTTGTTGGTTCTTAATTTTTTATTGTTAAAACGTGTCGAAGTTCTGTACAATTCTGAAATTGTTTTTACTAAGTATGATTTTGCTTTGCTTTTATACCTTTATTTTACTTACTTCATACCAAACGTAGAGAAAACCTATACCTACCTACTTTCATGCATTTGTCCGCAGTCCCACAAAATTTAATCCATCTAGCTATTGCCTATCTACAGTTCATTTAGCAATTGTTTGTGGAATCCAAGTTCATCAAAGGTAAAATTCATTTTGGGATTCCTGTAGCGACGTAATCACTAGAAAATGCCAATTGTAATGAAAACGTCTTCAAACATGTTATTGGGAAAAAGATACTTATTCCTTAGAGCCTAAAGTATATTTCACGTAAACTTCAGGGTATGTAGTCTTTAATACAAAATTCTACAAAGCAGTAAAGCGAATGTCCTCTGTCGTGGACGTCAATTCACTTAGGAGAAGTCGATCATGACAGCGCTTGCTACTAAAAGCTACTAAAAGCCCTCCATAAAAGCAATAATTAAATTGGTGTGACGCAATTTAGTAAGGCGAAGCTGTCGAAGGTGATGCTACCTAGATACCCACTAACGTAGTTACGTAGGTAAGTAGGTATATTTAGAGTTGCTTGCAATAGGTAGGTAGCTACTGACGCATGTTTTGATTTGCCTACCTATTTTATGCCAATTATTTATACTAGCGTGATGCAAAATATTAATTTAGTGGAAGCTAGAATATGAAAGTTTCTCGCAATACACAGAGTAGGTTCATGAGTTAGGGATGAAGTGACAAAATTCACATTCATATAAATACCTAAAGGCTAGTCATTAAGTTGAGACTTAACTATCCTAAAATGGTAATAAGAGATAATACCTAATCATGAGACATCACAAGCAGATGTGACGTAATAATATTTGCAGTTAAAGTCGACTCGAGTCCAACGTGGGTAGCCGAGATGGGTACATCATTAGCTCCGATGATGTGATACGAAGGTATTTTCACATTGTAGAAATGTTAGCACTCTCGTAACGATACAAAGTCAGATGCATCTCGAAGCATTCATGAAGGCTACGGCCGCGTTACCGCCGCTATACCTATTCGATAGATAGGTATTGGGTGGCCTACAATAAGTCCAAGGCTCTATTTTTCTATGGCTCTAGAAGTCGGAATCCGCTACGTCAGAATCTAGTTTCTCGTAGGAGAGCCATGACGGTATCATTTCCAAACGGCTGATGCAGATACTCACTGGACTCGGCTGATTCGGTGACTTACTATGACGAACTGATGCTCGAGTGGCAGCTCCATGGATACGTCACATCACATACTGGTAAAGTGCCCGGGGAGGATAGAGCGGCTCCACATCCTCTTTTCTTATTTTTTTTTAGTGTGCGCAAAATGCCTACGTATGGGTATCCGTAGGGATTCACCACCAGCTGGTGGAGGAGGTTATGTCGGCACCACATCCTTTAAACAGCCGTCCAAGCGGGAAACGTCGCGCTTTAAACCCTAATGCTTGGACTGCTGGCAGTGATGGCAATGAACAGTGATTCGTGATCGCATAAAAGTGAAGATGAAAAAGAAACGGGAAAGATTTAACACGGGACCACGTGTACCTACCATGCGCGATGGTGATCGTAGAACGATCCGAAAGTTGAGCGAAGGAGGATTTTGATCCCTAAAATCAAAATATCCAGGATATGTTGTTGGCCAACACCGCGATATCCTTACTAGGGCACAACAGATTTCACAGAGAGTGTGTGTGTGCTGTGTGTGTCGAAAGGTTTAGTTTGTTCGAGTTTTAAATACCCACCCACCTTAACATTAACTCCAGAGTGGTCAAATACGTAAATGGGAGATTCTGCAAGATCAAAAAATTTAAGGGATAAGAGGCTTAATTTTCACAAATAATGAATGCTTAGACGGTTCTTCATACTAAGTACTTACTAAAAAACTTGTTTCATCTTACCACCTTTACGCCGATGATCTGCAAATATATACACAAGCTCCCTCAAGTGACTTAACTAGAGCTATTTATACGATCAACATGGGATCTGGAGCATATTTCCGAATGGAGTAAAAATTATGGACTGACGGTGAATCTAACAAAAACACAAAAAAATGTAGTAGGTGGTCAGCAGCTGATTTCTAGAATCAATTGCCGCAAATCCAATTTGCAGGAGCTATTTTACCAATTAACACTAATATAAAAAATCAGGGTATCTATATTGACAGTACCCTCTTCGTGAGACATCAACTTCAAGAAACAAGTCGGAGGCTTTGCGACGAATACGAAATTTCCTTCCAACTTCTACTAAAATTTTGCTTGCTCAATCTCTCAATCTCTTCTTCTTGTACTAGATTACACCGATGTCAGCTATCCTGATCTATCTGAGGAGCAACTTGATAAGCTTGATGGATCTTGAAAATTTTTGCGTTAGATTCATATTCGGCTTACATAATTTTGATCACGTTTCTGAATTCCGTAACAGACTCAAGTGGCTCCCAATTCGTCCTCGTAGGAATGCTCATGTTTTAGCATTATTATATAACGTTCTCTTTAATCCAACTACTCCCACTTATCTCAAAGAACGTTTTACATTTCTCCATGACACACACACGAGATCCCGCCAGTGCATTCTACTGCTTACTATGGCAAAGCTTTTACGGTGAAGGCCATTAGCCTATGGAATGCATTGCCAGTAAATATTAAAGAGAATTTTTAAAGAAATGGTAAAGAGCCATAATCTCTCTAGTAGTCGTTGAAATCTTCTCATATTCGCATATCATTTATTTATCTATATTTTATATTTGTGTAGTATGTAATTATTCATGTAACACACTATTTTATAAATGTTAACAAATTACACCAGCACTCACTTACCTACTTATATACTTTTAATTCCTGTCCTTCCTAAGGTTGCCTGGAAGAAATCACTTTTAGTGATAAGGCCGCCCATTGTGCATTTAACTGTAACTTTAATTATGTCTGTATATCTTTTATAATATTGGTGTGCAATAAAGCATTTTATATCTATCAACTTACGCAGAAACATTTTCTAAAAACTGGTAAGTAACGCCATCTCCTAAAAAACTACAACATTATTATGGTTAATTAAACTAAGTAGAATTAAAACTGAAACAGCTGAAAATAGTAGTGACTACATCCTCTCTATATAAAAAGAGACGCCAGCGGTCTTTTTCAACATTAAGATTAAGCACTTACTTAAATCTTACATAAGTAAACACAAGAAAAGCCTGTTATAAAAGTGATGGGTTTTTATAATTTGGTCTAGCAACATCATTAAGATCGTCAAACATCAGAAAGAACCAGTCAAATGTCAAAGTCAAAAATAGTAGAATCAAATTGTTATTTACGAGTATGTGTGTTGTTTTTTCAAGATAATAGTGTACTCATAAGGATCATTTTTGTTATTACGTACTTACAAGGTTATACGTAAATGATATATTCAGTTTCATCATCTTATACTATTACATCCATTCAATGAGTTGTAATAATTTAAGTTTTAATTATAGTCACTTTTACATTTTCTATAATATTTATTTTTTTCGTGCTAGGTACTTATGAAGAACCCAACGAGATGAGTGCCTTGAGTAAAGTAATTAGTGATGAACATATGCTCAAAATAACATCAAATTTCAAAAGATTGGGAGGTAATACACTCATATCTTTCAATAAGTAAATAACGTAAGATTATCAATGTTTACTCTCATGTTAGGTAAAGGTTTTTTACCTGTACTCACTTTTCATTCGCAACTGATTACTGATATTTCATGCCAACATAATGCTCATAATTTGTACTGAGTTTCACTGTCCTTCAAATATAAATCCGAAATCAATTATCTTCCTACTTAATTCTCAATCGTGTATTCAAGTAACTACACAAAAAAGGAAGTATAACCAGTTTTTTATCTAAACTAGTAAACTAACTCTAGTTAGCATTGTAGATGTTTTTTTTTTTTCAAATAAGTCTTCAACATTTTATTTTCAGATAGATGTTACTTGGAAAATGCTGGGACTACACTATATCCACAAAACTTACTTGTTAATGTCAATGAAGATCTTATGAACAATGTTTACATGAATCCACACTCTGATAAATATACCAAAGACTGTATAGAGCAAATAAGGTGTACGATTTTAAGGCATTTTAACACAGATCCAACAAACTACACTCTCATTTTTACTTCAGGAACAACTCATTCTTTGAAGCTCATTGTGGAGGCTTTCAAATTTTCATCCAAGGTTGAAACACAAGATAATGCCAACAATGGCTCTTTTGTATATTTAAGGGATAATCATACATCAGTACTTGGCCTAAGGGAACTAGCCTCAGATAAAAATGCTGATGTGATCCATTTAAGCCATGAAGAATTTTTAACAGCTATGAATACCTTTCAGAAGAATACATCATGTAAAGAGAAAACTAAAACCAGTGATGGAGCCAACACATTATTTGTGTATCCAGCACAAAGCAATTTTAATGGATTTAAGTATCCCATAGACAATATAGAGAACATAAAGAATGGGTGTTTAATAAATACTCTCAAGAAAAACCTGTGCAAAATTAATAACAACTGGTATATTTTATTAGATGCAGCTGCTTTTGTGGCAACAAACAGACTAGATTTAACTAAAACTCAACCAGATTTTGTCTGTTTATCATTTTACAAAATATTTGGCTACCCGACAGGACTGGGTGCACTTTTAGTGAAAAATAGTAGTCAAGATGTTTTAACAGAAAAGAAACATTTTGGAGGTGGAACTGTGGATATTGTTTTGAGCACTGAAGATTACCATGTGAAAAGGTCAAACCTTTGTGAACGGTGAGTATTGCTTCATTATGTTGTCTTCATTGAATAAACAAAACTTCGAATTTCTGTAAAATTAATATATTGTCTGCTCGTAATTGTTATTTATAATTGTTACTTAAACCATTTTTACCTAAAATTATTTTTATATCCACCTGAAAATTAATACAAATGCAGTAAGCGCAGTGCACTGCTGTTTATGTAATCTCTGAAAAATAATGAGTCATAACTTAAGCTTTTGACTTGTATCAATTCTGATAGGTTCATAGTATAGAATGACGGCCTCTTTGGCGTAACGTTTGACTACTACGCAGGAGGCGCGGGCTCGATTCCCGCCCAGTGCAAATATTTGTATGCATGAATATATATATTTGCATTGGTCTGGGTGTTTCTATGTATAATATGTATGTATTTACAAAAAAAAGTTTAGATACTTTTATGTTTATCCGCATTCTAGATCCCATAACACAAGCTAGTTAAGCTATGCTAACCATGGGTCTAGATAGCGTTGTGTGTAATGTTGTGGCGTATTTATTATTTATTATTAAATGGTGTAAATTTATTTAAATTATGTTGCAATTTCAGTTTTGAAGATGGCACTGTCTCATTTCTATCAATAATTGCTTTGAAACATTGTTTTGATACTATGCAAAAATTAATACCCAGAACCAGGCGTAATAATATGATGGATACTATATCATATCACACATTTTATCTTGCCAAAGATTTGTATTATAAACTCCAGGAGTTACAGCATAGTAATGGTAATAGAGCAGCAGTTCTCTACATGGATTCAGATTTTAGTGATATCAAGAATCAGGGTGGGATAGTTACCTTCAACCTTCTTAGAGAAGATCAATCTTATATTGGATATGCAGAGGTAAGAATTGTTTAATTTTTATACCACTAATTATTTATTTATTTGGAAGACCAACAGCCATAACGAAGGTATAGTGATTGACGTTAGTTGCATACGGCTAGTCAACATGCTTTTTACCTGACTGCACCATCAAGTAATGTGTTACATGCATATGTAGGTATGTATGTAGTTTTCTTTGTTCCTCTCTACAGGCTTAACAGGATTTCGATGAATGGGTCTCTAATGACAGGTATTCATCTCCCGAGTGTCCCTAAATAATATATGAAATAGGGTACCTACATAAAATGTCAACAAAAACTATGGCGGTGGATTTTCGGACCAATTTGCGTGTTGTCATAAAAAAAATTATTCATATTTATCGAGTCATCCGCATTCTTTTTCAAATTAGTTGGGGTTAGTTTTCTAGTCTAAATAAGATGCAGCTGAACTTCGATATTACCCGTGTAGCAACTGGCATCTGACGTCCACAACCAATTAGCAATATCGAAGTTTGTTACTTGTTACACCAGTTGGAGTTTAGTTTCAACAACTACCCTACCCAGGTAACGACTGTCATAGATTTTCGTATGGCAACTGGAACCGATGACAACCAATGCAAATACCCATATTCATGCATACAAATATTTGCACTGAGTGGGGATCACGGTGTTTTCAGTTCGAACAAAGTTTTGTGCTTATAAAAATGGTTCAAAAGTTATTACATTAGAAGCCAATAGATGGCGTTAGGTATTATTTCCTTACGAGTAAACAAAAGAAATAAAAAATAAAATAACTGATATGGACAGTGCTAGTGCTGGTGAAGTTATGTGCATTATGTGTATGTTTTAAGTTTTATGAGTGCATATACATATGATGTAAAAAAGAAGACATTAAAAATTACGTAATAGGCAAATATGTTTTTTTAATTTGTATTTTTAGTCCTTTGATCCATTTTTATACTTGTGAAAATTGTGAATTTATATGCTGGTACTTCGCCAGTATAAAAATTCTCAATTTTCTGTTTCAATTCTCAAAATCAAGAATTTTAAGAGGACCCTGTGAACTATATATATAGGTATGATGGTCATGATTATATACATAGGGTTTTGTAGTAACATAACAAGGCGATAGATTTCGCTAGTGTCGGAAATTAAACTGATGTCTCTATTCTCATATTTCTCTGTGGTGGGGATTGAACCTGCACCTCCTGCTTGGTAGCCGCGTTCATTACCGCCACGCCACAGAGGCTGGCTGTCAGATTCGAATTCGAAATTTATCGAGTAGGGTATGAAGGGAATGAGAAGATTACAAATATATATTTATGTCATATCATAACTAAAAAGGTTAAAATACAATAAATTATTAAAATAAAAAACCCGACTGCTAATGGCTGTTGAAAAGTTCGAAACTATACTCCATTCGGTTAGGTACTTAAGTAAACATAATCTTGATGTCTTTTTAATATGCTTTATTTAAAAACTCAGTTTATTATGTCAATCAAATCAATCAGCCCACTGCAGTCCACTGCTGGACATAGGCCTCTCCCAATGTGCGCCATTTTCTCCGATCCTCCGCCTTCCGCATCCATTCTGTCCCAGCCACCTTTTTCAAGTCGTCCGCCCAACTGGCTAGGGGGCGTCCTACCTTTTGTTTACCTTCTCGCGGTCTCCACTCTAGGACTCGTTTGCTCCAACGGCCATCGGTCCTTCGGCAAACGTGGCCAGTCCACTGCCACTTCAACTTGCTTATTCTGTGGCCTATGTCGGTAACTTTGGTTCTCTGTCGGATAACCTCGTTACGAATTTTATCCTTCAGAGAAAGTCCAAGCATAGCTCGCTCCATAGCCCGCTGCGCGACTTTAAGCTATGGACCAGCCCCACTGTAAGTGTCCACGTTTCGGCACCGTAAGTCATAACAGGTAGGACGCACTGTTCAAAGACCTTTGTTTTGAGGCATTGCGGTAGGGGTGAAGAGAAAACACGACGTAGTTTGCGAAATGCTGCCCAACCCAGTTAGATCCTTCTGGCTAGTTCTTTCTCGAAGTTGTTTTTACCGAGCTGGTTAACCTGCCCCAGGTAGATATATTTTTGAACAACTTCGAGTGTCGCCCCTTCGATGGCAATCGGTCTCGGTGCAACATGTTCGTTGAACATAATTTTGGTTTTATCCAAGTTTACACCGAAGCCGACGCGTCGAGAAGCTCCATCTAGGCTATGCAGCATTTCGCCCAGTTGTTCCAACGATTCCGCTACTATGACGATGTCGTCGGCGAACCGAAGATGTGAGATGTACTCACCGTTAATGTTTATACCCCGCCCAGTCCAATCCAGAGTTTTGAAGACGTCCTCCAACGCGTTGGTGAATAGTTTGGGGGATATAACATCTCCCTGTCTCACTCCACGTTGGAGGCTAATAGGTTTCGTCTTCTGGTCTTGGAGCTGGACGGACATTGTGGCAGTGTCATACAAGTATCTCAGCACCTCGATGTATCGCCAATCAACACGACACCGCTGCAGGGCATCCAGAACTGCCCAGGTTTCGATGGAGTCGAAGGCTTTTTCTTAGTCCACAAACGCCATACACAGCGGGTGATTGTATTCTTGGGCCTTTTCTACAATCTGCCGAACAGTATGGATGTGGTCCACAGTGCTATAACCTTTTTGAAACCCGGCTTGCTCCGGTGGTTGGAACTCGTCAAGCTTACCCGCAAGATGATTTGTGACGACTCTCGAGAACAGCTTGTAGACATGACTCAGGAGTGAGATGGGCCTGTAGTTCTTCAGCAAGGTCTTATCTCCTTTTTTGAAGAACAGTATCACCGCACTCCCGCTCCATGCCCTAGGTGTTAGACCTTGTAGGATGACGGAATTAAAGAGGTTTGCTAGCTCTTTCAGGATTGGAGCTCCGCCTGCTTTCAGGAGCTCAGTAGTAATTCCGTCATCACCTGGGCACCTGTTGTTTTTGAGTTGTCTGAGAGCCGCCTCCAACTCGCATTGCTCGATATCGGGTATCTCATCGGTGTAATGGCGCGTGAGTGGGGCTCTGTGGTCTTCATCGCTGTGTCCCGTAGGTTTACTCGTCTGTGATGTATATAGCTGTCCATAGAATTTTTCGATCTCATCGAAAATCTCGAACCTTGAGGCAGTCATTTTACCATCCGCAGTTTTAAGTTTCGCAACTGCTGAGCGAACACTTTCCACCCCCTATTTCGCTCAATCGCCTCCTGGACGATATGGGTGTTGTAGCGTCGGAGGTCGCGTCTAATCAGCTTTTTAATTTGTCGGTTTAAGGCTCTCTTATCTGAAGAAGACGACGGTGTGGATGACTTCTCACGTCTCTTTCTCATAAGTTCGAGAGTCTCAGGAGAGAGCTTGGACTCTCGCTGTTTGCGTTTCCCGGGAAAGAACTTTCGAGACACTTCCTATAATGTTTTGACCACTGTGTCGGTTTTCTCGTCAATGCCGTTTGTGGTTTCCAGTGTTGCGAAACGATTTTGAAGTTCCAATTGGAACTTTTCGGACCCTAGAGTGACTTGGAGTGGCGTAGGTCGGAGAGTAGACCGTATCATTCGGAATCTTTCAGCCTTGATGTTGATATTTAGAGAGCCTCGGACAAGTCTGTGATCGCTTCCGGTTTTAAACTTGTTGATCACAGAGACGTCTCTAAATATGTGCTTATTGTCCGTTATCAAAAAGCCTATCTCGTTTCTTATCACAGAGTCCCGACGTTGCCAAGTCCACTTCCTGTGGGGTTTTATCTTAAAGATACTATTCATTAAGAAGAGCCCCTGCGCCTCGAGGAAGTTGACTAGCATTTGTCCCCTGTGATTTCTGCACCCCACTCCATAAGGTCCGATTTTCGTCTCACCGCGTTCTTGTATACCCACTTTAGCATTGAAGTCCCCCATAACAACGTTGTAAGTGGCCTTGGCGGTGTGATTCATTGCCTTAGCAATATCTTTATATACGGCCTCGGCACTTTCGTCGGGGTGAAGTGAGGTCGGCACATATACCTGTATCACCTTCAGCGAACGACTGTTCGTGATTTTTACGATAAGGTACGCTACCCTGTTCGACACATTACCGATTTCAACAACGCTGCTAATGAGGTCCTTTTTTACCAGAAAACCGACACCTCTCTGGGAGAGCTGATCACCTTCTCTGAAGTAGAACAGGTTGCTTGTCGTGTCCTCCCTCTGTCTTCGGATCTCGGACAACCCTAATATATGCCAATTTATGCGACGTAGGTCTACCTCTAGTTCCGCGAGGTGCCTGTCCAGACGAAGTGTACTGCAATTGTACGTTGCCAGTAGTAGTCGCGTTCGGTAGCCTCGAACTATTAGTTAGTCTGTTAGTTAACCTGGTTTATTAGTTTAAAATGTGTTATATAAACATATAATCACGCCTTTATCCCCGGAGGGTTAGGCAGAGGTGAATGAACACCCACATTTCAGCAATAATTTTATTCGGGCCCACGTAATAAGGGGTGAGGCTATTGCCGTATCGGGCACTATCGTTGACTCGAGCCATACATCTGAGACTGAGTCTGGGCTGTAAATATATGCCTGAAGTTCAACAGCCCTATCCCTTAGTCGCCTTGTCCGACACCTCATGGGAAGAGATGAGGTGGTCCAAATTCTACTTTCCCGGACACCACGTGGCTATTATAAAAAATCGCTACAAGATTGTTTACCCATAGCTAAGTAACTAACCGATGGAGTATAATATGATAGCAGGCGGCACCGACTTGCCCATCATCATCATCAGTCGGGTTTTTTAATTTTTCAATAATTATGCCAAACATTTTTCTCAGTCCTAATAATGTCAGAAAATAATTTTCAAGGTGTCATTCGAATGGGTATATAGATAATTTGTGAAAAATTTGAATACAAAATCACGATGAAAATAATTTGTCCGCAAAGATGGCGTCGTTTTTAAATTGAGCAGCCATTAATTACAATACAATAATATTAAAGTATTATAATAATATTAAATTATGAACGAAGTTCTCTAAACTATATCAGGATGTAGCTATAGAAGGTGGAATTTTTCGACCTCCAGATAAGTTCTCTAAATTCTGGTTATAGTAAATTCCACGCACTTCAAAGAAATACTCTCTTATTTTTAAAAAGAAACAAGGCTACATTCAAAGATTTCCGAAAATGCTTTTAAAAAATAAGAGAGTATTTCCTTGGAGTAAAATCATTTAGAGTACCTACTTTCCCTCCAGGCCGGTCAAAATGTTCCATCCTGTATATCTAAACTCCGATATAACTTACAATGAAAAAAAAAATGATACTTATACATGTGCTTTTATGTTGGACACAGGACAATGAAATTATATCAAAATTATCGATGGCCGCTGAAAATGTAAATGACGAATATAAATGATAATAGTCCATAGTTACCCAATTTTATTTTATTGTTCATCTATCTATCCCCTAAGTACCTACCACATTTTAGGGTACCGTACCACAAAAGGAAAAAACGGAACCGTTACAGGATCACTTAATTGTCCGTATGTGAAGACCCTTTTCTCTGGAATGCTTGGAGTATCAACTTAAGTTACGGAACCCTCAATGCGCGAGTTCAACTCGCACTTGACTGGCTTATTTTGATAAATAATCCACATATCCAAATATCTTCCCAAACTTTCAAATTTATAGCAGTAGTAGAATTACATTGCTATACTTATGTTTTTCCAGTTTCAACACATGGCAGATCTATTCAACATCAGTGTACGTACCGGATGCTTTTGCAACTCGGGGTCCTGCCAACGTCACCTCATTTCTACCAACAAGGAAATGAAAGATATGTACAAAGCGGGTCATGTATGTGGTGACGAATTTGATCTAGTGGATGGGAGACCAACGGGAGCTATTAGAGTTTCGTTTGGCTATTTCAATACTTTCAACGACGTTAACAAGTTAATATCTATGATATGCCGCTGTTTTATTAAAGGCAATAATATGAAAACAACACGAGTGAAAAACAAGGGCCTTGCTTTGTTAGATTCAATAAAATCTCATAAGCTTATTGATAGCCTTACGAATTTGCACAAAATTTTGAGCAATGATGACGAGGCGATTAATACTCAAAACGGGAACCAGGAGTGTGCTCAATTAGATTCGAAGATCGTTGTCAAGGAAGCAGCAATATTTCCTATTAAATCTTGTGGTGCATTTAAAATTCGGTCTGCATGGAATATCGGCCCAAAAGGGTTTGAGTACGACAGGGAGTGGATGATCATTAAAGACACTGGTGTGTGCCTAACACAGAAACATAATACGAGAATGTGTATGATACGTCCGAAAATAGATCTAAAACAAAGGACAATGATCTTACATTTTAAAGGTAAATTAAACAAACTGTTTTTATATACCACATAAGTGGCAGACAAACACACGGCCCACCTGATGGAAAGTGGTTACCGTGGCCTATGGACGTTTGTAACACCAGAGGAGTCACAGTCGCGCTGCCAACCCTGTAAGTACAGAGTTTCTGTGCCGTCAGTGTAGAAGACAAAGCAGGACAAGCCTTTAGTCTTCCCACTGACAGCACGAATTCTCCAGTGAGCTCTGGCTACCCTACTCACCGCTGGGAACACAACACGAAGTTTTTATAGCCGCGGTATTCTGTAGGGCGGAGGTACTTCCCCAGTCGGACTGCTCAATTGGATGGAAATACTGCCGTGTCCTACCTCCTAAAAACTGTTATTTAAATTTGCATATGAATGTACCAAAGTACCTGCTATTTTGAAAAATAGGCTATATTTCTATCTATACCCAGGTATTCTATAAAACGGTTGGACGGATTTATACGCGATATTTTCTATTGGTAGCTGATGTTATAAGGCATACCTAAGCCTACTTTTATTTTATAAAAGTTACTCGCGCAATATGCAATAAAATTAAAACCCAGGTCGAATTCCACAAAGTTGCGAGCTAATATTAGGTAATGAAACTAATACCTACTCTAATATTTCAGGCAGAACTCCAATAACGGTATCTCTAGATCACATATCACAAGGCAACCTTAAAGAGGCATCTGTTTGCAACAGTAAAGTGTGCACTGATACTGTACAAGGTTATGACCTTGGCGATGAAGTTGCGAACTGGATTTCTGAAGCTTTGGAGGTATCTTATCTCCGACTGGTGAGACAATCTACCGACGATCACCGTATTCAAAAGAAAATAAATAATGGAGAAGAAAAACTACTTTCTTTAAGCAACCAGGCCCAATTTCTACTAGTGAATAAGGCTACAGTGCGGTGGTTGCGTGACAAGATTCACGACCCCTTATTTATTGATGATATAGAACAACTAACTGATCGTTTTAGAGCTAACATTATAATTGATATGGATTGCGAACTCGTTGAAAGAGATTGGCATAAAGTAATTATTGGAAATCAGGAGTTTAGGGTAAGTATATAGTCATTATATTATTATACATATTGGTATATTAACGCCTGCAGATCCGATGAAGTAATCAAAGAAATATATCCTATTACCCGCCCGGCTTGGCACGGGTGCAATGCTGATATTAAACACACTACAGTAAAAACTGTGAACGTTGTATCCGCCGGTACCGCCGCAAATGCTACGTACCGCAATTTTTAAATCTGTAATATCTTCGAAAATATTCATTTAAATCATATGCTGTAAAGGGCCATTTAGATCTATATTAAATTAACAATGTATTTAAGGTATTTAATTGGATAAGGATTAATGCTTTACTGGTTAAAATCGCTTCGAAAATTAGCTATTTTTTGTCGTAAAAAGTAAATGACAAAAAAAATTTATTGTGGGATATCCATAAGAGATAGACATATACCATCGCTTACTTTTCTGTAGACCTTTTTAATGTGTACAATACTTATTGTAGTACATTATTTTAATAAATCTTGTATGGTTCAGCCTGCGTTTGCAATATAAGTAAACGGAAAAAATGAAATTATACACGACATCAGATTAGAAACCTCACAAATAACAGTATTTCTCCACTATTTAATGGATGTTATTATACATAGTCTAGCCATAAATATTGTTACGAAGAAAAAACATTTTTTTTTATTGCAAATAATATTTATTACTTTTACAGTGTGTTAGTTTAATAAATAAATATAAAACAATTTAAAATATAAAAAGCTTATTCGAAGTGGTCTCCATTGGCTGCAACACAGTCCTTTAAACGTTGAGGCCAGTTATCAATAGAAGCACGCACTCTTTCCATGGGAAAATTCTTCACTGCCAATCGTATGGATTGTTTTAGGGACTCCAATTTATCATGGCGCTTAGAGCAAGCCATACTCTCTAAAACTGACCATAAATCATAATCCAGCGGATTAAGATCGGGACTAGACTACGGCCAGTCTTCAGTTCTGATGAAGTCCGAAACGTTCACTTCCAACCAAGACTGCGTGGACCGAGCTTTATGACCCGGCGCTGAGTCTTGTTGGAAGGACCATACTTGGTTATTGAACATGGTGTTGTTAAGGGGTTTAACTACCTTCTCAAGAATGGTATCTTGATACACTTGTGCCGATGTTTTGATACACTCCTTCATAGCTAACACCCCACCAAACCATCACTGAAGTTGGATAATGCCCACGTTGCACTCTGTCGACTAATTGGGAAGCTTCCTTAGAGCTTTGAGCATAAATACGGTTATTTTGTTTGTTAAAATGTTGCTCAATTGTAAAGATTTTCTCAGCCGTAAACAAAATTTTTCTGTGACCTACCTTTGCGTACCGCTTCAGTAGTTGCTTCGATTTTACCACCCTATTCTTTTTTAAATTATCAGATAAAAAATGACCAGTGCGTCTCTTATAGGCTGCAAGTCCTAAGTTATCTTTTAAAATGCGCGACATGGTTCTGGGTGCTATCTTCATCTCCCGAGATAAAATCTTTTGCTTTCGGACAGGATTTCTTCGAATTCTTTCCCTTACTGCTTTGACCACCTTTTTCGTACGAACACTACGTGGACGGCCAGATTTTTTTCTGTCACAAACAGAGGAGGTCTCATTGTACCTATTAATAGCCCGGTACACAAACATTTGACTAATACCAAGCGTATGGAGAGTTTTAAAAATTACATTCGGCTCCATACCAACTTTGTGTAATGCAATCACAGCGATTCGGTTTTCTTTATCACCCCACTCCATTTTAATATAGCAAAATATTGTACAATGTATTGGCGTCAAAATTAGAAAACACAATGAACAATCGTATAAAAATGACAGATTCCAAATTCAAATGTAATATCTTTCTTATTTTAATTGTAACAGAATTTATGGCCAGACTAAGTACATATAAACATTCCTCTTCAATCACTCTGTCTATTAAACCCGTTGCGTAGTTTTAAAGATTTAAGCATACATGGGGATATAGGGACAGAGAAAGCGATTTTGTTTTATACTATGTAGTAATATCTCACCAATTTTTAAATCTCATGTAAAAGGGACACCTTATGGACTGAAGCAAGGCACCCGCGGTAAGGGATTGTGTAGCCTTGTATGCTATCTAGCCGGCACAAAACTAAATATGCCTAACAGGATTGAATAATAACAAATTATCGAAATATTTCAGGTTGAAGGACAATGTACAAGATGTCAGATGATATGCATCGATCAACAAACCGGTGATAAAACAATTGAGCCTTTGAGGACAATATCAGAGCAGCTTGGCGGCAAAATGCGTTTTGGTATTTACTTAAGTTACTTAGGTCCAATCAATGGAAATACAGATCTTTCACTAAGAATAGATACACCTGTGATGCCTATCATCCAGGATGATGATATAAGTAGGTGAAACATTTAGATAAGGGTTGAAGCACATTCAGCCGCACCATCTGCTATAGTGAAAGTTATCATTATATTATTGTGTAATGAACAACATAATATGAAGGCCACAATTTGGTTTCTAACTTCCTTATAGATCTGTACTAATCCACAAACACAAAACTTCACATCCCCATGTCGGCTCAATGAGCTTCGACCCTTATATTGTAAAATAACATCTCATAGAAACTATTATTATTAAGTTTAAGATATAATCTTTTGATCATAATAGGTGATGGTAGGTAGTTTAAATGGGATATTTCTACTATAACGCGTCAATTAATTTTTAAAGCGTCTTTTCTTTATGCGTCTGCACTCTTGCCGTTGCCCGTACTGTGTAGGTACTGCTTCGTGCAAATCAAATGTATTTTTTGCACGAAATTAGCATAATGTAACGTGCACGGGGTACAATTAAATGCCGTTTACTCAACGAAGAGATATATTAGTTCGCCACAAACTAGACAGTTAAATCACGAGTACACAACTCTTCAACAGTTCCAGTCGCTCAGTAGTTCACAGTTGTCCACAGTCGTTGCTCAGATCGCAGGTAGAACCTTCTCCGGTCGCTTAAGCTCGCTGTGTTCGTTATCGGCCTCAAAGACAGAATGAATCGTGTCGCTATGCGAGCGTGTTTTTATACCTCTCAATTAGGAGGATCGAATCTCCTGGAAAATACGCGAGCGCTAAATACCTACCTACTCTTTTGAAGTTTGCCGCCGTCGCTGACCATTGAATTCATTCTCGATTTTTACCTATTCTTTGGTAGGTAGGTTGTGACTTGTTGACGATTCTAGATTTTTCTATGCCAATCGGTAAAGTACCTCGTCATTAACAATGCGTTTTAATTTCTTGAAGATTCGATTACTAGTTTTCAAGATATCGACGTCAATCGTAACAATAATATTATTTGCACGAAACGGGCGCGCGCATGCGTGCTTGGACGGCCTTAATATAATACGGGTTTAAGAATTACGAATTTAATCTCTTTCCACATTTCATCAAGGTGACATACTATACTATTAAATCACGACAATACTCTCAAGCGTTTTCATTTTCCATGCACATACTAATAATGAAGATAAAAAATCTTCACTAGGTATATTCTGTTCGTTAACTCTTTGGTACAAACAATGCAAGCCATGGTGACCATGACACCATTTTTATAACTTTTATATGTAGATACAGGTCTACTAAATGCCTATTCAAATATAATGTCATCTTGGTGAGATATGGTTTTACATGTAGGTAGTTAAAATTCTATTAGTGAAATTTATTTTCATATTAATATTACCATAATAGGAAAATGGCTGTGAGTGAAAGGACGTGAGCAGTGAAAATGAAAGTAATGTTTGTTGTCATTTAAAAGTTACTATTTATAAATATTATATTTTTATTTTTTATATAGTTACTATAGGTACTTAGGTAATGTTTTTACAACATTGGGCTATTTATATCACTTAATTTACTAATCTATATAAAAGTTTATTATATTTGTATACATATTTTTATTACCTAAATATAGTTATATGGTTATTGTGCATAGGTATGCCTGTAAATGTTCCTAAACATATATTTTTTCAAAAACGAGGCTAGGCTACACATGCCAGGCATTGGCTAGTATATTTTAAGAGAGCTTTAACAAGATTGTATTAAAAACATATTTATATATTGTGCTCATTTCACAGTCAAATTAGGTCTTGAATGCCATGTCCCGTCGCGCATTTTTAGACTCTCGGACCGCGAGTGGCAGGTACATTTCTGTTTGCAGCTATAGAGATTATTGTCGCTATTGTATGGAAGTGTTGTAACTATTACAATGTAATTATTACTTAATCTGTGCTAGTGGTAGTGCACAGCTAGATTACATTGTCAAGGTATTTGCAGGTCGCTACACCAGAAATAGGTGTTATTATAATATTTACCAAGATTTTCTGCCCTAACATGCTTATCCTACTATTGAAAACGTGTTTAATTTTTTACTTGAATTTTACTACCGTTACTACATTTTATTTGTTCAATATACTTACAAAAAGATTGTGATCCTTAAACTTAAATGCTTATAAGACTAGTTAATCTAAGCAAGGTGGCGTAAAATTCAAATTGTAGAAGTTCCTAAGGTAAAAAGGATTTCAACTGTATTTGGCATTTAATCTTGGTATTATTATAAGATTAGTGATAACTGGTATAATAGATTTTTTTTTTATCTCGGTAAAAGGCTTTAAAGACATTCCAAATTTTGCACAAAATTGGCAATACAACATTCCAAAATAATTTGAATCTATTTTTTTATTGTTACTTATTGGTATGGGATAAGTGATTGCAAAAATATCTAAATGATACAGCATAGTTAATCACAAAATCACAACATATTAAAAATTCTATATTTTTGTTATATATTTATGATACAATTTTATTAATATTAAGAAAAAATGTGATGTATAAAAATGAAAGAATTATTTTACATATGTACATTATTTATTGAAATTGATATTTTATTTTTTTATGACTAGTAAGCACTACAACTTTATGCTAGAGGTGTGTAATAAATTATGATATAGCACAATTGATTGGTTGTTGTCCTTTTATTAGGGTGGGCTCCTCACCTTGAGATACATTGTTCACTACCTGAGCTACTTCTTCAAAATCTGGCAGGGCCATAGTCTGCAGTTTTGAATAAATTAATTTATCATTTACTTCAACTTCAAAGGAACCTGTAAAAAAATTGTTATTTTATTATTATTATTCTCATCCACACACAGGTACACATTGCCATAGACAACATAAACTGTTGTTTGTGTATCAACAAAATAGTTGGTGTTTTGGTTTGTTTGCAACACCAGCCATGTTTTAGCTAGATATTTGGACTAGGTACCTGATTTACAGATTCTTTTTGTAGATATTTATTTCAATTTCATGAATCATAGCCCTGAAAAATGGAATCATAGTTCCAGCGGTCATAAGACTTTAGTACCTGTTGTGTTATTATTTCACTGTGGGGACACCAAAGTCCGGAAGGAACCTGTTGTACTATAGGCAACTTAATTGTATAATGTGACGTAATTTGTGCAGGAGTAAAGAGAGTAGCCTATCTTTTACAATCTGCTGCCTGTAGCCAGTCGTAACAGGGGAATATATTGTAATATAATACTGATAGTACAATACCTTGTCTCCCTCGTTCGCAAAATATCAATGCATTAGGAGTTGATTTTCTAATTGTTTGCCCAAGCGCCAAGCAGTAACCACTATAGTCACAAGCACCACTAGAAAGATATATAATTTCACTATGATAAAGGTCCAATTCCAAGTTTAAATTCTTGGTTATCTACTAGTAATTATCTGACTAGTAAAGCTCTAAAGGCTAAATACCCATGCTTTAACAAAATTTGCTGTTGTGCTTGTATTTTCGTATAGGTATATCACATGCTTCCTCCACTGTCAGTAATTCATGCAAGCCCGCCAGTTTCAAGCGTGAATTTTTTTCAGGTCCACTTGATGTACAGGCTAATACAATATCTTAGTGTTTGACAAGCTATAACCCACTATTATAGAAGCAGAACCTATTATTTACAATTATAATGAGAAAATTTTGTAACACCAGGAAAGTTGGAAACCCTGAAACCGGGTATGACTAAGGAGTTGATTCTGCGTTAGGTATATCTAAAGTTAATAAATCACTCACTAAGTATACAGAACCATTTGAATCATACCAGTATTCAACATTCACTTTCGGATTATTGTACTGTTGTGATGGTGCTTCTGTAGTAGACATGACGATTAACACCTATTAATTTTATACAAATTGTTAAAAGTTAATTATACAACAACCTGTTACGAATAAATTACATCCCTAACTAAAGGGCGACTAATTTATTGTACATTGAATAAATTTAATAAATTAATTGAAATTATATTCCCTATCATCAACCTATCATTGCAAAGAGAATACAATACTTATCATTGCCCCAAGTCAAATGTCAAATTTGTCATAATACCGAATAACACGTAGTATTTCTTATAGTCCCATCAATCTAGACTAAAAGTGAGTGTGTAGGTACATAAAATCCCAACAAGCTGAAAATCAGTAAAATTGTTCAAAACATAATTATAAATAATATTTAAAAGTTCCCCATCAATCCCGTGTACGGATAATTTTTTTATTCATGGTCAAAGGTAAAAAAAATGAGTTTCATCAGCAAAACGGTAAGTTTTATCATAAAAGTACCTGAGACAAAAATTGTAGATCACGAAACTATCTTTAAAAAAGTATCAATACTTTTTTTCTACGAGTCACCGTTTCTAAGATATAAAGATTCAAAAATTTATGAAAGTTATTATCAAAGAGTATAATAATATAGGTTGTTATCGTCATAATATGCATGAGTACACCATGTAAATACATCTCTAGAGTTGTTATATACATATATATGTATACATATAATCACGCCTTTATCCCCAGAGGGTTAGGCAGAGGTGAATTAACATCCACAATTCACCAATCATTGTATTTGGTCCCACGTAATTGGGGGTGAGCCTATTGCCGTATTCCGGGCACTATTGTTGACTCGAGACATGCATCTCATCATCAAGGTGGTTCGCCACCGAAGTTCGCAGGGTGGCAAGAGGGCTACCCGTCGAGCCCCTCTCAATGGGCCTCGGCTCAGGAGGACGCGACTACACCACCAGAACCTTCGACCTCGACGGCAGCCTCGACATGAACCGACCCAAAGACCAAGGAGGTGATGGAGGCTGACAGGCGACTCCACCCGTCATCCCCAGGCCGGCGCTCATGGGGAGCGGAGGTCATTCATCGATCTCCGACTCCCGAGTTGCCTTCGTACGCGGGCAGCTTTGCTTGCGATCCTTCGTTGCTCCCGCCCCGCCTCCTACTTCACGAGCATTACTTGCTTGCAGAAGGAGGCGCCGGCTGCCCACGCATCCGCGCAGTGAACCATCGCCGTGAGCATGGTGGTGAGCGTGAGAACTCTCACTCCCAGGGCCGCCACCCGCTCCCGTCTCGGCGTCTCCAAGTGGCGCATGAGGAGCACACACGGAGCTGGATAGAAGCCCTCATGGATTCCAACCGCTGTCCACCTCTGGCGCCATCGACCGGGCACGCTGGTGCGGTCCGGAGGAGCCCCGTTCATCCGTCGATGGTGGCGATCCCTCTGGAGTCGGTTCGTGATCCGACCATCAAGTCTCCCACTCCCGTTGCTCTCGCTGCGGGAACTGGGGGCCCCCAGGGTGCGCAGGGCACTCAGGCCATACGCAAGGGGAAGGGAAAGCCGTCTCCAGCCCCAGCCCCTGACCAGAGTTCGGCTCCGGCTGCCTCTATGAGCTCTCCACCGGAGACGAACTGGGAGGTAGTTGGAGAGAACAAAAAGAGGCGGAATGCCCGGAGAAAAGCGGCTAAAAAGGCCACCAAGGCCAAGGCTGAGGCTGCTGCGAAGGGACTTCCGAGGAGACAGTCCACAGCCGTTGCCCTCATACTGATGGGAGATGTGGCAGAAAGAGGCGTGCAGTATCGCGGTGAAGCCCACGCGGATGGATGCTGGACTGATCGAGGTCCCCGGCGCTACCAGCGGTCCTCAAGCCGACGCCCTAACGGCCAGGCTTCGAGATGCGCTGGACGGAGCCGACACGTCCTGTTGTCCAGGCCCAACAAGTGTGTCGAACTGCGTATCTCGTGTCTGGGTGACTCCATCACGGCTGAAGATATAAGGCTCACCGTGGCGGAGGCCGGAAGCTATGCCCTGGATGACGTTAAGGTCGAAGCGATTCACTTCGACCGCTGTGGCCTGGGTGCGGCAGTTGTCAGCTGCCCCATCGCGGCAGCCCAAAAGGCTGCCGATAGGCGGAGCCTCGCGGTTTAAGGCGTATTGCAGGTGCAGGTACGGCTCCTGCATGCTCGACTGACTAGGTGCTTAAAATATATGACGTGTGCATACTATGACAACAGCAACTTTTATAACATTTTGAATGGTTATATCTCAGAAACGGTGGCTCGTAAGAAAAAAGTATTAATTCATTTTTTATAGATGGTTTGATATGATCTACAATTTTTGTCTAAGATACTTTTGTGTTAAAACTTACAGTTTTGCTGAAAGTCGCGAAAATCTCATTTTTTGACCTTTGACCTTGAATAAAAACTTTTCCATACAGGGGAATGATGGGGATCTTCTAAATGTTATTTATTGAACAATTTTATTGGTACAGGTTGTTGGCATTTTATGCACCTTCGAAGGTCTAAATTGATCGGACTATTTTAACAGTGTTGCTAGCTCCTAGAAATTTGAGTCCCTGATCTGAAAGTCAAAACTCGCTAACAAGTTTTTTATATTCTGTTTTTATTTCATTTTTATCAGTATCAGTATGTTGTGCTTAGTTTTTTATATCTCTCATTATCTACTGATCCTAGATCCTATGGCTCCATGTTTTCCTTCAAATTAATAATTACGTTCCGTTTATCACAAAAAATACGCTTTTGACACCTCACTGTGACGTTTGTGATGAGTGAAACGATCGATTGTTATCATTTGTCATTAATTTTTTTAGTTTTGGTATCGTTATCTGATAAGGAATAGTTAAGTATACAATGATTTGAAAACAATAATAAATATTGCAGAAGTAGTCACATGTGTTACGCCACTTACTAATGCATTTTCTATAGAAATCAGTCATATTTATTCCTATAAAATGGACTACGATTACCTCATAAAACTCCTCTGTGTTGGGGATTCTGGAGTTGGCAAAACCAGTTTCTTATACAAATATACAGATGGAGTTTTTCATACTCAGTTTATCTCTACTGTGGGTATTGACTTCAGGGAAAAAACTGTGGTAAGTTTGGCATATCTAAATATTATTTAGTTTTCTATCATTCAGATATTAACACTATTTTGCTCTTGAGCAATTTCGGGTATTTAACACCAGCAGTTATAATAATTATATTAAATTTGCTTTTTTTCTTTAGATATACCAACAGAATGAAAGACAGCACCGCATTCACTTACAGTTATGGGATACGGCTGGTCAAGAAAGGTCAGTAGTGTTTTACATTATACACAATATATTATAGAATAATAATATAAACAATATTTTAAGACAATAAACACAATCATTATAACACTGAATTTAATTTTCCTGCATCCGTTACATTAGCTATGCTTTTTTTTTTTTATCATTTTAGACCTAATGTGCGATCGGTTTCAGTTAAAACAACAAGACAGCCTTCTATGCCTAGGAAGTGGGAATGTATTCCTTTGTAGATGAAGAAGTCCAGCAAGTCAGGCATTTTCCTCGGATCAGTAGGCCAGTGGGTTGCTAGACCAGTTGATAGGACTTTTGACTTTTGACAGTTTTTCTATATTTTTACGCAGCATTAGCTATGCTACATAGTATATATTGGTACATTATATTGTAGAGAAAGTAAAAGTTTCACCCATACCCCCTATTAATATACAATATTAACATTAATATTAATTAACAAAATCATGGTATCTATAAAAATAAATAAAAAAGTGATCAATGTAGGTCAATTTCAAGACTAGCTAAGGACTATTGTGATGTATTTAATACCTACTTTGATAATATATCTTTATCTAATGCAATAACAAACACTGGCAATTGATAACTATTAGAAGAACAAGAAGTATTCTCACTGTTTCACTTTCACTGTCATAGATTCCGGAGCCTGACCACAGCTTTCTATCGAGATGCAATGGGCTTTCTTCTATTGTTTGATCTAACAAATGAAGCATCTTTCCTTGAGGTCCGGAACTGGATTGAACAGCTAAAGGTAAATATAATTCATCTGTTGACTCACCTGTGACTCGTATTACATATTGCTTACTTTTTGTGTAAAGAAAAAGTTGCAGTACTCTATATTACACAGGTGAGGTAAGTGGATGTTAAATTTTAAAATACTTCTACTGTCTCATATTGCAGCATAAAAAATAGCAGAATTACCATTTTTTTATTTACAATTTTTTAATGCCATTTAGCCTATTGTAAATGAATCTGCCTCTTTTTTAATAAAATTATTGCTGAAGCCTAATAATGTTATTCAAATCGTGTTTTATTGCTTTAATAACATAACTATGCTTTAATAACAGCTTTTATAACATTAAAGAATTTCTTAATCAAAGTTAATAGGGAATAAATATTTGTGCGCTAGTACACCACTGGCAAAACATGCATGCTCAGTTTTGTAAACCTTTTTTAACATTTATGTACACCATGTTTTATGCAAATAAAAAAATTTAATTTGAATTTGAATTGAATTTGAATTTGAATTTGAATCAATTACACAACTATTCTTAATGTTGATCACTTTCATGATTCCAGACTCACAGTTTAAGTGATGATCCTGACATAGTGTTATGTGGACACAAATGTGACTTACAAGAGAAGAGACTGGTCAACCAGAATCGCGCCAGAGAATTCGCAAAGAACTATAACCTTCAATACTTAGAAACAAGTGCCAAATCAGGACAGAACATTGACCGTGCCATTGAGATCCTACTTGACAGAATAATGCATAGGTAAGCTCGTTTTTCTTTTAGTCCCTTTTCCTTCCTACACACGACAACACGCTCTGGCAGGGCTTAGATGTCACCTGCATACATTACAGTCCCGGGTCCTTTAAGCGGGGTGTGAAAAAGCATATGATGAGGCCTTCAAGCTGAGTGTCACCATTGTAACATGGTATATGTATGTAATGGTGACCCTCTTTTCTGAGATATTGCCTTCTGCTTACCATCAGGAGAGGTGAACTTTAATTAACATATTCTATATAAAGAGCAGGTCTGGGGGTGACAGGTGGCTCCACCTGTCACCTCCAGACCTACGCTTGTGGTCGATGAGAGACTGCAATATCTTTTTTTTTTATATATAGAACACGTCAATTGAAACCGCGCCCCGGTACTATGCCACTCGAGTGAGTCCTGTCCATTACCAGCTCTAAAGACTCTTTCTCGAACGCTACTTGCAACAGCACTCGCACTCAGCCATACTGCGAGCAGTGCAAGCCTATGCATCCCTCATAGAAGCTTTGAAAAAAATCTCGATTTTTAATCTGATAACATAACATAAACTCACGCCTATATCCCCGAACGGGTAGGCAGAGGTGCTAGCACCCACATTTCGCCAGTTTATGTTTAGGTCCCAATGTAATAGGTGGCGAGCTGTAACGACGCGCTCTGCAAACGTCGTCACACCGGTTTTAATTCTATTTTTGAACGAAAAGTTTCGGAACGCGGAGTGAATGACATTTTGACGTATAGCTGTCAAAGCACCTTTCTTCCTAGCGTTGAGGCTGGATGGTCGATATTCATGGCTTCGTAACTTAATTTCAATAAATCTCATAAAAATGAGAGTATTTTTGCCTAAAGGATAATAGTTTGTGTCTTCACAACTATCCTCTTGTGGAATTATAGTTTATTTCTGGTGAGTTGTCATTTTTTAATAAGATTCACTTTGCTGGAATTCGCCACGTTCCTAATTTGAAAAATAATTGTTAAAATTCTATTGTTTCAGCTCTTAATCTGAGAATATTATGATTTCTTTTGCTATTGGCATTGTTCCAGCAAATTAAGGCGGTAAGTCGCACAAATTTATAAAAAGTTAGGACCTCGTGTTCATATTGGAGTTTGTTCTAATGACATGCAATTTTGTTACAGGTTTCCAAATTGGAACCGCCTTTACTTTTTCTCTTTTCTTTTTGCCTTTGGATCTTTTCTTTGGACCTTTGTCTTCGGTCATCTGCATTTCCTTATGGAGGGTTTGGACTTTTCGCCTCAAACCTGGATGTACCGCATGGGCTTAAACTGAAAACTTCGCCTGCTACGAGCTTTCTCGCTGCTGTGTTTACATATACTCGCCGAGGGATGCCGTAAGCTTACTTTAATTATATTTTAAATCTAAACTTCAAAATAACCTAAAAATGCATTGGTGACATAAGATCATATTGACATAAGATCATATTGACATAAGATCATATTGACATAGGATCAGATTGACCTAGCTTATAAAACTCTAATTTTAAATTTAATGTTAGTTATACATTAGGAATGTATCCTTGCAACTATTTCTAAATGCACACTGGAGTGGACAATAAAACCTTAAACCTCACCGTTTGGTTTCATTTAGCTCACCTCCGGCAGATTAAAAGTTTCCAATCTCCGCTGATTATCCTAGGCATGTGTATCTCCAAGGCGCCCGAACTTTTATGGTAATGTACTTACAAACCAATTTTATTTCTATTTCTTTTAAATAGGAGATTACACACTTACTTTGTCACATTTAACTTGCTCCATTCAAGAGTAAACCAAGGAATACAGAGAAAATAAAATCATCATATTTTTTTATTATTACATCTGGCACTCGCGAACAGGGACATGACAGTGTGCATATATCTTTATTCCTTGTCACCTTTGCATTATTTTTACCTTATCATGTTAAGAACAGTGTTTTCTTCATGTATTTTACTGTTACATAACTGTGTATTACAGTAAATCTTTGTTATTGTTTACTTTGCAAAACTAATCATACTACAAGTTAGTACTATTGTTTGTATCTCTCAATTACAGGTGAATGTTTCAATTTGTATAACATGGTTATTGTTATAATTGTTTTATCTTATATAGCTTTTGTTTATTACAGGTAAGATTTTCCACTTAGTAATATTATATAATTACTAGTTCTTAACCTTTATTCACATGTGTGAAAACATAGTAATATTTGAATATTTGCTGTTTACCTTAAGTAGACATAAATAATTTATTTTGTGAATCACTAATGCATTTTTATCTTTATAGGCATTTGACCTAAATAATTTTTGCAACAATAACATTCCATTCTATGAGTTTGTTTGACTTTTGCGTTTTGCTATCAATGCAATTAACTTCATTCATAATTTAATTAACTTTAATTAGAAACTTTAATTGATACTTTAATTAGAAACTTATAGTGTATTTAATACAACTTTTTATTAGATTTTCACATCCTTTTATAAATCAAACATGGATAAGGAAATACAGGTCCCGCCTTTGTTTGAGAATATTGTTAATGATGTTCCAGTTGGTACTTCTACTCATGAGATGCCTCATGTCATGGCTGATTTATCTGAAGTTGTTGATCCATTTTCGAATAGTCGAGGAGCTGGTGATCATAGTCTGAGAGCCGCATCTTCATTTAATATGATGAATGTTTTATTGAATGATAATTTGAGGAAAAACTTGCCTTCTGTTACTAAGTTGCCTGATTTAAAACGAAGTAAGCTTTTGTATGATGGTAAATCGTGCGTTAGGGAATTTATTACTCAAGTGGAAGAATATTTCTTGTTTAAAAATTTTAATGAATATTTTTTGGTTAGTTCATTCTCTGATCTTTTGTCAGGCACTGCGCTTAAATGGTTTCGTAGTGTTCGTATTCGTATTGCTTCTTGGCAGGATTTGAAGGCTGCGTTGTTGAAACGTTTTGATAGAATTGAATTTGATTATCATTTGGAACATGAACTCCGTACTCGTAAACAAAAGATAACTGAGTCATTACCAGATTTTATTACAGACATAATGGATATGGCTAGCCGTTTGTCTATGCCTGTTTTTGATGCTACCCTCATAACTATTATTAAACATAACATGTTGAATATTTACACACCTTTTGTGTTTGGTAGAACTATTTCTTCTATCGACGAATTTATTAACCTCAGCAGAGAATTAGAGAATTTTGTGTCAAGAAAGAACTTGAGTGAGAATAAAAGTATTAAAAAAGAAAAATATTCTGCTCAAATTAGTGCTGTTAAATCAGATGATTTAACTTGTTTAAAATGTAAGTCCTCTGGACATTCTTATAAAAATTGCCCTACATTTCCAGGTGTAATTTGTTTTAAATGTCACAAGCTTGGCGTCACTACGAAGAATTGCGAAGTTTGTAATTCAAATACTGTTCAGTCAAAAAACGTATCAGGTCCCATCGAGCCCTAGTTTTTGATAAAACCTCTGGTGACTCGATGTTGAAAAAATTTAGCAATGCTCCGAATGAAGCCACTTGTAAGAAAGAATTTAATGAATGGTTGGATTATTTGAAAGTTTTCTTTAATAATATCAGGGCTGCTCCTGTTTTGTTTGTTAAACATAAAGACACTAGACCTTATTTAAATTTTAATATTAATAATAAATTTTATTCAGGTTTGTTAGATAGTGGAGCTTGTAGTTGTGTACTCGGTTCTAATATTCATCAAACATTTTTGCAATTAGGTTATAAATTTAAACCTTATAAAGGTAACGCTGTTACTGCTGATGGTTCTGCACACAATGTTATTGGAACTATGGTTTTACCTATCACTTGTGATAACTTAACTAAAAATGTAGATTTTTTGATAATACCTTCTTTTAAGCCTTCAATTATTTTGGGATTTGACTTTTGGTTGAAATTTAATCTTGCTAAAGACTTATGGAATAATATTACTTTTGAATATGAATCCACTACTTGTGTAAATGCAGTTACTTCTGTTTCTGAACTTTCTCCTTCTGAGAAACACGAGTTAAATAAAATTATTTCACTTTTTGAAAATATTTCTTATGAAAAGAGAGGCTTAGGTCTTACTCATTTAGTTAAACATAAAATTAATGTTACTGGTGAACCTTTTAAACAACGTTATTGGCCCCTTAGTCCTGCTAAACAAAAAGAACTTTATGATGAAGTGGAAGTTTTATTAAAGGAAAATATTATTGAACCTTCTAAATCTCCTTGGTGTTCTCCAGTGTTAGCCGTTGAAAAACGCGATGGTGGAACAAGATTATGTTTGGACTCTAGACGTTTAAATTCAGTTACTGTTAAAGATTCTTATCCTTTACCTTACCCTTCTAGAATTTTAGATAACCTTCGGGGTGCTAATTATATAACTACTATTGATTTGTCTAAAGCATTTTTGCAAATCGCTTTAGAAGAATCTTCTCGAGAGAAGACTGCTTTTGTTGTTCCTGGGAAAGGTTTATTTCATTTTACCCGGATGGTGTACGGTTTGACTAATGCACCTGCAGAGTTGCAGAGACTCGTAGACAAGTTGTTTGGACCAGAATTTGATAATGTAGCATTCTGTTACTTAGATGATCTCATATTGATAAATTCTACATTCTCTGATCATTTAGATTATTTAAATAAAATTTATAAAATCCTTAAAGATGCTGGGTTAACTATTAATTTAAAAAAGTGTAATTTTTGTAAAGATAAACTGCGTTATCTTGGTTATATTGTTGATAGTAATGGTTTACATACAGACCCTGCTAAATTAGAGTCCATTAAAAGTTTCCCACGCCCAGAAAGCGTTAGACAATTAAGAAGTTTTCTTGGGTTATGTTCTTATTACCGTAGATTCATTGATAAGTTTGCTGATATTGCTTCGCCCTTAACCAAATTAACGGCCGGAAGCAAGAATTCTAAAAAATCTCTTTTCTGGAATGAAGAAGCTGAAGTTGCTTTTCATAATTTAAAACTTGCATTAATTTCTGCACCAGTTTTACATTGTCCGAATTTTGAAAGACCATTCTCTTTACATTGCGATGCTAGTTCTGTTGGAATTGGTAGTGTCCTGAGCCAAGATGATGATAATGGAGATCAACATCCTGTAGCTTATTATTCTAGATCACTTAATAAATGTGAACGTAATTATAGTACAACTGAGAGAGAGTTGTTGTCAATATTGGATTCTATTGAACATTTCAGACCTTATATTGAAGGAATGAAATTTACAGTTATCACTGACCATGCTAGTTTAACTTGGCTTCTTAAACTTAATAATCCTAGTGGTCGTCTTGCACGTTGGGCTGCTAGAATTTCTCAATTTACTTTTGATGTTAAATATAAAAAAGGTTCTTTACATTTAGTTCCAGATTGTTTATCCAGAATAGAAATTTCTGCTATTAATATTCCTGTAAATAATATTATTGTTATGCCAAATGAGGATATCGTTGATCCTTGGTATAGAAAAATATTTGTAAATTGTCAAAAGTTTCCTAGAAAATATAAAAATTTCAAAGTTGAAAGTGATACTTTGTATAGATTTTGTAAAGATAAATATAATCCTAATAATCGTTTAAATTGGAAAATTGTCATACCTAAAGAACACATCTTAGACACTATTAAATCTAATCATGATGATGTTAATTCAGGACATTTAGGAATTCATAAAACTTTAAATAAATTAAAAATACATTATTTTTGGAAAGGTATGTTTATTGATGTTCAAAAATACATTTCTTCTTGTGATACTTGTAAAGCTTATAAATCTTCTACTAATCCACCTCATGGAATTATGGTTAATCCTAAGAAAGTTGATAAACCAATGTTAATGCTTTCTATTGATATTATTGGAACTCTTCCAAAAGCTTATTCTGGCCATAAGTATATACTTTCAATCATAGATGTTTTTACAAAATATTGTTGGATATTTCCTATGACTAGTGCTACCACTAAAGTAATTTGTAGGATACTTGAAAAAGAAATATTTCTTAAGTTTGGAACACCTAAAATTTTTGTTTGTGATAATGGAAGCCAATTTACAGCTAAGCAATTTGTAGATTTTCTAAAAAGTTATAATATTAGTAAAATATTTTATAATACTTTATATACACCTCAAAATAATCCTGTAGAGAGATATAACAAAACAGTCGAAACATGTATTTCTTGTTTTGTTAAAGATGATCATAGAACTTGGTCAAAATATTTGCCTCATGTTCAATTAGCTTTAAATAGTAGTGTGAATCTAGCTACAGATTTCACTCCTAATTTTCTCATGTTCGGTAGAGAACTTATTTTTGATGCTTCATTGCACCGTTTTAGTAATTCTTTTGATTGTAATAATTAAAAAATATAATGTGTTATTACAAAGTAAAAAAAAATTGGTTCGCAAGCGTCAGATGTAATAATAAAAAAATATGTGTCATATGACAATGAAAGAAGTAAGTGTGTAATCTCCTATTTAAAAGAAATATAAATAAAATTGGTTTGTAAGTACATTACCATAAAAGTTCGGGCGCCTTGGAGATACACATGCCTAAGATAATCAGCGGATATTGGAAACTTTTAATCTTCCGGAGGTGAGCTAAATGAAACCAAACTGTGAGGTTTAAGGTTTTATTGTCCACTCCAGTGTGCATTTAGAAATAGTTGCAAGGATACATTCCTAATGTATATCTAACCTTAAATTTAAAATTAGAGTTTTATAAGCTAGGTCAAAATGATCTTATGTCACCAATGCATTTTTAGGTTATTTTGAAGTTTAGATTTAAAATATAATTAAAGTAAGCTCACGGCATCCCTCGGCGAGTATATGTAAACACAGCAGCGAGAAAGCTCGTAGCAGGCGAAGTTTTCAGTTTAAGCCCATGCGGTAAATCCAGGTTTGAGGCGAAAAGTCCAAACCCTCCATAAGGAAATGCAGATGACCGAAGACAAAGGAACGCCGAAAAAGGTCCAAAGAAAAGAGAAAAGGCAAAGACAAAGGCGGTTCCAATTGGAAACCTGTAACAAAATTGCATGTCATTAGAACAACTCCTATATGGGCACGAGGTCCTAATTTTTTATAAATTTGGGCGACTTACCGCCTTAATTTGCTGGAACAATGCCAATAGCAAAAGAAATCATAATATTCTCAGATTAAGAGCTGAAACAATAGAATTTTAACAATTATTTTTCAAATTAGGAGCGTGGCGATTTCCATCAGAGTGAATCTTATTAAAAAATGACAACTCACCAGAAATAAACTATAATTCCACAAGAGGATAGTTGTGAAGACACAAACTATTATCCTTTAGGCCAAAATACTCTCATTTTTAGGAGATTTATTGAAATTAAGTTACGAAGCCATGAATATCGACCATCCAGCCTCAATGCTAGGAAGAAAGGTGCTTTGACAGCCATACGTCAAAATGTCATTCACTCCGCGTTCCGAAACCCTTCGTTCAAAAATAGAATTAAAACCGGTGTGGCGACGTTCGCAGAGCGCGTCGTTACATGATAACCTCAATCAACTTGATGTTGTTGATAGGTCTTCATTTGCTTTTTCACTTAAATCACTTAGTGATATTTTTATAAAAGTTCAAGCTTCATTGCTTAAAGCTTATAAGCGTAATGCGCGTTATTATAATATAGGAAGGAAGGTCATTTCTTTTGAAGTGGGAGATATAGTGTGGAGGAGAAGTTTTGTGCAGTCTAATGCTCCTGCATTCTTTTCGGCTAAGTTAGCACCTAAGTTTGTTAAGTGTGAAATAATAGATAAAATTTCCTCTAATGTTTATGTTTTAAAAGACCTTAATAAAAACTATACTGGTCGTTATCATATTAAAGACATAATTAAATATTAAAATTATTCTTGTTTTGACAATGTCTATCTTTGTCTTTGGTACTTTGTTTGAAGTTTGATCCCATTGTAAGGTGATGTTTGTGAGGCTAAGGGATCTTGAAAGGTGATGTATGTTAGGAACTTCACAACAATTTATTAATTTCAATTTTAGTTTCCTTCAAAAATAACTTAGGTCATTTTAGGACTTGTTATCGTGTAACTCTACTCCATATTAACAAATTGTTCCACATCAAAAGATCTTATATTTTTATTTATCTTTGTTGTATAGGATTATTTTCCTGTATATATTTTTATACACTTGTATATTTAATATTGTATATTTTGTACAAATTTAGGAATTTAGTTTCTACTCTAATATAGGAGTGAAATTTAATATTCATTTTCTACATTAAATTCACTTGACTTATTTCCACTCACTTAGGGAATGGAAAATTAAGTTTCTTGAACTTTATTTTTGTACAGTTCTGGGTTATTTTCTTAGTATTAAGATTCTCGGATTGGACGCATTTTATGCATTTTTTACACACCTTGTTATACCATTTTTTGGGAAACTTGTGTCTTACTGGACTTTACAATTTTTTGTGCTATTGTGTTTCATACACATAGTCACACCTTACGCTTTGCGCACGGGAAGCTGGTGGTGTTGAGCCGGTCGTAATTGTCGTTTTTCTCTTTTTGTACGATTGTGTTTTTATACACATTGTTACATTTTTTATGCTTTGCGCACGGGATGTCGGTGGTGTTGTGCCGGTCGCAAATGTCATACTTTTCTTATGCGGTTGTGCTCAGAAAGTCAGTGGTGTTGTACTGGTCACAATTGTCATATTTTCTTTATATTTTGCTTGTGCTCGGAAAGTTGGTGGTGTTATGCCGATCACAATGCTTATAAATATATTATTACGACACTTTTGTTGTGATTTTGTTTTGACGTTTTGGATGTTGGAATAGGAATTTGAAGTCGGCGGCTTTTCAACCTAACCGACAGTGGGAAAACTTCATTGTTTTTACCGATTTTCTTTCAGATTCGGCAGCGTTGGTGCTTAACCGATATCTTGTTAGTTTCATATTTTTGTTTCAGGAATAGCTGGTATAGAGTCGGTGGCGTAGGAGCTCAACCGCACTTTTGTATTGATGCTAGAAGGCTGGTTAAGATCAAGGATTAGATTCGACGGCGTTGGTTGCCTAATCGATATCTGGAATGGAATTGAGTAGGGATTGTTTAATTTGTTTTATTGAAGGATTTATTTTCACTTTTGTGTTGAAATAAGTTTTTACTCTTTTCTGAGTTTGGTTTCGGTTATTCCATTAAGTTGGATAGTGTCCTTTGTTTCCATTTGAAACTGGAAATTCTTTTTCAACTTAATTCTTTACTTTTCGAGTGTTTTCACATTCTTTGATTTTTAGGAATGCTTTCCCATTCTTTAATTTATAATTATTTCTGCAATACCCAATGCAAGATGCTTTCGCATTGCCTTTTTTGTTTATTGAAAAATGTTGCAAGACATTTCGTCTTTTGAGGTTTTTTGGAATTTTGTTCTGGACTCTCATAATTTTCATTAGAAAAGGAAGTTTCTTTCTTTCTTTTTTCTTTTTGGGGAGGGATGTAATGTAACGACGCGCTCTGCAAACGTCGTCACACCGGTTTTAATTCTATTTTTGAACGAAAAGTTTCGGAACGCGGAGTGAATGACATTTTGACGTATAGCTGTCAAAGCACCTTTCTTCCTAGCGTTGAGGCTGGATGGTCGATATTCATGGCTTCGTAACTTAATTTCAATAAATCTCATAAAAATGAGAGTATTTTTGCCTAAAGGATAATAGTTTGTGTCTTCACAACTATCCTCTTGTGGAATTATAGTTTATTTCTGGTGAGTTGTCATTTTTTAATAAGATTCACTTTGCTGGAATTCGCCACGTTCCTAATTTGAAAAATAATTGTTAAAATTCTATTGTTTCAGCTCTTAATCTGAGAATATTATGATTTCTTTTGCTATTGGCATTGTTCCAGCAAATTAAGGCGGTAAGTCGCACAAATTTATAAAAAGTTAGGACCTCGTGTTCATATTGGAGTTTGTTCTAATGACATGCAATTTTGTTACAGGTTTCCAAATTGGAACCGCCTTTACTTTTTCTCTTTTCTTTTTGCCTTTGGATCTTTTCTTTGGACCTTTGTCTTCGGTCATCTGCATTTCCTTATGGAGGGTTTGGACTTTTCGCCTCAAACCTGGATGTACCGCATGGGCTTAAACTGAAAACTTCGCCTGCTACGAGCTTTCTCGCTGCTGTGTTTACATATACTCGCCGAGGGATGCCGTAAGCTTACTTTAATTATATTTTAAATCTAAACTTCAAAATAACCTAAAAATGCATTGGTGACATAAGATCATATTGACATAAGATCATATTGACATAAGATCATATTGACATAGGATCAGATTGACCTAGCTTATAAAACTCTAATTTTAAATTTAATGTTAGTTATACATTAGGAATGTATCCTTGCAACTATTTCTAAATGCACACTGGAGTGGACAATAAAACCTTAAACCTCACCGTTTGGTTTCATTTAGCTCACCTCCGGCAGATTAAAAGTTTCCAATCTCCGCTGATTATCCTAGGCATGTGTATCTCCAAGGCGCCCGAACTTTTATGGTAATGTACTTACAAACCAATTTTATTTCTATTTCTTTTAAATAGGAGATTACACACTTACTTTGTCACATTTAACTTGCTCCATTCAAGAGTAAACCAAGAAATACAGAGAAAATAAAATCATCATATTTTTTTATTATTACAGAGCCTATTGCCATTAACCGGGCACTTATAAACCTGCTATAAATACACACATAACTTTGAAAAGCATTCGAAAATAAATTTCATCTGATAATTTCACAATAGTCTAGGTAAATCAGATATGGACAAAATCACAATAAATTAATAGCAATGAAATTAATATTGAAAAAGATACGTTATCTCTTCATTAGGCTAACCCAGCACGATGAGGGTATATTAGATTAGCTTTTTAATATATTCCAATCACAACAGATAGCAATCATTATCAAGGAAAAAAGTATCGCACGGTTAATGAAAAGCAATCTTCCGCATAACAGCTTTTCTTTAGAGCGTCGCAAATCTCATGCCTTAATTTACCCTAGTAGCTTCATACTCTGAAATGGTATAGTAGATTGTATGAGCAAGGGAGTAAAATAGTATTTATACGAAAAGGGTGTTACTTTGAACCACGAGCTAGAATAGAATCCCGATAATTGCGAGGGATTCTAACCTAGAATCCTGAGCGAGCGAGGGGTTCAAGGTATATCGCCCGAGGTAAAAATAATTTGCTCACGTATAATATACTCTACTTTTCATCCCCTTTCTATTGCTCGGGACCTAAAATGTACTCAAAATGGGCTTTATACGCGCGCATTTTTAAGGAGGTAATACACGGCGGTATTTCCGCCCAATTGAGCAGTCCGACTGGGGAAGTACCTCCGCCCTACAGAATACCGCGGCTATAATAACTTCGTGTTGTGTTCCCAGCGTTCACTGGAGAGTTTTTGTGCTGTCAGTGGGATGACCAAAGGCTTGTCCTGCTTTATCCTCTACACTGACGGCACAAAATCTCTGTTCTTACAGGGTCGGCAGCACGGATGTGACTCCACTGGTGTTACACATGTTCATAGGTCATGGTAACCACTTTCCATCAGGTGGGCCGTGTGCTTGCCTGCCACCTAAGTTGTATAAAAAAAAAGTACCTACACGTATTTAGGGTGCCATTTGAAATTTGAATATAGCACGGGGTGCTACTACGGTGTAGGAGCTCAAATTCACCAAGCATAGATTATTACAAGACAATCTACGATCCCCAGGGCCTCGTTTGTCTCGCGATTTAGGTCCAATTTATATGAGAAAATATGTAGGTAGTTGTCCTACCTACTGATTAGAAGAATTAAGACTTAATTTCGCGCGTTTTGGTTTTTTTATTTATTACGGGACCCCACGCCGTGCGGTCAGCACGAACCAGTCAGTAATTCATAATACAATTTGCATTCAATTTCTATAAACATTCTATAAGAGCTCACTGGAGAATTTGTGCTGTCAGTGGGAAGAGTGAAGGCTTGTCCTGCTTTGTCCTCTACACTGACGGCACAGAAACTCTGTGCTTACAGGGTTGGCAGCGCGAGTGTAGCTTCTCTGGCGTTACACACGTCCATAGGCCACGGTAACCACTTTCCATCAGGTGGATCGTGCGCTTGTCTGCCACCTAAGTGGTATAAAAAAAAACCTATGTTCCAAATTTTCTCACCCCAGACTCGGAACAATTGAAATCCGAATAAATTATATTCTGTATTTTTATGGCATCAATCAATAGCGTAAATCATAAGGATCAAAACTCTTTAACAAACAATCGTAAATAAAATGAAAGGCAGTCCATATAATTTTAAGTTATAGATTCAATGGTAACAGGCTCAGTACAAGACGACTAAGGGATTAGACTGTTTAACATCATACAGATATATACAATCCATACTCAGCCTCAGATGCATGCATGACTTGAATCAACAATAGCGTCTGGAAGAATAGGCTCGCCCCCTATTACGTTAGACCAATGATTGGTGAAATATGGGTATTAATTCACCTTTACTTAACCCTCCAGGGATAAAGGTTTGATTATATGTATGTATGTATATTGTTAAATTAAATTTTGGTTTTCAGGGATTTTTCATTTAATTTACCATGTTTGTTAGAGAGATTGGATCCTTATGATTTACGCTATCGGTTGTTGACAAAAAAAATGGTTTTTTTCTTCGGATTTAAGTCGGTTCGACTACCGGGTGTGGCAAGCGAGTTTTCGAAAATGGAATGCAACTTTGCTTCTTTAAAAAAATTCCATCCTTCATAATTTTTCCAGATTTAAGTGTGAAGTTCGATTGGGTTACTAGTATAAATAACAAGGTTTCGAATAATTTTATTTTTATGTATTATTCACATATATATGTTATGTATTTTTGTTTTACAGAATGGAAACTTCAGTAGAATACGCGATGCTGTGTGCTTCGGGCAGACGTCGACAATCCCTTCAGAGATTACAAGCCAAACAAGACAAGAAGTTTTGTTCATGCTAGTATAATTTTATCTGTGATTTTATACACTCTACTATCTTATTAATATAGCCGATAATATTTGCTATAAACACTTTATAAATATTTTGTAAATATCCTTCTAAAATCTAAAGTATTTCTAACCAACATTATTTACTCCCAAAAGTGTCTACATGTAATGAGACTGATTTTTTTTCTAGTTCATGGAACTAAATGTTATATTCAACATTCCATTTTATAAGTGACGGCAAACCTTGAATAAGAGTCAGAAAAAAAAACAATAAAAGGATTCAACCAATAACGCGCACTCCTTGAGCCCGTAATTTGTTTGAATATAATCTGTCATTGATTAATGGGTTCGACTTGGTCCATACCACCACCAAAGAGAATAAATAACGCTCTTTGCGCAGCTAGAGTACATTGTCAAGTTATTTGCCGGTCATCATGCATAGAATAGTGGTCAATTGTATTAATATGTATTGCCATATTGTTTTCTTGATTTGCATGTTGAGTACCTTTACTATGTGTCATGTTTAAGAGGCATGTTCGGAAAGCTTTAATGTCTGGACGAGATTGTACGATAATATTAAGATAGCCTGGTCCCTTAAAAAAAGTACAGGGTACACAATCATAGTCGACTGTGTTTAAATATTATTTTGCTTTAAATTAACTCCAAATTCAACTTTTTGATCGTGGTTTTTGTGGAAAACGGCAAGCTGTCAAAGGTCACACTAATCACAGATAATAGAGCCAAAAAGAAGTAAGACAGTTCGTATTTGTAAAAATGTAAGTTTGAACGCAAATTAATTTTAATTAATTAAACACGAAAATGCGTGCAGTACGAAAAGAACTTCATCAACACGCTCAAGCTTTTAATGAACTCATGAAAAATGGGGTTCTTCAAAAAGGGCATTACAAAGTTTCTTCAGGGTCAGCAGCATGAGTCCAACGCCCGTGGTGTTGCATACGTCCATAGACCACAGTAACCACTTCCCATCATGTGGGCTGTGTGCTTATCAGCCACCTAAATGGTATAAAGGAAATTGTAGTAAAATCAATGTTCCCGTGAAGTGGCTAAAATTGGAAAGAAAGAAAGAAGAAAGAAAAGAAAGAAAAAAGGTTTATTGCGACACAGCATACAGTACAAGCAAGACTTGACAAATTTGAAGGGACACAGCCTTCTTCAGTTCACGGGATAGTATTTTACTACAATTACCATTATTATTATTATAATTAATTGAATTTCTTTCAGAAAATTTCGATCGGTAAAAATATAGAACTACATGGACGCGAACTGTCAAAACGGACCTTTTATTTAGTGATGACTAGACTACCAATTGCCTGTCGCAAAACAATGAAGCTCGTTGGTTATATCTTTTAATACAGAACAAGCCTGATTGACTGCAGTGCATTGATTTCAACAGAGAGTAAGTAATAAATTGCCAATGTCTTCAATGTCTCAGAGCAGTGGTATCTTTATAGTACTGCTGTTGTCACCTAAGTCGTGTGGTACTAACTCTGTCTCGCTCACCCTCATTGTCATTCAGAACGCTAGAATAGAGTACGCTGTTGTTTATTGTTGAGATGCCAACAGCCGTAGTATATAGGATTTATATAGTCCTACTAATGTTAAAATAATCGAAAGACTAGTCCTTTACATCTAGGGCTATGAAAAAACAGAAATGCTCAAATAGCATTTAAAGCAAAACATATAAGGACTGATTTTGATTAACGACTACTACAAACATGTTCAAAGTACAGAGCGCATGTGATTTAACTGATATCTTTGAAAGCTTGTGGTGGTACATATCACGTTTATTAAATACGAAGCACAAAAATACGTTCAACTGTATGTGTCTAATGGCTGAGAAATCGTTGCCTAAGCACAAAAATGTAATTTATTTAGTTTTGAACCTACAATTATTGACAATTGTATGTGCTCTTAAAGTATACGTGGGTAAGAATAAATGAAGTACTTTTAAGTAGGTACCAGCAGATTTATATGATCTATTTCAGAGTGATCTAATTAAAATTAAAAATCTTTTTAACATCATACAAGAATTTTGACTACTTACATGAAGAGCTAAAAAATTTTATTACTTTTAAATTTTTGTGTAAGTAACTTTTGAAAGATTTATAATAAATTATTTGCCTATATTTGATCTCGAATACGTTAAGCTATATTATATCAGTAAGTATATTACTATACCTATTATTATTATTCTATAAAGGACGTGTTAACCTGTTGAGCGATGTTGAATAATTGTTTCATAGCTTTAAAATGTGTTTGATGTGTGATATATGTGGGTACCTTTACGATTAATAGAGATTTAGCGAATGCATGATTATCAATTGTAAGTTTTTTTTTTCAAATACATAAGTAGATTGTGATATGTTGTATCTAAAAGTACTCGTAAAAATGTACATCTTGTCTTCACCGTGTCTCCTACGGAAAAATTTCATTTAATTTCATACAGTCTATTTATTAATTACATCTGAAACCGCTAGTAATACGTCCTTAATGTCTTTATTATACCTACGTACAGTCGCCCTTAAAAGTTGCTGCACACTAACTCAAATTTACAAACGTATCTTTACATTAAAATAAGTATTTCAATTAATAAATTGATAAATAATTGTATTTGTAATCTTCAGAAGACAAATTTAATATTTTTCAACATGTATTTATTATTTTATGTAAAGTTTTAGAACTAAGATGGTCGTTAAGATAGAATGTGTTAAGAAGATTATATGGATGGCGACTGTACCATAATATACCTACTATAATAAATATACCTACTGTATGTTGTAATTAGGTATTCTAGTCTTAATTCTAGTCATATTTTATATCAAATCGTTAATGTGCTGAAATTGAAATTAAATATTTTGAAATTATTGTGATCGTTTGGCTTAATTTTTATATAATGAATATGTTAAAATATAATAAAATTTTATTCTTGACCAAATTGCGATATATAATATACATAATATTAGTGTAAAGTGTGTCAATTTGTTAACAATTATTATCTGATGGTGTTTTCTGTGTAATTAAATAAATTGAATTTAAAATGTCTATAATTAACACCAAACCTAAAATTTGATTATTCGACCCGCTAAAAAGAAATATGATTAAATGGGCTTACCTACTTGTTATCGGTACCAACATTGACGTAATAAGCTTAGCAGCTTCATGCTATCCTGCTCAAGTTATAGGTACTTACATATGTGTGCAACATACAAGTTTGTCCAGATTTTATTTATTACTCTAGCAGTCTGGAATAATACATTGGATTGGGTGTATTTTTATACCTGAAATAGGTTGTGGAAACGGTAACAGAAATCCGGGCGAAGCCCGAACACACATCCAGACATCTTCATATAGGGGTTGGGTAAAGTTGGGGTAGTTTTGAAATTGAGCAGCTTTACTGAAAAGCGTTTAATATGAAAGTACAGTATAGTGTCCAAAAATTACTATGAGCAACTTCTCTAAACCGCATCGGGATGTAGGTATACAGGGTGGAGATTTTCTACCATTATTGGAAAAAAAAAACTGTAAATACTGGAGATAATGGTTTCCACTCAAAGGAAACATTGCCCTATTTTTAAAAAGAAGCAAAACTGCATTCGTGTATTACCGAAAACCCAGCAGTCAAACCAACTTACCTAAACCTAAAGCTTCTCTTTCATGGATTTCCATTTATTTAATTTACCGGGGTTTTTAGATTTGATTGATAGAATTGATCATAAGGATCAATCTTATCAATTAAAGATATAAATACACAGCACTTTTTTTTCCGGATTTTAGTCGGTACGACTACCGTATGTGCAAACGATATTTCGGAAATCTTTGAATGTAGTTTTGTTTTCTTTATAAAGAAAAACAGGAATATTTCCTTGGAGTGGAATTCGCTATCTTCAGTATTTAGAGTGCTTTCCCTCCACATTTCCAATGCAGTATCTATCGGTATCCTCTATCTAATATTAACATATCGTTCTCATCATGTGGACTATTAAAGAAGATTACTATGATTACTTACTACTTAAGACTATTTAAGAGAAATATTACATCGGATTTAGTGGCATATAATAATATGAACATTCGAGTGATCTGAAACCAACCAGCATCCAGGGCGCTATTCATGAAACATCGAATGGTCGCTCATGGCAATGGCGACACAAGTCATTATTATTTGGTTTATAATAATAGTTGACACCAAAAATATAACAATAGAATAATTACTTGTTTATTCTAATATGTTGGAAAAGTGCTTTAAATACCGGAGATTTCATTCAAAGGAAACATTCCCTGGCTTCATGTGGACAGTGTAGGTATGCAGCGGAGGACGTTGCTTCGCCTTACCAAAGACATACACATTAACTATTTCAATTAAATAAAAGGAAATCCATGAAAGAGGTTTATGTTTAGTTAAGTCGATTCGACTACCGGGTATGGCATTTTCGGAACTCTTTGAATGCAATTATGTTTCTTTTTAAAAATCAGGGATTGTTTTCTTTTAGTGAAATTCGCTTCAGTATTTAGAGTAGATTTTGTGAAGAAACTGTAAATTAAATAGGGAATTCAAAAACCAATTAAATTTGTTTTGAATTAGATTTTTTTTAATATAGGAAACGTTACTTAGGCTTCGCCTTGCCTGATGTATGATGATGATGTATGAAGCTGAAGGCAAAGTCTCAGAAAAGAGAGTCACCATTACTTACACATACCATGTGACAATGGTGACACTCAGCTTGACGGTCTCATCATATGCTTTTTCACGCCCCGCTTAAAGGACCCGGGACTGCAGGAAGAAGGAAACAAGTTAGCTAAAACACACCTCATTTATAATATTAAGTGATAGGATATTAGTTACATTTGAAACTCTGAGCAGTAGTCGCTCCCGTAAAGGCCAAAGATTTATTTCATTAATTTAAAAACAGCTAGCAATTATTAAACATTATGTGTTTAGATATTCCATCACCATCAATTATTTTTAAAACTAAGAACAAAGCTTCGTGTTTCAAAGACTCATTTCCAATAAAATTCGATACTGTATTTGGCTTGAAACTCTATACTGAGGGGTCGTGGGTGGGTTCACCAAACTGCAATCATCTGGCCCCTTGCACGCACGTGATACGTACGCTTGCAGTATTTAATTGGAGTACACTCTAAATTAGACTTCACGCCGAAGCATTAGGAACTAAAATTATATGGGTCTGCGTAATAAGCTGCAATCCAGTGACAGTGCCCCTCTATATGGACTTTGTTGTAAGGACACAGTGTCCAAATTAGCCCCTCTCTGAAGGACGCATCGACCCCATCACGCAGACGCGGAAGCTTATGTGCTACGTCACACTAGCGCTAATCTTGCTCTTACAAAAGGTTGTTTTCGTATCGCTTCGTCTCTGTATTATTCCGTGATGTGATCTTTCTGTTTTGATTATCTAAAATTATTTCCAGTATTTATTTTGAGTATATTTTCTTTTATCTTATTAGGTATGTTTCTGATACAAGGCACGGCTGTTTCCTACAGACGCATGGAACAAAACTGTAATAGTGGTTGCGTGTGGTTCGTGGCTAGCTTCATCCCGTTAGCCAGTTTGTTTATGTATTGAAAGACAACAGATTGGTGCAGCCGGCTTCTGAGAGCTCCGTAATTCGAAGCAACGCGTGTTTTCAGTAAGACGCGAATTATGAATGAAGCTGTTTGAATGGACATTTCTGCGATCGAATAATGAAAAGTGTGTAAAGGACCGAACTACGTGCGGATGTAGTAAGTTTTTACAAACAGCGAATTATCCGCATGAACAAGTGAAGTGTTGACATTTGTATTTACTAGCGAATAGTAAAACGATTCCCGGCAACGATATTCAAGTTAAAAACCTTGTAACCACGAAAATAAACAAATTGTTATATCAGGAATTCAAGGTAAGATTTAATAGACTAAGTAAATATACCTATTATATTAGTACTACACTTAGATTTGAGACCGTTTAGTAAATGTAAGAATGTTATAAGTAGGTACGTTAGTACCTACGTATTTATATAATACCTATATCCATATTATAATTTATCACCATCATAAAAAGAGTAGATAAATAGGTGTTTCAGAATATAAAAGAAGAGCCTAAAAATTTGCCTCAATTATGAATAAAATTGTTAGACTTCTTAGTTTACATAGGTAGGTACGTTAAATTAATATTAACGAAAATTTTACAACATTCTGTTTAGCTAGGTATGTAGCCTGTAGGTAAATTGAAGTAGATAGTACTGAAGTACACTCGAGAGCAATGAATCCGGGTCACTTAAAGAATCCTAAAAATCTCGGAAACTAAAAATGCTAGGTTAATGCAATAAATTGTATTTAATAGACAATGTAATACTCCTTAAATGAAGGTATTAAAACTTCTTAGTTATTGTAAAGTTATATCATAAAAAAATCAAATTTGAAAAAGGGCCACTTTCGAAGATGGAACTACGAAATTACAGCATTTGGTGTTGCTTTTGTTTGTAATCTGTCATTTATGTGGGTACATAAACCATGTTGATAGTGCTCTATATTCATTAATCAAGCTGAAATTATGTCGCTTACGCCTGAAGAATGCACCAGAATACTTACAATGCTGGAAACCGGCCGGAGTCAGCGCGATACAGCCAGGACTGTCGGTGTGTCGCTGTCAACAGTACAAAGAGTTCTCCGACGTTACGAAGAAACTGGTTCTAACCTACGCAGACCAGGAACGGGCAGAACCAGGTGTACCACAGCACGAGAAGACCGATACTTGGTGAACACCATGCTTCGAAATCGCTTTCTCACAGGAACTGAACTCACCAATCAGTTTCGACGCCTCGGAGGAAGTAACCCAAGTGCATGGACAGTAAGACGTCGGCTTGCTGAATCTAACTTAAAACCCCTTAGACCTGCAAACGGCCCTAAACTGGAGCGTGGGCATCGTATTTCGAGACTAAGTTATGCCCAGAGCCACGTAAATTGGAGTATTGAAGATTGGTCAAAAGTTATGTTCTCCGACGAATCAAAATTTATGCTCTACAAGCACGATGGAAGACACAGAGTGTATCGAAGACCAGGGGAAAGATTCAAGCAAGCATGCATCGAAGAAAAAGTAGCCTACGGTGGTGGGTCTGTACTTGTGTGGGCCGGAATTTCTTCTGAAAGTCGCACAGAGCTGGTGATCATAGAAAACGGCTCTTTAACTAGCGTAAGATATGTGGAAGAAATCCTCAATGATCACGTTGGTCCATTTATGGTCAATTTAGGTGAGGATGCTATATTTATGCATGACAATGCCAGACCTCATACAGGTAGGATTGTGAATGACTACCTTCAAGAGATGAACATTACTCGTATGGAGTGGCCAGCGCGCAGCCCGGATATCAACCCGATCGAGCATGCTTGGGACGAGCTAGGCAGATGCGTAAAACAACGAAACCCTCCCCCAATCACGCTTCGTGAGCTCAAAATTGCTCTCACAGAGGAATGGGAGAATATTCCCCAAAATCGTATAAGGAACTTGGTGTACAGCATGCCAAACCGCGTAAACGCAGTAATGGAAGCACGAGGAGGCAATACGAAGTATTAAAATTCAAGAAAATCGTAATAAAGTTCAAAAATTTCATGTTTCCTATTTTTGTTTTAAGGAGAGATCAGCAGTTTTTTTCTTTATGTAATTTTGTGTTAATAAAATGTATGGTGACTCATATTTTTTTTACTTTCATTTAAGGAGTATTACATTGTCTATTAAATACAATTTATTGCATTAACCTATCATTTTTAGTTTCCGAGATTTTTAACATTCTTTAAGTGACCCGGATTCATTGCTCTCGAGTGTAGTTTATCTATTGATTGAAGATGCAGCATTGCGCCTATTGCATCTTACTAGATTCCAATAAGAAGAATGAATGGGATTGGAATGGAATAGAATGTTAATAGTCTTTTAGCAATACATTCTGACATTTTTAATAACACATACAATGATACAAAGGAAGATAGAAACACCATACCTATTTGTTACTCCTTCGGAAATGGATAAAACCAAAAAAAAAATGACCTAATGGTATCTACAACTTACTTAAGACCCACTTACTGATATTTTTTTTTATTATAAATTAAACCAAATACCTATTACCTTAAAGATCAATATTAATGGTACCTAAATTTAAATACTCAGGTACTCAAATACCTACCATTGCATTGACATCGCTACACTACTACTAGAAGTCTAATTGCTGTGTACTGGTGGTTTGAAATACAGAATTCTTCCTAGTTTAGGCACCAGTGTCCCACATAAAAACTAAGTATATATTATAGATTAAGACAAATATAATTGTAGGTATATTCCAAATAGGTGGTGATGAAAAAATGCTTTAACGAAAAATAGGTTTTTTAAATATTGTAACATGTTTTTAACATCGGTACGGTCCTGAATCGTATACTCTTTTCTCGGCCGGATTTCCGGTAACTCGGTTTGCTACGGTTTTGTAGAGCGTTCTCTACACAGATACCTGTGATTTGAAATTTGTTATAGAGTAGGTAAAACATTTAATGGTATTAAAATATTAAAATTTTAGTTTCATATATTTTTCAGTAGTTAAAAACTAATCAACAATATATGAAGTTCAGTGTAGAGACGCTTTACAAAACTGAAGCAAATCGATCTCAACCGTAATCTCATTCTTCTTCTTGATGTGCGAAATAAAAAGTCAGCAAATTCAAATTCAAGTTTATTGTGAAACTCTATGTTTCATAGTACAGTGATGGTAGGGGTGGTATTGACATACAATATTTTAATAAAATTTATATAAACTAATAACTAATATACAACTAAATATAATTTTTCTTTAATGTGCATACCTATAGTAAGTTGTACATTAATGAAAAATTATATTTAGTTTACTACAGACAGACAGATAAGACTTTTTTATTATTGGACGGTCTTATCTTCTAAAACTCGTGTTTTATATTCCAGACAATGAATTTTAATTAGTCTTACCTAATAACTTGTTAGTTTCTACACTTTGCTGTGGTCGAAATAAAACAAAACCAAAGGTGTTTGTTGAATCCTATAAAGTGTAGGTACTCGCACGGCACACCCCTCTATCTAAGTATGTGTATGCATATGTAACTAACTTAGAGAGGCATTTGATGCAACCGAATTGTAAACTAGATGACGAGTAACAATATTGATCGTAGCTTACCTGCGTTGGAATCTGTAAACTATTTGGCAACAATTTCGACTGTTCTCAGTGTAATAGAACCTAAGATAACATAATGTAAACAAACGCGTTTCAATACAAACGTCATAGTTATATCTGTAGATATGAACGTCGAAAATTATCTACGTGGGTGTTGCGTAAATTTGCTCCTTAGGTAACATAATGTAGGTACCTAATTAATGTTTCGTAAAACGCAGGAAACGTTGCCAACCACCATGTGAATTAGCTAACGCCTTGGAAACTTAATACTATACTGAAATATTGTAGGTAATGAGTAAGTTTACGTTTTTATGAATATTACCACCCGTGGTCCCACCGCTACGATTCACTGCTGTTGTAGAGACGGATCCACGAGGAAATTATTTTCCCTGCTGTCTCTATTGTAGTGGGTATATTTGACCCGTAAATTTCTGTGTGTCTACCAATGCCTCGATTCTGCTAAAGTAAAACTACAGTAAATCAGCAAACGGTGTAAATAATCTGACAAAAAATACAGCTTTAAAATGACTTTGTATTACATAATTTTCACCCTTTTACCACCAACACTCATTTAATAGCGACAAAATAACGTTTGTCAGGTCAGCTAGTAATAGTATGTAAAGTAATATCCAAAGGCTTGAAAATAATTTACATTTTATTTCCCTTCAGCCGGTGTAGCATGAGAGACGGCCGCGTGAATATTTTCTCACCCTACTCATATCCTCATGTTTTAGTCATTGATCTCTGTATATTCAACAATATTGCTAATATGGTTGCACCTTTGGACGGAGCTTTATTAATCGAAATTAGAACATTATACATTCATATTAGGTACTGGCTCTACTAGGTTCATTGTCGTGTATTCACTTGGGTTCGTAGTTTCTTATGTTAACTGTAACATATACAAACACTAATACCGTTTGCCAATGCGTCAAATCAGAATTTCTCTAAACAAGGATGAATACAGTTGACATAGTTTGATTATTCTGCACCAAATTGTTGAATACTCGGAGCAAGTCAGTGCACAATAAATTGCCTATTAGAAAATTCAGACCATGTTTAATTATTTACAGTCTTACACAACGATGCGCAAGATAGCTCCTACCAGTATCTGATTAATGCACAAATTAACACGCGGATAGACATTCCACTTAAGTAATGCAGCGAATCACCATATTATCTGATAAATAGATTTAGCTGGGTATTATCATTCCACTCAGCCCTGAAAGATTCATGGAATGTGATAGTGAACAGATGTTAATTCGTTAATTTGAATGCAACTACGAACAAGGGGAATTGCTATCTGTACGATCGGTTACTCTCACTAATTGCTATTTAAATATGTTAATTTATTACAGCGAATATTTCGTTCATATTCCAAAGTTGCACGATAGGGCAATTTTTCTCCAAAATGCAGGAAACCGTCAACTTGTCTACTTTTATATTGACGGCGATGGATGGTTTAAATCACTCAAGTTCTTTGTTGATATTCTAATAATCATGGCGAGTCACGTGCTTATTGACCAAACTGTCTATTCTAGTAGTAAAAAAGTAAATTGGTACATAAATACACTACCGTTTACGTATAAAGGTGATAGGTTCCCATTTCTCTGTTGAGTATGGCAATAACAGTCAACCTTTTTAACTGAAACATTATTTTGAAACTTTTATATTTTTTTATAATATTAAAGGATAGATCCAATATCCAGCCAAGCTGACTGGCAAGCAGCAATTTTCAATAAGATATGACATGAAAATGAAGAAAAAATCTGTAAAAGATCTTGATAAAGCGGATCTTTAGCGATGGCTTTACGACCTGACAATGACAGTAGCAACTGGCCTTATCTATCGTTGACCCAACCCTTTTCACTGCCACCCGGTTCGTGCTAAGTAGGTATACATATCCTCACGATTATACCCTCCTAAAGTCGAAATGCACGTCTGTACTTAACAATCTTTTGCTCATTGGCAATTATCAAAACAAGAAATGTCCTTGTCAGAACAGTCGTTGTTGTATCCACTTAATGGTTAATCAAAAACACATTAATTTTGACTCATAGGTATATGTAACACTGAATTCTAGATAATTTAATGGGTTATAATCATTTTACGACTCTCAATTACGTAAGATATGACGAATTCTAGGCAGTTCAGGAGATAACATTCGCTAAACTGAAATTTTATTGCTTCTCATGCCGTACTGACATTGAATATACTCGTACATATGTTTCTCGTCTGTCTGCAAGTAATTCTTACTTATCAGACTGTTGGGATAATTTAGTGTGACCATTATTATATACCGCCCTGTAATAACATTCATTTGGCAGTATAAATTGAGATGATACAAAATTGAAAAACTTAGTACTTAAGCGCAAAAATTCAGATATTTGTAGTGGTTAGGTATATCTTTCCCGATAGCATAAGTTTTCTTTTTATCAGATTCAAAAAGCGCACTAGGATACGGTATTCTTTATAGTTTGCACGTACCTATCTTTAACACTACAAATACTTTTTTTTTTATACAATTTAGGTGGCAGACAAGCACACGATGGAAAGTAATTACCGTTACTTATGAACGTGTGTAACACCAGTGGAGTTACATCCGTGCTGCCGACCCTGTAAGAACAGAGATTGTATGTGCCCTCAGTGCAGAACACAAAATCAGAACAAGCCTTTGGTCTTCCCACTGACAGCACAAAAACTCTCCAGTGAGCTCTGACTACCCTACTCACCATCGGGAAAACAACACGAGGTTATTATAGCCGTGGTAATCTGTACTTTTAGTAGTCTCTTTTTTGTATCTAAGTCAGGTACTATATAACCAATACAACACAACTATATAACAAACTAAATAATGACTATATGATATAAATACATGACTTTATAAGAAAAACAACTTTCTTGTTAACATTTCTTTGTACAAAGAAACTTATTTTTGTCGAAAGTAGGTTTTAGTTTCGTTATACCGTACATTCGTTGACACATGGCTCAGTTATCGTCTGACCGTTCAAGGGTCGGCCCCGCCTTCCGCGCGGTCCCGCATTTGTTATCGACGGATTAGTTTTATACAATCGTCCTCTACCCTCCCTTTCATGACTTATCCCCGAATTTATTACATCATAGATGCAAGCATGCTATCACGAATAAATTAAAGGACCTATTACTATTTTAATGGCTGTAGTTTAATTATTGTAACGTGACTTGCTAATAAAGTTACGTGGGTGAGTAATAATATTAGGGAATTTCGTTTCGTTATTTGCTTGGGTAGAATGTTACTTGTTGCTTGGAATGTGCATTACGTGGTTATTAATTCAAATTGCCACACAAAGTTATAAAAATGTTTCTAACGCTTGGAACAAGTCTAAGTACCTTTTAAATTCATTATATTAAGATGGACCAGTGGTCCAATTTAGACCTCAAAATTTGTTGTTAAGCTGTTTTTCAATTTCGAGGATTATTTATAATTAGTTGTGTTTGTAATTGTCGAGACAATTTCTTCGTTATTTTTGACCCCAGGTGACGCCGGGCACATAGAGTTATTGAATAAAATAAAGGAATAATTACGATTTTCTGTTAGATATTGACCTTCCTAAGATGTGACCATTAGGTATACATCAGTTTATAAAAACAGTACTATTCAGTAGGTAGGTACCTAGTTTGAAAACTAGAGAAGATAGGTAATTGAATATTTTTTTTAAAGCATTTAGTATGCTAACTATTCAAATCGATTAAGACTATTTATACTGTAGATTGATGGCACTTGGTGGAATTTGTTGTTACACATATTGATAACTCACTTCAGGTGTAATAAGCAATAAAGTACCTAATGTGGAAAAGTACAAGTGAGTTATCAATATGTGCAAATCGATTAAGATTGGAAAAACATTGAATCAGTTCAGGCAGGATTAGAACTCACGATCTTTCCCTTACAGGGAATATGCTCTGATCACTTAGCCACTGAACCTTACCTGAAATCATCCAAATCTTCGTTCCAAAAATTATGTCGGATTCGAATCCACTAAAATGAAGTGCGCCTCTGGGTCGCTTTTGGTTGCCGATGGTGAGGTTGACTGGCATATCCCTCGTGAAGTACCTACCTACCTACCTAGTGAAGTCATCACCTCAATATGACACTTAAAAAAACTGTACTAATGAACTAAATACAATACACATGGTTTCATTACTAGGTACTCCCTACTAAATCCTACGCTCTTAAAACTGTATTACAAAATAGTAAGTTACTTAAGACCTCAAGAAACGTGTTGTGTTCCTGGCAGTGAGTATTCAATTCATTTATTTCTCAACAAACGTAGATGGAGCTCACTGGAGAAGTCGTGCTGTCAGTGGGAAGACTAAAGGCTTGTCCTGCTTTGTCTTCTACACTGACGGCACAGAAACTCTGTGCTTACAGGGTCGGCAGCGCGAGTGTGGTTCCTCTGGTGTTACGTGTTACACACGTCGTAAGGCCACGGTAACCACTTTCCATCAGGTGCGCCGTGTTCTTGTATGCCACCTAAGTGGTATAAAAAAAGAAAACGGCCAGTGAACGTTCCAAATATGATCGAAACCAAACTAAATCCATATAACACAAGTTGTTTAAAAAAAAATTAAAGCCATTAAAACATGTTTAAAGTCTCAAGTCGTTCCGGAGGAGTGCGACTTCAAACAGCGTGATACGAGATTTTTATTATGTTAGATGAGGTAGATCATAGAAATATGAATAAAAATAAACTATTTATATTATGAAACTGAAGAGTTTGTTTGTTCGTTTGAACACACCAATCTCAGAAACTACCAGTTCGCATTGAAAAATTAAATATTTTTGTATTGAATAGTCCGTTTATCGACGAAGGTTTTAAGCTATATGTCATCACGCTACTACTTAAGAAAACGGAGCTATGATCATAAATGTCAACAAATCCGGCAGATTTCTATACATTATTTCAAGACTGAAAAATAACAGGCCTAAAGAGGAAAAATGAGGTATCTAAAATACATGTACCACTGGCGAAGTTGGGGCGAGTCAGCTAGTTTATTTATACATCTTATTATTGATTTAATTCTGTGATTTAATAATAGTTCTGTGATCTAGATAATGTTACCTCGAAAGTCTTTTTAAAAACATAGCAATCGCGCTTTATTGTAGGCTGGATATTTGGACATAGTGCATTTGCATTGTTTCACGAAAAATAGTTTATTCCAGGGTGGTGGCGTGGATAAAAACGCGGGGGGTTTCATAGTGAACGAGGTGGCAGTGTGGGTGTAGTTTATTGCTTCACTATCTCGGGCGGTGGATTCACGAGGATCTTGCTGGCTGATAGCGTGATTTCTACTGATTGTCATCTCTTCTTACGATTTCATTGCCTTTTTACGGGGGTGACCTTTTCTTTATCTGTTAGTGTCCTATAACGTTTGATACGTGGAAGAAATTGTTACTGTGTTTAAATTTAAAAAGGTTAGTCACTACTTTTACATAACTGAATTAATTAGCTGAGTGCCACCATTGTAATATTACTTAGAGTATGTAATGCTGACTATCTTTCCTGAGCCTTTGTCTTTTGCTTACCATCAGGCGAGGTGATGTCAAGTTGGCGTGTCCTAGATAAAAAAAAATGGTAGTCATTAAGGAAATTGCCAAACGGAGCATCAACGCTAATATGAGGGATATGAGTGTTTATGCTCCGTTTGAGAGAGAGAAAGAGAAAGAGATGGAGCGTTAACTCCGTTTCTCTTTCTCGCCCAGAACACAAACTACCATATGTTATAGTAGGCCAACTGTCCCCAGGGCCCGAACCTACCTAAGGAAGCGTAAGGAGGTAGGACACGACGGTATCTCCCGTCTCAAATTGAGCAGTCCGTCTGGGGAAGTACCTCCGCCCTACAGAATACCACGGTTATAATAACCTTGTGTTGTGTTCCCGGTGGTGAGTAGGGTAGCCAGAGCTCACTGGAGAGGTTTTGTGCTGTCAGTGGATAGGCCGTAGGCTTAAATTGACACCACTGACTTGTAGGGGCGTGAAATGTTGGCGCGGCGGTCAGGGAGACCCGGTGAAACGGTTATCCGCTGGCCGCCCGCAGGTTGTACGGTTCCCGAATCTGGGGATCACTTAATCTCCGCCCCAGGAGGCTGAACCAGCAGCCTGTGTAAAGTGCCCGATGCTGTAGTCGTGCCGGAGGAGGAAACCGGAGTGGACTCGGCTACAGTATTTGGGAGGGGACCGGGGGCCCTTCCGCCCGCCGCGCCAGCCACTCACACAACCCCAGCTTGTCAGTGGTGGTACGAAGCCTAGCTTTGTCTTCTGCACTGGGAGCACAGAAACTCTCTATACCTTCCTCCCCCCCCCCCCCCACATAGGTCGGTCATGAAAGGAAAAAATAAGAATAACGTTACTACAGCGGTACCTTCGTCCACAATACATGTGGATTTCTGTAACATCAGGGGCCTACACACCAACCTCAACGCGGTCCATCTACATTTAGAGACCGCGCAGCCCACCTTGTTTTTTCTGACGGAGACGCAAATATCATGCCCAGCCGATACAGCCTACTTAATGTACCCCGGATACAAACTCGAGCATAACTTCCTGAGTCGCGCCGGGGTATGCTTGTACGTCCGGGATGATATTTGCTGCCGCCGTCTTCAAGGCCTTGAAGACAGGGACCTGTCAACTCTTTGGGTACGTACGGATCACGGTGGCCACACCCGTATCTTTGCGTGCCTCTACAGGTCTCACAGCGGTGACTTGGGTACAGCTCAATTGTTTGAGCATCTGCAGCGGTCTGCGGACAAGGTAATTGAGCAATACCCTACCGCGGATTTAGTATTCTTGGGGGACTTCAACGCTCACCACGTAGAGTGGCTGGGGTCTCCTAGAACTGATTTTGCGGGAAGGGCTGCTCATGACTTTGCACTGACCTACGGATTCTCTCAACTGGTGCATTCTATTACTAGAACACCAGAAATAGAGACCCATAGAAGCTCTATACTGGACCTTCTGCTGACTTCACGCCCGGACGAATACTCAGTAACTGTGGAAGCACCACTTGGTACTTCGGACCACAGCCTCGTTCGGGCGCAAGTGACTCTCACGCGGCCTGAACCACCGCGGCCACCTCAATGGTGGCATGTCTGGCACTACAAGTCGGCAGACTGGGATGGACTGCGAGAATTCTTCGCGTCGTACCCGTGGAGGCGGCTTTGCTTCACTTCAAATGATCCCAGCTCCTGTGCAACAGCAGTAGCTGATGCGATCCTAGCGGGTATGGAATGCTATATTCCGGAACGCTGGATCGCAACAGGAGAGAGCAAACGCCCTTGGTTTAATAGGCCCTGCAGAGAAGCAAGAGACCACAAGCAATCTGCATACAGGGCTTGGACCACGGCTCTTGCCAATAAAGATCCTAATATCACTGAAGTGAAGCGAAAGTTGAATGCCGCCTCGAGGTCTAGTGAAAAAGCTACGGCCAGGGCTAAGTTTGAGTTCATCGGCAGAATTGGCGAGCGGCTTGCGCGCTACCCATCTGGCAGTCGTGCATTTTGGTCGCTCGCCAAAGCTGCCGAGGGAAACTTCTGCCAGTCTTGCCTTCCACCGCTGCAAAAATCCGATGGTAGTCTGGCCCATGGCGCTAAGGAGAAAGCCGGTCTGTTGGGTAATCTCTTTGCGTCAAACTCGACTATGAACGACGGGGACGCCGAACCACCCATAATTCCCAGCTGTGGTGCTTCCATGTCTGAAGTTAAAATCACGCAACAGGCGGACCGACGTGAGCTTAAGTCCCTAGATGTTCGGAAGTCGAGTGGGCCGGATGGTATACCGGCGATAGTGCTTAAACACTGCGCCCCCGAGCTGTGCCCTGTACTTACACGCCTTTTCGCACTCTCCTACTCCGCGCGGCAGGTCCCAGCCTCGTGGAAGACCGCATTCGTGCACCCTGTACCTAAGAAAGGTGACAGGACAGATCCGACCAATTACAGGCCTATCGCTATAACCTCCCTACTCTCGAAGGTTATGGAGCGTGTCATTAATACACAGCTCCTGAGATACCTTGAAGGAAACGATCTACTGAGCGACCGACAGTACGGCTTTCGCCAATGTCGCTCAACCGGTGACCTTCTTGTGTATCTCACAAACCGGTGGTCGCAAGCCATCGAGAGTCGGGGTGAGGCACTAGCGGTCAGCCTCGATATAGCTAAGACCTTCGATCGGGTCTGGCACAAAGGTCTTCTTGCGAAGTTGCCGTACTATGGACTCCCCGAGGGACTTTGCGAATGGATCGCCAGCTTTTTGTCCAACAGAAGCATCCAAGCTGTCGTCGACGGCAGCTGCTCGGACCGCATGAACATAAACGCTGGTGTCCCACAAGGCTCCGTGTTGTCTCCGACGCTGTTTCTGCTGCATATCAATGACATGCTGTCTGATGGCTCCATTCATTGTTATGCGGACGACAGTACCGGGGACACGTGTTACACGGGCCGTGCAAATATCCCTCAGTCCGAGGTGGAGAAGAGTCGCGAACAACTTGTGTCTAAAATCGAGACTACTCTCTCTGGAGTATCCGATTGGGGACGACTAAACCTAGTCCAATTCAACCCCACTAAGACACAAGTATGTGTATTCACCGCTAAGAAAACCCCATTCATTGTAGCGCCGCAATTCCTGGGCACACCGCTTACCATCTCCTCGAGTATCGGGATCCTTGGTGTCGATATCTCCAGCGACGTCCAATACCGAAGTCATTTGCAGGACAAGGTTAAGTTGGCATCAAGAAAGCTCGGAGTGCTCAACAGGGCGAAGCAGTACTTCACTGCGGGGCAGCAACTCCTTCGTTATAAGGCACAGGTCCGGCCTCACATGGAGTACTGCTGTCACCTTTTTGCTGGAGCACCTGCATACCAGCTTGACCCCTTCGTCAGAGCTTCGTCCGTCAATAAGGCGGTGGGTGAGGCTTGCAGGTAAGGTTAGCTAGGACAGGAAGGCACAAATTATCTAAATAGTTTGAGGAACCAAATACCTTACGTATATAATATATACCTTTTCATGCATACAGAATTTATTTTTTATTAGACCGCGTCTCGGACCAGCGACATCGACCGTAGAAGTCGTACGCTGTTTTAAAATTGTTCGTATGCACAAGCACTAACGTTTTAACGGCTCAGTTGGTAATCTGTAGACACTCGTAACATTTTATTATAATTAAATGTCTCTGCTTAAACAAATTGTTGAAATTTTTCCTCGATTATCCCTAAGATAATTTTTTTACCCTTTTTTACTATAAGACGTGATCTTGTAGGTCACGTTATTTTTTTTCCAATCCAATATCTCCTTTTCATCCGAGCCCCAATCCGCCCATAGATTTATAATAATAATAATAATTCATTTATTTACTAGAATAATTAAAATCCATTTTTTTGTTACTAAAATTTTTTTTCACTTAAATGTAAGTTAGTAAGTTTATATTGCTGTCATACTCCTCCTTTCCATTTGGTTTAATTTTGGTTTTTAACGTGTGCCGCTGAAATCTTTACCTTCGAAAGGAAAGCCTGTGCTTCATACTACACAATATAGGAGTATCTTGAAGATAAAACTTTGTAAGTGATAAAATACAGATATTTTACTGACAAAATGTAATGACAAATTTAAATATGGACATTGCCTGTGGGGCATAAAATTGTATAAATTGTAAAATTGTAAGATTTTTGGTATGTTGAGATAATTTAATTATTACACTACTTAATTATTATATTACTAAATTTTATTGTATGCCTTCAGGCGGAGAATGGAGAAAGCATATTATATTATTTTACTGTATCACTATTGTACCCATTTTCACAATAAACTGATTTGATTTGATTCATCCATCAATAAGCAGGTTGGATTCAGCCTTTAAGACCTTCCTTTATATGGGCAAAGCCTTATTAAAAACATAAATAAATAAAAAAATATTATTGATAAGGCACTAAGCATTCCGGTATTTAATATAAGTAAAGTATTTTCTACTATTATTCCCACCTAATAAATTTTCAGTGACAAAACTTTCACATATTTTAAAAAGGAGGATATATGTTAGTGGTAGGCAAATGTGGAGTTGGCAATATTCCAATGGAAGTAAAATACCGGGTTTAAAATATGCAGCTACAACGTTACCAATATCCTGGAAAATAGCCGGACCGATGTATAGCCGCTGTACAAGTGGCCTATATTTTAGTTAACAATACATCTGGGAATCCTTCTCCCATAATATCGTATACCAATGACTACATATCCGTACGACCTCCTAGTTTGGTTGGACCCTATCAGAAAAACACCCGCTTGATGGTATCTTTTTAGGCCTCCCTTGGACTTTCTTCTAAATATGATAATCAATGCGCCCGCTAAATCTCTTTTTACACCCTTTGGATCTTTATTTCTAGCATGAAACATACAAACGAAGTTGCAGATTGACGTTTATTGTTCTCAATCAATCTCAAACGCATTGTGTTAAACAAACGCATTCACTCATAATTTCACACTTTACCCAAATATAGGTCGCTCAACATAACACTTACGTTAGTGTTAGTACAACAAATGCATTGTTAAGTACTCAAAATAGTCAAAATACATATGTTCTCAACTGAGAGCCGTTGACTAATACATTATCTTGGTTGTACCTTGTTCTCTGTGGTATCAACAAAGTGGTCTTTGAGCGAGTGTATCTGAGAGCTTCGTTAATACTACAAAAGCGCATAGTGACCGTCTGTTGCTTATTTGGTATTGCTTGAAATTATTATGTTGCTTTGTTTTCGTAGAATTTATGCATTTCAATAGACATCTAATTTGAATGATGTAGGAACATTCAAGATTTTTATATTATGTTATTATTTATGCATAATTTTATTTTAACTTCTGACAGTTAATTACCAAATACAAAGTCCAAATACCATCATGAGTCACACATTACTGATATTTGTGTGTATGAAGTGTTAACCCTCGCAATTGAGCTTATGTAGTTGGGAAGTAGATTGGCGTCAGTAGCATAGATAGATACTGGGTGATCTAACATCTTAATTACAAATCCGAACGTAACGTATAGACGCTGCCAATATTTAGGTGTTCGATAGTAGGTATATTAATACATTTTATTCTCTACCGCTACCAGAAGCAATCTTCAAATTATTATAAATCACATAACGTTTAATTTTAATGCGTTCGTATTCAGTAAAATCTGAATGTCCTGTATCCAGTACTTAATCTCCTAGAGTGCATACAATCTGCAATACCAATCTTTCAAGACTTCCCGCTGGACTGATAATAATCTAACCATCGAGCAACAGCAAACTGCTTCGATGCTGTTACTACCGATTCTGCATAGTTGGACCGCGGCCCGTCAGCACGATCCCCGTACCATTTACCCCATTGATATGTATGAAGTGTAATAAAATGAACTCTCGGAATTTTGTGTAATTACTTGGTATCAGAAAATATGTATAGGTTAAAAAAAATTAAGAATATTGGGTGAACCAAATCTCTAAAATTCTGTTGCAAACATTTTAAAAAATCGACATCCATATCTATGCAAACTGTACCGATACGTACCGTAGAAAATGTTTAGCAAATGTTGTAGTAATCAGCTGACTTTTAGAAATCAATGACCGGTGGGTGTTTCGTAGGTAAGTTTCATGAGCCGACGCGCGCGTATCATGACTAGAGAGGCCCCTAATTCCGAATTGCGTCTCCAGGTAGTGTTAGCAAACATGACCGTTATATAAAAAAATAAGTGAAAAATTAACATGATCTACCCCCTAGAGTTCCGAGAAATTATTTTTTTATACCTTATATATTGTTACTGATTCGACCTTTACACATCTTCTTCCTACAAAAACATACCGTATCTAAATTTTACAACCAAAAGTTTGTATATGCTGAAAGATTCGAAAATTTGGTCCTATGTTCACACATTTGCATATTTAGATGTGTACATATACTTGTACAGGAATAAGTTTTTCTCGTAGCACCTAAATCCTGGCAAATGAAATGTGTCTCGTTTAATATTTTCAGCGGAAAGCCGTGCAATAAAGTATGTTAGCGATTTGAGTAGAATATGCATTTAGTGGCACGACAGCTATAAATTCAGGAGCACCAAATGAACGAGCATCCGTTAGCACAACATTTTGTAGCTGGCTCACGACTTGAAACATGAAACAAAATCCGTAGAAAAAGTACAGGGTTTTCGAAGTTAGTCATTATATTATATAATTTGCAAGTAACGTTTTGTTCGCTGACAGGCTGTAAAAATAGCGATACATGCTGTAGTGGCGTGTGCTGATTTAAATGCAATTAATAATAATACTTTAGTATGTTAATTTAATTTCAATGGAATTTTGTATTACCGGTTTATCACCGCTGTATCATCTCGTCATCATCCTCATAGGGACTTTTTTTATACCACTTAGGTGACAGACAAGTACACGGCCCACCTGATGGGAAGTGGTTACCGTGGCTATGGACGTATGCAACACCAGGGGTGTTACACTCGCACTGCCGACCATGAAGAAACCTTCCTCCTCTTGAAGAACCCCATATTGTAGGTGCTTGGGAAAACCGCAGCAGGGAGGTCATTCCACAGCTTGAGTGTGCGTGGGATGAATTTTCTTTCATACCGCACAGTGCGCACCGTCTTAGGTCGCAATGTGTGAGGACGAATTCGCTGCGTATGGCGAGAGGTGCGATGATAGAATATAGTTGTGGGCATCATGTCAAGTAATTCATCTGAGCACAAACCATTGTATAGGCGGTAGAACACACACAGCGAGGCAAAGTCCCTCCTAAGGCTAAGAGGTTCCACACTAAATGCGAGTATGATTGTCAACCAGCCTCAACGCCCGTCTTTGCACCGAGTCGAAGGGGTCAAGCTGGTATGCAGGCGCTCCAGCAAAAAGGTGACAGCAGTAGACAGTACTCCGTGTGGGGCCGTGCCTTGCAAAGAAGGAGTTGCTGCCCCGCAGTGAAGTACTGTCCTGTTCCTTGATGCCAACTTAACCTTGTCCTCCAAATTACTCTGGTACTGGACGTCCCTGGAGATATCGACACCAAAGATCCCGAAACTCGAGGAGATGGTAAGCGGTGTGCCCAGGAATTGCGGCGCTACAATGAATGGGGTTTTCTTAGCGGTGAACACACATACTTTTGTTTCAGTGGGGTTGAATTGGACTAGGTTTAGTCGTTCCCAATCGGATACTCCAGAGAGAGTAGTCTCGATTTCAGACACAAGTTGTTCGCGACTCTTCTCCACCTCGGACTGAAATATATTTGCACGGCCGTGTAACACGTGTCCCTGGTACTGTCGTCCGCATAGCAATGAATGGTGCCATCAGACAGCATGTCATTGATATGCAGCAGAAACAGGGTCGGAGACAACACATAGCCTTGTGGGAAACCAGCGTTTATGTTCATGCGGTCCAAGCAACTGCCGTCGACGACTGCTTGGATGCTTCTGTTGGAAAAATCGATCGAAAAGACGATCCATTGGCATAGTCCTGTGGCGGTACCACATGTACCCAACGCCATCTAGCGACAGCACGCCGAATGAGGACAACTCTAGGAATCCTACATCGCGCAAGTGATGTTCTCGCGCTGGTACAACATATGTACATCAACCCAACGACAATCGTTGGGCCGTGGCCCACCAGGGGTGATCACCTTCCCTTTGTATGGGAGGAACATCACACCTCGTTCCTCCACAGTCCCTCGGGGTGTCCATAGTAAGGCAACTTCGTAAGAAGACCTTTGTGCCAGACCCGATTGAAGGCCTTTGCTATATCGAGGCTGACGGCAAATGCCTCACCCCGATTCTCGATGGCTTGCGCCCACCGGTTTGTGAGATACACAAGAAGTTCACCGGTAAAGCAATGGTGGCGAAAGCCGTACTGTTGGTCGCTCAGTAAATTATTTCCCTCAAGGTATCTCAGGAGCTGTTTATAAATAACATGCTCCATTACCTTCGAAAGAAGGTAGGTGATAGCGACAGGCCTGTAATTGGTTTGATCTGTACTGTCACCTTACTTAGGCACAGGGTGCACGAATGCGATCTTCCACGAGGCCGAAACCTGTCTCGTGGAGTATGAGAGTGCGAAAAGGCGTGTAAGTACAGGGCACAGCTCGGGGGCACAGTGTTTAACCATCGCCAGTATACTGTCCGGCCCACTCGACTTTCGAACATCTAGGAACTTAAGCTCGCGCCGGACCACCCATTGCGTGATTTTAACTTCGATCATGGCAGCATGCAATCTGGGGATGATGGGTGGTTCAGCATTTCCGTCGTTCATAATCGAGTTTAACGCAAAGAGACTACCCAAAAGATCGGCCTTCTCCTTAGCGCCATGGACCAGACTACTGTCGGATTTTTGGAGCGGCGGAAGGCAAGACCGGCAGAAGTTTCTCTCGGCAGCTTTGACGAGAGACCAAAATGCACGACTCCAAGATGGGTAGTGCGCAAGCCATTCGCCAATTCTGCCGTTGAACTTAAACTTTGCCCTAGAAGTTGCCTTTTTAATAGACCTCGAAGCAGCATTCAACTTCCGCATCACTTCAGCGATGTTCGGACTCTTATTGGCAAGAGCCGTAGTCCAAGTCTTGTAAGCAGATTGCTTGCGGTCTCTAGCTACTCTTCAAGGCCTATAAAACTACGGGTGTTTGCTCGCTCCTGTCGCGACCCAGCGGTTGGGAATTTAGCATTCCATACCCACTAGAATCGCGTCAGCGAATTCTCGGATACATTCTAAGTTTGCATTTAAGGAGCCCGAGGTCCGCTTATGTTATTGATAGATATGTCGGCATTTCCTAAAGTGATCAGACCTGTAAATTCACTATATACCCTTGTATCATCTATCCGAATTAAATTTTTAGAATTTTAAATATTGTTTTCAAATTAAATCACATCAAACGCTTCAATGATTTAATTTTAAGTCATAGAGTTAAGAACTTTGTATTATTTATTTGTTTACGTAATACGATTTAACGTTACCTTTCCTTGATAACAAAGAACCTCGTTATAAATCAAAATGTATTTTCCTCAAACAACTGGGACTTAGTTATTGAAACTTTCAGGATTATTTATTATATTGATGGAGGGACGTTTTAACACCGTGTTTTAATTTAAAATAGCTCTCGCTAAAGATGTATTAATTTGTTTTCCCTCACAGAACCGTTTATGTCGCTTCTCGTTATAATTTAATAGGTAACTTATGTTGTAAATATTGAAATGTTTTGGACGCTGAACATTGAAATAGGTACCAATGTTGTTGAAGATTAAGTGATAAATTTTACTACTATTTATATTGTTGATTGATGGCACTTGATGGAGTTTGTTGTAACACATATTGAGAACTAACTTGTACTTTTCCACAGTATTTTTTATTTGTTATTAGACTTGACCGGTTTCGCCTTATGGCATCCTCTAAGGTTTTCTTAAGAATGAAAACCGGTCAGGTCTAATAACAAATAAAAAATACTGTGGAAAAGTACAAGCGAGTTCTCAATATGTGTATAAATTTTATTGTCTGCAATATTTATAATACATGCATTTAGATTTTGTACTGTCAGTGGGAAGACAAAAAACTTGCTCTGCTTTGTCTTTTACACTGACGGCACAGAAACTCTTGTGTTTACAGGGTTAGCAGCGCGAGTGTGACTCCCTTGGCGTTGCACACGTCCATAGGTCACGGTAACCGCTTTCCATCGGTATGGTATATAAAAAAATTGTATCAGAGCTATAGGTAGTTGATAAGTAGTTTTGTGATCTTTGAGCTTACTGCTATTTCTAGGTTGAACCCTGTTTTTTACTTAAGTACTACCAGTTTCAAAGTACAAAAGATTTCATATGCAACTTAGGCGTATGTGTAAGATCTGACATAAAGTGTTCGCCTTAATGTTATTTCTTAAAGCCACTTTCCTTCAATATACATACATTATGTAGACAGAAGACAACATATTTAATGACGGTTACAACCTACTCATTGTCTCATTCTAAGACAATCCCATAATGACAAGTTGTACTGATATAACTACGTAATTGCTATAATGATAATTAGGATCATTATTATCTATTTGCTTGTTCGTATCCACTCGAGATGGTGCCCTCAAATTACTAAATTAGACGAGTGAATCATTTCATCTACAAATAATCAAGATATCTATTTGGTTTTCATGTTGAAAACTGGCCAATGATACAAATAAAAACTGCCTCATCATTAGTAAGTGCCAAAATTCTAAGATTTTGAATAGAATAGGAACTTTTTATTAGGAATATTAGTATTTACCTCCTTATTATTAGCCTTATTATTAGTACGCTGCGTTTAACCCCTTCAGCTATGCTAAATTGCTTGTGTTGGTAGTAGGCTCATATTGGTATTGTTATAACCACGGCCTCGAATCTACTAAAGCAACACCACTGGACAGTGCTAAAAAATCTATTTAATTATAGACTTTAGCGCAATGTTCTCAAAGTTAATAATTAAAAGGCTTTTGCAGAGTGAATGAAAAAGTATAATGAAACGCGTTTCATATAATTATGAGCTTCTGTGTTGTTCGTCTGTGTTGTGACAGTGGTTTTACTTTAGTAAAATCGAGGGCCAGAACCTTTGAACCCAGGACCCAGACTTTTCGACCCAGATCTTTCGATCGTTAGTTTGATTCCTCTTCCGACTATTTGCATTTCTATTCTATATATTATATATATATTCCATAGTTATAATAATAATGACAAGTCATCATCAAAATCTTATCGCTGGTTCCGTTTGCATCTTTTAAACCTATTGAAATCTTCTTTCTTATTAAAGATCGGTTACGTATGTGGATGAAAGGTATTATTAGTGCCATTTTGTACATGAACTTCATGACCTAACCTAACCTAACATTAACAATTCGATACAGAATAAAAATTGGTGAATCTATCCATATCGTATTCGACCCAGCGACAGAAGCGAGCGTGAATCTCCGTTTCAACAAGGTGGCCGATTTTGTTTTTGTCCGTATGTTTGTCAGTTCCAGTCTTGAAGGCGTATTACTTAATCGATTTAAACCAAACTTGGCATACATGTACTTTGATTAAGATACAACTTTTGTCGAGAGTTTAATAAGATTGAAAATGGGAGAAAAAGGGAGAAGTTTGCTACTTCGTTATTTATGAACAATTAAATTCAAAATTTGATTGAAACATAAGGCCATGATTCCTCACAGGTTGTTGTGAAAAAAAACACTCCTCGTAAAGGTGATCTTCATAATAAAAAAACGAATGAGAAAAAAGGGGGGACGTTTGCTGTAGCGTTTTTTTAGAACGGTTTGTCACTATTTTTTGGTGAAAAATTCAGGGCTGTTTAAAATAAGAAATTACTCTAAGTATCGTAAGGGTGCTCGTGAGGTACTATTCATAGTACTAGTCTTAATCCGATCAAGTCGAACTTAACTGCGATATCACGTTTATTCATGTAGTAGGACGCGGCGGTATTTCCACCTAATTGAGCAGTCCGACTGGGGAAGTACCTGCGCCCTACAGAATACCGCGGCTATAATAACTTCGTGTTGTGTTCCCAGCGGTGAGTAGGGTAGCCAGAGCTCACTGGTGAATTTGTGCTGTCAGTGGGAAGACTAAAGGCTTGACCTGCTTTGTCTTCTACACTGATGGCACAGAAACTCTGTACTTACAGGGTTGGCAGCGCAACTGTGACTCCTCTGGTGTTACAAACGTCCATAGACCACGGTAACCACTTTCCATCAGGTGGGCCGTGTGCTTGTCTGCCACCTAAGTGGTAATAAAACAAAATAGTAAAACTATACACCCAGTTTAGTTAAACTTGAATTTTTAATGTTTAGAAAATTGATCTCTAAAGAGTCTCGATTTTCAAGTCTGAAAAGTTCAATTAGGTATATCTCTTAATTATTCTTGGTATCAACTTTTAACTACTAACATTTATTAAATGTTAACATCTAGGTATGAATACTTAATTGAAAAAAAAAAAAAAAAAACAGCTAAAAATCCCAACTCATACAAAATTGATTTCAAATTCTATGAAGTAATTACTTGTCCGTTGGTATCAGAAAAATGGGTTACAAAACTTACAAACGATCGTCGTTGATGTAGGTATATTTACGTACACTGGTTTACTCGTGCAATCACATTGACCTAAATTATTTCATCCAATATTATAGTGCAGACACATGGTGTAGGACTATATCATTTAAATTATACATTAACTTATAGAAAGTTCAAAAGCATCTGTAATAACATATCAATCGAAAATAAATGTTATGGACGGTTTTTCTAACGAATTTATTTATATTAGGACCCATTAGCAAAAGTGAAAGAGTTCAAAATGATGTCGAACATGTGTTGATGTAAAAAATGTTTGTGTAGGAATTGTGGAATATGACAGATTAGATTTGAAATTTATTCATGTAGTCAAATTAAATAATTCAATACATCTTTTCTGGCTATGTAGATAAGTACTATGTTCATTATAACATATTTTTTATTAAGGTACTTACTACACCTTTGGTAGGTAGGTTTAAACATGATGGAATTATTTATTTGGTATTCAATAACTTCCGGATTAAGTAAATAATTTTAAAATCATACTAAACATACATAACATACTAATTATACGAATGCATATTAAAAATACTCTAAAAAGATTCACGTTTGTATTTTAATTTAACAGCAAAATGCAAGAATACTTTGCCTACTCACGATGAAATGCACAACGAATGTACACGTATAAGTACCTACAGTTTTACTGTACAAAAATCAATGTAATAATAACTAAAATACCTAGATCTATAAATTTTTCGCGCTTTGGTTATTCTATTATTTCACTAGGTTAATAATAAATATACGGCTAGGAAAAGACGCATTAAACCAATACACAAATCTGATTTAAGCAATAAAAATAAAAGTATTATGCAATCTATTGCAATCCAGCAGTTGACGGTGTATAGCGGGATCCCGACGGTGCCGACAGAAGTGGTGCAATAAAAGAAAACAACAAATATTATTGCATATGATGATGATCATCTGATCACTCTATCTGACGTGCCCTACCCATAAGAGAACCACAAGCGTATGTGAGTTAAATCCAACAGTACCAACACCAGGACGTCTAGTGCTATTTTTAAAACATTAAACGCGAAGTTGGTCACTAAAATTCTTATCTAAGTAACGAACTTTTTAATATGCTTAAATACCATCCTTTGAAGGGTCCTTTGAACAATCGTATAATTAACGCTGAAAATGTTTCACTAATAACCTTAAATATATATTTGGTACCAACAGCGGCCGAAGGGATAAACCCACTCCTTTAATAGAAGATCCTTTAGGAAATCACTAGGTGAGCCATTGGAACTAATAAAATACGGAATTCTTGGACACTTCTAATTCTCACAACAGAATGTCTAAAAGAAATATTATCTCCCAGATTTAAGGTTCAAATTTGGTTGAACAACGGGATAATCTGGTATTTTCTGTGGTCTACGGGTAAGGGTTAATTTAATTAATCACAGAGAACCGCGACATGCTCCCTATTAAACCTTTGTTACGTGATTGTATTTTACTTTCTACGATTCTATTTACTGTTATTATTTTTCATTAAGGCAGCGATGGGTTTAAGGTAAAATTATTTGCCCGATTTAGCATAATACACTTGACTTTGATCCGCAGAGGAGCGTTTTTTCACGTAAAAATAAGAGACAGTTGTAACCAGGCTCATGACTTGCAATTCTGTAGGGGCAATGATGTGGTATTTTCTATATAATAATTAAATTAAATCCTTCGTCCTGAATGACTAAGATATCAACGTACAACCTAAATCGCTGATCGGAGAGACCTGAAACTTGGAGGGTGCGTTCTTTGTATGACGTAGGCATCCGATAAGAAAGTATTTTCCAAAATTCCACCCTTAAAGGGGTCAAAAAGGGGGGCAAAGTTTGTATGGGATAACGCAAATCCTTGGTCCAATCTATTTAAAATTTTGCTTTAACTATTTTGAACAGAATTGATAGAAAACGTATTACCTATTCTAAAGGGGTAGACAGTTATTTTGTGGGTGACTTGCTTCGAAATACTCACACACACAAACCGTATTGATATCAAATTCGTTTGTGTGTGTAAGTGCTTCAAAATTTAAATTTAATTCTTTTGATGGCATTATTTTTGACACATGTTTGAAAAATTGATACATGATTATGTTTAGTCAAGAATTTTTCAAGAAAAGGTAGATTTTTTCTCAACGCTTGCCTAGGCCATAGAAGAAGTCTGACCAATGTCGTAGTTCCCGATAGTTAAGCCCTGCCACAGCCCTGCATATATTTGTCAATACTGTAAGAGAAAGTTACATCGAGTTAACTTTACACCGAGGTTTGAGTTACAGAAGTGAATATACTTTAACCGATCCCGAACTTAATGCGGACGAAGTCGCGGGCAAAAACTAGTAAACAAATTTTGTCCGTACTCTAAAATGGTGAAAAAAGGAAGAATACGAATGTCATAATTTTACGCATCACTCAGACACGTGAGACAGCGCTACGACAACAAAATACGTCACAAATAATAAATTCGTAATAATAATAATATTATTGAGATAATTATCGCCGAGATTTCATTAAATTAATCGAAGTGTCTTAAACATATATTATCGAGGATAAAAACAGCATTAAATAAAAATATAATTCATATAAATTAATAATAATGTCGTATAATTGTATCAACGCGAATGTAGCTTTTTTTTTTAAACTTGGTGTTTGCGCCATTTTTGAAAGCCGCGATGTTCCTACATCACGTATATATAGTTGATAATACATCATTGTGTAGGGATCAGCTTTATGACCGTTTCAATGGAATATGGGGTCTAACTGGTTTCCGATGACTACACTTATCTTCTAGAATGTTACGATTTAAAAAAATACTAAATATATTTAACCTAACCGTTATGTAACGGCTGATGTAGTCCTAAAGTAATAAAATCATTACATGTGGGACTCGACTCGAAGCCAAGAATTGACACTGCAGTAATTGATTCAATTTCAATTGCTGCTGTATCGAATTAGCTTGAACTTTGACTGCATTAATTCTGATAACCGTAAAGAACCGTAACTATCCTAAAATACCTCTGTTGCATTGTGTACAAAACATAACTCTGCACTTGCTTCTGGGCATTTACAGACATCATTATTATAACAACTATGAAGTAATTTCGAGAAAATGCAATAATTTGCTGAAAACTGCTGCAAAAAAATAAACGTAACTAGTTTTAGTAGGCTTAAAGTCTACTAAAATGAGGTTAACTTGCGTCTACAAAAGTCCATTATAAACACTGTGTAGTGTTACCGTTATATTTAAACTTCGATTAGCCAAATGCAGCATGAGTCAGACTCGGATCAATCTATTAAAAGCTACAACGTCTTTGACTGACACTTGGCTTGACGTTAATCTATTTACGTCAAATCGAAATCTATTCATCGATTGTTTTTGATATTTGATCTCTTTATTCGACATTATTTAATTTATTTTACGTAATATTCTATCGGATAGATGACGACACAATCTGCTTAAATAAAGGGGTCGTTTTGTTTCAGAATTGTAGCACTAGACATTTTTATCAACTTACAGGCTGCATCGCCTGTTTCTCTTACATAATGACACTATAACTATTTTACATAAGTACATTCTTCAGCATACCCTCAAAGATGCTTTTAATTTAATGTAGGTATTTGATAGCTTTGTGGTACATCATTGTAATCGAAACTCATTTTATACGGGCTTTCATGCACTACTAAGTCATCTACCTAATAGGATAGCGCTCTGGAGAATTCCGTAACTGATACACTTTATAAAGCTTGTCTACTACCTCTCTTAACTTGTGTGTAAGCTCTACGTAACTTGGAAACGACAGGCAGTGATAAAAATAAAATGCAAACAAGTTGCAGGTTAGTCTACCATAATCTATCGTGAAAAGTTATTTCAGAATTGGAAAATGTACCTATTAAAGATTTCTTTTAATAATATTTTTTTACGAATAATGTAGGTGTATATAAGTTTAATTAATGGCAAATCATACAATTTATAGTAAATGACTGACCTGAGAAACGGAAGGTAAGCTTCTTAAGCATCCTGCTACCTGGGCACCTTGCCAAGTACATCCAGTTTCATCTAGTAAATTTAAGTTAATTTTTATATATTTGTAAATATTAATTCTACCCGACCCAAGCTCTCAGGTGTTCAATTAATTCGTAATTTAAATGCATTTTGACATCATTGACAATTGTTTCGTTATTTATGTGTTTTCGATGTTCATTTTGCAAAGTTACTGGCAGTGACGCGCTCGTACGGGGGTGACTGCCTGTCACCTGCCAAGCGCACACTTCCGCAATATTCAGGCCCCTATGCTGGAAACCTTTTAGCGTGGTATGAAATGAATTATTCTTTTCAGAATGCGGATACCTGTTATGTAGATTGAGTTGGTATGATACTAAATATACGTTTGTCTGTTGTAGCTGGCCCGCGTTCTGTCTTCACCCAGGAATTTATTGAATAGTAAAAAATCTTATAAATTGATTGTAACGCTATCTCACACATATAACATTATCCCTGGGGGGTTAGGTAGAGGTGAATTATCACCCACATTTCACCAATAATTGAATTCGATCCCACGTTATAGGTGAGCCTATTGCCGTATTTCGGGCACTATTGTTGACTCGAGCCATGCATCTGAGGCTGAATCTGGGCTGTATATATCTGTCCGATGTTAAACAGCCGCTATCTAAGGAATAAAAAATAGGTTAGAACTTAGAACCATCTCTGAAGCGGATATGACATCAAAATTTGGGCTCAATCAGATACAGAGAACTTTTTTAGCTTTTAAAGATAGGTACCCAAAGTAATTTAACATTTTTATATGTATAGATCTTTAGCTAGGTGACGAGAATATAGTATTTGTACTATTTATACTGTTGATGGATGGTACGTGGTGGAATTTTTTTTATACCACTTAGGTGGCAGACAAGCACACGGCGCACCTGATGCAAAGTGGTTACCGTGGCCTATGTACGTGTGTGACAATACAGAAGCCACACTCGCGCTGCCGTCCCTGTAAGCACAGAGTTTCTGTGCCGTCAGTGTAGAGGACAAAGCAGGACAAGCCTTTAGTCATCCCACTGACAGCACAAATTCTCCAGTGAGCTCTGGCTACCCTACTCACCGCTGGGAACACAACACCAAGTTATTATAACCGCGGTATTCTGTAGGGCGGAGGTACTTCCCCAGTCGGACTGCTCAATGCGCACTTGGGCGGAAATACCGCCGTGTCCTACCTCCTATACTTTCCTTATTGTTACACATATTGAGAAACTCACTTGTACTGTTCCACATTATTTTTAATATTTATTAGACCTGACCGGTTTCGCCTTACGGCACCCTTAAAGGTTTACAATGACATTTAAGAACATTCCTTTATAAACATTGCGACACTCAAACATATTACACGTGTGGGTAGGTGTAAAATTATGTACACCAGTATAATTTATTTTTTCCCATCTAAACATCGCGGCACTCAAAGTAGGTACTCAAACATATTTCACATTTTTATTGTTTGTATTGATATCGGGACTCACGTCACACCAAACATAGGCGTTACAGTTGTTCCCTCATTAAACTCCTCTACACCTCGGTCAACATAATCACAAAATAACGAGTTATGACACTAGGAAAGTCCCACTGAAAATATCACGAAACTGAAAGAGATCTGATTTAGAATCTGTGACCATCGAGCTAAACCTAGGTGTTAGCGCACTTCATCTATTAGGTAACTGTAACATATCCGTTTTTCTATACAAAGCTAACGCTTTTGTATAGGAAAATTAAAAAAAGATTATGTAGACAGAAATTATGTTTTCCCACGTATATTTAGATGAGAACGCACTAGTTGTCATAGGGTGACAATTGATTAATTCCATTGCACATGTGCTTGGAATTTAGGAGCAATTAAAACAAATTAGGATTAATGGACGTATGAAAACAGTAATAATTTCTATTTTAAATAATACGGATACTTTTTATATGAGTATCGAGTCTCGAGATGGGAACACGAGCTGCTAGTCTTAGTTCACCTAACTATAGTTCAGTTGTTAAAAACTAATCTATTCAACTTTTATTATTTAATACTATTATTATTATTGGTTGGTTACCAAAATTGATGCTACTGTCTTTATTGTAAGTTATTTCGATAATACTACATACCCTCCCTTTTCCTACACAGGACAACACGTACAGGTCTTAGATGTAACCCGCACACGGTACAGAATTTCCCATCAAGAACCAAGCAGTTCGGTGACTCTTTCCTCTATCGCACCATTAAGGCCTGGAATTCATTATCAGCTCACGTGTTTCCTTCTTCCTACAGTCTCGGGTCCTTTAAGCGGGGCGTGAAAAAGCATATGATGAGGCCGTCAATCTGAGTGTCGCCATTGTCACATGGTATGTACAGTACCCATTATCTTAGTTATGCTATTATGTTATCTGTGGTTACGTGAAGAGCTAGATAAGACACCTTTAAATAAGTACGACGATTATTTTATGACTACTTATAAGTTATGAGTATGACGCATGCATCTTAAAGTGACTTAGACTTATATTTTAATTTGAATAAGTTCTCACTCATTGGTGTGTTGATCTAGTCCATTAAAGAGGACAACATTGTTGACGACTTACAATTGGACCAGTGTTCATTACTTTAATTGGAAAACTTTTGCTTCGGACTGATGGCCCCGTTGCATTGTTCCCTTCGAGTGGGCAAGAGTCGTGAACTAGTGTTAAATAAAATTATCATAGTTTATGTTTAAAAGGCTTAAAATATCTAAGCTTATTCCCTTTTTGTAATGTGTGGAATTGGTTAAATACTTAGGTACACAAACATACCTTTGATTTACCTTACGTTTCGACTCAGATTTGATGAAATTTGACTATCGACATTGTGACCTACATTGCAAGCTTTACAATTTTTTTTTTATTTTTTTTTATTTTTATATATAGGACACGCCAACTTGACCTCACCTCGCCTGATGGTAAGCTAAAGGCAAAGTCTCAGGAAAGAGGGTCACCATTACAGACACTAAGTGCTACAATGGTGGCACTCAGCTTGGCGGCCTCATCAGATGCTTTTTCACGCCCCGCTTAAAGGCCCCGGGACTGTAGGAAGAAGGAAACACGTGTGCTGGTAATGAATTCCAGGTCTTAGTGGTGCGGCAAAGAAAAGAGTCTCCGAACCGCTTGGTTCTTGCTCGTATATTCTGCACAGTGTGAGGGTGACATCTAAGGCCTGCACGTGTTGTCCTATGTAGGAAAGGAGATGGTGGGATTAGTTGGAAGAGCTCGTCAGAACACTCACCGTGGTAGAGACGGTAAAATACAGCCAAGGAAGCAATATCTCTACGCATCTGCAAAGGCTCGAGGGTGTTCGTGACCTCAGGGTTCCCAATAATTCGGACCGCGCGTCGCTGCAACCTGTCGAGAGCATCTAGTAGGTATTTCGCGGAGCCATCCCAGAGATGCGAGCAGTATTCCACGCAGGAGCGAATTTGTGTCTTATAGAGAAGACACCGCTGCTCCGGCGTGAAAAAACGTCTCAAATGTAAAGAATAGAATATTTTTCTTTTTTACAGTTTAAAATGAATACGTTAAGTGGGGCGTGAAAAAGTATCTGATGAGGCCGCCAAGCTGAGTGCCATCAGTCTGTAATGGTTGACCCTTTTTCCTGAGACTTTGCCTTTAGCTTACTATCAGGGTCCTTTAAGCGGGGCGTGGAAAAGCATATGATGAGGCCGTCAAGCTGAGTGTCACCATTGTCACACGGTATGTGTAAGTAATGGTGACCCTCTTTTCTGGGACTTTGCCTTCAGCTTACCATCAGGCAAATCGAAGTCTAATTGACGTGTCCTATATAAAAAAAAGGCGAGGATAAGCCAAGTTGGCGTGTCCTAGATTAAAAAAAAAAGTTCCTACCTGCGAAATTCATGTGCATCCTATTATAAATTAGGTCAAGTTGAAACATGGCACAGATAGAGAAACTAAAAGCTAGAAATAGTAGAAAAGAAAAACAATCTAGTCTCACATCTAAATACCCACCTATTTACGAAATGCGGATAAACACATTTAGATAAATAATTACATATAATTTAGCAGGTAAGTGCGCAAAACCGCAATGAAATATACCTATTATATATAATTCACTCGTATATTACCTATCAGTGAAGAAATGTAAACGGTTCAGTACGAAAAGCCTTACAAGAATAACCTCATACGTATTATGAGAGGAAATATGTAGCAAAATGCTTTATTTATAGAAAAAATTGCTTGTTGTACTCTTACAGAATAAGGTGGCCAATAATATTTAAGTATAAAAGAATATATGACGCGCTTTATTCAATACCTATTTAATATCGTCTCATACGTTTTTCTTCATTGATTTATTTCCTCAATATGGCACGGAGACAAATTCATTGTAATCAACGACTAAAGTACTTCTATAGTGACGTTAACGAACGGCTTATGTCGTCAGTGTCGCTATAATGGGGTAGTTTAAACACGTTTACACATTTGTCAAATGTTTGGCTACAAGCTGTGCGCTTACGGGCGTGAAATAACCACAGAATTTCAGTTAAATCCCATTTGTAACAACAGGTCCAACACAGTTCCATGGACACCTGCGGTTAGGTGCGATGTGTTGTGTTCACAGAGGTTTAAATAATTGATTTTAACAACAAAATACTCTATGCTAGATAAACAAATGGAGCGTTAGAGATATGGTATACACACTGCAGTTAAGAAAGAATATTAAACTAAAACAGAGGTATATGTGTATATTCTCGGGAAAATGTGATTTTTTCTTTTTTTGCTTAATTAAAAGCCGCGTGGTTTCCGGCAGAGTAGAATTTGGCACACACCATCTCTTCCCATGCGATGAAGGCAACTAAGGGATAGGCTGATTAATATCAAACAGATATATACAGTCCGGACTCTGCCTCAAATGCATGGCTCGAATCAACAATAGTGCCCGGAAAACGGCAATAGGCTCATCCCCTGTTACGTGGGACGAGATACAATGATAGGTGAAATGTGGGTGTTAGTTCACTTCTGCCTAACACTTTGGGGATAAAGGCGTGATTATATGTATGTATTTATGTAATTTTCTGGGAGTTCATGGGCATTTTTAGTTGATGTAGAATATTCTCGAATATGATAATATTTAAACCAATAAGAGCCCTTCCAAGATTTACAGGGCGAAGTCAATGTTAACTTCGGCCATTACACTTGCTGATTGATGGACGAGTTTCTAGCGCAGGCTTTCTTCACGGGATGGAGAGGTCAGATGGCAGTTTTTAACCTTAGCCAAACCATAAGGAGAAGTGGTAAGCCCGCATATACCGAGTCCAGTTCCAGCATCTAAGGCTTGAAAGTCTAAACAGCTCAATGTTCTTACAGGGTTGGCAGCACGGATGTGACTCCACTGGTGTTACACACGTTCATAGGTCATGGTAACCACTTTTCATCAGGTGGGACATGTGCTTGCCTGCCACCTAAGTAGTATAAAAAAAATAAAAAAAAAGTTTCCTATACCTACTCTTCTCGAATTCTATATCTAATGAACTTCATTCTTCTTACCACCTTTATGCAGATTTTCTGCAAATTTACACACAGGTACTCAGAACTCTGTTGAGAGAAGCGATAGATCAAATCAATAATGTCCTATCTCGCATAAGTTGCTGGAGCAAATCTCATGGGCTCAATGTTAACCCAATGAAGACACAAGTGGTTGCAGTTAGCAGCTTAAGAGCAGACATAGACCTGACACATGTTCTTTGGGTTATTTTTGATGACACTATGATTCCGTTTTCCTAGGTTTAATAATCGATGCTCACCTGTCTTGGGGCACATAACTCCAGGAGGTGAGCAAAAGGGTATTTGCTTCTGCAGGATCATTTAGAATGATAAAACTTTCAGTTCACAGCTACAGTGGTTACCCATTAGATTGCGCTGGACCTCACATATCCTTTCCCAGGGAGATGATATGTTCTATACAACATCTTGTTTAACCTTCCAAAATTCAGTACGTACCGTCTAGAACCACTATTTTATTTCGATACTATTTAAATTCTTCATTAGTTACGGGATTCGTAGCGTAAATTGAAAAATGATTCACATTGTACGTGCGTCTCGACCTTCGGCCTCAGTGAAGTCTGCATCATAGTCTGAAAATAATTCAGTATTAACACACTGACCTCGCTAAAAATAAAATTACATTCAATTTATGACACTGCTCTTTACCCAGTTACTGTAGTTACGTTTACATGTTCCTAAAGATCAATATTTACTTAAGACTTAAGACACCTAGTTATGGAAATTGCCTATACTTGTATATAACCACAGAAACTCTGTGCTTACAGGGTTGGCAGCGCGAGTGTGACTCCTCTGGTGTTACACACGTCCATAGGCCACGGTAACCACTTTCCATCAGGTGGGCCGTGTGCTTGTCTGCCACGTACCTAATGGGTGTAAAAAAAATAACCCTCACTCGCGTGAATCGGTTATCGCGTCGATAGTCTATGTATATTACCAAGCTCTATCTCTGCACCAAGTTTCATCAGGTTATCTTCAAACTTTCATCCCCATTGGAATCCCTTCAAGCCTTCGAGCATTTAAGTCCTTGCCTAAATTCTAGTCCATCTCTATACCAAATTTCATCAAAATCGGTCAAACGACAGTCGCTCCTATAAAAGACTTATAAGCTAAACCGAAAGGAGAAGGATTAGGATGCAACGGAAAAGGATTGACGCTAAGACGATGAGTAGGTAATATAAAAAGTAAACAGACGTAAGTACTTACCTACTTGTACAATTACCTTCCTAACTACTTAACCTGCTGATCTACTGCACTTAATACTTACCTTCTTTTTTCGTACACTTTACACCTTGTATCAATCAATCAATCAGCCCACTGCAGTCCACTGCTGGACATAGGCCTCTCCCAATGTGCGCCATTTTCTCCGATCCTCCGCCTTCCGCATCCAGTCTGTCCCAGCCACCTTTTTCAGGTCGTCAGTCCATCTGGCTAGAGGGCGTCCTACCTTTCGTTTACCTTCTCGCGGTCTCCACTCTAGGACTCGTTTGCTCCAACGGCCATCGGTCCTTCGGCAAACGTGGCCAGCCCAGTGCCACTTTAACTTGCTTATTCTGTGGCCTATGTCGGTAATTTTGGTTCTCTGTCGGATAACCTCGTTCCGAATTTTATCCTTCAGAGAAACTCCAAGCATAGCTCGCTCCATAGCCCGCTGCGCGACTTTTAAGCTATGGACCAGCCCCACTGTAAGTGTCCACTTTTCGGCACCGTAAGTCATAGCCTTGTACCTATAGGTATTGTGTAAAGTACGCAAGAATCTTTCATGCAATTACTTACAACTATTAAAAGAGTAAAAATAAATTGAAAACCGTTCTGAACTTCAAATATTTATAGTTTTTCGAATACCTTTTCAAACATCTGTTGCCAGCAGCTTATTTTATGAACTTCTTTACGATGTATTTAAGTGTTCTCGAAAATGGTTCATAAAACTAAAATACTAACTACCCAGTTCAAGTAAAATAAAACTAATCTCGTCTAGTGATTGAATAACGCAACCGTAAAATTGGGATATCATATTCCAATATTGGAAAACCACGTCAGCGGCTCTTCGATCCCATTAATATATTACTCGCTCACCTTATAATTACTGGCCAGTAATTACAAACGCCAATCAACGCTCAGCACATTAGTTTGATGACACATTATTACTTTACTCAACGATTACGAACAACGGTAAGAAGAAACTTGTAAATAGATTTTAAGTATTTTCTTCACTAGGAAGCCAGCGGCCAACGTCTCCATCTCCAAGTTGCTATCATAATATATATATATATATATATATATATATATATATATATATATATATATATATATATATATATATATATATATATAATAGATCTATTGCAACCAGCGGTTTTTGATTTATATTTTAGTAGATTATGGTTATGCTAAGCCTAAGCGAACGTTTTGAGTCTAAAATTGACTTATTCTGTGAACCTTGACTTGTATTGACCTATGATTTAACATTTTGTAATTATATGACTTCTAGTATGACTATATAATTTAAACGAGGAATTATTATTAATTGTATGCTGACATTAGTTAAATTTGTAGTACTACCTTTTAATATTTGTACGCTGGAGACAACTTTGTAACAACTTTTATACAATATTCTTACTAATAAATGAATCTTATCTTATCTTATGTTCCTTTTGTCCTATTATAGAAAATAGGCAAACTAACTTAAGGTGGTGGAAAAAATGTCAAGCGTTGAGAGGGCAGAGGGTGGTTCTACGAATGTTTTCACACAAAACCACTGCGTTTAGCAGCTTTTACCTATTGTATACATATACATATTATACTGTGCTCTAAATGAACCGTCCTACATCAGCTTTATTACAAGTTACACTTTAACCCTGCCTCAAAATGATGTTACATTTAATAATATTTGTTGCAGGCTAAAATCCCACCGCTCAAGCTTCCAGCGCAAAATTGACTGAAAATAACGAAATTGTGATATAAAATGACTACGGGCTTCCAGTTTACGCTTTAATATTTTCTACGACATGAATAAAAGTTTCAAAACCATTGACGGTTTATTTTGGAAGTGAAATTGTGCATTGTGAATGTAAAAGCAATGGTGTGAATACGAGGCGATGACTGCCAAGGAGGTGGAGTTGACAGGCGGCGCGCCGTGGGGCTTCCGCATGCACGGCGGCGCCGATCAAAACCAACCACTTCGAATTTCGAGGGTATGTAGAAAATTATTCTTTTAGAGCAAAAACTGTTTCTGGTGAGACGGGTATGGAGAGTGGGTGCAGAACCTATATAAATAAGTACAACTAGTTTACTTTAAGTTTACTGACGTCGATGACGTTACATAGACGTCAGGTCCGAACTAAAGGGTTGTAGGTATCTATTAACTCATTTATTCCGTAGAAATTTTACACCCATATATACAAACACTAGCTTTTGCCCGCGGCTCCGCCCGCTTGGATGTCGGTTTCCAGGGTGGACAACCCTTATCACTAAGGGGTATGAAAAATAGATATTGGCCGATTCTCAGACCTACTCAATATGCTCACAAAATTTCATGAGAATCGGTCAAGCCGTTTCGGAGGAGTACGGGAACGAACATTGGCACGAACACAACACGTGAATTTTATATATTAGATAACGCACCTTTTTGCAATGTATTCAATGTTAATTTCACTTATTGAGAACACACTTTCACTTATTCAACTGTATTTATTATTGGACCTGACCGGTTTCGCCGTACGGCATCCTCAAAAGTTTTACATACAAAACATCCTCAAAGGTTTTACATATGTATAATATTTGTAACAATAAACTCCATCAAGTGCCATCAATCAACAGGTATAAATTATGTTAATTTCAGTTGAAAACCTTTCCCAATTCCTTAATTTTGTTTTGTACTGCCTGTCTAATAGTAAATTAGAATACATTGATTTCTTACATTTGTATTTACAGAACATCCACAAACGTCTCAAATATCTACACATTGCGATGTCTCTGGATATTGTATGTTCCAGTTTCATAGAAATCTAAATATGGCGCGAACTGTTTCATGTAGTTTTTATAGCATCCGTTACCGGAACCCTTTGACCATAAATCGGATTGCCTCATACAACATTAAATTTTTTAGATAAACGGTCCATCATTCGTATCACTTTTAACTAACTAAAGTTGCAATTCACCAGTGAAAAACTGTTCAAATAAACACAAATTCCAAGTTTTTTAGACGAATATTAATTCGCATTGATTTATCTTCTTTCGTAAATGAAATACAGTTTGAAGTAGAAAATATTTTAAACCAGAAAGTCAATTCTGGTTACAAAAAGATGTTCAAAATTAGTATCTGATCAAACTTGAATCAGATCTAATCTCAACCTTCCAAATGTCAGAAACTGACATTGCATCGTAATCATTTTTGATATTTTCGAAAAAATTATGTTACTAGAATACCATTTTTGAATTTTGGAAGATCGAGACTGGATGTTAAACATCTTTTAATTACGAGAAATGGCATTCATTAATGTTACGTCCTCGTTTTTGACCTAATCACAAATAATGGGTAGAAGAACGTCTTTGCGTTTCAAATTCAAATGAGTTATCTTATTGACTTCAACTTCGTTCACAATCTCTTTAGATAAAGACCTTCTGCAATAAGTTTTGCGATTCATAAAAGTAAGTTAAGAATTTCTTTTTTAAAAACTGCCTCACCGCCATTTGTATCAGATTACGCAATTAAATAAAGTTCGCTGTAAATTGTGAAACCTAGCTCGTTCTCGTTGAGAGCACTTTGTTTGTGAGAAATTCACCGCTATTTGTCAAGAGAATTGTATTGCGGTGTAATGCAGTTAGAGAAACAACTGCATATAGCAACTAGTTCTTTGTCTAACCCTTTCTACGTAAAACTTACTCATACTTTTTAATCGAAATAATAATCTGGCAATTAAGACTTCTGACAGCCTGTTTTGCTACACCTGTTTACTTGAATTCTATTTTACTTTTATACATCATTATCCTTGATAGATGTTAAGGTACTTTGTAAAAATAAAGATACTCAACAAGAATATTATCTCCGATGTGAATATATCGGGTTAATTCCAGCCAGATAATGCTTTTTTGAGGTAAAATTATGTAATAATCAGCCCTATTTCAGTGATTCCTTCACCGACAGACAAAGCGAATATTAGATTTTACCTCTGCCTACCCCTTCGGGGATATAGGCGTGAGTTTATGTTATGTTATATTGAATTGAATTCGAATTTTTAGAGATCTCGTAAACAACAACACTAATTGACAAAATACTTCTGATAAATATATTTTTTGTAAAGTTTAAGTTCAATATTTTTTATCGCATTGATTTTTATTACGTTTTAATATTATTTTCCAGCGCTACAGCGATACCTTCGAACGCAACCTTGATGTAAGTAAGATTGTTCCAAATTGTGTTTGTTCACCAAACAATAATCAATCATTTCCGATAATATCTTCCTTAATAAAAATATCTTTTTGTTTTGTTTGTGAATATAACAACGGCTGTATCAATAGAACTAACTTGTCTTATTTGTTTTTGACTATTTGCAAATAGGTAGATAATATACTTACAAGCTATAACTACTGCTGACTGTTTATTGTTTGATTATTATAAGAAGTTGTAAATTTAACTGTTTTTATACAATTCATCTTATACAATTAATACTGTTGCCGTTATACTTAGGTACCTGCCCCACTATTTTGAAAAACCGCTTTAACAATTTAGATGAAAAATTGTGTTATAAAAAAAGAAAATTTAAGCTATACAGGTATTATTTCTGAAAAAAAAACTTGAGAGAACCTTGGTCATAGCTTATTTAGTCTTAGTCATAGCATAGAACTTAGTCATACATGGGTATGTATAATTTAATTAATTAATTTTCTCATAATCCTAGAATAATAGAATAGAAAAAAAAGAATAAAGAACCCAGAGCTCACTGGAGAGTTTTTGTACTGTCAGTGTGAAGACCAAAGGCTTGTCCTGATTTTGTAAATGAAAATCTCTGTTCTTACAGGGTTGGCAGCACGGATGTGACTTCACTGGTGTTACATACGTTCATAGGTCACGGTAACCACTTTCCATCAGGTGGGCCGTGTGCTTGTCTGTCACCTAAGTTGTATAAAAAAAACAATCAACATAAGCCACTACCACAGTTTAACGAGTAATTTTACAGTAGTACCTACTCATGTTGATTTACTTTAAAATCATGAGTCCCGCCCTCTTTGATCGCTAAATTAATAACATATTCGTAATCAGCAACCCGGAAAGCCTCGAAAATTTTATTGAAAAATTCGAGTCGCTAAATTGGTAGATAATGTACTCCGTAAACGATATCGAAATAAAAACAATTTTAACGAACAAAACGAATGAATAAAAAATAAATAATAAAATAAAAAAACATGATTACAAACAAGTCAGGCCTGAAAACTAAGTACATGTTAGTACCGAGTAAAATGTACTAACATATGCTTACTTTTCAGTTCTGACTACGACTCGGTACGCCCAAGTGCCATCACTGTGATGTGAGCAAGGACTAGGGGCTGTACACTGTACACGTAGTGGGAGCTCTTTTTCGCTGCCTTGCTAACGGCGAAGGTATGATGTGCGAGCGCGTGGGCTTCCGCCAACTCCTTCTACGAGCAAGTAATGCTCGAGAAGGAGACGTCGAAGCTGGTCCGGAAGAAACTCTCGAACGGCAAAGCTCGCGACGAGCTGAATCAAACTTAGACCTTTGTGCGCGGGTCTAGGAGAGATAGGTAGAGGCATCGGACATCCTAGTAGGGGCAGGCTGAAACGGCGGCATTTCCGGTGGCAAGATGCGAACACCGTGGAGATATGTTTATAGCTATCTCACTCTGACAACTGAAAATTTAAAGAGGCCGTGCGGTTTTAGCCGGTTCAAGTCCGACATAACCCTTCCGCCTTCAGGGTGTGGGCGTGTACTGTACAGTGTGGCCTATATCCTATTTTGTCACTATGCGGCCCTTGCCTGCGAAAAGGTAGTCGACCGCTAAGCTATGCTATAATGTACAATTTATTTGTGTCTCCTAAAAAGGTTAACATTTTTTGACGGAAAATTCCCTTTGTAAGTTAGTACCTACTTGAGTTGATATCAAATCCCTCTGCTTAATGTAACAAGAAACCGTGATCCTTCGCTATAGAGCTAGGATTATTGTTTGATACCCCAATGAGTACAAAGATAGTAAATTGAGGATCTTTTTCCTGTTGCTGATGTATGTTCAAAGTACACAAATGTTTTTGTTTAGATCACTTGTGTCAATAAGGATGGCAGGCATATCATCTGAGATGTATTATTTGGTCCTTTAAGGGAGATTTATACATTTTTTACATTACTTAGGTGGAAAACTCTTTCCTCTGTCGCACCATTAAAACCTGGAATTCATTACCAGCTCACGTGTTTCCTTCTTCCTACAGTCCCGGGTCCTTTAAGCGGGACGTGAAAAAGCATATGATGAGGCCGTCAAGCTGAGTGTCACCATTGTCACACGGTATGTGTAAGTAATGGTGACCCTCTTTTCTGAGACTTTGCCTTCAGCTTACCATCAGGCAAGGCGTAGACTTCGCCTTGCCTGATTGACGTGTTCTATATATTAAAAACAAGCACACGACCCACCTGATGGAAAGTGGTTACCGTGGCCTATGGACGTGTGTAACAACAAATGCGCCACACACACACACACACACACTAACAAACACGCTAGTCAAATAATTACCCTACGTTTTTTTACTATGCCGTGATTAGGTACCTACTAAAAGTTACAACAATAACTATGTGACTTACTGCTATAGAAACCTGTTTAAAGTTTCTGAATGTTAATTTTAAAGTATGAATCATTGACGACAGTTTTACTTCAACTGATATTTTTTGACCATTTTCCTTTTTCCATGAGTGGCTATTACGGAACGAAAAATGAATGTAGGTTGTGCTGACTAAATTTAAGAGGGCAGAAATGACTCTGAATAATTTGGTACTTTCCGAGTTCTAAACTTTTATGAACGGTTGTCGTATTAAAATTAATAGAAGCGAAAAGTCAACTAGGGGAGGAAATGTTTTGTCTTTGTTTTCGGGAAATAGATTAGCTTGACATATTATACATAAAGGTTATGTTGAAAACTAATCATATAATACAATTTTCGATGTAGGGTACGGGTAGCTAAATAGATTTTAGAAATTCCATAGTCTGGAATAATAGATATAAAGGTTTCTCTCGATACCAAAGATTAAAATTCAAATAGAAATCCTTTCCCACAATCAATAGTATATAATATAAGCCTTTGCAGATGCGTAAAGATGTTGCGTCCTTGGCAGTATTTTACCGTCTGTACCTTGGTGAATGTTTTGATGAGCTCTTCCAATTAGTCCCACCCTCCCCTTTCCTACACAGGACAACACGTGTAGGGCTTAGATGTCACCCGCATACGGTGCAGAGTATCCGATCAAGAACCAAGCGGTTCGGTGACTCTTTCCTTTGTCGCATCGTTAAGGCCTGGAATTCATTACCAGCTCAAGTGTTTCCTTCTTCCAACAGTCCTCGGTTCTTTAAGCGGGCGTGAGTAAGCATATGATGAGGCCGTCAAGCTGAGTGTCACCATTGTCACATAGTATATGTAAGTAATGGTGACCCTCTTTTCTAAGACTTTGTCTTCAGCTTAACATCAGGCAAGGTGAAGTCTAATTGCCGTGTCCTATATATAAAGAAAATGTCAAAAATGAGTTTCGTTTTTTGTTAAACTTGTTTCATTGTAAACGACTTATCGGATCGATATTTTCAGGATTAACTTGCGCCTTTTCTGATGTCAGAGAATATTCAGGTAAAATTTCGTGTGAATTCGCAAGCCTTTATAATATATAGGTAGGTAGGAACTTTTTATTAGATCTTTAATGTAATTTGAATCTTTTCAGAGGCGTGGTCTGTGGCAGGTTATTGCCGAACTACGCAAATAGATCAGTGTGTTTGATGATCGGTTTTACATGGTCGTTTAAATAACCGTAAACTGTTGATTTTATTGTTATGAGAAAATTGATTTGGACAAATTGTGTTTCAGCATAAATTAAAGTCTTGTCTACTATAATTTTTTAAATAATGATACTATACTTAATTCTTACATAACTGATAAACTCATTCCTTTGCCCAAAACCTCTAATCCATCCTTATTATCCCAGTTTAGGCCTATTTCAATTCTTCCGATTCTTTCCAAAGTGCTTGAGAACACGGTGCGTATTCAATTATCTTGTTACCTTTCCTCTAATGGTCTACTGAGTCCATTACAATCTGGTTTTCTTTCTGGCCATAGTACAGTCACGGCTCTAGTCAAAATATCCGATGATATAAGACTGGCCATGGAGAATAAACTCCTGACGGTATTGGTTCTACTGGACTTCAGTAGTGCCTTCAATTCTGTTGACTTCGACATCCTCTTGGGCATCCTTTCTTCATTAAATATATCGCCCTCCGTAATCGCTTGGTTTAACTCTTATCTTCGGGGTCGCTCGCAGCGGGTTCGCTCTGATGAGGCGTCCTCTGACTGGCGTAACCTTACTGCGGGTGTACCGCAAGGTGCTGTCCTCTCTCCTCTACTTTTCTCAATTTTTATTAATGCTATCACCAAAGTTATTTCTTCCAGTTATCATCTCTACGCAGACGATTTGCAGTTGTATCGTCATTTTAGGTCTGATGATGTGGGTGGGGCCATTACTGCCATCAATAATGACCTTAAAAACATTAGTGCTTGGGCAAAATCTTTCGGACTGCTTGTCAATCCTGCGAAATCTCAGGCAGTCATTATAGGTGGCAGACACATTTACAGTAATCTTGACCATGCCTCTCTAACTCCTGTTTTTTACAGCAATGCTCTGATACCATTTTCCACGGTCGCCAAAAACCTGGGGGTTCTCTTCGATTGCAATTTGTCATGGACCAGTCATATCAACGAGGTAAGCCGGAGAGTTTTTGGTACTTTCCACTCCCTTAGGCGTCTTCAGAATTTCCTTCCTTTTAAAACCAGAGTCTGTCTCGCTCAATCTCTTCTCCTTCCCCTCCTAGACTATGCTGATGTCACCTTTCTGGATGCAACTGAAGAACTCTGGAACAAGATGGAGCGACTGCAAAATTTATGTATTCGTTTTATTTTCGGCCTACGTAAGTACGACCACGTTTCGGAGTTCAGAAGGCAACTGAAATGGTTACCAATTCGGCGGCGTCGAGATGTTCACATTCTTTCCCTTCTCTTTTCTATTCTTCACAACCCTCATTCTCCTTCATATCTTCGTGAGCGTTTTGAGTTCCTTGTACCCAGGGGAAAGCCCTGTCGCACTTCGTCTTCTCTTTTACTTCGAACTCCCTCGCATAGTTCGACTTGCTACGACAATTCCTTCACAGTTTCTGCAGTACGACTGTGGAATTCTCTTCCTCACTCCATACGCGATAGTCCTTCTCGGAATATTTTTAAAAGACGTATAAGAGATTACTTTCTCTCTCAACAATAGCAGACATACATGATATGTATTTGTATGTATGTATGTATGTTTATTTATGTATTTATGTGGGTATGTATGTATGTATGTATGTATGTATGTATGTATGTATGTATGTATGTACGTGAGTATGTGTATGTGTGTATATGTGTATGTGTATATTTGTGCCTATTGTCGGGGGTATACACATTTTATACCTTCTTATATTAATTTTACACTTGTGCACTAGACTTAGCCTCTCGTATTGCAATTCCTCTGTGCATTCCCGGGTTTGCTGGAAGAGAACTCAACTTTGAGTTAAGCTCGCCTTTGTACATTACATCTCATCTTGTTATATTAATGTAATATATGTGTGTGTACAATAAAGTATAAATAAATAAAATCGATTATAATATTGTTGTATTCAAATTCTCAAGCTCCATGTATTTAATCGTTCTTTTCAGTATATCCAATTGGATATTTCTTATTACGCAATTAATATATTTTTTTTTTATATAGGACACGCCGACTTGACCTCACCTCGCCTGATGGTAAGCTAAAGGCAAAGTCTCAGGAAAGAGGGTCACCATTACAGACACTAAGTGTTACAATGGTGACAATCAGCTTGGCGGCCTCATCAGATGCTTTTTCACGCCCCGCTTAAAGGCCCCGGGACTGTAGGAAGAAGGCAACACGTGTGCTGGTAATGAATTCCAGGTCTTGGTGGTGCGGCAAAGAAAAGAGTCTCCGAACCGCTTGGTTCTTGCTTGTATATTCTGCACAGTGCGAGGGTGACATCTAAGGCCTACACGTGTTGTCCTATGTAGGAAAGGAGATAGTGGGATTAGTTGGAAGAGCTCATCAGAACACTCATCATGGTAGAGATGGCAAAATACATATTTTTTTTTTATTCAAACATATTTTTTAACGTATTTTTCTTCTTATTAATAAAGATAAAACTGAGTATAAATTTTATTGTTAGAGGTCAAAACAGTATTACTACACCAGTGTTCTAGGAGTAATTGCTATTAGGTCATAGTTTGAATTTACACTGGTGGTAGAAACTTGGTGGCACAAATTTGTCTCAAGTTTCGACCGGGTAGGTACCACCGTGCACTATTGCGAAAAACCCTCCATAGCAATTCAATCTCGGTTGGATTGTGTTCAGGGGTCAGCATGTGCATAGCCGGGCAGAGGTGGTGGTTGTCGCAGCACTAGTGGGACCAGTGGGTCTTGGCGTAGTCTAGTGGGGATGGCGCGGGGCGATGCGCCGAACAGGGAGACCTGTAGAAACGGTGGTGCCGCTGGCCGCCCGCGGTATAGTACAGGGGCCCAACTGGGGTTAACCACCTTGGGAGGCTGCCTCACCAGGCCGCGCATAATCCCGATATGGTTCGTCGTGCCGGTTGGTGACCGGATTTGGGAGCCCGGCGACCATACTCGGGGGGGTACGGGGGCCCTTTCGTTCGGCGCGTCGGCTCTCGCCATGCCTCACATTCATAGATAAAACCAATATCCCGCGCTTTGTCACACGGTGCTGCGGCGGCAATCACTTCTTTTTTTCACGCCTTCTCCCACCCAAACTCATGGCAGCGCAATTTATAGAAAAAGGCAACACAGCGGCTCGTCACACTCCCAAAAGCTTGCTATTTGAGGTGGAGTCCACTAACATCTGTGGGCTCCATGCAAACCTCAACGCCGTCCACCAACACCTAGAGACGGCGAAACCTGCCATGTTTTTTCTAACGGAGACGCAAATACACCGCCCTGACGACACGACCTACTTGCTCTACCCTGGCTATGTTCTTGAGGAAAGTTTTCGTGCAAAAGCCGGGGTGTGCGTGTTTGTTAGGGCGGATGTTTGCTGTCGCCGTTTGCGCTGCCTAGAGGACCCATCCTTCTCCGTCCTTTGGGTACACGTAGACCATGGCCCTACGAGTCAGATCTATGTGTGCCTCTACCGTTCCCATACAGGAGATGCTGAGACAACTCGACTCTTTGAATATCTGAGTCAGGCGGCAGATGATGCGCAGGAGCGATTTCCGAATGCCGAAATGGTATTTTTGGGGGATTTTAACGCCCACCACGAGATCTGGTTGGGCTCCTCCAAAACAGACCATGCGGGAAGAGCCGCCCACGCATTTGCTCTGGCGCACGGCCTGACCCAATTGGTGCACGAGGTCACTAGGATACCAAGAAGGTCGGGCCAAGCACCTTCTCTGCTAGACCTTCTGCTGACGAGTGATCCGGACCGGTACAGTGTATCGGTGCGAGCCGCGTTAGGCAACTCTGACCACTGCCTGGTCTGTTCCACGGTGCCTATTACGGCGCCCCCACGACCCGTGCAGGGGAAGCGGCGTCTCTGGCACTACTCGTCAGCGGACTGGGATGGACTTCGTGACTATTTTGCGTCCATCCCGTGGGTTGAGCGCTGCTTTGAAGGTAAGAACCCATCGGATTGTGCTACTGCTGTCGCCGGTGAGATCGGTCTGGGTATGGAATACTATATCTCATACACCGATGTCACCGGTGACCGCGGGGTGCGCCCTTGGTTCGGGCGCGAGTGCGCGGAAGCTGTTGAACAAAAACAGTCTGCGTACCGCGCTTGGGTAAGGGCGCGCGCCACGCGCCATCCCAATCTGGGCCACTTCAAGGCAGCGTACAACAGAGCCACAAAGGTCTGTAGAAGGGCCTATGTCAGAGCGGATGCCCTGCGCATAGCGCGGCTTGGTCAAGAGCTAGTGATGCATCCCACGGGAAGCCGTGGCTACTGGCGACTGGCTAAAGCCGTGCAAGCCAACTTCTGTCAGCCTTCGCTGCCTCCGCTGCGTAACCCTGATGGATCCCTGGCCCATGAGTCGCAAGAGAAGGCAAATCTGCTGGCTAATCTCTTTGCGGCCAACTCCCGAATCGATGATTGTGGTACGCAGCCACCAACACTACCCGACAGTGACCACGCGATGCCTGATATCCATATCAGGCAACGCGATGTCCGTGCAGTGCTGCAATCACTCGATGTCCGGAAAACCAGTGGTCCGGATGGTATTCCAGCGGTAGTTTTGAAAAAATGTGCAGCGGAGTTGTCTCCAATGCTTACGCGCCTGTACCGGCTATCCTACAGTTCGGGTACAGTGCCTTTGCCTTGGAAAGAGGCGAATGTTCAGCCGATTCCCAAGAAGGGGGATCGCTCGGAGCCAGCCAACTATCGACCCATAGCCGTCACCTCAGTGCTGTGCAAAGTGTTTGAGCACATAATTAACAAACAGCTCATGCGGCACCTAGAGGATCACTCCTTAATTAATGACCGGCAATATGGCTTCAGACCGAAACGGTCAACGGGTGATCTTCTAGCATACGTTACCCATCTTTGGGGTGAGGCTATGGACAAGCACGGCGAGTCACTGGCAATTAGTCTTGACATCGCCAAAGCTTTCGATAGAGTCTGGCACAAATCGCTTCTTTCTAAGCTACCTGCCTTTGGTCTGCCTTCTAGGCTGTGCAACTGGGTTGCTAGCTTCCTGCAGGGGCGCCGTATTCGCGTCCTTTGTGACGGACGAGCTTCAGAGTTTCTGCAGGTTAATGCTGGCGTGCCCCAGGGGTCCGTCTTATCACCCACTCTCTTTCTTCTGCATATCAACGACATGCTGTCTACCGGCAATGTTCATTGTTATGCAGACGATAGCACTTTACATGGGAGTTATCATGGACATCCAGCGGCCAAGCAGTCAGATATCGCAGAGAAAAGGCAGCTTCTTGTCACTGAGCTTGACGGGGTCCTGAATCACATTTCTCAATGGGGCTCTGAGAACCTGGTTGAGTTCAATGCCAAGAAGACGCAGGCATGTGCGTTTACAGCAAAAGTATCTTCTTTCCTTCCCCTCCCCACTCTTCAGAGCACGCCACTGCCGCTGCAGGACAATCTCAATATCCTAGGTATGGATGTTCGCTGCAACCTAAATAACAAAAACTACATCGAAAGCATCATCAAAACAGCCTCACGAAAACTCGGAGTCCTGAACAGAGTGAGACGATTTTTCACGCCGGAGCAGCGGTGTCTTCTATACAAGACACAAATTCGCTCCTGTGTGGAGTACTGCTCGCATCTCTGGGATGGTTCAGCAAAGTACTTACTAGATGCTCTCGACAGGTTGCAGCGACGTGCGATCCGCATCATTGGGAATCCCGAGATCACGAACACCCTAGAACCTTTACAGCTGCGTAGAGATGTTGCGTCCATGGCTGTATTTTACCGTCTGTACCATGGGGAGTGTTCTGATGAGCTCTTCCAATTAGTCCCACCCTCCCCTTTCCTACACAGGACAACGCGTGCAGGTCTTAGATGTCATCCGCACACGGTGCAAAACATCCGATCAAGAACCAAGCGGTTCGGAGACTCTTTCCTCTGTCGCACCATTAAGGCCTGGAATTCATTACCAGCTCACGTGTTTCCTTCTTCCTACAGTCCCGGGTCCTTTAAGCGGGGCGTGAAAAAGCATATGATAAGGCCGTCAAGCTGAGTGTCACCATTGTCACACGGTATGTGTAAGTAATGGTGACCCTCTTTTCTGGGATTTTGCCTTCAGCTTACCATCAGGCAAGGCGAAGTCCAATTGAGGTGTCCTATATAAAAAAAAAAAAAAAAAAAAAAATAGTAATTAACTCCTAAAACATGAAATTGCATCAAATGAAATACATGAAATACAAATTTTGTATATCATTAAATTGATCATTTTATTTTCAACAAATATCTCATTAAAAGACTTTAAGACACAAGTACTGTGGAATGTGTTATTGTTAACAATCCAACATTGTGTATAACAAACATCGTAGTGTTGCAATAGTATTTACATTAAGAGAAATATCAGAATAAACACAAACAAAATTAACAGAGATCTCGTTTAATCTCTATGAGGCAGACAATACCGTTGATCAAAGCCTGGGTTAATTCCAGACCACAGGAGTGAAGTTGAAGTCAGGGGGCACTGGCGTCATTACGCAGAGATTGTGAGGGTTGACGACTCTTTGTCGTTTGCTCGCGCGTAAATTATGCTCCACGTTCGACAATTACACGTGCTCATTTAGAAAATCGTCGTGTAACTTTAACGTATACACCGCGGTATCGCGTAACCCGTAAGCGCACTTCGCGACTTAACTCTTGAAGATAATTTGCGAATTATAATTACGTTACTGTTTATATAACATTGCGGGTATTAATTGTGTAAAAATAAACATGTACCTTTAACAAGGTTAAAATTTTATTTAATATATTATAATAATATATTCTATTCTATATTCTCTAAATATTAAAATGAATAATGAATCTGTCCAAATAGTCAATACCACAGTTTTTCTTGGAATAACTCTAGATAGTAAATTGCAATGGGGTTTCCATATCACAGCCTTGGCAGGAAGACTTAGCTCAGTTCCCTATGCGGTTAGAAAGATAAGGTCACTGACTGATGAGGAAATTGCACGATTAGTTTATTTTACCTACTTTCATAGCGTTATGTCATACGGTCTGCTGATGTGGGACTCAGCTGCCGATATTGTGACTATATTTGTACTACAGAAACGAGTGATAGGAGCGATCTATAGCCTCAGACCCCGTGCCTCGCTGAAAGAAGTTTTCAAAGAAATTAATATTTTAACAGTTGCTTCTCAATTCATTTATTATAATATCTTATATGTACGAAAAACCCTAAATCTTTTCGAAAAACTATCTGTTGTACACAATTTTTAATCAAATCCTGTATTAGTCAAATCTAAATAAATTTAAAATAGAAGTGGAAAAAACTTTAATGAACAAAGGTTACTATAAAGTAGATGAGTATCTTAATGATGTAAATGCGTGGTCAACATAAGTCTCTTGCTTGCTCGCACAAAATAAATTGTAAACTAAAGCAAATTTAAAAAAGAAATATAATCTAGTTCTAATATAGTTCTCCGAGTTTCTTGCTGGTATCTGCTCAGTAGAACTAACCTACCGAACCAGCGAAAGAATCATTTACCAATGGTTTATATTTACATTATTTAATATTTTATATTATTTCTTGACATACCTAATTGTAAAATTTTGACGTTCATATGTGCTCTTTGTGTGCCTAAACTGAATAAATAAAATTGATTCTTTGATTCTAAGAAAAAGTGTAGAGCTTCGTGTTTCCAGAATACATTACTTGGTATGGTTTATATCGGTTTACTCTGAATACAAAGGTAAAAACGGTAAAAGTACTGAGAATGAAGAGAAGAAATAAGTAGGATAAATTGGGCTTAGGATTCAAGTAGATATGGAGTGTGATCTCGCAATCGGTGCACGTTCGCCTAGGAGTCACGCAGCTTACGTGTTCCGCATGTCAACATTACCGAGCAGAGTAACTGCCCAATAACGGTAGAACCTCGATAGTTTCACGAAACCCAATATTTGTACTTATCACTATGACACGTGGAAGAAGATAGAGCTCTGTGTGAAGTGGTACCTTAACAAAGCATCCCTTACTGGCCAAGAGGCATATTCTGTGAAGAATTTATTTGTAACGTGTATTGTAATTGCTGATTCGACTGATACCAAAACTATAACATGTTAAAACATTATTACGGAATCGGTATAAAGGAATATCTTAAGTGCAATAGCAATAATATTACGTCAGTACTGTTTGTCTATTCTGTACCTGTAACTACGAATAGCTGTTGTGGACGCTGTATGTGTTGTACTTTATTAATTTTTATGTTATAAATAACATTACGATTTTGTCATAATTTTAATAAATGGTACATTCGGCTTCGGACGTTTTATAAAGTCATAGCCATAGTAGTTATAGTAGTTTTTTTTCAATTTTGAGTAATATAAATTGTTCAAAATTTAATTTAATTTATTTTATTATTCATTAGTTAAGCAAAGTTTATTGAAAAAATAAACTATTATAACTAGTAGTTTTACCACCGCTTCCAAAGCGCTGGTGGAGTTGAAACAGCGCAACATACTCCACAGCGGCATTTTTAATTAGACTTATGTTTAGATTACAATTGAATTGTAGGTACTGTTGATTATTTTCCCGACAATGGCGAAGCAAAAGGAGGGTTATAACTATAATATCTGTTACTATATAAGAGACGTTCAATTAAGAACTTATTGTGATTGTGACATGGGTAAATAACGTAAAATAATAGGCATACCTACCTACATATCAATATACTTATACGTTATTTACTATTTGTATACTATGTAATTATTTATGTAACACGCTATTTTATAAATGTCGACAAATTACACCAACACTCACTTATTTACTTTTAATTCCTATCCATCCTAAAGTTGCCCGGAAGAAATCACTAGCATTTAACTGTAATTTTAACTGTTTGTATATCTTTAATAACATTGGTGTGCAATAAAGATATATCTATCTATCTATCTAATATCTATTATTTTGACACCTCACCGAACATAACACTCAACATGAAAAGTTTGTTAAAATTTCAGCGGTATCACCACAGTATTCGTAAACTCAATCCCACACATTCAAATATTGAGACGAATAAAGTTTAAAACGAATGGAGTTGGAGCCGGATGCGGCTACACTCTTGATTTAATTGCACTAACAAGACAGCGCTCCCAACTTCTGCATTCAATTATAACACTTCAAAAGACGAAACACTGCCGCCATTTCTTGCTGTCACTATATTATGTTCACCACCATTCTAAGTTTTGATAAAAATTGCTGTATATTAATATATTCGATTCAGAGGCTTGAAATCAAGATTCAAAATAAACATATAAGCATTATATGCTTCTACGGTTATCTCAATTTTCCATACATTAAGGTATAAGGAAACTTGTACTCGTTTGGCATCCGAAGAACTGCCATTAATCTGTAACTAAGCTCGAACGTTTCCTACACGTTTAAGCTCTTTGTTCCTCGACTTCCATGGGCTTGAAACAATGGGCTTGCACTTACAATTTGAATTTCCGCACACGAACGGTGCTCTTTTCTTCTCCATATTCATCGCTTAACTAGTACTTTTCTTATCGTTTACTTTATTCTTCAATTCTATACTTGGTTGTCGTTATTTTATTCTGTAGTAAAGAAAGAAGAAAAGAATAAAGAAAGAAAAATGTTTATTGATACACAGCATTACAGTACAATAAAAAAACACAGTACGCTTTGCATAGTAGGTGCCGCAAAATGAAATAGCAAAGCACAATAACAGTACGGGAAAAAAAATAGTGACTAAAAATTAATAAAGTATGTAATCGTTATTGATTAAACTTGGCTGTTGTAAATTTGTTTCTTAGCTTGTTGGTAGCATACGCTACCAACAAGCTAAGAAACACACTTTCCTACTTTTCATCGTTATATTATTACGAGGCTTTCATTATGGCAACAAAAAAAACATCTTAAGCCTGTCTATTCATTCACAATGTAGCAAAAAATACTACTTAAGCCTATTCGGTCTTTTTTCACGGATGCACCTTTACTGTATACACCGTGCGACCCATGGAATCCTGGCCCCCGTGACCCTCACTAAAGTGTAGAACGTGTTGCTGCACAAACGGCAATATTATGTAATTTGCCAAGGATTTAACTCAACCAAATTTGAGCACAACACGCACATGGCCAATATATAAACACTGTTCTATTTACATATCATATTCGCATCATTAAACACAATACAAATTCCATATCGTGTCAGTTCATTGGCCTGTTGAGAACACATCGAAGTTCTATAAGTCACGATCGCACAGCAAACTCGGAGTGAAGGTTCGGCTTGCCTTCAACAAGATTAATATTCGTAGCGAGTGATGGTCCCCAACATAACAATAGGCGTGTGTGTCCCTCACGGCGCATGCATTTTCGAATAATGCCCATATAATGTTTCGATGAAATTGGCTGTTAGATCGCGTGCCCACCTTCTGTGCTTTAGTATCGTTCACGACTTTCTTGGGGCTAGTGACTACCTCGGCTCTCCAAATGTAAAGCGCCCGCCCAAACTAAGTATACCGTAATTATATCATTCCGCGTAGTAATTTGTGTGGCTCGCTCATTGCGCTATTAAGTTTTTTATTGTTTAGAATCAAGCAATTTAAAAAGTATTTTTGTTCGTGTATTACGGTGATTACTTGTGATTTAAATGTTTAAGGGAATATAGTTGTATCCGTAGCTCGACATTGACCTTTCCCAATGTAGTGTTGTGCGTGTTAGTGAGTGGTGTAGCTACTTATTATGTGTAAGTGTGTGTGACCCGGTGTGTGTGTGTGAGGAAAGGGGACCCCACGATTTCCGGAGATGTTGAAGTTTTGTTCACCAGCGGCAAGGCGTCGGGAGCCGAACGCGGTGTGTAAATTAAATATTACAAGTGCAAATGTTTGCGCGGATGGATGAATATATGTTTATTAAAGAACTACTGAACCGATTTTAATTAATTTCGGGCTGAGGTAGAGTGAATATAATCTGGAATAGTATAGAGTATAGACTATAATTTGTATCCCAGCATAGGTTCTAATGAGAGATGCGGAATTGCACGAAGGCTGAGTCACAGGTTACATCAAAATGCCCTTTCTTATACTACAAATTAGCTCGTCAAGCAAAATCCATATTATTATCCAAATAGGTCGGCCAAAATAGGTACCAAATTTTTGGTTGACCTCAGGATTGCCAGTATCTAAATGTCGACGAACTGTAATAGCTAGGTGGCGTGCGCTTGACAGTAAAAGTAGTGTGCTACTTATGTCTACAACCCGCCTTGGACGCTGAAGTGACCTTAAAATGTGAATTAGGTAGGTGTACACCTAGCAGGACGTCGCATTCGATCAGATTAGGAATATCTGCTGGAAATTAACCACTTATTTCTTTAAACGATTATACTTAAAGGCCATCATTTTTAAAGTTAGAAGCACGATATTTCACATAGCTGCCTCTGGTTAGAAATAAATATAATACATGTGTAAATAAATAAATATTCCACGACATTCTACACAACGCTATCTAGACTCATGGTAAATAAAGCTTGTGTTATATCTAGAATGCAGACTTTTTAAATACATAGGTACCCATTATACATAGAAACACTCAGACCAATGCAAATATACATATTCATACATATAAATCTTTGCCCTGAGCGGGAATCGAACCCGCGCCCCCTGCATAGCAGTCGAATGCTCTACCGCTAACTTCCTTCATCAAACTTATACCTTAAATATACTTATCACACACTTGATATAGTAATATAGTACTTAATAGTTATATAAATAAATGTTTACTGCAATCACTACCGATCTTACTTAAAGGCGAAAGTTACGTGACCTTTAGATAAATTGTGGGCAACCGCAGTTTACACATCGGGATCCCTACGTGCTTGAGGGGTGGGTACATTGAGATATGTAACGGTCTTGCCATGCGAAATCTGTGAACTCAATTATATGTACCTATAAACCTATATACTTTTAACCCACTCACAGATATTGTTTGCCGTATTCCTTCTATTACTTTTTCTTGGGTCTGCCTTCTTATGTATTCTTCCACTTAGTGCTTTCAGATGTGCCGTTTTCGGAGGTATTGGAAGAATATAACATCCCAGCAGTTTTGATTTGATTATAGTTCGTTCTTAGGATAGTAACTTAGGGTTAGCCCAGTAAAAAACGCAAAAAGAAATCACGATATACTAATAGTTTGTTCTTATTCTCTTTCTGTCACCCTATTTTTTACGCTGGCAGATATTTTTTCAAGTCAATTACTCAGCTACTGCAAACTAATACTGTAAATTTAATGACGTTCTAAAATCATATTGTATATAATTATTCGTTTATGCCATAACTAAAACCAAATTATGTTGATGTTTTTTGTTTTTCCTCACATATCTGTTTTCTCATCAGGTGAATCCAGGACGCAAGGCATCACTGAGCGGTATCCGTGAGGGTGACGTCATATCCTCAATCAATGGTCAGCCTACCAAAGGAATGAGCAACTCAGATGCTCATGCGATGCTTCGATCAGCTGGTCCGATGTTAAGGCTTGGATTAAACGAGTAAGGTTTTCGTTTATTGATCTTTCCTACTGCCTACTGTTTGCTGCTCGCTGAATTACTATTTAAATTATAAAAAATATAGCAATTTACCGAACAAACTCCTCATTGAGATCATTCTACACGTCATACCTGCTGTAAGTTGCTAAGCAGTTGAGTATACTGCAGATAACTTGTTGAGACTACGTCAGATTACCATTTCATGATAAATCTGAATCAATCACCATATTTCTGTTAGTCGGAGCTGTAGAGAAATTGAAAACCCTTCTTCAACTACAGTCTTCAAATGACAGAACAGATTTTCATAAATTAAATAATTGATATAATATATATTATATATGATATAATATATAAATATAATATAATAATATAAGTGCCGGGTTAATGGCAATAGGCTCGCCAACTAAACATAAACTGGCGAAATGTGGAAGCTAGCACCTCTGCTTACCCCTTCGGGGATATAGGCGTGAGTTTATGTTATGTAATGATGTAAATAATTGAATTATCTCTATAACGTCAGTTTGTAACATTAACTACATTCAAATGATTACACAAATAAAACTATGCGGCATAAGTAGAGTACTCTTTTCAATAAGTTAAGAATAATAGAATGAGTACTATTTCTCCTTTAGCGAAGTAGTTTATAAAAGTACAACACAATGCTAATGCAGCCGGTACACTCACTCATCTAAACTGCATGTCCACTGAGATCAAGCCAATCTTCCGAATGCACTGAACATTGTCTAGTCCGCCAGTAATCCGATCACTCTTCAACGTTTCACACGAGAATCGAACATTGGACCTTGTGTAGATTAGTCATGACATAAATTGGAGCACTTACGTCTCTCTATGACTAGCAAAATGGTTTTGCAGTTAGACGGAATAACTGAGTTGAATATCCTGCTCCCTTCCTACTCCATACTGTGTTAGGTGTTATGTAATGTTTTATTTGACTACGTACCTAAATATTTAGAAAGATGATTTATTAACATATTATAATCGATATGGAGATAGTGTATGCGACAGCCTCTGTGGCGCGGCGGTAGTAAACACGACCGCTACGCCACCGAGCGCAAATATTTGTGTGCGTGAATATAGGTATTTGAATAGGCCTGCTTCGGAGAGCATGTTAAGCCGTCAGTCCCGGTCGCCATATCATCATCATATGGCATCTATGGTATATCATCATCTATGGCAGTCGTTTCGGGTAATTGGAGCGCTAAAAAGGCCAACAACAAGTCTAGCTGCAATGCTTTGCTATCGACTTTGGGTTGTGCTGGTCAGATGGCAGTCACTTCACGGAAAATATCGAAGTTTAGCTAGATCCGCAGTTAGACTGGTAAAGCGGATCCCAGACTCCGAGGTGAAAACTTCGGATGCGACTGGGATTACAGCTAGGATAAAGAGAGAATCAACATGGAGATAGTTACTGGGTGTACGGAGCTCCACCAGGTGTAAACGAGGCACCACTAGGGGTGTGTGGGGCCCTATAACAATCTTCCGAGCCTACATCACTCGTCTGCTAGCCGGAATACTTGGGGAGTCTATTGCTGTCTCCCGGGCACTATTGTTGACTCAAGCCATGCATCTGAGGCTGAGTCTGGGCTGTATATATCTGTCTGAGGTTAAACAGCCCTATCCTTTAGTCGCCTTGTACGACACCGCATGGGAAGAGATGCGGTGGTCCAAATTCCACTATGCCGGGAACCACGCGGTTTAAAGTTAATGTGGTTGGTAACTTCAACGTGATGAGTACATACACATTGTAAGTAGTGCACATCACCACCTACTATATCCATTATTATCGTATATTATTATTTAGCTAAATGTATATCAAAATTTTGATATACATTTATTGCTAAAATTAGTCTGTAAGTCTTATTTATATCATCTCAACTATCAATCAATCAATCAATTAATTAGCCCACCGCAGTCCACTGCTGGCCATAGGCCTCTCCCAATGTGCGCCATTTTCTCCGATCCTCCGCCTTCCGCATCCAGTCTGTCCCACCTTTCAACTATATCGATCACCAATTACCACAAAACTACCTCTTATAATTGCCAATTCTGTGTCAATTGCCAATCTAACAATTCCTTATATCTCGATGTTTTCCGGCACTGAAGCATTACTGGCACTGGCGGGAGCACTTCCGGTGGATATCGCAGTGATATGCGCTTTTGTACTATTGAATTCAATTTTGAATACGGGAAAAATGGATGCAAAATTTTTGATTTCACTGAATATTGGATTGATAGATTGGTTTAGAGAGATGAATGGCAAGAATAATGAGAAGTCCCAGCTAATGTTTCAATTATTCTCAAGTAAACTACCCAAAAAAATTTAATAAGTAAAATATCGTTTGTAAAAACGTATTCATTTATCACTCTTATAAGAGTTAATAATCCTTTAGTACAATACAGTTCTTCTGCTTATTTTCTTGTTTTAATCTAAGTTTCCTTGTCATCAGAGACAGAGAGATGTCACCGCGAAGAAGATCAATTGGCAAAGGCAGCGAGTTGAAAAGTAAGTTTTTCGAATTTTAAAATCATTTGCATTACCGTAAATGCCAACTATTTAATTCAAATTTCTTTTTAGTCAATTGATGCACATGAAACGATTTTTTATAAAACGTATTAATGCAAGACTTTGTAGGTGTGGATCAATGTATAAGGGTACATCCAAGCTTGGATCGCAGGTAGGATTAGCCGGCGACATTGCACAGCTTAATCGGGAAACTAAGCTCTCTCCGTTCCGTTTACGCTTTTTACCGTTTAACATTATCGATTTGTATTGAAACTTCGTATTATTTCAATTCACAGCGGTTTGAATAAAATTTACTTGGCACACATGTTTTGCATAAATACTCACTGCATTTAACGAAATGCAGTGAGTATTTATGCAAAACAACAAAAAACAACACTGTGTGCGGTCATTGATTTTTTTGCAGTTTTCATTCTTATGCTTTCAATTCTTGATTAATGACTCTGTGCTTTTAGCATCAATTCCGCCAATGTCCTGTAGTAATTTATAAAATTAATGGCGAGACGCCAATGTCAAGCTTTTCAAGAAATTTTACCAGAGCCACGCCAGTAAATTTGTTTCCGTGTGTCCACCCCCCACGAGATTCAGGTGGTCGATCAGGACGTGTGGTTGGATTTTAAGGGGCTTCTAATGCTTTAGAAAGTAGCTGTAGCTGTAGTATTGACATTGAATATTTTTCGTATTGAGTTTTAAAAACGATTACGGCATTATTATACATTTGCTGAAGATTATTATCAATATTTCACATATAAACAAACTTTCTGCGTAACAAAATGAATTCCACGTGATAACTTTGTTGAAGAGACAAAATTTATATTTTGTCTCTTCAACAAAGTGTAAATCAGGGAAGGCATACTTACTTCTCGCTGTCTGGTATATTTCCTTTTGTATAGTTGTGACATGTATTACTTTATCGCACGTTTGCATATGCAGACCCATAGCAAGCGGGCGAAGTCTTTATCGCTTTTCCCTGTTTGCTTGGAAATTGTTAGAACGAAACTATCCCTGTTGCCTTTGTGTACGTGTGACTAAAGTTCAATACCTCATGTAACTGAAAACTATCGGCAATTTGGGTGTATGGATAGCCTTTGCATACAATGTAGTGTTTCGCAAATTTATCCCATTTTTTATTTACTTTGTGAAGTTTATGTGAGCAATTTTATTGTTTTTTTTTCAGGGCCTTCGCAACTGATTGCTGAAGTGCAAGGAGATAGAGGAACCCCTCAAGCTCCTGTTTATGCTACGATTCGACCGTCTCAGTCACCTCAATATAAATCATCAGCGCCACCTATACGAGCTTCACTAAATTCTTTACCTGCGGCACTCAACTCTACGCCACTAGTTAAATCGGTTGTGCAAAATGACGAACCCCTTCGATTCCATCCAACAAATCCGTTTTTTACTACTTTACCTTCAAGCTATTCGAGTGCTTCAAAATTGCCTGTACCTAATGGTAGAACGTTTCTCTCCAGCTTAGATAGAAATAAAATCAATGATAGTTCGTCATACATTGACTTTAGCTCAGATTTAAAGTCTCCAACGCTTTTTTCCAAATCTTCTGATTCTGGTCCTTGCAGTCTTCCGTATTCTTTTCACAATGACACTCACAATATTAATGGATATAATTCTCACACTCCATCATTAACTACTAAAGAAAAATCTGATCAATTTTCATATAGCAAACCCCAAGATCAATTTCAAAGTCAAAATATTCCAAAATCCGAGCAAAATAGCACAAGGAACCCATTTGAAACGAAAAGAAATAGCGATCCATTTGAAAAATATTTACGTCCTGACAACAACTTAAATGGGAAATCTGATTATGGAAGTAAAACTATGTCCAACTCTATCAGTGACAATAATTTCCGATCGAAAGAGAAAATTACAAAATGCTCGACATTTACTGAGCACAAGATAAGCGAAGTGGAAGAGGTAAAAACTATAAAGAAAATAATCCTCAATGGATGCGATGACAAAGGCAGCAGTCAGAATGAGAACAGGTTAAAATTTGAGCCATTGTCAGCAAGTGAAAAGGTGAAAAAATCGGATGATCAACCTGTTCCGAGTAGCAATAATTCATTGTCTCGTCAATCATCAAGATGTGAACGTGTGCTATCAACACCCATTCGCGATCAAAATGAATATTTGAATACATTCAGTCACGATGCTAGGGACTGCACCGCTACTAGAATATCCGACTCAACATACAAAGGAAATCGATCAGGTAAGTGCGCTATATATAATATATAAAATAGAATTGAGTAGAGAATAGTGAAATATAGCTTCCTACATGCAAAAATAGTTTATGGTGCTGACGATATAATGTCTTATTTTCTCTTTAGTCGAGGTCAATCTACAATATGAGTAATACAACTTGACTACTGAAAAATCACGCTTTAAAGTGCCTATTTAGAAAATATCAAGAATAGCCGTGGTCGCATGCCACTTTCCGCTAGAATGTATTGTCAGAGTAAGTGGCAATACTTTTTAAAGTGTGATTTTTCAGTAGTCGGATTATAATTTTAAACATATTTCTAGTAATATATTATTTTGGAGCAAGCAACGGCTAATAGTTATACATATTTGTAATGTGTTAATTAAACCCTTTCATATGATACTAAGCACGGTTTATCTCAAGTTTATTTTTTAACACAGTACTTTATGACCGCTAGAGGACGCTACATTAGATTCAGTGATACGTCATATAACCTTTAATCAGCGGACAATCAAGACGGTTCTAATGATACCTCATTTGTTCAGTTCTAATAAGTAGTTCAGGAGCTATGAGGAACAATAACAAATGAACCTACATACATACATATATAGCCTGTCAAAATCATAACTTTCCTTTGGCCTCGCCGTAGTCGGATAAAAACAGTGTTGCTTCTTTACAAAGGAGAGTGTCTTTTAATGCTAGCATTTGGTAACACACAATGCTAGTATTATAAGTCCTATACTGTTAAATTGCTGCTACTAAGTGATTTTTGATGAAATTAGGACATTATTATCTATATAAATTATTCTTCTACAGATTCGTAGGTGAATAAAAATATCTTAAATTCATGAACAGTCAAACTAATGTAATATAAAAATTTTAAAAAACACCTGTCACAAAAAATAACCCCCTTAAAGTCGAAAATAAGTTGTGTTAGCTAGCCCTATGTCTTTGATATACCTAGTAATACATATTTTGATTCAAGGCTTGTCATGTCGGGGGACCCTGACTGGTAGAGCACTACGTCATAATATATTATCGGAACGATCCAAGGTTCCCCGACAATGACAATGTTTTGTGGTGGCGTCCATCTTGGTTTTGAAATTTGTCATATTGTATGGCATTCTGCTAGTCAAGCCCTTTCATTTGATACCCATATTGAGTGAATTGAGAAAAAATATGTACTCCGTCATTTTGTAGCAGCGGCCATCTTGGACTGATTTTTATCGAACTAAGAACACTCCCGATTAATATACCTTTCATACAAAAAAAACTAAATCCAAATCGGTTCATTCGTTCAGGAGCTACGATGCCACGGACACACACACATCACATAATTAACAAACAGCTCATGCGGCACCTAGAGGATCACTCCTTAATTAATGACCGGCAATATGGCTTCAGACCGAAACGGTCAACGGGTGATCTTCTAGCATACGTTACCCATCTTTGGGGTGAGGCTATGGACAAGCACGGCGAGTCACTGGCAATTAGTCTTGACATCGCCAAAGCTTTCGATAGAGTCTGGCACAAATCGCTTCTTTCCAAGCTACCTGCCTTTGGTCTGCCTTCTAGGCTGTGCAACTGGGTTGCTAGCTTCCTGCAGGGGCGCCGTATTCGCATCCTTTGTGACGGACGAGCTTCGGAGTTTCTGCAGGTTAATGCTGGCGTGCCCCAGGGGTCCGTCCTATCACCCACTCTCTTTCTTCTGCATATCAACGACATGCTGTCTACCGGCAATGTTCATTGTTATGCAGACGATAGCACTTTGCATGGGAGTTATCATGGACATCCTGCGGCCAAGCAGTCGGATATCGCAGAGAAAAGGCAGCTTCTTGTCACTGAGCTTGACGGGATCCTGAATCACATTTCTCAATGGGGCTCTGAGAACCTGGTTGAGTTCAATGCCAAGAAGACGCAGGCATGTGCGTTTACAGCAAAAGTATCTTCTTTCCTTCCCCTCCCCACTCTTCAGAGCACGCCACTGCCACTGCAGGACAATCTCAATATCCTAGGTATGGATGTTCGCTGCAACCTGAATAACAAAAACTACATCGAAAGTATCATCAAAACAGCCTCACAAAAACTCGGAGTCCTGAACAGAGTGAGACGATTTTTCACGCCGGAGCAGCGGTGTCTTCTATACAAGACACAAATTCGCTCCTGTGTGGAGTACTGCTCGCATCTCTGGGATGGTTCAGCAAAGTACTTACTAGATGCTCTCGACAGGTTGCAGCGACGTGCGGTCCGCATCATTGGGAATCAGATCACGAACACCCTAGAACCTTTACAGCTGCGTAGAGATGTTGCGTCCATGGCTGTATTTTACCGTTTGTACCATGGGGAGTGTTCTGATGAGCTCTTCCAATTAGTCCCACCCTCCCCTTTCCTACACAGGACAACGCGTGCAGGTCTTAGATGTCATCCGCACACGGTGCAAAACATCCGATCAAGAACCAAGCGGTTCGGAGACTCTTTCCTCTGTCGCACCATTAAGGCCTGGAATTCATTACCAGCTCACGTGTTTCCTTCTTCCTACAGTCCCGGGTCCGTCGCCGGGGCCGTCAAGCTGAGTGTCACCATTGTCACACGGTATGTGTAAGTAATGGTGACCCTCTTTTCTGGGACTTTGCCTTCAGCTTACCATCAGGCAAGGCGAAGTCCAATTGACGTGTCCTATATAAAAAAAAAAAAAAAAAAAAAACACACACAGACACGTCAAACTTATAACACCCCGTCCTTTTTGCGTCGGGGGTTAAAAACAGATAAGTAAGTACCTTTTTTTTTTTTTTTTTTTTTACGTGCGCAAAATCCCCACGGATACCTCCCCACCGGAGCCGGTGGAGGAGGTTATGTCGGACTCGAACCGACTAAAACGCACGCCGCCTGTGGGTCGTTTCGGTTGCCGAAGGTGAGGTTGACAGGCATATCCCTCGCACCCCGGCCGACACAGGGCCATCTCTCACGATCTGGCCCTCTTCTCGGGTGTGGGGACCACAGAGTCCCCAACTCGTCCCCGGAAACGGGGAGGCGCGCCACGCGCGCCGCCGCCGCGGCCTGCTTCTGCAAGGGTGACAGGCGGCTTCACCTGTCACCCCCAGGCCGGCGCTCATGGGGGGCGGAGGTCGTTCATCGACCTCCGACGCCCGAGTTGCCTTCGTGCGCGGGCAGCTTGTCTAGCGATCCTTCGTCGCTCCCGCTGCCGCTCCCGCCCCGCCTCCTCCTTCACGAGCATTACTTGCTCGCAGAAGGAGGCGCCGGCCGCCCACGCATCCGCGCAGCGAACCATCGCCGCGAGCAAGGTGGAGAGCGTGAGAACCCTCACTCCCAGGGCCGCCACAAGCTCCCGCCTCGGCGTCTCCCACGCCGGACACTCGGTGAGCGTGTGCGGACCTGAGTCCTCGCTCGCGTCGCAGTGATGGCACTCGGACGTTGGCTCTTTCTGCATCCGACGCAGATACTTTCCGAAGCATCCGTGCTCGGTGATCATCTGCGTCAGACGGTACGAGAGGCTGCCGTGTGGCCTCTCTAGCCACTCCCCCATGATGGGTCTTACCGCCGTTACTACGGCGTGCCCTGCGCTTGGTTGCCCAAGTCGTCTCTCCCATTCTGCCACCATTTCCCTGTGGAGCCGGGATCTCACGGCCCGAATTTCTTCGGGCTCGGGATCGTGACCCCGCTCCCGCGCCGCCCTTCGGAACCTGTATAGCGCCGAAAGGCATCTCGCTTCCAGGATCCATGGTGGCGATCCGGCGAGGAGACTCGCCGCGTTGAATGATATCGTGCGGTACCCCCTTATGATGCGGCACGCCAACTTCCGCTGCGGACGCTGCAGCAGAAGCATGTGCCGATCACTCAGGGTGTCCGCCCACACGGGACACCCGTACAGGGCCATGGACCGCACGACACCCGCGTAGAGTCTCCTGCAGGAGTCATCCGGGCCCCTCAGGTTGGGCAGTAGCCGCGCCAGAGCGTTGGCTGTGCCCGCCAATTTGGGGCCCAGACTTCGGAAGTGCTTCCCGAAGTCCCACCGGCCGTCGAGCACGAGCCCCAGATATTTCATCTGGGGCTTGATGCCGATGAGAGTGCCTCCCACTGTGAGACAGGAACCAGGTGGTGGCGTGCGCCGAGGTCCATGAAAGAACATGGCCTCGGATTTATGCAAAGCCACCTCAAGGCCCAGCCGCCGGATCCGTTCCACGACTTGAGCAACCGCGGTCGTGGCCCTCAGGATCGCTTCGCGGTGTGTAGCCCCGCTCGCCGTCACTAGCGTGTCGTCCGCATAGCACGTGACGGCGGCGCCGTCCGCAAGCTCACCGCGAAGCACCCAGTCGTATCCAATGTTCCACAGTAGCGGCCCGAGAACCGATCCCTGTGGAACACCGCACGACATCTCACGCCGACCGACGCCGGTCGCACTTGGGTAGATGACGGCTCTCTCCGTCAGGTACGCCCCGACTATGCGGCGGAGGTAGAGAGGCACACCGTGGTACACGAGTGCCTCCCTGATGCAACTCCAGGGCAAGGTGTTGAACGCGTTGGAGATGTCCAAGGACACCGCCAACGTCACCTCACCCCGGGCAACTGCCTCCTCCGCCAAAGTCCTCACGCGCATGATGGCATCCACGGTGGACCGCCAACGGCGGAAGCCATATTGGGTATCCGCCAGGTCCGGCCCCCTGCCAGAGAGGTGCTCGACGAGGCGCTTTGCAATAACTCTTTCAAAGAGCTTGCCCACCTCGTCGAGCAACACAATGGGCCGGTAGCCGGACGGTTCGTCCGCCGGGCGACCCTCCTTTCGGATGAGGACCAGTTTCCCCGTCTTCCACATCTTCGGAAACTGGCCCCGCTCCAAGCATGCGCTGAGGAACCCTCTCAGCCGGGGTTCGAGACCGTCTTCTCCCAGAGCTAGGACCCACGCGCGGCCTGGAATGCCGTCGGGTCCTGGGGCGGTGCTCTTCTTGGCTCTAAGCCTTCGCACCGCCAGCTCCAGTTCTACCCAAGTGACCTCGGGGACTTCGTCGTCAACTACCACACTGGGCGCCACAGGCGACCGAGGTGGCGGAGTCATCAGCGGCGGAACGTGTTCCGCTCGCGCCGGGAACAGGGACTCGACCACTCCACCGAGCAGAGCTGGCTGGAGGACCCGGGTCAACGGCGGGGCCCGGGGGCGCAGCTTTCCTCTTACCATAAGGTAAGGCCGCCCCCATGGGTCCCGCTCCAGCGTCTCCATTAGCTCCTTGTAAGCCGCGGCTTTCGCCCGCTTAATCTCCGCTCGGAGGGCATCTCTGGCCTCCCTGTATCCCACATGAAGCTCCGCCACTCGGGGCTCCGTATCTGCGGTTCGGCTACGCCTCCTACGGAGTCTGGTCCACCGGCGGTGCGCGATCACGCAGGCTTGCCGTAGCCTCGCGATCTCCGCAGACCACCAGTAGACCCGACGCCTCGGACTATAGGGTGGTGCCCTAGGCATACCCGCATCGCAGACACGAGTCATGGCCTCCCGGAACCACACCGCCTCATCGTCGATATCGACAGGCCTGTCCGGCGCAATGGCCCAGGCCTGTACGATGGCGGCCTCTAGGAGGACCTCCCGATTCAGTCTCCCAAGCACCCAGCGTGGCTCGCGTGGGGCCGGTATGACTGGCGCATCACCCGCGGGGGGGGAGACATCAAACCGAACGTATCGGTGATCCGCCAGTGTCTCCACCCCCACAACAACACGCCAGTCCCGCACACGGTGCGACAGCGAAGCGCCTGCGAACGATAGGTCGATAATCGAACTGCGCTCCGCGGTCACGAACGTGGCTTCGGCCCCGCGATTCTGGAGAACTAGACCGTGATTAGCGGCCCAGCTCTCCAGAGCCCTACCTCGTGGGTTCGTGTGCCGGGACCCCCAGGTCACTGACCAGGCGTTGAAGTCCCCGAGCTCAAGAACCGGATGAGGATGACAGGCGTTGACGACGTCGGTCAGTCGCTCCAGCGACTGCCGGTACTCCCCTATGCGTCGGTGTAGGCTCGGCGTGAAATAGACGGCCACGACCGCAATCTCCCCGACACGCGCCGCTACGATGCCATGCTCCCTTGCCACGACAACAGGGGGAGGGGCACCCATAGCGGCGTTGTACACCAGTGCCGCCGACCCGTCCAGGTCGACCACCCAGGCAGGCCCAAGGGGCCGGTGAGTGTACGGATCGGCGAGAGCGGCGACGTGTATGGACCACTGTGCCATGCTCTGGAGCAGAAGACCCTGAGCATCGGCACCGTGGCCCACGTTCGCCTGCAGGATGCGGAGCTGGGGATCCATTATGGAACCATCTCCGCATCCCGCCGCGAACTTTGGGTGGAGCCCCCGCCTTGCGGCTTCGGCTCCCCCCCGGTGCAGGCCTTGCTGCCAACCCTATGGTCGGCCGGTTTGCCCCCCGCTGCACACCTGAAACAGTGCAGCGGAGCTTCGCATCCACCGGCCGTATGGCCGGGTTGGCCACAGCGGAAGCAGCGGTCACCGACCGTCACCGCCGCCGTGCACTGCACCCCCACGTGGCCGACCGACAGGCACCTAAAGCACCTGGTCGGTCGAGCCTGCAGGAGCCGGACCTGCACACGCACCACGCCTCCAACGGCGAGGAACCCTCGGTCGGCAGCCTTCTTGGCTGCTGCGATGGGGCAGCCGACAACTGCCGCCCCCAGTCCACGGCGGCCGAAGCGGATCGCTCCGACCTTCACCGCCTCTAGGGGGCAGCCCCCGGCCTCCGCCACGGTGAGGCGGATTTGCTCCGCCGTGATGGAGTCGTCCAAGTCCGAAATGCGCATTTCTGCGCATTTGTTGGGCCTGGACACCCGGACGTCGGCTGCGTCCAGCGTGTCCCGAAGCCTAGCCGCTAGGGCATCGGCCTGGGGACCGCTTGATGCGCCGGGGATCTCGAGTAACCGAGCACCCGTCCGAGTGGGTTTCACCCGGATGGGGCCCGGCATGTCGAGAGCCCTCATGTCGACGCAGGCTCTCGCCTGCGTGACAATCTGGGCGTACTGCACGCCCCTCTCCGCCGCCTCCGCCGTCATCGTTAGGACGACGGCGGTTGAGCGGGGAACGCGCAGCCTCCCCGGCACTCCCCTCGCAGCAGCCTCGGCCTTCCTGGCCTTTTTGGCTGCCTTCCGGAGCGCCTTGCGCCGCTTCTTGGAGGCTCCGGCCACCTCCCAGCCTCCCTCCGGCGGGGAACTTGAGGAGGCAATCCCCGCCGGGGTCCGGGCCGGCGCTGGGGCTGAGGCTAGGGCTGGGGACTTCTTCCCCTTGCCCTTCCCCTTCCCCTTGCCCTTGGCCCGGGCACCCTGGGTGCTCCCAGCTCCCACTTCGAGAACGACAGCGGCTCGAGCGACCGGAGCGGCAGGAGCGGCAGGCGCAGCGGATGGGCTGCAGGCCGGCTCCTGCGGGGCCGCCACCGCCGGACTGGTGGGACCGCTTCTCACCGCTCCGGCGTACCCCGTCGGCGGCGCCAAGGGCGGGCGGCGGCTGGAGTCCATGACCGCCTCCATGAACCTCCGGGTGCGCTCCTCCTGCGTCACCTGCCACCTCCGCTGCTCAGCCAGCGCCGCCTCCTGCCGCTTTTCCATGGCGGCCATTGCCGCCATGCATGCCGCCAGTGGGTCTGCGGGCCTAGCCGGCTGCAGCACCGGCGACTCCAGCCGAGCGGGCTGTGCCAGTGACACCGGCCGCACCGGTGTCTCCGGCCGCACTGGTGTCTCCGGCCGCACCGGTGTCTCCGGCCGCACCAGTCGCACCGGCGGCCTTGATCGCACCGGTGTCTCCGGCCGTACCGGTGCCTCCGACCGCACCGGTGACCTCGACCGCACCGGCGACAGCTGCGGCGCCGACGGCACCGGCCGCTCCGGCTGCACCGCTAGTCGCCGCCGCGCCGACCGCGTCACGCGCTCCGCGGGCAGCCCGGCGACGACCTGACGGAGGTTCGCCATTTCGGCCGCCATCCTCTCCATCTCCTTGCGGTGCTCAGCCGCTGTACGCTCGACGCTGTTGAGGAGCTCAACTTGCCTCCTGCCAAGTTGAGCTCGCTCGTTCCGGGACTCGGCCAGCTCCGCCTTGAGCAGCTCAAACTGCTCAACGAGGCGCGTCGCAGCCAGCCGGACCCGGTCCTCCTCCGGCGTTAGAGCTCCAGAGCGGGCCCCGGCCAGTCTCTCCAGGGCCTCCATCACGTCCCTGGACGTGGAGCCGTCGGTACGAAGCGCGGGCGCCACCGAGACGGAGGGACTCGGCGGCGCTCTCACATCTTCCCCGGCTGAGGCCCGTGAGGGGGCGGCTTTGGTGCCCCCACCCTGCAGCTTTCGGCGGCTAACCGCAACCTGCTTGGGTGGGGGGGGACGCATCATCTCATCCCCACCAGAACTACTGGAAGACGAGTCGGTCAGGGTCAGGTCTAGATCCGACTCGGTCTTATCTGGGGGGATGATTTTTTTTCGGCGGTTGCGCTTCCGCCGTGCAGATTTTCGGGTCTGCAGACCCACCGGGCTGTTCGCCCTGCTCCTCTCAGTGGCGGTGTCGAAATCTTCCGACACCGTCCCTGCTTGGGACGCGACCTCCGCGTCTTGGTGCTGCGCGACCTCCGCGCAGACTGTTTCGCTTGGTGATGGTTTGGTATTTTTGGTTAAGTTTTTTTTAGTATCCATTTGAATCCCACGAGTGGAGACGATCTAAAATACACTTCCCGGGTGACGCTCATTCCGAGAAGCGGGGTAAATACTGTGGATTTCCCCAGGTTTCCACAGGTTTTAATCGACTTCGCTGTCGGGTTTTTCAGACTTTTCCTTGTCGCGGGCCGGCCAATTAAGGCAAGCCCCGCGGCCTTCAGAATATCGGCTTCCCAAGTGTGGCTAGCACTCAGGTCGTTGTCGATATCCTGGAGGTTACGCGACGCGGGAGAGCAGCCAACTCTCCCAACACCGACGGTGGCACGAATGCCTGCCAGCCTCTGCGCGAGCAGTAGGCCGGCCCGTCCCTGGATCCCATGGATCCTTGTGTCACCCCCATGTCCCCTCTGAAAGCAGAGGGATACCGGGAGCGACAGGCTAGCCCTAAAAAGGGCTGTTTGGGATGGAAGGGATTCTACGAGTCCCTTCCCGCGGGCCTTGCAGACCCGCCATACCACGACCCCCCCAGGGTCAGCTAGCCCTAAAAAGGGCTTGTCGGGTTATTTGTCGACGGCTAGCAGAGCTCCTTCTCCTTGGAGTCAGAGTCTACTAGCCGTCGTCCAGGGTGCACCAGCCTCCCCGCTTCCATTCCCCAGGACCGCGGTCCAGAGGGAAAAGAAACAGGTAAGCCAACGTGGAGGTTACCCAACCCGCACCCCAACCAACCCGCACCCCAAGTACCTATTATTGTGATAGGTAGGTATCCTACCATCAAGGGAAATAATACTTACATTAAAATGGTTAATGATGTAGGCACTGAGCATATTAAATTCTCTTTGGAGACATACATAAACACGGAAAGGGGTAGATCGTTAAAGGAGCTTAGTTTCGATACGGCACGAATTTACGCCGATGAGTTTCTTCAGCACGTCCCCATGTGCAAACTTTAATTTGTTTTACGCGTTCCATGTTGTCTTGTATTAAAAGCTCGATGCATACGCGTAGCAGTAAATGCCTTGACAAGTTTTTTATTGGCTGTTTATTATTGTATTTCAATTACACAAAGCTAGTATGTCCAACTTGAATGATTTAAACACTGAAATGTTAAGACATGTAGGTAGGTAGGAACTTATATTATTATTGCGGATTATTATTTTTTATGATAACCGCGGTAGCCTAGTGGTATGGGTAATGGACTGCTGAGACGAGGTCTCGGGTTCGATCCCAGGTTTTACCATGGTACACACCAATGACTTTTCGATGCTTTTCGAAGTTATGTGTGTATTTATCGGAGGTTTACAAGTGCCCGGTTAATGGCAATAGGCTCGCCACCTATTACATTGGGACCTAAACATAAACTGGCGAAATGTGGATGCTAGCACCTCTGCCTACCCCTTCGGGGATATAGGTGTGAGTTTATGTTATGTTATATTTTTTCTTCCTTTATTTTCGTCTACATTTGAGATACAGATATAAGTAGGTATATTACGATGAACAGTAATACAGTATGATACCGTTAGGCCAAACATAGGTTAAAAGTTTTAAAACCTATGAGTAGATTCTTTAGGAGGTAGGACCGTTCTATTGAGCAGTCCGATTGGGGAAGTGCTTCCGCCCTATAGAATACCGCGGCCAAAATAACCTTGCGTTGTGTTCCTGGCGGTGAGTAGGGTAGCCAGAGCTCACTGGAGAGTTTTGGTGCTGTCAGTGGGAAGATCAAAAGCTAGTCCTGCTTTGTCTTACATTCACGGCACAGAAACTCTCTGTGCTTATAAGGTTGGCAGCGCGAGTGTGCTTCCCTTGGTTTTGCACACGTCTATAGACCACGGTAACCACTTTCCATCAGGTGGGCCGTGTGCTTTCATTTTTTTCATTTATTTATTTATTATACATACAATTTATATCAATTGCTCTTGGTTTACAAAACTGTTTTAAACAGTTTGTCTGTGAACTCATTTGAGTCTCTGTTATAAATAAGAACGTAAATGGTCTTGGTGGTAACCTAGGAGGTATAAAAAGTATTAGGTAAGTATATCTAAAGTCGAATTCGTGTAAAGTGTCTACCATGAGTGTCTACATTTCGTTCTGTGATTTCGTTAATCATAACATATATGAAACATAACTTCTATTTATTCTCTTTTCTCCTATTATCTACACACATCTCCAGTTTTACCATTTCAAGAGGCATGTACCTAATAATCTACGCGATAACAAAATGATTTCACAATGTTATGATATAACTTTAACACAAAAAAAAAAAAAAAAAGGTATTAGGGCTTGTAGTAAAAGAAAGCGTGAACTATTGTGGATATACAGACGATGTCCTACTGAGCGTAATAAACTACATACTACTAAATTTAATTTAACACAAAAACAACAACACTATAAATATGTACGTTCTTCTAAAAATAAATGTAAAGCTACGTGGAGAATAATAAACAAAGCCAAAGTTAGTTATCCTACTGAAGGTATTGGGCAAGTAAAAGTAAATAACCGGTTGATAACTAATCCTATGACCATTGCACAAACATTTAATGACTTCTTTGCGGACCAAGCACAGTCGATAAAAGGTACCAGATACATCAATTCTGTCAAACCTATCAAATCCTCCTCAATGTTTATGCAACCTACTATACCACAGGACATATTTAAAATTATAAACCAATTAAAAAATACAGCTAGCACGGGATATGATGAAATAAGGACAAGTGTTGTAAAAAAGGTATCGTTGTACATTGCGCCTGTCTTAAGCCACATTATTAACTCCTGCATTATGCAGGGTATATTTCCCGATAAACTAAAAAAAACTGTGATAAAACCACTTTTTAAAAAAGGAGACAAGGAAGATCTCTCATGTTACAGGCAAAAAATTGGTACTAAAGCAATTGCTTTAGTACCAATTTTTTCTAAAATATTTGAGCGAGTCATTTATGATAATATAAATAATTATTTTGAGGTTCATAATCTTTTTGCTGAACAACAGAAAGGATTTAGAAAAAATAAATGTATTGATACCGCCATATTTGATTTTCTTAATATAATTATGGGCAGAGTCGATAAACGTTTGCCCGTTGCGGCTCCTTATATGGATATGACGAAGGCGTTCGACTATGTAGACCACAAAATTCTCATTGATAAATTAAATTCATACGGCATTAGGGGAAACTTATCTAGTCTGCTCGAATCATATTTAACAAATCGTCAACAGATCACTATAATTAACAGGATAAGTTGTAAACCTAACACTGAACATCATTACCAGTCAGACGTGAGAAATATAGCTTACGGTGTGCCGCAGGGGAGTACATTGGGGCCGTTGCTGTTTAACGTTTACATCAATGACTTTCCGTCAGCAACAACATTTCCCATGGTAATGTTTGCTGATGACGCTACGGTTGTATTTGACAAACCTAACATAGATGTAATTGAATCGGAAATGAATGACAGTATTGGCTCTCTTGTTGCTTGGCTTGAGGCGCAAAACTTAAAAATGAACATTGGGAAAACGACTATAATGAACTTTGGTAGAAACATTTTTTTTTATTTTTTTATATAGGACACGTCAATTGGACTTCGCCTTGCCTGATGGTAAGCTGAAGGCAAAATCCCAGAAAAGAGGGTCACCATTACTTACACATACCGTGTGACAATGGTGACACTCAGCTTGACGGCCTTATCATATGCTTTTTTACGCCCCGCTTAAAGGACCCGGGACTGTAGGAAGAAGGAAACACGTGAGCTGGTAATGAATTCCAGGCCTTAATGGTGCGACAGAGGAAAGAGTCTCCGAACCGCTTGGTTCTTGATCGGATGTTTTGCACCGTGTGCGGATGACATCTAAGACCTGCACGCGTTGTCCTGTGTAGGAAAGGGGAGGGTGGGACTAATTGGAAGAGCTCATCAGAACACTCCCCATGGTACAGACGGTAAAATACAGCCATGGACGCAACATCTCTACGCAGCTGTAAAGGTTCTAGGGTGTTCGTGATCTCGGGATTCCCAATGATGCGGACCGCACGTCGCTGCAACCTGTCGAGAGCATCTAGTAAGTACTTTGCTGAACCATCCCAGAGATGCGAGCAGTACTCCACACAGGAGCGAATTTGTGTCTTGTATAGAAGACACCGCTGCTCCGGCGTGAAAAATCGTCTCACTCTGTTCAGGACTCCGAGTTTTCGTGAGGCTGTTTTGATGATGCTTTCGATGTAGTTTTTGTTATTCAGGTTGCAGCGAACATCCATACCTAGGATATTGAGATTGTCCTGCAGCGGCAGTGGCGTGCTCTGAAGAGTGGGGAGGGGAAGGAAAGAAGATACTTTTGCTGTAAACGCACATGCCTGCGTCTTCTTGGCATTGAACTCAACCAGGTTCTCAGAGCCCCATTGAGAAATGTGATTCAGGACCCCGTCAAGCTCAGTGACAAGAAGCTGCCTTTTCTCTGCGATATCTGACTGCTTGGCCGCTGGATGTCCATGATAACTCCCATGTAAAGTGCTATCGTCTGCATAACAATGAACATTGCCGGTAGACAGCATGTTGTTGATATGCAGAAGAAAGAGAGTGGGTGATAAGACGGACCCCTGGGGCACGCCAGCATTAACCTGCAGAAACTCCGAAGCTCGTCCGTCACAAAGGACGCGAATACGGCGCCCCTGCTGGAAGCTAGCAACCCAGTTGCACAGCCTAGAAGGCAGACCAAAGGCAGGTAGCTTAGAAAGAAGCGATTTGTGCCAGACTCTATCGAAAGCTTTGGCGATGTCAAGACTAATTGCCAGTGACTCACCGTGCTTGTCCACGTATGCTAGAAGATCACCCGTTGACCGTTTCGGTCTGAAGCCATATTGCCGGTCATTAATTAAGGAGTGATCCTCTAGGTGCCGCATGAGCTGTTTGTTAATTATGTGCTCGAACACTTTGCACAGCACTGAGGTGACGGCTATGGGTCGATAGTTGGCCGGCTCCGAGCGATCCCCCTTCTTGGGAATCGGCTGAACATTCGCCTCTTTCCAAGGCAAAGGCACTGTACCCGAACTGTAGGATAGCCGGTACAGGCGCGTAAGCATTGGAGACAACTCCGCTGCACATTTTTTCAAAACTACCGCTGGAATACCATCCGGACCACTGGCTTTCCGGACATCGAGTGATTGCAGCACTGCACGGACATCGCGTTGCCTGACATGGATATCAGGCATCGCGTGGTCACTGTCGGGTAGTGTTGGTGGCTGCGTACCACAATCATCGATTCGGGAGTTGGCCGCAAAGAGATTAGCCAGCAGATTTGCCTTCTCTTGCGGCTCATGGGCCAGGGATCCATCAGGGTTACGCAGCGGAGGCAGCGAAGGCTGACAGAAGTTGGCTTGCACGGCTTTAGCCAGTCGCCAGTAGCCACGGCTTCCCGTGGGATGCATCACTAGCTCTTGACCAAGCCGCGCTATGCGCAGGGCATCCGCTCTGACATAGGCCCTTCTACAGACCTTTGTGGCTCTGTTGTACGTCGCCTTGAAGTGGCCCAGATTGGGATGGCGCGTGGCGCGCGCCCTTACCCAAGCGCGGTACGCAGACTGTTTTTGTTCAACAGCTTCCGCGCACTCGCGCCCGAACCAAGGGCGCACCCCGCGGTCACCGGTGACATCGGTGTATGAGATATAGTATTCCATACCCAGACCGATCTCACCGGCGACAGCAGTAGCACAATCCGATGGGTTCTTACCTTCAAAGCAGCGCTCAACCCACGGGATGGACGCAAAATAGTCACGAAGTCCATCCCAGTCCGCTGACGAGTAGTGCCAGAGACGCCGCTTCCCCTGCATGGGTCGTGGGGGCGCTATAATAGGCACTGTGGAACAGACCAGGCAGTGGTCAGAGTTGCCTAAAGCGGCTCGCACCGATACACTGTACCGGTCCGGATCACTCGTCAGCAGAAGGTCTAGCAGAGAAGGTGCTTGGCCCGACCTTCTTGGTATCCTAGTGACCTCGTGCACCAATTGGGTCAGGCCATGCGCCAGAGCAAATGCGTGGGCGGCTCTTCCCGCATGGTCTGTTTTGGAGGAGCCCAACCAGATCTCGTGGTGGGCGTTAAAATCCCCCAAAAATACCATTTCGGCATTCGGAAATCGCTCCTGCGCATCATCTGCCGCCTGACTCAGATATTCAAAGAGTCGAGTTGTCTCAGCATCTCCTGTATGGGAACGGTAGAGGCACACATAGATCTGACTCGTAGGGCCATGGTCTACGTGTACCCAAAGGACGGAGAAGGATGGGTCCTCTAGGCAGCGCAAACGGCGACAGCAAACATCCGCCCTAACAAACACGCACACCCCGGCTTTTGCACGAAAACTTTCCTCAAGAACATAGCCAGGGTAGAGCAAGTAGGTCGTGTCGTCAGGGCGGTGTATTTGCGTCTCCGTTAGAAAAAACATGGCAGGTTTCGCCGTCTCTAGGTGTTGGTGGACGGCGTTGAGGTTTGCATGGAGCCCACAGATGTTAGTGGACTCCACCTCAAATAGCAAGCTTTTGGGAGTGTGACGAGCCGCTGTGTTGCCTTTTTCTGTAAATTGCGCTGCCATGAGTTTGGGTGGGAGAAGGCGTGAAAAAAAGAAGTGATTGCCGACGCAGCACCGTGTGACAAAGCGCGGGATATTGGTTTTATCTATGAATGTGAGGCATGGCGAGAGCCGACGCGCCGAACGGAAGGGCCCCCGTACCCCCCCGAGTATGGTCGCCGGGCTCCCAAATCCGGTCACCAACCGGCACGACGAACCATATCGGGATTATGCGCGGCCTGGTGAGGCAGCCTCCCAAGGTGGTTAACCCCAGTTGGGCCCCTGTACTATACCGCGGGCGGCCAGCGGCACCACCGTTTCTACAGGTCTCCCTGTTCGGCGCATCGCCCCGCGCCATCCCCACTAGACTACGCCAAGACCCACTGGTCCCACTAGTGCTGCGACAACCACCACCTCTGCCCAGCTATGCACATGCTGACCCCTGAACACAATCCAACCGAGATTGAATTGCTATGGAGGGTTTTTCGCAATAGTGCACGGTGGTACCTACCCGGTCGAAACTTGAGACAAATTTGTGCCACCAAGTTTCTACCACCAGTAAAAACATAGACGAAGACCTACATCTAAATGTTAAATATAATGGTGCAAAAGTAAATGAGGCTACAGTAACAAAATTTCTTGGGTTACAAATAGAAAACACATTGCAATGGAAAGAACAGATCGGAAAAATATGTGGAAAATTAAATCAACACGCATACGCCTTATACATGTTAAACAAATCTGCAAATCAAGATACTGTACTCACAGCATACCATGGGTTTGTTGCGTCCACTTTAAGGTACGGTATTATATTCTGGGGGAATGCAGTAGGCAAAGAATTGGTTTTTAAGGCACAAAAACGCTGTATCAGAGCAATATGCAACTTACACACCACTGATACATGTAAGCCACATTTTATAAGTTTAAAATTACTAATAAACGAAACAAAATCGTATGGAACTACGACATAGATGGTCAATTAGTTAACAGATCAGATGTTGCAAAAGACCTAGGTATCCTGTTCGATGACAAGCTTTCATTCCGTGCCCACTATAGTCACATCACGTCCAAAGCAAACCATCTACTGGGTTTTATTCTTAGATCCACAAAAGGTTTTAAAAATCCTCGTAGCACCTTGTACTTATACTTCAGCCTCGTAAGAAGTATATTAGAATACGGTAGTCCTATATGGTCGCCGAATTATAAGGTGCACATTGACGATATTGAACGAATTCAGAGGAAATTTCTCAGAATTTTATGTTATCGTATAAAACCTGGCCGGTCTAACTTAAATTATTGCGATAGACTCCTGAAATTTAAAGTTCAACCATTAGAATCCAGACGCATAATCTTCGACTTAGTTTACCTTTACAAAATCACCCACTCCATTATAGACTCTCCCGAACTACTAGCTCACATAAGCCTTAACATTAAATTTAGTGCCCGTAGATCTAATGAAGTCAATCTATTTTCCCTACAAATTTACAAAAATAACATCTCGTATTACAACCCTTTGACCAGGATGGCTCGTCAATATAACGAGATGGCAAAGAGCAATCACTTACTTGTGGACATATTCTGTCACAATATTAATAAATTCATCAGTGTCATTAAGGACATCCTCCATCGTAGGTTGAGTGCTGACCCTTGTGGCCCTGGTGGCTATACCTAAATGACTTGACCCACCCTCATCGTTAAACTGGTGTCTAGGAACTTCTTATTTTTTTACTATGTTACCTTTAATAGTCATGAGCTTTTTCATTATTGTAACATTAATTTTGCAGTGTGCACATAGTTTTACGTTAGAATCCAGTTCAAAACTCTTAGTTTTAAGTTTATTTTTGTAAAGATTGTAATGTGTTTTGTGCATCAAATAAATAAATAAATAAATAAATTAACAATGCCGTCCATGTACATTCTCGAAATGTGCATGTTTGTTAGACGGAACTGGTCAAAATTTTCACCAGTAAGTAGTAGCCGTAGAGCAGGTAAACTCCACGTGGTAGCGTCTAAAACAACCATGTATAAGAATAGTGTCTTCTGCATGGCACCTACAATCTATAATAAACTGCCTAAATCTATAAGTTCCATTGACATTTTACAAGAGTTTAAAAATAAATTGCTCACATTATTATTAGAGAAAGCCTATTATTCGATCAATGAGTATCTAAACGAGAAATTTTAATGATTTTATTGCTACATATTATTATTGGTTCATAAGATTTATTAAATTGACATTGACAATAGATTATAATTATTGTATTTGTATATGACAGTAAAATGTATTGTTTGAGCGTTATGAGCAATGTATTATTATGAGCAGTAAGGACTAATCTTGTAATCGATATCTACTAACCATAACTGTAAGTACCAATACTAATCATGATGACATTTAATTTTAATTTGTACGTCATGTAAGTGGCAGGACATAGTGCACCTATATTTATTATTTTAAGATCTTTGTAAAACCTATGTTCCACAATTTAATAAATAAATAAATAAATAAAATGCATATTAGGAAAATAATTCATTTATAACTTAATTTGTAATATGAAACGTATATCGACGTACCTACGCAGCTACGTTATTATCAGAGAAAATAATAAAGTTTTAAGAGCCTTTTCCCACAACATAGGCATTTTTTGTAGCGGATATAACATTATCATATTACATTGTTTACTATACAGCGTAATATAAGTATAGGTTCTAAAATAACATTACGCTGATATAATAATGAATATAAGAATTTTAGAATCCAGTAGGTAATAAAATATTAACTTAGGTCATGAAGTTTTATAACTTTTTCATTATTGTGTTTCATAATGTTTGAAGGCCACATCACTCGCGTCCGTTGGTCCCTTCACGAATACGTGCGAGGAAGAAAGTAAATTCCCTAGGCCAACCCATGAAACCTCCACCGTTGAATTATACAAAATAAGTAGGTGACATTTATAGCAGGAGGTGGATTGCATATCAACTGGGGTGAATTTCGATAATAGGTAATATTTACAAAATACAAGTATCACCACTTTATCACATCCGAAAGGAGTCGTAAGAGGCGAGACCAACGGAAAAATACGCAGACGATATCACTGCGAGAGAAGGATAACTTCCCAACATTGGGTGAGGCCTAGTCCAGCAGTGAACTGCGATGGGCTAGTTGTTCGGTTGTACATCTTTTATTATATACCTAGGTAAGTAAGTAATTGAAATCAGTATAAGTCACAAACTTTCTTAGAGTCATAAGACTCATGTCGTATGTATGAGAGTTATGAATGTTATAATCCATAATGTTCTGTCCCATAGTGGTTCCTATAGTTATAAAGAGTGTTTGCCTATTTTATCACCCGTTTATCTACAGAGGGAATGGGATTAAGTAATTAATTAACAACCCTTTCAATTATATTTCTAATACTAAAGAGCCGCTTATTCGATCCGAAGCAATCCATGCGCTTGTTGAATATTGCTATCACTATTTTGTAAGGCGTTTTCTTGAATCTCGCTGAGTTCTAAATTAGTGTACCCATGGAGAAGGTAATCATACTCTGTCCTCCGTGAGTGTACCTAATATTGTTAAATTAAAATTAGTGTAGGTACCCATGGAGAAGGAAATTACCTAGTCATATTCTGTCCTCGGTGAGTTTACCTAATATTAACCATATTAGGTATTAGCTAATAAAGTTTTAAGTTACCTACTCTTAAATAAACTAGTTGTTAGTGGTTTTGATACATTCAGAACCGAGAATATCTGTTTGTACGACTCCTGCGAATTAATATGGTACCTGGCTCGAAAACAATTCCCCTCCCGCATCCACACGAAGCCTCACCCGAAGCCCCGCTCTCGTCCTGCGAGATCAGCAGCATCCGCAACACTATGACCGTTGCACGTTTGCTTTCGTTTGAGTTTCGTAGTTATTTGTTAACGGATTCTATTTAAGATTTTCTATTGTTACATTTTGACAGCCAGTTAATGCGCGCGAGTTATAATTATATTTATAAACTATAGGTGTAGGTACCTACTGCCGATTTAATTGGGTCTGGGGTAGTTTCTGAGTAGATTTTCAAGTTCAATTGGCGGTGGAGTTTTCATATAGGTGTTTTCATATAATTTCGTCTACCTACTTATTTAATTAAATAACGCATTTAGTTATATTTAAAGTTAAAATACGTAACTAAACTTGGTCGAATTTAGACGATTGTAAAATCAGTGCGAATACCTACCTAAGTACAATCAGAACAATGCGTGGTACAGTCAGCATTAGCACGAACATGACTACGAAGTCTCGAAAAGATCTCAATATCAAGGTATTAAGAGAGAGTAAATTATAGTCCGAACTAAAAGTACTTTTAGTATTATGTTATCTGTGGTAGGTACCAAATATCAGTACAATCAGTCAACAGGAAGGGGGAAAACCAAGGCATTAAGATCATTTCGATTACCTACATATTTTTTGACTGTACAATCATGGAGCTAACATCTTTAAATAGACACAATCGATTCCATTCAGTCGCAGTTATACCAAATAAGACGTAACTAAGAACAATTTTGTCATTGAACCGTCATATGCAACCTAATTTCGATTAATTATAGGTATAAAGTAATAAAGTTAGGCCAAGGTTCTAGGCTTGTCTTAGGAGCGGTGACACGGTCTGCTGCTCACTTCGATGGAACATCCCAAATCTTATCTAGTTCCATCGTTGACTTTGTGCAACATTCTGCGTGACTTCGCAGAGAATAGTCGGTCTTTTAAGTTTATTTTTAAAAACAATATAAAATGCTCGTTTTGTGTTTCTTAGACAAGTGAACTAATATTTCTACAATGAACTCTCCTTGCTTTACGGGGAGTCCATATATATTTCATCCGGTGTCGGATACGTCAGCCACGGAATCAGACGATAGTGTGGATTCAGGACGAGAGAAAATTGTCGACGATGGTTCTCAAACGAAAAAGTACGCCGATCCGAAACTTAGAACGATCAACAAAGTTAGCAAAAAAATACTTAAAGTTATTGAAAAGTTAACGTGTAATTTAAAAATAAATAAAAAGTCGAAAAAGGTCACATCAGCTCTTGAAAAAGGTCAGTATTCACAAGTTAGATTGCACAATATTAGTTGCTAATAAAATGCAATAATTTTGAACCTAAAATGATTTTACAACGTGTGTACTGTATGTAGTACAGGAAACGAGTATAGTGCAACTGTAATGAGTTTTTTGAAAAAGTGAAAACCGATATGACGCAATGACGCGTGACGGTATGAAAAGTTTTGTAGCAACAGGTAGAAATTTTCTTTAACTTGCTTTACTGCTAACTTTTCCTATGGATTTAGATTGGAAAGAGGGAAGTCCCAACTTAGATGTTGACTTTTTAAAATATTTTTTTTAACTGCTGCGTCGTCGTTGAATAAGTTTATGATTTAATCATTGCTTAAGTGTTCGAACAGACGCTAGACGTCGTAATCGAAGTCATTATTTTTTTTACAATAAGTCACGTTGCGTGTCTTATCAATTGTCTTGATTACACCACAAGGGCCAAGGGAGACCGCTGTCATTCTTAAACTGTTGTGATTGTTCTTGCATGCTTGGATGACTTAGCTTGAAGTCATTAAGATTTCTTGGAGAACTTAAAACGTTACTCACATAAATTTATTGAGTAATTGATCTAATGGTAAGTATGTAAGTTAGATGAAAATAATAATCTAAGTTCTTAGCTCAAGAATTTATTCACATAGAAGGCGCAAGTATAGTGTTATAAATCGCTTTTGACTTCATGTGCGTGCATATGAATAATAAAAACAGTAGTTACATTATTTCATGCTCGCTTTCATTCATCTGTTACAAATCCAATCAAAAGTCATTCATTGAAATTAACTGTGGGTAATTTAATTCAACGAAAAAAGGCATGGTGAACAAAAATTGGTCAGTAAAAATACTTTTAGGTACATACTCATAGACAAAAGTCAGAGTCATTTATTTTCGATATTGTACAATGAAATTGTTTCTTATTGACGTCAATAATATTTCTACTTAAGCTAAGTTTACCACCGCTTCCTAGGCGCTTCCACTGCGGCATTTTTTAAGACATCAATTTACAATTTTTCCTTAAGGTTAAAGTGGACGAATGTCGAATGTGAATTTTGTGTCGTGTTACAATAAAGGTAACAATGAGTGGCCTGCGCCACGCTCAAGGCAGGCATTTTTATCCTTCAGGTAATCGTCTATCTTAAAGTATGCTCTTTTACAAAATGTTGTCTTTACAAAGGTTTTTTTTGTCCATGAACTACCTACTCTTTTAGTTTATTTACAATGGAGATCTAATCTATACTCTGTAATTAACTACTTTAGATATATGATGTTCAACTAAATCTGTTATACATTAATAAAAAATAATAATTAAACAAAAGTTAAAATGCGTCGTGGAATTCCTCCGCATCGAATGCCTCTTGTAGTACCGTTTCCAGAAGACTAGCAGCATTGCCACGTTGTATGGCAATGCTTATTCTCTGACCTGAAAAAAGGCCAGCCCTCTGATCACGAGAAGCGTCGACCATACACTTCGCAATCTTCCTGAAGAAATTGCGGGCGTTCAGACCCCACGGCCCAAACGTTTCGATTCCAAACGGCATAAATTCATAATCACCAATGAGATTGGAATATTTAGAAAAAGGTTTTAAATTTATTGTCAGGCATACGCTATTAAAGACCGCTTCAAGTAATCTATATATATAAAAATCAATTGCTGTTCGTTAGTCTCGCTAAAACTCGAGAACGGCTGAACGGATTTATCTGGAGCTCTAGGAAAGGTTTAAAAGGTGAGTTTGCCTTGAACCGACATCCACGCGGGCGGAGCCGCGGGCAAAAGCTAGTTTATTATAAAAATCACTAACTTTGTTGAGCCGATAACATGGAAGCAGCAGTTCATGCTAATTACGCAGATTTCTGCCTGTAATGTCACTTACTTTCGTAAAATGTGATATATTTTTCCAACATACAGTATATTTTCAAATATATATTGGGAAGCTACAGTTAAAATATCAATATCCTTAAATCGCTCCCTGAGGGAGTCTTTCTTGCCTAAACAGTAAATGGCACGAACGAAATAAATATAGTTTCTAAATCTGCTGCATTTCCCCAAAGTAGTATTCCATAGGAGATCAAACTATGGAAGCAACTGAAGTATACCACCCTAGCAGTAGCTACATCTGTCAACTGCCTGATCCGTCTTACAGCAAGCAGCAGAGCTAAGCTTATTGGCTAAAATAGTGGGCTGCAGATGGTTTTTGGACAGTTAAAATAATCCTATGAGCACCTGAATTTAATGTGGATGATGCTACATCTGTTAATGAAACTAAAAATCACCTTTTACACACATTCAGAAGAAGAGAAAAAAGAAACTTATGCTTTTATTGATGATAGACGGCGTGTGGGATCACTTAGTTATAATATAGTTCTCGAATTATCCATTTCTAGAGTCCACTGTACATTGTCAGGGGGTCCCAAGATCTTAGTACATCTGGTTGACGGACGAGGCACTAGCGCAGGATTTTCACTCGAGGTTGAGGAATCAAGTACCAAAAGGTAGTTTATCTTGACTATTACATAAGCGACTGCCGCTTCCGTAAAAGTAGAAAGTTTGGTTCTGACTGAAAAACCTATTTCAATCGATACTCCATAAGGGTGGAAGCACCTCTCAGTACTTCAGACCAAAGCCTCGTCCGTGCGCAAGTGACACTAACTCGGCTTGAACTATCGTTGTCAATTCAGTTGCGTCATGCCTGGCACAAGTCGGCAGACTGGGACTGACCCACCTATTATCCTCTGGAGTAGTTCTTAAATGCTTGAAGTAAAAATCACTCAACGGAAGATCGGTAGGAATTATAGTCCCTAGATGTCCGAAAGTCGAGTGGCCCGGATGGCATACCGGGCGATGGTGCTTAAGCACTGTGCTCCAGAATTGTACCTTGTACTGACACGACTTTTCGCACTTTCGTTCTCCGCGGGAAGAGTTCCGGGCTCTTGAAACTACATACGTGCATCATGTATCTAAGGAAAGCGATAGGACAGACCCGTCCAATTACAAGTACATGCGTTCACCGCTAAGAAAACGCCATTTACTGTAGCACCACAATTTGTGAACACTGGACTCAGCATCTCTACGAGTATTTGAATCTTGGGTGTCGACATCTCCAGGGATATCCCGTATCGTAAATACTTGGAGGACAAGGTCAAGCTGGCATTCAAACTTGGAACTTGGCGAAGCCGTACTTCACTGCGGGGCAAAGACTTCTACTCTATAAGTCGCAGGTCGGGCCTCACATGGAGTACTACTATCACCTATTTACCGGGGCACCGGATTACCGGATTGAGCCCTGCGACTCGGTGTGAAGGCGGGCGCTGTGGATCGTTGACAATCCCGTACTCACTAGCGGTGTCAGGAGGGACTTGGCCTCGCTGTGTGTGTTTTACCGCCCATATAATAGTATGTGTTCAGAACGAATAGTTCGACATTATGCCCACGGCTACATTCTATCAACGCACCTTTCGCCACAGGTGGACCACACAGCACACACTGCGACTTAAAACAGTACGCACAGTTAGGTATGGTAGGAACTTCATCCCTCGCACGCTTAAACTGTTGAATGAACTGCCTGCCGTGGTTTTCCCAAGCGACTTCAAAATGGGGTTCCTCAAGAAGGGCATTAGAAGGTTCTTACAGGGTCGGCGGTGCGAGTGTGACGGTCCTGGTGTTACTCACTTCCATAGGCGGTAACCACTTTTCATGAGGTGGGCCTTGTGCTTGTCTGCCACTTAAGTGGTATAGAAAAAGATGAAGAACATCTAGGGAAAGATGAGGAAGACCTAGAGCATTTAGAAAAAAAAACTTTGATTGTTAATAATAATAATAATAAATATTCTACAACATTCTACACAACGCTATCTAGACCCATGGTAAGCATAGCTTAACTAGCTTGTGTTATGGAATCTAGAATGCGGATAAACATACTTAAATACTTTTTTTTTGTAAATACATACATATTATACATAGAAACACCCAGACCAATGCAAATACCCATATTCATGCATACAAATATTTGCACTGAGCGGGGATCGAACCCGCGCCTCCTGCGTAGCAGTCGCGTTCACTACCGCCACGCCACAGAGGCTGTTAATTGTTAATGTAAATGTTAATACTCGTAGATAGTATAAATAAATAGTTCGATTAAATTGTTAAATCGTTCGAATATATTATTAGTATTCCGAACAGATATGTCCTTTTATACAAATGAGGACCAATTTGCATTTAGAGTTTTGTCGGTTTATCCGATAGCGATATTTTAACAGGCAATCTTGATTGTACTATACAAAATGTTGGCCATTTCTATATTGCAAGGACGCTTTATTCGAATGTATTTACAATTGAATAAAGCGCCATTGCAATAATCATAAAATACGAGTTTTGTTCCAAACAATTATATTACATTAGTTATATGACTTGTAAATGAGAGGAATGCAGGTGAATCGATATGCTCACGGCCCACCTGATGGAAAGTGGTTACCGTGGCCTATGGACGTGTGTAACACCAGAGGAGTCATTCGCGCTGCCGAACCTGTAAGTACAGAGCGTTTCTGTGCCGCCAGTGTAGAAGACAAAGCAGGACAAATCTTTAGTCTTCCCAATGATAGCACAAACTCTCCAGTAAGCTCCGGTTACCCATTTTTTTTGTGTGCGCAAAATCCCCACATTTAATATAGGACTATTTCACAGCTAAACTTAAACGAATATAAAAATAAATTTTGAAATCGTTGCATAAAACAAAGCATAAAATATAACTGAATATTATGTTTACTTCTGCGTACATATACGATTACAGGAATCGCAGCTGATTTCCTGGTATTTATTGAATAGTGATCTGTGATCTCTCTGAAACCCCACATAAGATCTACACAAAATGAAAATGGGACCATTTCGGAATATACCCCTTTCCAACAAAAATATTTCGCAAATACTTCCACAAATGAAGGAGCTTTTGTGCGTACAAACATAGAAAAAATATAAATATCCGAATTGAGAACCTCCTTCTTTCTAGAACTCGGCTAGGAATAAATATGTGTATCTTTTTTTTAACATCTTGTTAATTAGCAGTCTTCATCCACTATGTACGAAAAATATCGTTTCTGGATCCAATTATGAATATTAATCATATAGGAAGCAAATAAAACGCACCCAAGAAGAAAAATATTCTAATAAAGTTTTATAAATTGTAAAGGGAGTCAACATAAATATTTAGGAGTGCTTCTCTTCTCACTCATGATTTTGCGAAGCATGAAATAGTAAGATTTGTAATTTTATTTTCCTTAACGTATTGTGACGTGTAAGGAATACAATATCAGGATACCAATATTTCACATGCAATGTACGTAATCTCACTCGTAAATTGGTTGGATCCCGCGGTAGGATTCGCAGGATTGGGAAGAGCCATGCATCTTATGCTGCTGCGCGAGCACACACGAGCTCACGCTTGTTTCTTCTTTGAAGATAGTGGGATATCTATTTAACAACGAATGGGAGCATAGGGGAAGAGTTTTTGTAGCAAGTTCAGTTAATAAATCAATTAAAAATGAATCAAATGACACTCCACATTACTTGTGGTGGCGCGTGGCCACGTGCGGTAGTGGACTGTATTGCGGGGATGTAGCTAACTGTTCCATTGACGCTTTACACACAAAAGACAGGTGATCGGGTTGCCGCGGGCGTGATCCAAGTAATGAATGCAACCCGAGAAATTAGGAGAGGATGCACTAACCTTCACGACACACGTGTTTTCATCGCAGCCGGTACACGGATCTTCTCTTCCTTGCTCAGGAGCTGCCGTCAGCATCACTAGATCACTTGAGGAACACACGAGAGGCACAATCCGATCGGTATAAGTCTATGAAGCGGTAAAAATGTAACAAATATTAATCATTTCTGAGAGACGCGAGCGCGGTCCGTCTTTACGCTGGCTAGTTCAAAGCGGGAGTGAGTGTCTATATATCACAAATGGCGGACGGAAGCTATATCTAGTACTATTCTATGGTTAGTGCGGGAGGGGAGACGGGTATAGAAAGAGTGTGTTTCCGCGTCAAGAAATACAGCTTCTACATCGGCGCAACCAACTTGTATCATTCAGTAACAGTGTTTACTTTTTAGGTATTTACTCGTTTGTTATATTTTATTTCTACTTTGACATAATTTCTGAACTAATCCATTATTTTATAACATCAGTAACACTAGCTTCAATATGATTGGTTGTTGGTCTGACGTCTTCGTCATTCTATTTATTGTGAAATCTTTAAAACATGTAGTGTTTAGTGTGACGGCCTGGGGGTGACAGGTGAAGCCGCCTGTCACCCTGGCAGAAGCAGGCCGCGGCGGTGGCGCGCGTGGCGCGCCTCCCCGTTTCCGGGGACGAGTTGGGGACTCTGTAGTCCCCACACCCGAGAAGAGGGCCATATCGTGAGAGATGGCCCTGGGTCGGCCGGGGTGCGAGGGATATGCCTGTCAACCTCACCTTCGGCAACCGAAACGACCCACAGGCGGCGTGCGTTTTAGTCGGTTCGAGTCCGACATAACCTCCTCCACCGGCTCCGGTGGGGAGGTATCCGTGGGGATTTTGCGCACGTAAAAAAAAAAAAAAAAAAAAAAAAGTGTTTAGTGTGAGTACTTTTCGTGATATGAAATTTATTAAATTTTCACAAAACGGTACGTCTTCATACACCTCACACATACATTTTTTTGGAATACGTGTACATTAGAAAAGCATACATATTGACAGCAAAGCTTTTATAAAACCATACACATTTTATACCCTCATTTTGTCTAAAATTTATTAAAACTACGTAACGTTTTTGATGAATTTAGTTACGTAACGAAAAAGTACAATATACCTACAGCTGAGTATATACAGTTACATGCTGACATGTTATTAAAAAAAACATCGTAGCTCCCGATCGGATGGACCGATTTAAATGTTTTTTTGTAAAGAAATGAAATGAAATTTTATTTGCAAAAAAATTGTTTGAAAGGTGAATAAGTCGGTAGTGATCTTAGCTATATTTGATCTGTCCAAAATGGCTACGGTCACAAAATGGCCGATTACGTATGTATGTTTTCCTAACTCTACGCTTAACGAGTTCCTTTTTACCAGATTGAATAAAAGTATTACTAGGTTTATCAAAATTAAAGGTCACAATTTAATTTCAACTTTTTAGAAGGTTGTTTTTTATTTATATATATTATACTTTATTGTACACACACATACAAAATTACATTTACACAAAAAAATTGATTCAATGTACAAAGGCGAGCTTAATTCAAAGTTGAGTTTTCTTCCAGCAAACCCGGAAGTGCACAGAGGAATTACAATACGAGAGGCTAAGTCTAGTATACATGAAAGTGGAGATTTTAATGTAAGAGCAGACAATAGGAATACATTTTTGTTTTTTGTGACAGGGGTTTTAATTACAAGTAATAAAATATCCATTGTTGACCAAAATAATGTGATAAAATATTTATCCTGTTATTTTACACTATTCTTTAATTCTTAATTCTTAAAATAATTCTTAATTCTTTATTGCACACAAACAGTACAGAGGTCAAACACAAAATAAATATATAAGAAATATGTACAAAGGCGAGTTTAACTCAGTATGAGTTCTCTACCAGCTAACCTTTGAGTAGCAGAGAAGCAGTTAAAGTAATAAAGGGACGTGAAGTGTACATTAATTTTCAGATAAAAGAAGGGTACCTACCTAAACAGGTACATATATATACACATAAACATACATACACAGCATACATATTACACCTACATACATACATACATACATACATAAACACAATGCATACATATAGACACATAAATATATTCAAACTACATTACTGTGATAGGAAATGTTCCCTTGTTCTTCTCCTAAAGACGTCCAGGGTATTACTACCGCGAATGGTGTGAGGTAGTGCGTTCCAAAGACGCACAGCCTGCACCGTGAACGATCCATCGTAGCAGCAAGAAGTGTGTGCAGGTGTGCGAAGCAGAAGAGAGGAAGAAAGACGACAGGGTTTGCCCCTGGGTACAAGATACTCAAAGCGTTCCCGATGTTATAGAGAAGAGTTAAGATGTGAAGGTTACGGCGCTGTCGAATAGGGAGCCAGTTCAGTCTTTTGCGATATTGCGTGACATCTCTCTTAACCATTAAAATTAACAATAAATTTGCATACCTACTGCTATGACTATGATGGGTGTAAAAACGCCACATTTGGAAGGGTACGTAGTTAACATACCTAATTACTTGTCACAATATTTAGCTATTGTATAATAAGCCTTATGTTTACTATTTATTTACATCTAAGGTCTATTTTGTAACAAGATTTTGTTACAACCTTTTCGTTACGTACACTTAGTTTGAGAAATACTCTTGTATATTTTACTAGGGAAGTTCTTATTCAATAAAATATCAAGAGAGATTAAACGTTTTTCTTATTCCGTATACTACTTACTGTCACTAAGGAATCCAATAACGTAATATAATTTTAGTCTCAGTATCACGGGACTGAATATTTGCAGCCCCACTGACGCTGTATCTTTACGGGGTCTTGCAGGGTGTACAGTTGTACTGCTTCGCAGAGTACCTACTTATTATATTATTTTAGGAAGCTGTGGTTTGATCTATTTTTCATAGCAATTACATTATCTGTGGTGACTGGTGTTCGACTGCTAAATCTAAGGTTTTCGCTCAGCTCTATGCATGAATAAGTATTTATATTTTCATTGGTCTGGGTATATCTACGTATAATATGTATGTACTTACAGAAGAATGCATCTGTTTATCCGCATTCTAGACTACAACAAGCTAGTGAAGCTATGCGTATGTATTTTGGGTCTTGGTAGTGCTGCGTAGTAGAATTTTTGTTGTCCTGAATTTATTATATGTATTTATAACTATTGCCTAATATTTTAGTTGTGTTAGCTTGTTTTTTAACTTATTTAAGTTACATACTTTATTATTGGTTAGAAGTTTATGTTTCCATGATTGAATATTTAGAATTTTGAAAGAAACATTTACAGAACATAATTCTTCTTGTAAAGTCAAAAAAACAATATTATATTGAATTAGACTTTCAATATATTTCACGTAAACTTTCTTGTTCATATACCTTCGTCAAATCTCCGTCAACAATACTATTGTAATATCTCAAACAGATTGGCAAGGCTTTTTATTATAAATCTTGCGGGGATCAAGGATAGCTTCGAAAGGGAGCGTAATACTTGGCCATTCAGGATATTCGAAATATTTGGGTCATATACAAAGAGATATTGGTTTTTAAAGGACACGAGGCAATTAAATATTGTACATTTTATATAGCTGTTTTGAAACTGATCCTGTAAGTAAGTAAATGTAAGTCAATCAAATAGGAATAGTCAGAATTGCCAGGATGAAATCGCTTCCAGCGATATTGCCGCCCATTGTACATAAAACTGTATACATGCTACCTATTAGTTCTACTGTAAATCTATTGGTGTAAAATAAAGAGTTATGTATCTATTAAATAATAGAAAAAAATGAATCGGTTAAGTGGGATTCGAACCCGCGATCTTTCCCTCGCCGATTTTTTTTTATCTTAATCAATGTTATCTATTTATCTATCTTACACATTTTGGGTATTATGCTGGGACAGACAAACTGATAAGTAATATGGCTCTTTGGCGTTCAATCAATCAATTTGCAGTCCACTGCTGGACATAGGCCTCTCCCAATATCGGGAGGCTTTGGCCTACTGTTTCCACGTTGTCCAGACGGGTTGGTACAAGGCTTTATTTCGAGTTTTCCTTCTCTCGCAATGATATCGTCTGCGAATTATTCCGTTTGTAGCCTCATACGACACCCTTCGGACTAGATGGGGTAGTGATACTTGTATTTTTTCTCCGTCACCACGCGGAAAATTTTTCAACCATAACTCTATTTGGAGTTATGGTTGAAAAATTAATAGGTAGGTACATCAGTTGCATAGAGCAACAGATAACAAAACTTGTGAATTTCGTTTAGCGTCGTATAGCCACATTGATGGGGTTTTAAGTATTAGAAACAGATTGAAAATTCAACTTACAATAACTGTAAAATGATTCTTAACAACATTGTTACCAAGATTCGCATCCTGTAACATGCATCTAGGTATACCGCGGCACATAGAGGCGCCAATGACATGAGATTTTAGGAGTTCAGCCAATTTTCATTTTGTTGAATGAACTTGTACTTGATCTCTGAACAACTATTTCAGTGCCATTACTACTTTCTGAATGATATTTTTTAAGATTTTTATCTGCACACTCACGAATATCTACATTTCGACCTAAGCAAAGATAAACTTACATGTGATTAAGGGATTATTACCCATACTAAAATGATCATTTAAAATAATCATTGCTTTACAAGAAATAAAACAGCAAGTTTTGTGTAAGACCCTGGAGATGACAAAGATTTGCACAATGATTTATTTGATGGATAGGTCAATATGTACCAATATATATATTTGACACAATGCTATCAGATATTCTTCGTAAAGATTTAGCAATCTACTTTATTGTAGGCAAATATATACAATGTAATGTTTCCGTGAATGATCGGAAACACGCATTGGTATATTATGGGCATGTATTTATTTGTGTAAGGTCAACGCTCTCACCACTATGTTGCGCTAAAGTACACTAGGACTCAGACTTCGTACCCGGTCCATTTGACCTGTTGCGGTTTCTATACCGAGGTAATATTAGGTGCGAATACCTCGCTTAAAATAGTCGACGACATCGTTCGTATGCCAAATAGGTGTTTCATCGATCCTAATGCTAAGTGGGAAGTTCGTTTCACTGAATTGTTAAATTAAAAACAAATGTAGGTACTTTATATTGTGTGCACTGCAGTTCATATTAACTATGAGTTACTTTTGTTATGTTGAAAGAAAGAAAATATTTTTATTTAGCCTAGCTTAAACATAAGTGTACAGTACAGCAATAAGTGAAAATAGTCAAGTAGAATAATGGCCGCCTCTCAGCTGCTGTCTGCGTTGTACCTACATGTAGTGCAGGTGGACAGTGCTGGTTTTCAGAGACGTCCGGACAGTGGATTTGACATCTTATAATTTTATTCTTCTTCACTGTTGACAGTCATAGTTGACACGCACAGAAAAAGAGAATATTGTGTTTGTATGTTATGAATGTTATGATAGCGTAATGGAAATTGTTTCACATTATAGTTTTACATCTTTAGTTTATAGTTTACTGGCGGCTGCCCACGACTTCGTATACGTGGAAAGTTTTATCCCCTTAGAGGTGGAGTTTCATAAAATCCGTTCATAGCGGATAATATCTACACCCTATAAGGAACCTATCAGCCAATTTTCAAGTCTGTAGGTGTTATATTTTCTGAGATTTTATGTTTTTTTTTTTTAAATTCATTATTGAGTTAGTGAGTGGCATTTCGCTTTTATATATAGAAGATGATTTCTTTTATGCCAGTAATTTGGTTCCAATATAATAGTTTTATGGTTAGGTATCCTCTTTTCTAATAAATAAATAAATTACAATTATTATTAGATGTAATTTAGCCATAAACAGTAGTTACAATTAAAACCAACTCCTATCGCATCTCCGGACTCTCGATCTATTCTAGTGCACTATCTAATAACTTACAATAGTATTTTTTAAATCCTGACACACAAATAGACTATCATTTGCTATTACATAAAAATGCTCAGGAGTTAAAAGATAGACTTTATTTTCTAAAAACAGTTACTTACCTACTGCAAATTTCCTATAACGCATGGTGCCTATGTGCCGCAGTAAATACTTATGCAATCAGTGTTTACTGATTGAATTTGCATTTTCAAGTTGTCTTTTAAAGAAATTTAAAAGACAACCCCAAGATCCGAGGCTTGTTTCCTAATACAGCTGGGTTTTCGGTGAAACTGTGAAAATGTTTTCCATCAAGTGTCAGTCATTTGACTTCCATTATCCATATTTACCCTAATTCCGTAGATAGTCCAGAATCTAAGATACAGAATACCGCGGTTATAATAACTTCGTGTTGTGTTCCCAGCGGTGAGTACCCTACTCACTGCTGGGAACACAACTCACGCCAGAGCTCACTGGAGAATTTGTGCCGTCAGTGGGAAGACTAAAGGCTTGTCCTGATTTGTCTTCTACTGACGGCACAGAAACTCTATACTTACAGGGTTGGCAGCGCGACTGTGACTCCTCTGGTGTTACAGACGTCCATAGGCCACGGTAACTACTTTCCATCAGGTGGGCCGTGTGCTTGTCTGCCAACTAAGTGGTATAAAAAATAAAAAAATTTAAAGATTTCACCTACCCGTAACGATTACTCAGAATGGACAATGGAAGATTTGACAAGAAACCTGACATATTTAAATTGTAGCATAGGCTATGTGCTAATTATATATATATATATATATATGTATGTATGTACGTAAATAAACAACTGGTAATACTGTTTCCGATGCACAGTAGCCACAGCCAGCAATTATGTTCGTAGGTACGCCGACATCGGTCGCCAGCAACATGCGGTCTTCTATGTCTGTAGCAAACTATATAGGTCTACCATTGTATAGTACAGATCAGTTGGTACCCACTTAATTTACCATACAATACATATTAAAAAATATTAGAGTTTGCAATATGATGCCATCTCCAGCACTTCAGTTTTCTTATGAGCAGTCCTAAATATTTTTTACTACTTAGGTATCTTACATTATTTATTTTGGTGTATTACATAAATTAAGCGGTTGGCGAGACTCCAAGAATTCGTGCAGTTTTACGGTTATAAAATTAGATAGGTTCACACCAATGTGAAAACTCTCGCATCGGTGCAGTATGAAGACTTGTTTCAGAAAAATGCACTTGCATGTCACGACTCCGTCTTACCAGTTGCCTCTGTAAACAATTCAGAAAAAAAATAAATGAACATACATTATGTGATGTCCCACTTGTAAGTAGGTATATGTTCCACGCAGTGCAGTGAAATGTTTTTGGTACTTACTATACAGGCTTAACAACAATACATTTTCATCATTGCATTTACAACTATATTAGTTCGAAAACATAATACCCATAGCGAACTATATAACCGGATGCAGTACAATGCCTGCTTTTCGTATATCCACAAGTAAGGGTGCGCCTACGCATTGCGTTACTCTGATAGGCAGAGTTCCGTCCTTTTGATTAACTGACCCATCGATTCGCTCCAATGAAAACGAACATGTGTGTACAATTACGCTCTTGCATAACTACGATATTGAAGATTTTTCCCGCGCAAATAATGCTAACCAATTTATTAAGACCTTTGTGACACTAATAAAACTTTGCGGTCTGTTATCTTATGCGGTTCCTTTTGTACTGGTGTATTAAACTGGATGAAAGCTATCGAAAGGACGATGCGGACGCGCATTCCCACGCAGTATGAATTGGTGTGATGTAATTGTAACTACTTGCTACGTTGTTTAAAGCGAATATGCTCGGTTTTATGAATTCAATTTACCCATATTTTAAATAATTTGTACGTATATTCAATAGTTAGGTATTAGTTAATGAATAAATTTTCAACACAGTATTGTGTAAATTAATATACTGATTATTGTAGTATGCACCCAGTAAAACTTGTAAGTAATAGTAGTATACAGTTTTGTAATGGCAAATAAAAAAAATGTACTAGAATATTTACCATAGTGCGTAATTTCGAAAAATCCGGATAACTTAGTTTTAGTACATAACTTTTATTATTTACACTCATCCCGTTGATTCGGTTGCTTTTGAGCAAACGCTATGGTCGTCAAGGAGAAAAATAACAAAAAACACAGTATCATTACGATTCAGTACATCTAAATAGAGAAAATAGTAGGAAGTAATAGCAGACGGCACAGAGACTGTGCTTACAGGGTCGGCAGCGCGAGTGTGGCTTCTCTAGTGTTAGACACGTCTGTAGGCCACGGTAACCACTCTCCATCAAGTGGGCCGTGTGCTGGTCTGCCACCTAAGTGGTGGTAGTGGTGAGGAGGTAGGACACGGCAGTATTTCCGCCCAATTGAGCAGTCCGACTGGGGAAGTACCTCCGCCCTACAGAATACCGCGGTTATAATAACTTCGTGTTGTGTTCCCGGCGGTGAGTAGGGTAGCCAGAGCTCACTTGAGAGTTTTTGTGCTGTCAGTGGGATGACCAGAGGCTTGTCCTGCTTTGTCCTCTACGCTGACGGCACAAAATCTCTGTTCTTACAGGGTCGGCAGCACGAATGTGACTCCACTGGTGTTACACACATTCATAGGTCATGGTAACCACTTTCCATTAGGTGGGCCGTGTGCTTGCCTGCCACCTAAGTTGTATAAAAAAAACGGAAAAGTTTCACCACTGGTACCTACAAAATATTACAAAGAATATACTACAAGGATACCCACCTACTATAATTTCTTTTATAAAACATTCTTTGTCAGTAGGTATTGGACGAAAAATTCCCGATACTGACAAGGGTCCGAACCGAAACGTAGACGTCTGCTGAGGGAATATCTCAACCGAACCGATATTGTATGACCTTAATCTCTGTCGCCGCCTCCGTTACATATTGTCCTGAGTGAAGCTTGCTATAATCGCCGGTGAGTTTCGTGATGGAACTATGGTGTTGAGAGTATTTGGTACGCGTGACAAGCGAAGCTGTAATCCTCTGATACAGTATATGTTTATACTGGGAGATTTGATGAGATTATTAAGATAATAAAATTATGTCTATTTTTATAATTTGTCGCTGTCATAGAATATTATTAACATAACATAACATAAACTCACACCTATATCCCCGAAGGAGTAGGCAGAGGTGCTAGCACCCACATTTCGCCAGTTTATGTTTAGGTCCCAATGTAATAGGTGGCGAGCCTATTGCCATTAACCGGGCACTTATAAACCTGCGATAAATACACACATAACTTCGAAAAGCATCGAAAAGTCATTAGTGTGTGCCATGGTAAAATCTGGGATCGAACCCGAGACCTCGTCTCAGCAGTCCATTACCCATACCACTAGGTTAGTCTTTTTTATCATCATCATTATATTACTTCTTTCTTTTTCTTTTTTATTACAATATTAGCGACCAAACCCTCCAGCTAAGCCTATTAAGTAATTGTATCACAAATACAAATTTATTGAGATCACAGATTTATATACTGCACTGGTGTCATAATAATATATCCTTCCAAAATACAATTTTAAAGCATGGGTAAAAATACTTAATTAAGTTATTTCGGTATTAAATTTTCTCTTCTTGTTTTTTATTAAATTAAAATTAAAAGCTTTCGCGTTATACTCTTACATGTGGCTCTCACAAAAAAATATAAAAAGCGAGTATACTGATATCACAATTAGTTAATTTTCAAGACAAACAATTAATAAACGTGTTTACCATGATAAATTATTTCGCGATTCAGTGTCCTACTTTTGAGCGGTTAATAGAACGAACGTTAGTGAATAGACGGCCTTAGTGACATGTATACAGTGATGGATGGTTCAAACTCAACTTATTTGGTCTCGCACAATTAAGCTGACAATCCAACACCACACCTTGCCGTTGGACAATATATTGTATGCCAATCACTGCGAACACGCAACGGGATTGTGCATTATCGTACTTTAGTGAGGCGTTTGTTGGCAGGATTGGAGATTGTAATCGTGTTGTTTATAGGTTCTATGGGTGAGATCATTTCAATTTTGTGTAAAGTTCTGATATGCCAACCTATACCTATAAGCGGTGGCGCGCCCAGCGCGCCTCCCCGTTCCCGGGGTCGAGTTGGGGACTCTTTAGTCCCCACACCCGAGACGAGGGCCAGATCGTGAGAGATGGCCCTGGGTCGGCCGGGGTGCAAGGGATATGCCTGTCAACCTTACCTTCGGCAACCAAAACGACCCACAGGCGGCGTGCGTTTTAGTCGGTTCGAGTCCGACATAACCTCCTCCACCGGCTCTGGTGGGGAGGTATCCGTGGGGATTTTAAGCACGTAAAAAAAAAAAAAACCTATACCTATAATACTAATATATAATACTTGAAGTTTCTGCGTTTTTACTGTTTAGGAACTGGCTTTCTCTGACTCCCATTTGACTTGGACTCCTATAAGAAAATGATTTCTCAGCAATATGTACAGACAGCATCAAATCGATATTGACAAGTGTAGAAAATGATCTTAATGCCTTGGTTACTACACAACATTAAAATAATCTTTTGGTTAATTGATTTTTCTGATATTTGGTACACACCTTTAGTTCGGACAACAATATTGCATTGCACAACAACAGCTTGATTTACTCTTAATACCTTGGTATTAACATCATTTTGAAACTGTAGTCAAAATCTTTCTTACGCTGACTGTACTGGCCCTGAAGCGGTGACAAAACCTTTCCGGTTAACACCACCATAGATCATTTCGGACCGGAGATCATTTTGTACTAGAGATGTGCACCTGTTGTCATTTCACGATCACCTGATAAGGTTGAAATAGGTCTCTAAATTTTACATTTACCGATCCTCAGCTATGGTTAGTGGTGGCGCTTGGCAGCGTGCGGTAATGGACTGTATTGCGGGAAGTAGCTAACTGTTCCATTGACGCTTTACACACAAAAGACAGGTGGTCGGGTTGCCGCGGGAGTGATCCAAGCAATGAATGCAACCCGAGAAATTAGGAGAGGATGCACTAACCTTCACGACACACGTGTTTTCATCGCAGCCGGTACACGGATCTTCTCTTCCTTGCTCAGGAGCTGCCGTCAGCATCACTAGATCACTTGAGGAACACACGAGAGGCACAATCCGATCGGTAAAGGTCTATGAAGCGGTAAAAATGTAACAAATATTAATCATTTTGAGAGACGCGAGCGCGGTCCGTCATCACGCTGGCTAGTTCAAAGCGAGACTGAGTGTCCATATTTCACAAATGGCGGACGGAAGCTACATCTATGGTTAGTGCGGAAGAGGAGACGGGTATAGAAAGAGTGTGTTTCCACGTCAAGAAATACAGCTTCTACCTCGGCGCAACCATTCCCCCCGGCTTGAAGGGTTACCTTCGAAACGACAAATGCGAAACAAATATAAAGTCTAATCTAAATCTAGGTTTGGGAAATAACAACTAAAATATAAACCTAGATTGGAGCTCGTGCCTACTGCTGGCTAGGCAGAGGGCAGAGGCGAACAAACAACACAACGCAACAGTCTCGACCAAGACGAGACGCGATTAGCCAACAACAAAATAAGGGTCTCTTCACGTGGGACCGATACAACAAGCGAGTGCTTCTTCTCCTCGGGTGGTTCGGAAACCGTAGTGGGATTGAATTGACTAACTGGCCACTTATCTAACGCGGCATGAATCCAGGACGGTCCACTAAACCATAACGGGTGATCTAAAATTTGCGAAGGAAGCAATCCACGAGAGAGACAATCGGCTGGGTTGTCGGTGCCAGCAACGTGAAAGAGATTATGTGGCGCCAATTCAGATCGAATTTTTGCCACTCTATTAGCGACGAATGTGTCCCAACGATGGGGCGAAGAGTGGGCCCAACACAAAGCGACTGTTGAGTCCTAAAAGCTAAAAATTACTAATATTAATGCGAAAATTTACAATTATGTCATTAAGCGACACGGAAGTGCTAGTCTTAGCACTGCCATCCAAAACTACACGGAGTTTTAGTAGTAAGCTTATCTTCTCTAATAACTCCGCGGTGCGGGATAATGTACGAAGGCTGGGTCCCGCCAGTGTCCGCAGGCGCAGGTGAGATGTAACCTTTATCTAAATATTCGTTAACAACCTCATCATAGGCCCGCTTCGACTTTGGGGACGCCTGCATCTTTCGTTCCAAACAAAGAAAGCGTTTTTCAGCGGATACACGGGAGCCACCGAGCGAAAACTTGCGGATGGTAGACTCCAGTGGCGGCTCGACGGTGCAACAGAACGAAGCAGTCGAGTGACTAAAACTATCCATAGAAGCGGGTGCGGAACCAATTATAACAAAACCAAGAACTGTTTCCAGTGCGTGCGGAGCGGGGTACGTCGGTCCCCCTTGAACCTTACGTGATAACTGGAGGTGCGGGAGAATCGAAGCGCCGATCAATATATCGACGACTCCAGGAACAGCGTAAGTCTCATCTGCTAAAGGCAAGTCTTTAAATTTCGTTAATAAAGACGTGTCAACCGGGACGGTAGGCAACTGTTCAGCTATTCTATCTATAACGAGCGAATCCATGTCAAACCAAATATTATTATTAAAACGAGATCTAAACCTTGTTTTAACGGTGCCACGAACAGCTGACTGTAAGCTTCCAAAACCCTTCACCACTGAGCGGGTTGAACGCCTATCAACACCGAAACCAAGACGCCGACAACAATCTTGAGTAATGAAATTACTTTGCGAAGCGCCATCTAACAGCGCTCGAACAATGCGCGGCTTACCTAATGCATCAACAATAACAACGCGAGCGGTCGCAAGACACACAGTAGTGAGTGCAGCACTAGCGGAGAACGAACACAAGGTGACGTCATCCGCGGCGGTCACCGGGCGGGCCGGAGCGCGCGCGAGCGCGGGCTGCGGCTGCGGCGCAGGCCGCCGTGTGTCACCGCTCGACGAGCCAACCGTGCTCACATTGGATGCGGCATTACTATTCTCAAAATGAAGCAAAGTGTGGTGTCTCGCTTGACATTTGCGACAACTATTTCTACTATTACATAAAACAACGCGGTGTTTAGTACCGAGACAATTAAAACAAAAATTATTAGCGCGAACAAATTTATAACGATCACTAGGCGACAACTTTAGAAAACCAGGACACCTGTACAGTTGCGAATGATGAGTACTACACAAAGAGCAAACAGGTGATTGTACACGTGCTGGTGCGGTACTAACATAAGTATGAGTTGACCTCAGTGACTTCGATGACGCATCTACTTTGCGTGCAGAATCAACAACTATCTTCGCGCCTTCATGTTTCGATGAAGAGCGCTGCAATACTTTTATATGCTCGCGAACAAAACTTTCTAAGTCTTCGAACTTAGGAATTTTATTGCCGCGATGATCCGACTCAAACAAACGAATGGTTTCGGAATCTAATTTCCTTAAACCCATATACAAAAATACGAAGTCGCAGAGGTCATCAATCTTTAGGTTCTTTACGGCGCGAACAGCTGACGCGAAAGTATCTAGAAATTTCTCTAAGTTTTGATCGCTACATGCCGTAATAGATTTCAAATCAAACATCTGATCTAAATAGGCGTTAGCTACCGATCTTTTATCCTCATACCTAGCTTTCAAAGTATTTAAAATTAAATTATAATTCTCGGCACTAAACGTAATTCCAGCGCAAACGGTTATAGCTTTACCAGTCAATTTTTCAACGAGATAATGCAACTTTTCGTGATCTGTCAACGAATCGTTCTTATCTATTGTATTCTCAAAACTATCTATAAATAGACACCAATTGCGAATGTTACCATCAAATTCGGGTATTTGAATTGGTGGCAACTTAGGTCGGTCGCGAGTGGGGTTGGGTAGGTCAGCCGGTTTCTCCAAACTCCTAGCGACGCGTTTGATACGACAATACAAATCGTCAAACGACGACAAGGCTTGATAACTCACTGAGTAATCGGGATCCAAATTCAACTCTAAAACATTGATGTCATGTACTAAGGTTTCGAAATCCGCGCGTAGACTATCTAAGTTTTCTATAGAACACAAGAACGAATCTCTGATGACCAAATCAGAGGTTTTAAGTGCATTATCATAGATCGATTGTACGCGAGAGTAAATCATTTCTTTTTTAGCGTATAAAAGTTTCAATTGAACCTTACCGGTCTTATCAACCTTTGGGGACATGTTTACAATTAAATCTCAAACTAAAGTGCGGTAAATAACAAATATGAAATGACTTAATCCTAGCGGTACAGAGCAGCGAGGCGGCGCGAGCGATAACCGTAGGTAGGTAGGTACTTATGACTGCCAGTGCAAGCTTGAACTAACGCGCATAGCAACAAGGTCGTACCTACGCGATGGTCGCTGTCTAGGTTCAACTATTATTTCAGAGATTAAGTATTGCGTAATATCTATTCAAATTAAAATACTTTCGTATGAATTGGGATGAGATGCGAGCGAGGTAGGTACAGCCACGTGTCCACCCACGCAGGTACTAGGCAAATACGACGCGAGCCGAGAACAACGTAATTGAAAAAAACAAAACAAAGCCAAATGCGTTAGGTATTACACTGTGCCTATGCACTAGGGTGTCTGAGTATACCTAAGATCTAAGCCTAAATGTCTGGATGCGGGGTTTTCTACTAAAATAACCAGGCACTTAGGTGCGATGCGAAAATTGCGAACTACGATTAAGTGTTGATATGATACCTAACCTATTTATGTATTAGGTAGGTACAATGCGAGCCAGCGGCGAACGGACAACAAATCTAATCCTAAGTGTCTGGATGCGGGGTTTTCTACTAAAATAACCAGGCACTTAGGTGCGGTGCGCTCATTCCCATTAGAATAATAACAAAATACGAACTACGGCTAAGAATCCGGCTCGATCCGGACCAAAAATGGTGGCGCTTGGCAGCGTGCGGTAATGGACTGTATTGCGGGAAGTAGCTAACTGTTCCATTGACGCTTTACACACAAAAGACAGGTGGTCGGGTTGCCGCGGGAGTGATCCAAGCAATGAATGCAACCCGAGAAATTAGGAGAGGATGCACTAACCTTCACGACACACGTGTTTTCATCGCAGCCGGTACACGGATCTTCTCTTCCTTGCTCAGGAGCTGCCGTCAGCATCACTAGATCACTTGAGGAACACACGAGAGGCACAATCCGATCGGTAAAGGTCTATGAAGCGGTAAAAATGTAACAAATATTAATCATTTTGAGAGACGCGAGCGCGGTCCGTCATCACGCTGGCTAGTTCAAAGCGAGACTGAGTGTCCATATTTCACAAATGGCGGACGGAAGCTACATCTATGGTTAGTGCGGAAGAGGAGACGGGTATAGAAAGAGTGTGTTTCCACGTCAAGAAATACAGCTTCTACCTCGGCGCAACCAGTTAGGCTGTATGAACTTGGCCTGAAGTTTCAAGAATATAGAGCTTTATTTCATTTTGAGTCATAATCCTAGTCCTTTTATTAAATCGATTAATGAAAAGGAGAATTACAGTACAGGATGTCCTTAGGGAGTACTAAAATCGTTACAGAAACTGCCAACAATAGGAATACAACACAAGTACGATTGAGATATTAGCTCAGTAGACGTCTACATTTAATTTTTATTTTATCTATCTGAAATTACCAGAAAAATGTGTATGAGGTAATGTTGCTTTTATACAGCATGTTACTCCAACAAGTATAATGCAGAGGTCAACAGCAATATTATCCATAACGTACTCTATATAGAGTCAGTATTCGCTTATAAAAAATCACAGTAGCGTTCGGTGTTTAGTTTAGCGTGTCGCAATCACGGTACAAAGCGGGTATTTTATTGTGATTTACATACAGAAAGTGTCCATTGTAGGTGCGCGCCCTGTCACAGTTGCCCTGCGACCTCTGGGCCGCGCTTTGGTCTACTAGACCGTAGGTAATCTCCGAATTAGCTGAACTATGTGTTGTGAACTTTTAATTTATTTGTGATTAAATTTAAATTATAAAGTTTATTCTAATCGAATGACTTGACTTCTTGTGATAAAAAAATAGTGACAAACTGACACTTATTGTAAAGTAATTGCAGGACTTTTTAATTTAGTGCTGGCCAGCTCTTCACTATCTGGTAATTAATCTTATTTTTCCTATCCCATGGGGAGTAAATGAAATAACTAGATTAAATTAATTAAACTCTCAATCGAAATGTTTAAGGTAAACAAAAATATTATCACCGAATATTTGCCGTCTCTGGGATGACGAGAATGGATTGAGTACCTTCGTTTTCACCTCACTGAACAGTAATTTCCACGATACAGACATTTTCCGAAAGAGATTACGGATGGAATCATCGGCCAGATGATCTGTTTATTGAAACAAAGTATTTCCGCCCCACCCTCAAGGGTATTATTTGTAAATATACTTGCTATCAATAGTAAATCTTGTATCTCCATCATTTTCCCTAAACGAAGTGAGTCGACTTTGAGCGTTACAGCCGGTCCCCACTTTGATATTCGCGGTAGGTACTTGAAAAATAACTCAACGTTTTGTCGAGGGCCCTCCGCTCCTCATCAAATTATAGAACAGTATTAAAATATATTTTAAATGCTTATTGAGATTCGTTTAAATAAACATTAGGTAGAATAAAGTGTGATGATTTTGAATAATGTGTTAGGCTTGCGACAATCGCATGAAGATGGGAGTAAGTGTATAATAATTAAATTGTACTCTTCTTGGTGAAAATAGCATTATTATAAGGACTGTCAAAGGAAGAGAGAACTTTAATGAATGGAAATCTTGTTACTTAGTAACAAAATCCTTCTACTTAAAAATATTAGATACCTATCTCAAGTTGATATTTTAGTAATTGCAACCTGGTACTGCTGTTTAATAAACACAGCATGTCGCTTCTCGACGAATGATCACAGAATTAAAGAGTAGTAGTAATTAAATCAGAAACTTGAGCTTTTAATAGGTCACGAGCACAATGCATTCGGAAGAGATGTTATTTAAAGTACTTTTTAATAGGTTAATAAGGTAGGAGCACAAAGCTGTGCCAAATGCAAAGGCAATCGCGTGCGTGTACCTACTTCCTGGTACCAGATTCTAAACAGAAGCGATGCGGATCGCATTTAGTTTCAACTCTGTCGTTAGTGGTCAGCCTCACAGCCGGGAAGTGCCGTGTGTTTCATTACAACAACAACCCCTTATAAATAATCGTGTACAGTCGTTAATTTTAGACTTATCGGAATCGTAACTGTTGTTGTAAATTAGTCCACAGCTGTGCCTTCATCGACATCGGATGCATTTCAAGAACTCTTTTCAGTTCATTCGCTCGAATTACATTTCCTAATCGTACCATTTTACTTTATTCGATGTTATGGTAAGTGATCTTCAATTCGTTGAAGCACGTGGGTGGCTATTTACGCTAATGTACTCAGCTGTACAATTTATTGTCGTTCCATGACGTATACTTGCGGAATTTATATTTGCTTTCTTAAGTAAATACTGTAATTCATTGGCATTAAGTTTTCTTTTATGAAATATTAGTTGCGGCTGCCCTGCGGTTTTACTTGAAGTTTTATTTTTGTATATACTTATATATTAGTTTAGCATATTTATAATCAATCAAGCCGGTTCAGTGAGGAGTAACAAACATAATTATACACAATTATAATATACACATAATGTTATAGTTTTTCCTATCTAGCATGAGTAGGATAGCAGGATTAAAAGGATTAAAAAAGGATACTCGTACAACTTTTATAGTAATCTATTATAGCTTATATTATGTTGGTAAAGAAGTTGAGCCCTATCGACACAAGAGTACGTGGGCTATATTCGGATAAATCCCTTTAGGTACTTGTTTTACTGTTGTGTTTCTACAATATTAACAGCAATTTGTCTCTGGTACAAATAGTAGCTACGCGTTTATAGCAGGACGCTTTGTCCGTGTGGAAATGTCAAGCAAATATAAACATACTGCGTCTTGAACAGCCTTTTACGGCCAAATAATTCGTTGTTTGTAAAGACGTGTACTCATATGTTTTATTTTTCCCATCGTCACCGTCTTATTATAGCGAGTCGAGCCCTTTGTGAGGAGTCACCATTTACTCACCGCGCCCTTCTCGGTTTAACATTGATCCTAACTAAACTCCTTTCACGGTTTACATATTATTGGGAGTAATTTATAGCTTTATTAAGGTTGGCGCTTAGCACTTGGATTAAAATAGATTTCTGTAGCTCCGTTCTGTTGATTAGTAATGCTGGTAATTAATAAGCTTGCTTTTGTTTGCTACAGCAGAGGCGCAAGCGAACGAGGTGGTCTCAAAGCCACCATTGATTTCTCCGGGAACGCCTACTACGGCGCCAGTACACAGCCCTACACCGAAACGTGAGTATTACCTACCTATTTTTTTTAATGGCCTCTTGGTTTTGTTTCCCAAAAACCCCATTGTTTGTGTGTAACTTGATACACAGGATCAACACAGAAACCTAACCCAAACATTCATTTTGTTTTATTTATCTTCATTGACTACATTCTTTTTGTTCTTTTAGATACATTGCATACTAGCTATGTGTTTTCTAGACCTAGATCGAGACACATATTGTATTTTAGGAAATATAATATATATCTCTATACAAACACAGGTAAATGTGTGAAAATATATTTAAGAATGTTATCAGGTTATTACCCAATTTTCGTAAGGCTGAAAAAAATCTGGCGTAAGCACTACGAAGCAGATAGATTTAGCAATATAGGTTATCATGGTTGCATTGGATCTGGCTAGGCTTAAGTGCTTCTTCAGGTTGCAATTAGACAGCGTCATCAATAACAAGATAATTCAGCTTATGGGATTAAAGTTTAATGTATTTGAATTTGTGCTAACGTTTTAATATGCAATTATTTAGTTAATGTCATTGACTCTTTTAATTTCTTAGTAAGTATTCGTTTCTTCATTTACTGTTCATAGATAATGATGAAAACATAAAATTAATTCCTAAACTTAAGTGCTTTCATAGATATTCTTGTGGGAAGTTAAAACACCAAGAAGAATTTACGAGATAGGTAGGTACTTAACGTATTTACCTATCGAAAATATAAAAGAATTTGGAGCTCAATTCTGACAGAATTTCAAAAGAAAATTGTTGACTATAGATATCTACACTTCAGGCTCAAGCCCCAATTTTCATATTTATAATCTTTCGTGAAATTTCTTAGTTATTTTTGATATTTACTTAGAATTCAGTGTCTGAGATCAAAACGGTGACTTACAGAGAAGAGTTAATTTTGAGCCCTTTAACGAAAGCGGTCAATAATTGAGATTTTAGGTCAATATACAAAATTTGATAAATAGTTGTCAACATAATTCACCCACCGATTTGAATTCCAAATCGTATTGCGTAGAAAATTCACTACATCTTTGAAATAGAAATCAAGTGTTTATATTGAATTGCGATTATTGCGATAATTCTTCAAACGTGATATTGCGTACTATCCGTTGAAATTTGAATACCTACATAAAACACAAAATACGATGTGATAACTGGATACATTATGCTGTTGGTTACTCTATATTAGCAAGTAAAATTGCCCGTTTGTGTCGTGGCGACCTAACTTACATGCTCCTTGTTTGCATGCATTCCTCAGTTCTGAACATACATTCGACAGCTACATTAAAAATATTAGGTACAATACCAATTTGAACATACTTCGTAAATATATCAAATAGATAATAATATAATTGAAAAGTAGATTTCAATGTTACAATACATTTGCAACTAATTATAGTGCATTGGTTTGTATCTTTCCCTATAATATAAACAGAATTAATATTAGACTATGCAAATGCATGACCATAACTGTACTCGTATAGTTGTTGTGTATTGTACTGGAAACATTTTAAACACACGTCAAGAACTTAGGCTCACAGTAACAGCATAGGTAGGCACACATCATACTACAACTGTATAAGTTGCTTGCAATCGCGTCTAAATAATCTGTTGGCGCCATTTCTATAAAAAGATTCCACTTTGTCCTACACTGGTTAATGTATTTTCAAACAATAAAAAAACATAGTCGAACTGTTCACGCTTTCAGTCGACACATTCGCCTTATAACCCTTTGACACTGTGCCAAAAAAGCAGCGCCGGAGTTAGCGCCCGGTGTCGTTTTGGCACACTGGCCCGAATCTATGTGGCGATTATGTCATGCATCGTGATTCTGAACGTCCGTTTGTTATTTTGTAGCCGCCACAAACAAATATCAAAATCGAGTTTTATTGGAATGAAAGCGAACGCACGGGTGTGGGGTGCGCATCAGGGTTATTTCTAGAAGGTCGAGCATGCATGTCGTTTATTTGGTTGTTGCTGCACAATACGTCTCGGTTCGCAATAAGCCACAGATAATGTAAAATATGCAATGTATTAGAATTGGTTTAAAAGTAACTAATAAATTATTGAATATAGAGTTAGTCTAGCACTGAATACGTTCCAGAAAGCGCAAAAGTCTTGACCTGAAAACCTATAAATGTGAAGATTTTTATTTTGTACGCTGAATCAACTTATATTATTTGGAAATACTTATATAGGTCGTCAATGAATTTCATTTCTGTTTGTTGGGAAGACTACTAGAGATATACCTACTTTCATTTTCTTCGATATTCGTATAATATCTACTTGAGATATATTTTTATAGTTGTTGGAAGTCGTTAAATTAAAGTTACAAGAATTTTAAAGGCGTTTTTTAATTATTAAAAATATTGTTATTCAAACTTACCATTTCAACAACCTTGCTTGACTTCCTCGTCAAACTACTGTGAATACCAGTGATAAAATGTGAATATTAAAAAGGACGTAAGCAAACTATAAAATAATATTCTTGGTACAGTTTATTAACACCTTGCCAAATAATAATAATAAGAAATCCGTTAAAGGCAACCAGCAAGATAACGCTATAATAATTATTTTGCTATAGGCGCATGAATTTATTCAAGTGTTTTTTTTTGTAATGGTCACGTTAGCATTACTTCGCCGTCACAATTGGAAGGCGAAAAAAAACCACATGATATGGATTACTTGAGCATTCGTTTTGCAATATTTATTTTACACGATTTTATTTATAAATACTGCAACTATTTTCCGATTTCTTTCTATTATCATAAAATTATTTTCAAATATTGTGTATAAAACATGACATAACTACGTATAATTAAAAACAGTTATAGTGTATTACCTCACCTCGAGTGCCACACGATCGAACCGCGAAAGATATGCTTCATTGACACACTTAGACGCTATTTTGGACAAATTACTTTGGTTAATACTTTTATATAAATTTCTAAAATGAGACGATACAAGCTATAATCAGCTCGGCGAACCTTGATCCCTATGACAGTTCATACTAGTGACGGGTCGTGTCGATATATCGCAACTTTTTATAGGCAAAGGCGTGACTTGCATTCAGCCACATCGATAAACATGTTTTTAAAATATAATCTACATTACTATAATTATAATGCTTGTTATATTTACAAGTATCCGTGTATTTGTATATGGGGTTGCCAATATTCCGATGCAGAGGTAACATGGTCGGACTGTATAATTTTAATGTGAATTAAAATTTTAGTTATAGCAACACTATCTGATCTGTCACTACGCTAGTACTGTCAGTTCGCTACGCCAGTACGAGTGCTAACGCCTTGTATGCGCCACGTGTTTTCTTGTGTCAACGGAATCCTTTGTTTGTTACTATTGTTGTTTTCTGTTTTTGTTATTGTTGCTGTTTTGTGTTTGTTGGTGTTTCAAAATGCCGAAAAGACTGAGAAAAACTGTACTCAACAGTGAAACGCGGGAGTTTGTTGTACGCTTGCGTGACTATTTTGCTCGCGAACTACAAAATGGCGGACCTTTGTTGCCACTTGACAACGTACGCGACCGTGTTGCTGATGCTTTGGGAATTGGCAAAGCTACCGTTTCCCGAATTACAAAGGAGAAGTTCGGCGAATCGTCGATGGAGGAGAACAAATTATCAACTCCAAAGAAGAAAAAACATAATAGGGCACGACCCGTAACTAACCCCGATGATTTCGACATGGCAGCGATACGAAACCATATTTACGGCTATTATTTTCGAGGTGAACTGCCGACTTGCACAAAATTATTAGCGTCGCTGAAATCGGCTGATTTATTTAAAGGTGGATTCACTTCTCTCAGACAAGTTATAAAAAAATGTGGATTTCGTTATGGGAAGTGTGACAAAAGAAAAGTGATAATGGAGCGGAAGGACATTGGATTGATGAGGTGTGATTTTCTACGACAAATAAAAAACATCGAGAACTGGGACAAGGTGGTTTATCTGGACGAAACGTGGCTCAACGCCAATCACTCAGTCTCCAAAACATGGACAGACGACACAGAGAAATCCTGTACCAAAGCACCAGAAGGCAAGGGCCAGCGTTTGATTATCTGCCACGCTGGCACAGCCAAAGGTTTTGTACCTAACTGCTTGTGGGCCTTCAAATCCGTGAAAACAAGTGATTATCACGAAGAGATGAATTTTGAGAATTTCAAGAAATGGAAAAAGCTATGCTTAGATGATTGGAATCGAGACGTGCGATACGACAATATAGTAGACCAGCCGTTTATCATAAACATAGGAGAAAGCAGCTGCAGTTCGGATTCCGAGTCTGAGACGCAATCGGTGACACCATTGTCAGATTCAGATTAATGTATATTAAAAAATCATAAATAAACCGCTTTTGTTTTATTTGAGTAGGTATATACAATAAATTTGTTAAATCTCCTTTATTTTATTATCGCAAACAACTTAAATGATTATAAATCTGACACTAAGAGCGTAGGTGCTCTATTGATGTATTTTGTACACTCGTTTCCATTTTCGATATTTGTTTATCGATACTTTTCCGCACTAGTCGATATCTTCCAAACGGAGTAACTTTTGCAGGACGTCAACGTAAAGTCTGATTGAGATAATTTCTTGTAAGTGTTAATAATTATTATAATTCCAACGGGATATTATTGTAATTGCATATATCTGCCTAAAATTAATAAATATCATTTTTAGACACCGCCAATTCGATTATAATATAACGGTGACGCTACTACAAGGTTGTGTCGTGGGAATAACTGTCAGTGTCATAGGGATCAAGGTTCGCCGAGCTGATTATAGTAGAAGGTTGTATCGTTGTGTGTACATATGTGTGCAAATATTGAATGCGAGAGGTATTTTACAATAGGTCTACAGAACAGAGCCTTACCAACACCTCCAGAAATCAAATCAACCTCATCTGCTAGTCCGTGCACCTGCTAAAGACCGGATAATACTTTTTCGAGGAGGTAGGACACGACGGTATTCCCGTCCCGACTGGGGAAGTACCTCCACTCTACAGAATACCACGGCTATAATAACCTCGTGTTGTGTTCCCGGTGGTGAGTAGGGTAGTCAGAGCTGACTGGAGAGTTTTTGTGCTGTCAGTAGGAAAACCAAAGGCTTGTCCTGATTTTGTGTTCTGCACTGAGGGTACATAAAATCTCTGTTCTTACAGGGTCGGCAGCGCGGATGTAACTCCACTGGTGTTACACACTTTCATAAGTCACGGTAACCACTTTCCATCAGGCCACCGTGTGCTTGTCTGCCACCTAAGTTGTATAAAAAAAAAGAAAGACTTTGGTACACACTCCCATTAAAATCGTATTTCCCGAACTACAAGAAGGAGAAGGTGTAAGCGAATCCCAGGGTCCGAAGTGAAAGCATCAGATGCAATCGGAAACAACACAAAGAATAAAGTAACACTTTCTCTTATTACGAATTTCATTTAAGAAATAAATAATTAATTCATAGAAACCTGGGTTCATCCACTTCGTAATTCATAAGGCAAACTAACACGAGGCAATGGTCAACAACCTGCCTCATTTAATTGCTGTGACCCATAAATTATGTTGAGATACCTAAACTTTTGATTATATTATTATATAAGAGATAAAGAACAAAGCGGGGGCATGTGGTCTCGCCAAGACCTTGAGAGCAAAGCTCACCTCACCTGCAAGCATACACTTATTGATAGTTAGATGGGGTCTGGTGCATGATTTCCTCTTGTACTTGGGAGGAAAGACCACAATCACTCCAATAAAAACACAGTGTAAGACAAATCTAAAGAACGAGAAGATTATAAACCATAGCGTGGTTCATAAACTTTTAGATGATGAGAATGGGGCTTCTCTTTCAAATTATGAATGCGCTAACATCAGACTTTAATTGAACGCAGTAGAACGTACATATGTTCCACTGGGACAGTACATCCACCTTACAGAAAACTAATAGCATGTAGCTTAGCCGTAGCGTAGTCTATGACACCAGAACCTATTCTTAATAGTAACTATACAGTAATTTCCAATAGATAATTATTTTTAGGGTTCCGTACCTCAAGAGAAAAAAACGGAACTCTTATAGAATCACTTCGTTCTCCGTCTTTTTTTAGTACTACTAAGGTGGCAGATTAGCACACGGCCTACCTGATGGGACGGATGCAACACCAGAGGAGTTACATTCGTGCTGCCGACCCTGAAAAAGCCTTCTAATGCCCTTTTTGAAGGACCCATATTGTAGTCGCTTGGGAACACCGCAGCAGGCAGTTCATTCTACAGCTTGAGCGTACGTGGGATGAAGTTCCTTTCATAGCACACAGTGCGCACCCTTTCTGGTTGCAATGTGTGAGTATGAATTCCCTGTCTGTGGCGAGTTGTGCGATGATAGATAGTCTGTATGTCTATCTGTCAAGACCTTTTTTTAGTGTGTGGAAGTGTCCAGTTGAAATTTATACCTAATAATCAGCTCTGTAACGCCATGAAGCTGTAAAAAAATTAAACTTCCAAGTCGATGCAATCAGAAGATACAATAAACATGTTTACGTTTGCAATGTGAAAACTACGACTCCATCTTTCTTCTCCGACCATGTCATAATTAAACATTAATAATAATTAACTCCTTTTTTATTTTCGTCAAGGTACCTAAATGTATACGACCTCATAATAATACAATTGTTCGGGACTTTTCGCTATTAAATCATGGAACTTACTATTTCTGCCGACGCCGACGTTTCGGATGCGTTGCAGCACCCGTGGTCACGAATTGGCCTATTTTTAAATATACGACCTATTTTTAAAAGTAGTTGAAATATAGAGATCTAGCCAATATTCGAAATTTTGAACAGTTTTATTTGAAAAGAACTTATGGACTCGATTATGCAAAAGCGTGCGCTATTCGTATGAGCGCCAGGATTCTGTTCGCACGTGTACCGAAATACAAAAATAATAATTTCAAGTTTATGCGGAACCCTCGGTACGCGAGTCCAACTCACACTTAGCCGGTTTTTGTTATATCTAAGCAATAATTTTACCTTTATTGCATATATTTATGTCCAATGAAGGCACAACACAATTAATGTAAATTGTAAATATATTTAACGTAAGTCAGTAAATAAGTACAATTAACATAAAGTTGATTGACTCAGTAGTCAAATACCGCTGTGCATCTATTGACCTACCCACAATACATTACCCTGCTTTGTCATTTCGCTACCAAAGTCCGTAGACACGAATACCACTCAAAAGTATGTAGGTACTAACTCTTCTTTACTTGGTATTTTTAATAACAAAAGATTATCATCGTCCTTATGTCGATTTTGCAGTCGTGTTCACACATTGCAATTTGGAGACTGGGGTCAGCTTTATTATTTCTTATTGGCTTGTCCAAGAATGGCAACCATATGACCTTCTTAATCTAAGAGGAAAGGCTGCGTCAGATCCTCAGTCGTTGTCGACTAGCAGGTGAAGTTAGCTGGGTCCCCAAAGTTATAACTAAGGTTTTATACTTGTACACCAAACTCTGAAAACAAAAGATGTTGATTAAAATATTTGACGTCACCATCACAGCACAGACCATAGTATGACGTCACGTTGTTATTTTAAGAGTCTCATTACCCGTAAAATGCACACGCGTACATGTCTATGACGCACAGATACACGTGATGGAGAGTTGCCTCTTTTTTAATGCTACAAGCTGTTGGATATTATTATTATGATTAATATTTTTGAAGCTATTATCATTGTAAACCATATTTTTTCTAGCAAAGGTATTGTTTCTAATTGTTAGAACGACTTGTCCGAGAGCGGCTGCCATCTGGCCTTCTTAATCCTAGAAGAAAGGCTGCGTCAGAGCCTCAGCCGTTGTTTAACAGCGGCACCGACTAGGTGCACACGAAACTCTAAACACAAAAAACTATGTCGATAAAAATATTTGACGTCACCTACAACCTCAACACAGACCATAGTATGACGTCACGTTATTAATTTAGGAGTCTCATTACACATGGGAGTACGTAAGACATCAATTAATAGGTATATGTTGACCTCTTTCTTTGACACTTTTTTTATTTATCTTATTTTATAACGTACATAATTTTTTAATGTACCTGTATTACCTGATAGCTGGAAATTGGCCGCCTGGTCAAATTAGCAGATAGGCTTACGATTATAATACATACTAACTCTACTCAATCGCACATATTTTATCAGAAAATACGCACATAGTCTGTCAGCATTGGGACCTCGGAATATAAGTAGCCCTCTTCCTAACGTCCTACTGAAGGTACCACGTAATGTAATTAAAATTTCTTGTATTACCTATAATAAGAGTTTATAAGAAAATTCTTTAATATAAATACACAGATACCTACTATAAATATTTGTTCTTAGGCTTTATAAGGGTAAGGTTATGTAATAAATAAAAACTATAGGATGTTCAGATAATATAAGCCATAGCAAACCTCTTGAAAACATAGCCACACAAATAATTATACTAAATTTTGTAATTGTGTTATTCTTTCGTTGTTAGTAAGTATTGCCAATAGCGCTGATAAGAGGTTTTTGGAGGAATTACTCTGTAGTAAGTATACGTATGTGACCAGAAGCTTCGAACAATAGGCATTTATAACTATATACTGATTGAATATAAGTGCGTTGCGACAGTGGAAGTGGTCAATCAGACTAGATGACCTGCAAATCTAGATACTGCGCTGGGGCTAGTTGTAATCCACTTTTAGCCCACCTACCATGTTATCTAACGCAACATCCTGATTTGGATCGTCACATGAGCGTGTGCACATTTTAAAGTGACCAACTCTCCATCCATGATGATTACAATTTGTTTATATGTAATTTATAACGATCGAGTTAGTTTAGTCTAGGAGTTTCTATGACCACCTTCCTACTTCATGTTTAGACCCGAATACCATGAAAACCCAGAGTGTTTGCTACGCTAAAACAAGCCCTAACTAGATAGGATAGTCTTGGTTATTTTAGGAGTTCATATGGACATCTTCTTATTCCATGTTCAGATCCTGTATTCCACGTAACACCAGAGTGTTTACCAATACAAAATAAATGAGCCCAAACTTAATAAGTTATTCAAGTTAATGCAAAGATAAACAATTCACCTTTAATGAATCCTATGATTGTCTTTATTTTGGGAGATGGATATCAGAATGTTTACATCGTGTTAAAGTCGTCTACCTACCAAAGGTATTTTAATATGTCAGCATCAGAGTTTTTGTAAATATCGATAGGCAAACTGTAAACATGCGCTTAAAATATCGACGGCAGTGAGGGAAGGCACTACTAAAACAATCTCTGAATTTGGGAAGTTAGAAGAAATACTGAAAAAGATTAACGGAGCCACTATATTTCATACATTTCGATTTCACGACTTTTGGTCATAATTCCGGTTCTAATATATTAATTGCAATCAAACAAAAAGGTAAGATTTTAAGTCTGGTAAGAACTATAGAATATTTGTTGGTACCGCCTGCTACCAAACTTGGTTCGATCTTTTAAGCAGCAGTCAATTTTTTTTTAAATATCTCTAATGTATATACTTATAGATGAATTGAACGTGGAATACTCCAAAGTCTAACGTAGTAAATAGGTATCTATTCACGATTACATAAAAAAAGTTAGTTCTACGACTTGAAAAGCAGTATAAGTCATAGGCAATAAGTAAATAAATACATAGATTGGAATGTGTATTATTTTTGAACATTTGCCATGTTGTTTGGAGGTGTTTGTTTATGTTGCAATCAATTTGATTAACTACTTACTATCCATTTTTATTATTGATTTGTACTCACATTACCATGTTCAAAGATAGAAATATGTTTTGCGGTGAATTCAGATTTGTAATCATCGCGAATGAATGTGCATTAGGTATTATTCCCTTCGCCCCATTCTTTGGGGCAAAATGAGGACACCGTCGTTCCCACAGCCGAGGGTACTACATGACATTTCACTTTGGAATTTGAGACCTGGAACAGCAGTGCGCCGTTTTAGTCGATTTTAGTCCAACATCATTCCGAAAAAAGGAAATCCCCACGGATAGACCCATGTGTGGGTTACACATGGGTGTATCCGTGGGGATTTCCTTATTGAATCATGGGATTTCCGCTCGTAAAAAGGTATTATTTTCTTTGGAAACAAAGTGATTTCACTGTAGTGTCTATTGATAGACATAAAATATGAAACATTAAATTTTGGGAACATATATTTTTATTATAAATCGAGGTTAAATATTGCAGCTATAATATATTTTCAATGTTCTTGCGCATGTTACTCAATATTGCTTGTAAATGTCATGCAAACTTGATTAGATCTAATAAATTTTGTGACGTTTAAAGATTAGATTTATTTTCATTATATAAGGTTTTATTCAACAAAAATCTGATCGCAGTTGGTCATTCTTTTTTTGTTATCTCGAGTAATTGAGACGATAACGCTGACATTATCGACTTAGCTACTCATAGATATTTATATTTAAATAGCGCTTTAAAACATGCAAACCTAGACAGTCAAAAAGGAATATGGTAATAATATTATGTAGGTAGTATTGTATGAGGCTGAATTTCACTGACACGTTTAACTCAATTTAAACAACCTTAACACATTTGCTCCACCAATGTAATTATGTAAATCGTGAAAACTCAGTTTAGTTAATCTCATTAGTGCTGGTGAAACCAACCTTAGATAAAATCATAATAATCGTTTATCTGGTAAATTAAACATCTCACTTATAGATTTACCTTTGTTGATATAATAATATGCATATAAGTACATGTGAACAAAAATAAAAGCACTTCAAGGTTGCTTCAAGCATATACAAACAAATATCTACACACGTAAACTTACCTACATGTCTTTATGTTTTTAAATAAACCCGAGATAACATATTTTGTTTGCGTCCTATCCAATCCCTAATAAGTAAAACCCATTGTGTTTTTAGGTTCCTGCCCGTTATTCCTTCTTAAAAAGGGCACAGGGAGTGTTGGTAATATTAATTAGCAATATATGATTTAAACGATTCGTGATAATACAGTCGGATAGCATAGCGGGCGGCGGCGTGCGGGCTCTTGTAGGCTACTGTCGGCATCGCGCGCGCACCACTCGCGTACACGTCTCCGCGTAAAAATAAAGTCTACAGCTCGCGCTCGCGCACTTCAACCCATTTATAATTATCAGTAAATCGCCGCGCGAGTGCATGACTGCCGCGGCCGGCGACCGCTCGCCTAAAAGAAAATTACACTCGCTAATCTCGAAGTTAAACTACGCTACATCCGTTCACCGGACCTTTATTCGATTTAGACACGAACGAATAACGAAATCCCTAAAATACGTCACGGCTGAACTTTGTCAAAAACGTCACTCCTACGTATTACCGGTGTCGTGAGACGCGTGAATTTGTCTGTGAATGGATAGTGGGTGTTGTGTGATATTGATTGCGTAGTGACAGTGATAACAGTGTAGCGATTTTTAAACATGCCAGAACGCCCTAAGCGTCGTAAAAACAATAAAAACAAACGTAAAAATAAAAATGTTAAGCCGGATGTTAGCAAAAACAATAGTGATGCAAATAATGTGGATTTGAACAGCGAGACATGTAACGAAGATGCAAAAAATCCCTTGAATCCTGAAGTTTCAAATATAGCTTTAGATGATACAATATTAAATCAAGATGAGGTCACAAGAACGTCAAAAGATATTAATAAAGCTGATATTGCTCGTAATTGTTCAGGTTGTTTCATTGAAGATATGAATAATAATAGTAATAGTCTCATTAAGGAAGTGGTACCTAATTTTGCGTCAGAAAACGTTGAAAGTTTGAACGTTACTGATTCAGTTTCGTACATCGTTGAATCTCCTGATCAGTCTCTTAATAAAACAAAAACGAAATTAAAAAGTGTGAAAAGCAAAAGTCTTGATAATGATGATGCTACAAACATAGTAGAAATTACTGATGATGCTATGCTAAATGAAGGTAATAACGCGTTGGAATTAATAGATAGTCAAAACATAATAATATCACAGGTCGAGTCTGACATCGAATGGGAGAAGACTTACGAATTAATTGACAATAATAAGCCACAATCAGAGAAAGTAGCAACTGGCACACTATCGATCACCACGTTACCACTTGCTGTTGCTCAATGTGATCAGAATAAATCATTGACTCCTGAAGAAGAAAAATCACTTAGAAGTTACTTAAAAACTCTAAATTTAGTAACACAGCCAGAAAATAAAAATGTCATAGAAATTAAAACTGAAATTGAACAAATAATAAACCAAGAAATTAAACAAAGATTACGTAAAAAAGGTTTAGCTGATGATTTTTGTCTACACCGTCTTGGTCCTTCAAGAATATTAGATGTTATTGACGAAGAAGGTAGTAGTGAATCATCTATGACATCACGACGCCAATCCTACCTTAGTGACAAAAAAAGTGATATAGAGGACTTAGAAGATGATGTGTTTGAAGATAATAAATGCAAAATAATTAAACGTAAATCAGTAGCTTGTGGCACTTCGGGCCATAAAGTAAATACAAGACATTTAGTACCTCAAGAATGTGTTCTTGTAGACGCCAAAATTAAAGAACCAGAAATTACTGAAGCTAGGGGAGAGTGGACAATGAAGACAGTAGAAAAAATGACTGGTGCTGAAGTAGTATATTTGACAGATACGTCGAGCAGTAGTAGTTCTCTACATGAAATTGGTGATGATGATGATGATGATGATGGTGTGGATACAGATGTATCAATACGTATGATGACACCAACCATAGAGGTAACAGACACAGAGAACTTCTTAAAGAAAACATTTATTTCTGTTTCTCAAGAAAATAAAGAAAAATCAGATGAAAGTTCGCAAATTAACATCGATTCTGCAATAGATGAAGAAAGAAAACAACAGTTAAGTAAAAGTAACGTTGATCATGATATAAATTATGACATTGATCACAAACCACCCAAACTTTTTGAGACCTCTGAAATAGTAAATAGCAGAAACATAGCTGAAAACAAGATAAAAAATCAATCTATCAGCCCTAGTGAACGCATTGAAAAAATTATAAATATTGAAATTGAAAAAGACCCAATAGAAATGGAAAAAGATGTTAAAAGTAATTGTGAACAAAATTTACATGAAATAGTGGTTTTGTCTACGGATAACATACAAACTAATTTATATGTCAAAGATATCGACGAAATAAAACATATTCAAAAAAACACCCAAGAATTTAAAGATGACACGGAAGTAAAATCCCAAGTACAAACTCAAATAAAACAAAATGAATATGATATAGAAGCAAAAATAATAAAATGCGAATTTAATGATGCAATAAATAACTTGATAAAAGAGGTATCTGATTCAGAAGGAGTTGATGAAAATCCAAAAGACATGAAACGACAAGATTCTTCTAGTAGTGTAGATTCCTCGCAATGCACCGCTAAATATAACCCTAATTATGAATCTTTAAATGACATATCTAATATTCTGCATGATGAAATTAGCAACAAAATTAATGCGGAACACATTTCTTCAGCCACAAGCCATGTTAAAGATGTGTTTGAATGTGTTACAGGAACTACTACTCAAAATAAAGGCAAACTCTATAGTGGTAATACAGAACAGCCCCTAAGACTGAAAGACTTGTGTGTGAGTAGCATAGCATCGTTACCATATGGTGATAAAATATTGGAAGAATTAGCATCTGTGTCAAAATGCCTCCAAAATTTTACTGCTGAAGGAAAACCTATACAAACAACTGTCAAAAATCAAAATCATTCAAATAGTATGCCTCGTTATCGTTTACCTGACGTTTCTACAATAGAAAGCATATCTTTGCCAACTAAAGTAAAAGACCCTACACCACCACCAATCCAACCACGGCACTCTTCTTTGAAAAAATCGAATAATGATGAGCAATGGACTGCTATACCAACAAAATCTGAACCAGTATACGTGTGTTTATCACCTTCTCAAAAAATGTTAATGGATAAAACTAACACTGTCATCACAAAAGAAGACGCCAGTCACCTGATCGATATGCATAGTAAATTTGTGGACAGACGAGGATATAATGAAGATTATAAGAATATTAAGGAACAAGAAGAAAATGAATTTTACAGTCCTCCTATAGTACCTTTTAAATCCCAAACTGGAAGTCGTTTACTTGCGTTAATTAGAGATCCATCTCTTACACGTAATATCGATTCTTTAAATGATCGTTTAAATCACAGCCAGGATGAGTTAAAAATAAAACGTAAAGCTCTTACACCTCTCACAAAAAATAATAACACTGAATTGAATTTTACTGAAAACTTTTCCTTTAAGCCTATTCCACCTCCACGACCTAAAAAATATTCAACATCATTTTATGAAAGTGATGAATGTTCAGACTTCACAGATAACACTTTGAGATCAATAAAGAGTGAAAGAAAACATTTTCATTACTCCACGGGAACATTGAATAAAGAAATAGAAGATGACATTTCTTCAATTCAAAATATGCATCGCTATTTAATAGATACAAAAAACGAGCTACATAGCCACAAGAACAGCCCGAGACGCCCATCATTACCAAAGGATTTGTGTGAGCAACAAATGGAATATATCCGTAAAAAAGAAAAAGAAGTTGAAGCAGAACTTCAGCGCCTTGAAGCATTAAAAAATACAATATCGCCTATACTAAGAAAAGGACCAAGAGCACCTGTGTATTCAGATAAAGACATAATCAGTGAAAAGATAAATGATGGCAACAATCATGTAAACTCGCATAAAAGAGAAGTTGGAATGAGTTCCCAAAGTCATGACCCTAAAAAAGGGAAAATGTCTTCGTTGTTCAGTAGTAGTCAAGAAGAATTATTACGCGAAAAAATGTATTCTGAATATGTAACTCAAATGGCCGAACGTGAAGAGAGAAAACAGCACAAAGTTATTAAAATAACCACTTCCCCTGGTGTAGTAGTTAGTAATAAAATATCCAAAAGTATGTCAGCGCTCAATGCATTTGACTCAAGAGTCAATAATCGTATCGAGAAGGAGTTTATATCAAAGGCTAGGGAGAGATGGGATAAATTAGGTATAAAAGATCCAGAAACTGAAGATGAACGGGAATATACTCAGGACGTTTATAAGGAACCCAAAGTGATTGAACATAAAATAAAAGTGATTGAAGGTGGTAAAGAAAAAGACGTTAAAAAATTACCAAATCACCTGCAAGAGTTTGTTCGGTTTACAGCAAAGGATAAGGAACAATACGCGGGCAGCTCTGGTGAGTCCAAAGCTGGACCAGCAACCCCGCATCTTGTGATTCTGTGTGCAGTGATCATTATCGTGATAGCAGCTGGCAAATATTTGTTGCGATTGTTGCGTTATAATTAAAAACTAACACGATTGCATATTATGTACTTTGTTAATGGTGCTCGGATTGATTTGAATGCTTTAGTGTGTAGTGTATGTAGACGTAGTTCTTTGTAGCATTGCATGAAAATATAGTGGCAATATTTTAACTATTTATCTCATTATCGCTCCTAGGTATACAAGATAATCCAGAAATATCTCTACCACTTGTCAGTACTATTCAGGTGAGTGTATACTCTTAATAATAATCTTTAGTTAATACATAAAATTCCTATAGGATTTTTATATACAGGTTTTTGTAAATACTCATCGTATGTCCCATTTAGAGAGCAAATGTTTGAAACGCGTTGCATATTCATTTTATTCTTATTGGTACATTCAAGCACATAATCATTCTGTTTGTGTAAACTGAATTCACCGTTCATTATAGGTATTGACAAAAAAGCCACTACAAACACTATTGACACACAAATGAACTAATTTTACCTTTTAACGGCCCATTTATCAACTATTATCGTTATTGAAACAAATTGAATTATTATTTATGAATGAATTTTCATGCTGGATCTGGTTCAAATTGGCCCACTATTTTCGTTTTACGATTATAATGCTGTATGGTATATTTCACCTTTTAGTATCAATTCAAATATAAATATAGATACTGATTATAGCTGTAGATTTACACTTATATACCCATTATGAATAATAATGACATTGATGTTAATATAACAATAGTATTGTAGTCGCAGAGCGTTTCATTTCACGTTTCGATAACAAGTGCCGGAGCAGGTGATAGACAGCTGTTTGTATCTCTGCGGTTAACAGATAACTGTCTTATCTCGACCAATGTACACAATCACAAATGTAATAATTAGATCAAGACTGAATATAATATCAACATTAATTATTTATGACATATATATTTAGAAACAAATGAATAATATTGTTATTTAAGTTACTAAATTGGTATTTTCGATGATATAGAATATATAAGTACCTAATGTAACAACTTAATCAAGCTAACGCATTCTATGTACAATATCCTGGCATGATAGTGTTAGTTTTAAGGAGCTAAATAAAAGTAAATAAATAACTGGATTATGGAACTGAAATTAAAGCAGACGTAATTAAGCAACAAACCTAAATTGTCTAAATTTAATAGTTGGATTATAATAATATGTAGGTATGTCGTCTTTACGTTTTCCAATATCTCATAGGAATAAAGTGCCTGCCGAGGCAAGTGCGTCGTCCGTGAAAATATTTGGATCGTCTAAATCTGTGCTAAATGAGATTTGGTGACTCAAAGTTGCAAACGCATACCTTATTATATCGTTAACTACGTGTTTTAAATATAAACATATATGATGCCTGTCTACAAAAAGTTTACAAGCAAAAATACATAAACAAGAAACATAATTCAAATTAAACTTTGTTACGACTGCGTTCATAATACATTTTAGCAGTTAAAACATGAGTTTGCACAAATTTTACGATATAATTTATGATTACTTGATTACTCACCTATATAATTCATTTTATATAGGTACCTAACAAGTCTCTATAAACTTTTTTAGAATAAAAACGAAAATCTGTGTAGGACAATAGAAAACATACATACATACATAAAATCACGCCTGTCTCCCATAGGGGTAGGCAGAGATCACGGATCTCCATTTGCTACGATCCTGACATATTACTCTCGCTTCATTCACTCTCATTACATTCTTCATGCATGCTCGTCGGTTTAGAGTACTCCTGACCTGCCCCTTTTCTAAAACTTCCCCGATTTGGTCCAGGTATGTGCGCCTAGGTCTTCCCCTTCCGACGGTACCATCCACACTCGCCTCATACACCTGTTTCGTTAGTCTTCTTTCATTCATTCTCTCAACATGACCAAACCATCTCAACATTCCTCTCTCAATTCTCATCACTACATCTTCTATCACTCCACATCGTTCTCTTATCACGCTATTTCTCACTCTATCTTTCAAGGTCAAGCCACACATACTTCGCAACACACGCATTTCTACTGCATTTACTCTACTCTGATGCTTTTTCTGCCACACCCAACTTTCACTACCATACATAAGAGTCGGCACCAATACTCCTCCATGTACAGCCAGTCGTGCCTTTTCGGACACTTTCCGGCTGCTCATAAAGTTGTGTAGTGCCCCATTCACTCTATTTCCAGCCATCACTCTCCTTTCAACATCTTCTTCATGCTTTCCATCTCTCGTAAACAATGTTCCCAAATATATGAACTCATTCACTTGTTCCACTTTTTCTCCATCTATACAAATCCTACACTCTGTCACACATTCATCTCTTTCAAAAACCATAACTTTTGTCTTACTAACATTCACTTTCATTCCTTTCCTCTCAAAAGCTTCATGCATAGTTGTTACCATCTCCTGCAACTCATCTGCCGATGACGCCAGTAAAACCTGATCATCAGCATAAAGAAGACATTTGACGAGTAAATTCTTCATTCTTAAACCACATTCTTTATCTTTCAAATCTTGCAAACAACTGTCCATGAATAAGTTAAACAGCCATGGTGACGCTACACATCCCTGTCTAACCCCTTTTTGGATACTAAACCATTCAGTGTATGACCCATGTATCCTCACGCAAGCTCTGGAGTCCTCATAGAGAGACTTCACAGCTCGAATAAGGTTGCTGCTCACCCCATACATAGACAGTACCGACCAAAGTTCATTCCTCACCACTTATATAGAAAACACTGTGGTTATAACCTAGTATAGGTCTGACAAAATTTAACAAGAAGCCGGACTTATGTTCGCCATATACTTAAAGAAGAATATAATAAAATAGATAAAACTGCAAAATCTATTGAATTAATAGAACCACTTAGATTTGATATCTAATATTTCAGCTCAAAATCATTTATATCGCACGATTACTTACTTTTCAATGTTAAAATACTCTGCTCTTCACTTTCATAATTACTAAAATTCATAATCAAAATCTGCTGAACGTAAATAACAAGCCATCGATGTCACTAAAGGGTCGGTTATATCTAAATTATCAATCATCGTTTATTAAATTGTTCAATCCCGAGAGCGGCGGTGATGGGGGGCAGTAACGACGGCATTTCAATTAACATCACAGACTATTAAGGCTATCGAATAAATAATTAATGGGATCGGTTCAAAATATTATGAGTTGAGTTGTTTGTACTTTTTAAAGGCTTGGTAAAAATATTGTTTACTGCCCAAACTAAAAGAATCCTTTGTCGTATACGATCGTATATTGCTTCACGTTTGCTGTCGAGATAAAACTTCAGACGCTAGAATTCGACACTATACTTCAGAAAATATATTGCAAATACGTGTACTTGGCGATGGTTTTCGCTGTTGCGTAGCAGGAGCAAAGATTTCTGCCTCAGACAAAATGAATAGCACTTTATACTGCATCCGTCCGTTTATAATTTTGTAATGACATCCCTGTGTTTATTTTGGTCGTGATTGTCCAAAATTAACATTTTTCGAATAACATAGCTTTTAAAAATTAGACTATCTAATAATCTAATATACAATAAGCTAAGGATTCCAAATTTTGTGTACGATATTAAAATTGATCATAGTGATCTTTAAGCATAATTGTTGTTCGTGTAATACCTGGCGATGTGTATTATGTCAGTCAGTGAAAATAAGTCGTCTACTATAACAGCTCATGTTTTTATATTATTTAGTACTGACGTGTTACATCTCTCATAGGCAGTGCTAACCCTATAACGTGTGAAGTGAAGCAACTATCGTTATACAGGCCTAGATTCGAACAAATAATACAGTATTCAAACTATTAGCAATGAGAATGCCTCTTGTTTCTTTTAAATTGGTGTAAACACGACTTATACAATGCTTCACAGCTACACATTTGTTTGAATGAGTTCCTGAAAACTTTGGTAGTTTCAGTGACATTGAAACTCGTGCGAGAGATATCGAGAACCATTTTTGGTGCTTTTACTTTGGGTTTCACATAAATACTAAAACTACTAAAGTTAGCTTCTAATGATAGGCCTAAGCGGTAAACCCCTCTATATAAATATAGTTGTGACAAATAGACAGACAAACTCTGTATTTTAATTTTAGTGTCAATGATGTAAGCTACAGGAACAACTCCGTACGTAATCACTAAAAACTATTAGGTAAGAGAATTTCCTCAGCTTCCAACAAAATCAATTTTATTTTTGTGAAGAAAAAGACTGTCTGATCAGGAAATTACATATTCAGTGAGCTTTGTAGGCAGCATGTGATAAATTATATAATATTGTTGACAATAGAATCGTCTATGATAACATTTCTTTTTTGGTGTCACAGTAAAGTCATAAAGATAGTACCTATATAAAAGCAAATTGTAAATATAAAAGGGAATAGTAAATATGAAGGGACAAAAGTACTTAGCCTACTTAGCCTATTTGCTATTCCATTTGACACTTATAATTTGGATTATAATAAAATTTATAGTAGTATTTACCCTGTGAGTCGAGAAGAACTAAGAAAACAAATAAAATATACCCCTCGACTTTTGTTTGAACGAGGATTTGAGAATCTAATCTTACAACGCTCAATACAGTGACAGTTGGTGAGGTAACTACTATATATTGCCTTCATCCTTACAATTAAAAATTTAACAGGTCATAGAATATATATCCGTTTACGGGTATGTAGGTACTGTACCCGCAATACATTTTCCACATGGTTAATCAAACGAGTCATCCAGGAGATAATTTGACGCGTCAGGGTCCCAACAAAGAGAGAATGTCAAAGAGCCCGCAGGCGTGCCGGAAGCGATTTGACTGCGGAAGTGACGTCACTGGGGGGTCGCGGCTCGTACACTCATACAAATACTTTATAACGCATTTGTGTATTATATTGACATTGACTTTTGATTTCTGTTAGAAATTTAGAGTTGATAATTACATACATACATATAATCACGCCTTTATCCCCAGAGAGTTGTTAATTTAAGCAAACGTAAATATGTCCTTCAATAGCGCACTAAGATATGAATCCTATAATACTACTCATCTAAAAAGTATCTACATCTAGTAGATATTGTACATCGTCTCGTTATTCAATTCTGGATTTCTTAATCACTACAAAAGCACAAAATAATGAATAACGTCAGTCACTGCCTCGATAGGAAGTTCTCAAAATTTCAAATCACTACAGAAGTACATACTACTACACTACAATAGTTTTAGTGTTATCTTTTCAAAGGATTCATTCGATGGGAGCGGGGATCCCACAGTTGCTTTTTTCTTTTATGATTTTAGTACAAGAAAAAACCGCTCTGAAATGGTAACTGCTATCGTAAACTTTCACTTCAAACATTACAGACCAATCACTGATTCATGCGAAAAACATTCTATACGTCAAGCTAATCTGCTAACCTTGTAAAAATGCCCATTGGAAATAACCTTGTCCTAGATTTAATTATGAACGAAACACAATTGTTATTTATTACTTTGAAGATAATACTTTCTCGTCTGTACGTCAGGTGATTTTGGATGAATTTATATTCCATACATATCGTATCAATTCATAAAATTATGTCATAATTTCGGGAGGGACAGACAAATAGGGACAGAATATTTTTGATTAAATTTGTAAACACCTGATTGGGGAAATATTCCAATGCATAAGTCAATTTCTTATCATGCACAAAGGTCAGGTAATACTTATCATGAGGTATGTAACTCTCGCGTTACTATCTGCGGCAGAAAACGAAAAAAATAGTGAAGGCAGTTGTAAAACCCATACGAAAACCTACTTAGATGAATTTGATTGAGATTGAGATTGACCTCTATCTTACATGCTTAGTGATGATGTGGTCGATGTTGGAACACGATAGCTTAGAAGTAACTTATTCACTTGAAGATCCTCAGGTTATATATATAACTTTCCAAAAATAACTACACTCTCAGCAATCATAGTTGAACCAGTCTACGTATACGTACACTTGTGGTTCATGCACTTCATGCTACTAAAATAAATCAATCACTTGCTGTCAATTATGCAATTTTTTTACGTGCATATATTCCCACGGATACTCCCACCATCGGAAAGGTTATGTCGAACTCGAACCGACTAAAACGTACGACGCCTGTGGGTCGTTTTTGGTTGCCGAAGGTGAGGTAGACAGGCATGTCCCTCGCACCCCGGCCGACCCATCTATCTCGATCAGGCCCTCTCCTCGGGTGTGGGGAGCTCCACCCGTCACCCGCAATCCCCGGAGGGATAGGCAGAAGTGAATTAACACCCACATTTCACCAATCATTAAATTCGGTCCCACATAATAGGGGGAGAGCCTATTGCCGTCTTCTGGACACAATTTTTGACTCAAGCCATGCATTTGAGGCTGAACCTGGGCTTTATATATCTGTCTGATGTTAAACAGCCCTATCCCATAGTCGCCTTGTACGACACCGCATGGGAAGAAATGGTGGTCCAAATTCTACTCTGCCGGGAACCACGCGGCTAAATGGTGAATTCTTATCTAGCTTACTGTAAACCTGAAAAGTTGTAAAGATCAACAACGCCAACAAGGGGGTATCGCTCAGACCTAGGCAACTATCGAGCCATAGCCGTAACCTAAGTGCTGTGCAAGGTCTTCGAGCACATCATCGACAAACAGCTCATGCGTCATCTAGAGAATCAAGTTTCAAGTCGAAACGTTCAACGAGTGATTTTCTAGCATACGTTACCCATCTATAGTGTGAGGCTATGGACAATCACGGCGAGTCACACGGCGAGTCTTGACTCTTCTTATCTCCCACTCTCTTTCCTCTGTATATCGACTACATGCTGTCTACCAGCAGCATTCATTGTTATGCATTCGATAGCATCTTACATGAAAGTTATCACGGACATCCTGCGGCCAAGCAGTCAGATATAGAAAAAAGACAGCTTCTTGTGTTGTCTTGAGCTTGAAATCCTGAATCACATTTCCCAATGGGCCTCTGAGCATCTGGTCAAGTTCTAATACCGAAATGACGCATGCATGTGCATTCACACCAAAGGTATCTTCTGCCACTGCAGAACAATCTCAATATCCTAGGTATGTTCGCTGCATCCTGAATAACAAAAACTATCTGCATTGAGCATAGGCCACGGTAACCACTTCCCATCAGGTGGGCCGTGTACTTGTCTGCCACCTAAGTGGTATAAAAAAAAAGAGTATTCCTGAACAGAGTGATACTTTTTTTACGCCGGAGCAGCGGTGTCTTCTTTACAAGAAACAAATTCGCTCCTGCGTGAAATACTGCTCGCATCTCTGGAATGGCTCCGCAAAGTATTTACTAGATGCTCTCGACAGGTTGCAGCGACATGCGATCCGCATTATTGGGAATCCTGAGGTCACGACTACCTTAGAGTCTTTGCAAATGTGTAGAGATGTTGCGTCCTTGACAGTATCTGTTCCGAGACTTTGCCTTCAGCTTACTATTAGGCTTATAAAAAATGAATTCACTGGAATTCAATATTATGCATATAAGATATTCTATAAACTCATATAGATGAATTTATCGAAACTGTACCACATGTTATTAAAAGCAAATGAAACTGATGCTTAGTCAGATATTTCAAGTGCTTACTATCACTGCGTCAATACTATATTTTAAAAATAAACATAGGTCTAAATGTTAGTCACGTTTCTGTTAGTAGGTAGAATGAACAGTGTTAACACTTTGAATAATTAAATAGTAGTCCAATATTGGACTAGATAATTAATTCATAATCTAGTAGTTGTCCAAGATAAAAATTGAGTGATTTTTTTTCTTTGCGTTTTACACAATTAGTTTTCCACAACATTTTGACGGAAGCTTCTTCTGTCTGCACCAAATTTGTTTTTACTTTGTGAGTGGCGCCATCTACACTTCCAACCAGGAATTTTTGTCATAAGTTTCATAAATCTCCACAAGATGTCTATACAATCTACTGTTATTATTAGCAATACTTTCTTGCCAGTGACTAAACGCGCTATAATGAAATTCGGTCATGTTTTCTTTTCTGTGATTTGAACTAATTTGGCGGTCGTCTTATACATCTAATAAGCTTATATTGACTGGCCGTTCTCGTGAGTGGAGACATTTTCTCAATTTTGATTTATACCGCGGTAGCCTAGTGGTATGGGTAATGAACTGATGAGACGAGGTCTCGGGTTCCCATCCCAGGTTTTACCCTGGCACACAAGATCCCAGGTTTTACCAATGACTTTTCGATGCTTTTCGAAGTTATGTGTGTATTTATCGCAGATTTATAAGTGCCCGGTTAATGGCAATAGGCTCGCCACCAATTACATTGGGACCTAAATATAAACTGGCGAAATGTGGGTGCTAGCACCTCTGCCTGCCCCTTCAGAGATATAGGCGTGAGTTTATGTTATGTTATCTTATGTTTGATTAATATGAATTTGGTAGGTATAGCATCAGCAAATCAAAGAGCGGTAATATTTTGAGACCATTAATTACTGTTTCTACCAGAGGTCCCTAAGTGCCTCCTGATATTCTGCGAATGATTTATTTTTATTACTACTGCTTCCCGGTTGTAGACATTAATGATATTAATGTTTTTCCGATGAGAGCAATTTTGGCATATCATGAAAAGTACCTATATTCCATTCGGTTAGGTACTTAACTAAACATAAAAAATCTTGATGTGTCTTTTTAACATGTTTTATTTAAAAACTCAGTTTATTAATATTTTTCTGTTTAGACACTCATTTTGAAAAAAAAAACCGAAATTGCACCAATAATAAGTCAGTCGGTTAGCCTTGTTTATTTGTTCAATATGTGTTTTTTTATACCACTTAGCAGCAGCTGGCAGACAAGCACACGGCCCACCTGATGCGGTGTGTTTTTATTTTTTCAATATAGAGAGTCGTGTGTTTGTCCGAATTGTTTACCTTTAGTTAATACCTAACCAAATGGAGTATATGTACCTGTTAGATGTGATGTATATGATACATACCTACTTCAATTTATCATTACCATATTTTAATTTATTTAATTTTTTTTTACTTTTAGACTATCCCGCCTGGACCGTTTAAATTTTTTCTATCCTAATCGATATGTTACGCCTTATAATATGAACTATCCGTCATTGAAAAATTCGTCAAAATGTACCTTGCAATTTCGGTGTTTAGCAAACAAAACTTACAGAAGGACAGACCAACCGATAAAAACAATAATCTTAAATGATATTTTAAGCTCATATTTTAACTTACAAAGTAGACAAATAAAGTAGATGATGTATAAAGATATAAAGAATAAAGTGGGTATATACACGCTGCAACACGGTCTTCGTTAAGCGTCCACTGCATATTTAAAAATGAGTAAAATTCTAACAAGTACCTATACATTTTTATTTTCATGAACAATTCGAAATTCAAATTCAATAAACTTTTTTGTGGCCAGCATTCTAAAAGAAAAGTTTTTACTGTGTGACAATACTATAGACCTGACTGTGTAAATATACCCACTTAATAATTTATAAAAAACTTAATAATATAAAAAAATAATTGAAAATCCTCGAATCATATTACAATAACTTCAAGCTAACAATACATAATTACAACAGCACGTAAAACCAGTATTTTTTCGTTTTAAACAACATATTTTTGTACCTCATCGGCCCATATTAAAATAAGGTCAATTGTAATTTGAAGCATTATTACAGAAGCAAACCGAAGGTATACAGTGTAAAGTACAAAATGTACTCGAGGATTACATATAATGTTAATGATTAAGTTGGGTTGTTTGCTGAATCTAAAACTTTGGCTTCCTTGTCGCCGCCTTAAGATGGGCCTCCGAAAGTCCCCGCTCAGTTATACACCTACTTACTTAACATTTGAGTTTAAAATAAACAGTAAAAGGTAGTACTAAATTAGGTAGGTGTATTGGAAATTTCAAGGAAAGAAAGTTGAAAATTTCAAAGAAAGAGGAAAAAAGCTAGCCCCGTGCTCTAAGGTGGAAGCTATAACTTGTGATTTTCCTGGGTCGCAGCTCAGCGGTGACCATCATAACCTAGCACTAAGCGTAATAAGGCAACCTGTTGCAGTTCCACATCGACCCTAAAAGTTAAGTCCATCTGTACTATAGGGAAGGAAACGTAAATCTGTTGAACCCACTTTGTCACGTATATTACATCTGTGACTGTTGACTTATGGAGTCAGTGACCTAAAATATTAACAAAGTCGACTGGCTATTGAATATGCGTTGGCTTCTGGGAAAGGAGAAAATAATTTCATTGTAGTCTTCCTGTGAAAAAGTAAACACTGAGTTCTTGTACAAATGACTATACCCAACACAAATACAATGTAGTTCGGGCAGATCTGATAAATTTAATTATCTAGTCTAACTATGAACTTACAATAACATATCATATTATCCCCTTTTTAAAATCATTACATGAATTAACTAATAATTTAAATATCTATTATCTATTGTTATATATATTACTAAAAATAATAATTAAAAAAAACTAAAACTACATGTAAGTAAAAGTTAAAATGAGTCGTGGAATTCCTCTGCAACGCATGTGGTAGCGTTCCCAGAAGACTGGCAGCATTACCACGTTGTATGGTTATGATTCTGAGAGAAGGACATTTTGCGAAAGAGACAATTTGCAACTATATAGTGGATATTTTGAGAAGTGGACATTCAGCGTCTGAGTCATTTCTGACATAAGAAAAGACCATCCTGGTCACGAGAAGCGTCGACCATACGCTTCGCAAGCTCCCTCGGACCTTACGGCTCAAACATTTCGACTAATAACCATTGAGATTGGAGTATTTGTGTCGCTTAAGAGCCTCTGCAGAAGCTGCAGCAGCACCGGTATAGTCAATCGTGTCAGGTATAACTATGAACTTGGGTTCCACAAATATCTGTATTTATTGGTAGGTACATATTTCAGTCACTAACTTTCCAATTACATTGATAGAAGATGTGGTGATGAATAAGTGGTGAAAGAACTTCACCGTGTCGAAAACTAGCTTATTTGAAAAGATCGTGAGTTGAAAATAAAACATTATGTCATGGATAAGAATATTAATATGTCTAAATAACATTCATAGTTTGAGCTCAAACATATTGGCGTTTTCAACGAGACTCGTATGTTATTCAGTAGTATCTAGACGGCAGCATAATGAGGCTCCTACTCGTATAAGTAAACAAAACTTTATATATTATTCATATCTCGTATCCATAATTACCCAGCATCCTTAGTTTCAATTTCCTTGCACAATATTAATTGTAGTAGCACAGTCTCTCTCAAAAGTTGCTGAACGCCTACAAAACAAACAATCTTTACATTGATTTAATTATTTCTTGTAGTTATATTTTCTGTTAAGTGGTGGTCAGTAACTAGAAAAATGTGTTAAGCTAGTGCTAACACTGATGGCGACAGTACTCAATATTTCACACTAATTTTATTTAGGCCAAGTCGCGGACAAACAGAAACTGACTATCAGAATCTCTTGCACTAGAATTATGTTGACAATACTAATTAGTTAAAGAAATGTATCGAGGAGGTAGGACACGGCGGTATTTACGCCCAATTGAGCAGTCCGACTGGGGAAGTACCTCCGCCCTACAGAATACCGCGGTTATGTTCCCAGCGGTGAGTAGGGTAGCCAGAGCTCACTGGAGAATTTGTACTGTCGTTGGGATGACTAAAGGCTTATTCTGCTTTGTCCTCTACACTGACGGCACAGAAACTCTGTGCTTACAGGGTCAGCAGCGCGAGTGTGGCTTTTCTGGTGTTACACACGTCAATAGGCCACCAACCACTTTCCATCAGGTGGGCCGTGCGCTTGTCTGCCACTTAAGTGTTATAAAAAAAGTATGAAGGCATTTTCTTAACTCTCAGGGTTACTATTATAGGTAGTATTTCTTCAAAAACTCACCGAAAATGTTGAAATTTTGTTCTCCATATAATTCAAGCGAACGTTATTTGAAAAGGTGCGTCAGAACCGAATTAAACTTTTCTCATTTACCTAATGTTGAAAATGTTTCGCATAATTTATATTACCATGTACATATTATGTACGATCATGAGTACCCACTGATAAACAAAGTTAATGGCGTGTTAAGTTAAAAATGTTAGGAATCATAATTATCAAATAAATAAAATATAATTCGTTTAAAATGGATTTTTCTTCAAAATACCTATCGGTTTTTTTATACCACTTAAGTGGCAGACAAGCACACGGCCCACCTGATGGAAAGTGGTTACCGTGGCCTATGGACGTTTGTAACACCAGAGGAGTCAGAGTCGCGCTGCCAACCCTGTAAGTACAGAGTTTCTGTGCCGTCAGTGTAGAAGACAAAGCAGAACAAGCCTTTAGTCTTCCCACTGACAGCACAAATTCTCCAGTGAGCTCTGGCTACCCTACTCACCGCTGGGAACACAACACGAAGTTATTATAGCCGAGGTATTCTGTCGGTTATGTTAAACTGATCCTAACTGACCTGACCTGATTCTATTGAGGTATAAAAATAATACATAGTGGAATCTATCGCGATTTATTTGGCGTTAAAATAATTTTATTGAATATAAAAAAGAATATATTATTTGACAAGATGCCCGTAGCTACATTCTATCATCGCACCTCTCGCCATAGGCCCATTCATCCTCACACATTGCGACCTGAGACGGTGCGCACTGTGCGGTATAAAAGAAACTTCATCCCACGCACACTCAAGCTGTGGAATGACCTCTCTGCTGCGGTTTTCCCAAGCGCCTACAATATGGGGTTCTTCAAGAGGGGCATCAGAAGGTTTCTTCATGGTCAGCAGCGCGAGTGTGACACCCCTGGTGTTGCATACGTCCATAGGCCACGGTAACCGCTTCCCATCAGGTGGGCCGTGTGCTTGTCTGCCAACTAAGTGGTATAAAAAAATTAATATTAATGAAATACCTACCTACAGTCTACAGACTCAACAATGATATCACATGCGTGTGCTGTCAAGTCCGAGCAAACTATGTTCCAAAATTATCTTATGATATTTAAAATTATTTGTAATAACTTTAATTTATTGAAAAGTTTTAACTCTTGAAGATATAAATCTCAACGAATTGATACTGATCCCTTTAGATTAACTAATAGACGTGAAAATGAAGTGCAGAATTTCAAGAAGAAAGCTCTTATTATTCGTTGATCTTTATCAGCCTTCACGTCACCGTCAAAGCGTCAATAGACTTCTGTGGTAATGCAAAAGCTTTAATTAATGCAAAAGCTTTAATTCATTTATTTGTGTGGGAGTGTAATAGAAAGTCATTTTATATTAGTCGTTTATAATAATTTCAGGGGAATTTTCATTGAAGAATTGTTGAAAATTGAACTGTTAATTAATTTGCAAAGATATTCATTTCAGACTACTCAATAAAGAGTAAGATGGTCCCAGTTAGCCTTTTGACAGGTTGAAACAGCAGATGTTTCAGAGACTGCCGCGTGGTTTCCGGCAGAGTAGAATAAGGGGCCACCCCATCTCTTCCCATGCGGTGTCGTACAAGGCGACTAAGGGATAGGGCTGTTTAACATCAGACAGATATATACAGCCCAGACTCATCCTCAGATGCATGGCTCGAGTCAACAATAGTGCCCGGAATACGGCAATAGGCTCACCCCCTATTACGTGGGACTGAATACAATAATTGGTGAAATGTGGGTGTTAATTCACCTCTGCCTAACCCTCCAGGGATAAAGGTGTGATTATATGTATGTATGTATTTAAACAGCAGATGTAGTAAGGAGCATGCCCTTTTTGGTGAGCTGATCCACGTCTTGCGAACCTTCTTTGTGCGCCTGAACTAGCCTGAATCAATACTTTGTTGCTAGGTGATATCTTTGCATATAGGCCGTTTACTGCAGCAAGTTACAATAATTAATCTGGATTGCAGCCTGCTAAGGCTGAACGAGTGTAATATTACCTATATAATGATTTTTGTAACTCTACATATAAAATCTACACTACACTATATATAAACGTTGAAAGAAAAGATTAAATAGACAGATTTATGCAAAATAGTCTCGAGTGTCTACTTGTAACATTCTTTTGTTCTTCTTGAATAGCTTTGTACAAGTATTATAAAGAGATCGCTGGAAATCGTAGCTTATGCCATTGGCTTTCTGAATACAGAGTTGAACCTAATACTAAAATATTTAACTGTATTTCTCTTTCTCTTCTTTCAATATTATTTGTTTTCATATAAATCGTAAAACTCTCGTGCTTCTCGTATTAAAAGATTGAATTCATATCAAATTGCTGTGTAACAGATTTTACTAACTGTATAATTATCACTTTCTACGTTTAACGATCACACCTATGTCTAAGTCTATGATTTTTTTTTTTTTTTTTTTTTTATACCACTTAGTTGGCAGACAAGCACACGGCCCACCTGATGGGAAGCGGTTACCGTGGCCTATGGACGTATGCAACACCAGGGGTGTCACACTCGCGCTGCCGACCATGAAGAAACCTTCTGATGCCCCTCTTGAAGAACCCCATATTGTTGATTATTGATTGTTAATAAATTACCATCTTGACTATTAAATTGTAATATCTTTAGCAGTTCTTGGAAAATATACTTCAAACTGCAACAACGTTATCGGATCCGTACTTTTACAGGAGATACTGCCATCTCACTCCTAGCCCCAAGAAAAAAGTTTGGGTCAGATATTCGACAATTAATCAGCAGGTGTACCAACTGACTTATAGGATACCTACTAGCATAGTTTGTTGCTGTTAAAATCCTTCAAGCTTCTTTTTATCAGGAGTTTGCAAAAACAGTCCATTGTGTTTTTTTTTTGTGTTTTTTTTTATACATTTTCTCTTTTACGTAAACAATATGTAGGATTGAATATATGTAATATAGATACTCATACTTTTTGTTTCAATGTAAAGTCGACAAGGACTTTATCGGATGCTAAAGCCAAGCTTTTGCGGGCATATAATTTAATCAGGTAAACGATTTCAGGCAAGCATCACTTTCAGGATAGCGCGCTTGTTTGTCACCTTAGTAATAAAAATCCAAAATTACATCACATTATAGATGTTGGATACGTGCCAAAAACACTAAATCTGGATCCGAAAATTGAATTGGTGCAGTTTTCAAGTTATTAATAAATAAATTAATCATCAATCAATACAATGTATCGATCGAGTTAAAGCAATAACTCGTATTAAATGATATGGTATATTTCTAAAGATAGATAGCACCTCTGCCTACCCCTTCGGGGATATAGGCGTGAGTTTATGTTATGTTATGTTCTAACTCTCTCTGTCGGCTCTTCAACTCAATTTATCCCGTATAATTTCCTAGAGAATTAATCTGATTGTAATGAAGTTAAGTTTATCTGTTTCAATAGAAGGAAAGACACTTAAAAACATTTTAATAGGCATTGCAACAGAATTTTCTTGCTGTCTGCTCCCCATCGCGGCCATTTTGTGTGAACCGTCTCTCAGTATAAGCAGACTGCACTAACCCGTAGTCCCACGCGTTGACAGATTGCTCGTCAAGGGGTTTTCAGCCGCTATTACACATTGTGAAGCACCCGTTACAATATACTTTGATGAATTTAGTCACTAACGCACTGCATTAGTAGTTTCTTCTGTTTATATTGATAGACAAACAGTATATAAATATGAAATGGGTCAACAATATCTATGGGGTTGAAACTTACCTTATCGGTTAGCTGGTAACAGCCCCTTTAGGCAATTGGCAGTATATTACTTGATTGGAATGAATTAATCGATCGATTGATCGAGCGATTAATAGTATGGGATTGACAAACGTTGACGACTATCATAAACGTCAAATTATGTATCAATGCCATACATTCATCATTCTATTCTACAATATGCTGGCCAAAGAATTGCTTTCTTTTAAGGTTGGCAGATCAGAAGCACAAAACCGACGGGTTTAGATAAAAGACAAACAGCAGGACATGGTCGTCGATGTATGTTAGTAGCATGTCATCAAATGGCGGGCTATGTCTCTACCTATCCCGGAGGGACGTAGCGAGTACAAATACGTATGTTTATACTTATGTCATTTATAGTAGGGTTATTACAAGCGTTCAAAGACCAGTAGAGGTGCACTTATCTACAAATTGCTCATAACAGTACATTGCAGGAAATTGGTAGTTCTAGTACGCAATAAAGCTACAACCTGTCCTTATTGCTATATTGCGAACTTTGAACCCCACTCGTTATTTCAGTACCTATACGGCTCGAAGTACTTATATTGTTGTTTGAGGGAGCATTGAAAATCTACTATAGATACTATAAATATGTGAAAGGTTGTGATGACAGATTTTTTTAAATCTTTCACGCAAAAACGACTCAACGGATGAGTCTAGATGAAATGTCGCAACGTAGATTTCTCAGTCGCTTCTAAAATTGATACTTTGGTACGGAATGCCGTATTGAGTTTTCAGATGCCGGGGTAGGTGTTTGCTTAAGGCATATCCCTCGTAACTCCGACATCATTTACCTGCCGTTTTCTTGCTGTCTGCTCAATACTGTATCTACATCAAAGTACTACTAGTATTTAGTAGTATAAGCTACTATGCACAAAGAAAAGCGGTTCCTAACAAAATAGCAATCTGTTTTCTACGTGTTAATCTATCTACGGCAAGTACTCAGGCATTTACTGCAGTTATAACTAAGCTATCGAAAGATAATCCGCTGACCTTTACTTTAATGAATGAACCACTATTATCATGTAAAGTAGTTAAACTATTATCGTAACAGTATACTAAAATTCTACTTTCGGATAATATGCAAGTTTCCTTACATTACGAGAGTTATAGCTGAGTATTTCTGAGAAATGTTAATGTTGCCAGCGTAATCAAGAACAACACAGCACTGTAATTATTGTCACGTTCTACGAGAACTGTGTAAATCACCGTTAGTAGGTCTTGGTAAGTTATTACGACTGTACATGCCATATAACATCTCCCTGAGCCAAGGTAGATGAGTCCAGGTGGTAAATAATCGTCAAGTCATAGGTAATTTACGAAAAAATAAGTGACTATACGCTAAAGTTTGAAAAGTACGTACATTCGGAATGAAATTGTAGGACTGAAATATAATAAATTCATATAAGCAAATGTATTATTTGAGCCACTGTCTACTTTTTTTAACCGACTTCAAAAAAGGAAGAGTTTCTCAATTCGATGGGTGTTTTAATAACTTTAATACACACGTTGTTCCACAGTATTTGATCATCGACAAAAAAATCTACTTGATAAATTCCACATACGTACATACTCTTTTGCAGAATTAATCAAATTCATAATACGATACACGAGAACCTACATCGCGGTAACAAGATTTAATATTGCTTAATAATATTATCTACGAAGAATATGACATTTCATGAATACATTTAATTTCAGTTGTCGGAACCACAGTTTCATGCAATATAAGTCATGTCAGACGGAATTCGGCTCAAATGCCTCTACATCGAAATCGTAGTTCGGCCGTGGGAGAATCCACAGCGGACAAGATTAATTAGAGTTGCGGTTAAATTAATAACATGCCGAGCACGCACCCTCAACGTCCGGCGCCTTCAGATTTAACCCAAAACAATGGATAATCAAATTGTATTATCGTCTATGAAAGTGCTTTTACCATTAAACCATCCCTTATTTAATTATAGCTTAATCTTAACTCTCATCTGTGTTTGTTTTATTTAAGTTCCAAACGTGCGGATGAAATGATCAGTAAAGTTGAGAAATAGTACCGCAGTCTGTACCCAAGGTATGCTATTTGCTCTCTATTGAAACTTTACGCGCGAAATATACAGAAAAGTCATTAAGCGTAAGGCATAATCAAAGTAAAATCGTACGTATCTACATTACTGCCATTGTGAAATCTCGTCGATACTGCTGATTTTGTTTGGATTTTGTATTATTCTCGTTACAAGAACCTACAAGAATCGATGCGAGGTTTGCTATACCTACTAACTTTTAAATTTTCACTTTCATAACCGCATAAAATCCCTTAAAAATAATGAGGTAGGTATTCCTGTCTTTGGTCCACAGTACGCAAGAATTATCCAGGAATAATTCTTGCACGTACACTAAATAATTCTGAAGTATTGTGTAAGACTGGTGTAGCGAACGCTTGGAAAATTGCATGTCCAAACAACGGTCTCCCAAGGAAATTTTCTCACAGCGTTAGTAGGACGGGCCGCTCTGCAGCAAAATTTACTAATGCTGCTGAGTGTGCTCGTTTTCTGGCAATTTGAGTGTGGGAATCGGGTCTTTGGCCACAAGCTCTTCCGTTTTCTAACGTAGGGACTATGTTAGATGACACTACCTACCGCATTGCGATGTGTCAGGATTCGAACCCAACCCGGGACTACTCGATTGTAAGGCTGACTTCTTAATCATTTAGTTACCGACGCTTTTCGTGACCAGAAGGCTGGCCTTTTCTTAAGTCAGAGAATAAGCAATGCCATACGACGTGGTAATGCTGGTAACGCTACCACAAGATGCATGCGATGCAGAGAAATTCCACGACGCATTTTAACTTTAACTTTTACTTCGTAAATTGAATGATATTGAACAGAGAACCTTTAACCTTTTCTACCATAATTTTCTACAATCCATAAAGATTCTACAAAAATATTAAAAATCAATTTGGTTGACCTCTTCAACGACAAATTACACCAATGAAACACTCTAATTGGACCATTGGGAGTAGAACCTCTTATAAATAATATACTTACAGTGGAAGTATTACAATTTGATGTGTAATTACGTCACAATGCCACAACTAACATTATATTGTATTGTTACCCTCCGGAATTTTCTCTTTCGTTTATTTTGTGAACAGCCGATACTTTTTCTTTATATTTGGAACTTGGAACGCGTGAAATAAATACCAGTCAACACTGTGAAGGACTTTTCGCTTCGATATTAAATAAAAGGGCTGATCGTGTTCATTGAATTGTCTTAGGTACAGTTGAATAAAAAGTGATGATTATAGAATAGAATCACAGTGACCTCATACGCCACGGTAAGCGTATTAGGATGCAAATTACATTAAAACATTCAAGTATTATGAATGAGTTCAAGCCGGCAGATGGCAATGAGCCAAGGTCATAGGAATTGACATTAATTATTAAATAACTATACAAGTGAATTTAAATTTGCGTAGCTTTTTCAAACACTGCTGATATAGAAGCCTTGATTTGTATTGGAGCCTGGATCAGATTGATATTACATTGACCGTCGTTATTACATTATTACGCTGAGTTGGCGAAATGTGGGTGTTAATAAGTATATATAATAATAATAAATATTAAAAAAAACCCCATCACAAAACACATTCTCAAATAGTTGAGAATAGATTGTATTGGTTAGCCCTTTAACCTTGATATACCTAGTACTTAGTAATATTTTGATTCAAGCGTTGTCATGTCGGAGGACCTTAACTGGTAAAGCACTCTGTCATAATATCGGTGCGATCCAAGTTCCCCCCACCATGACAGCTGTGACGGGGTTTTTAATTTTTTATTATAATAAGGAGTGCTCGTTAAAATGATTACATCCCATTAGATGGTAGTAGCTGTACTTAAATGAGGTCTAAGAAATAAAGGCCGCCATTATAGATACCAAAGATGGATGTTAACATGGCAATCCTTAGTTTGGGTCTTGATTATGTTTTGCATACAGTCTGATACCCAAGGAGCCGGTGGAAGAGGTTATGTCGGACTCGAACCGACTAAAATGCACGCCGCCTGTGGGTCGCTTTGGTTCCCGAAGGTGAGGTTGACAGGTATATCCCTCGCACCCCGGCTGACCCAGAGGCATTATGTTATCTGTGTTTCAACTAATGTTAGGAATAAAAACGTCCAACTATTGTAATTATAATAATTGTATTTCAATACTATTATTGGATAACCCAATCTTTTTCTTCGTCTTAGCGTTAATCTCTGTAGCATCCGAATCAGTTCTCAATCTTCCGAGTTTCGGGTCCGCTTTACTAGTCTAAATGCGGATTAGGTCGAACTTTTACATTTTCCTGGAAGCGACTGCCACCTGACCTCCACAACCCAAAGGCGATATTGAAGCATTACAGTTAGACCAGTTGATGGACTTTTTAGGGTTCAAACTACCCGTAACGACTGCCATAGATGTTCGAATGGCAACTGCGACCGATGACTCTACGTACTTTCCGAGTCACGACCAGACCAATGCAAATACCCATATTCATGCATACAAATATTTACACTGAGCGGGGATCAATCGAAACCGCGCCTTCTGCGTTGCGGCTGCGTTCACTACCGCCACGCCATAAAGTCGATATGGATAAACCGATATCTTGCATTTATTCTCTTGCAAGTTGTATTATTATACAACTAAAGAAGCGTCGGTGGCTTAGTGGTTAAGGAGTCGACCTTACGATGATGGTCCCGGGATCGAATCCTAGCCATTACACTACCGACGTGAACCCACTCCTAGCACAAGCAATTTAGCTTAGTTGGAGGGGTTAGAGGCAATATTAGTAATTGCGGTTGGTAATATTCTAACATTAAAAAAAAACTATTGTTAGTGTTACTAGAGTTTACGTTAAGCTACCAATACCTTGTAATACGATTAACACAATTATTTATAAACTTGAGCTTCCATTAAACCAATTGAACAACTCCGTTGCGGTTCACTTGAAGCACAAACCGCTCCTATTCAATGCGCTTCTAGTGAATGGACTTTAATTTCAATACAAGCTTAAATTTGTGTAGAAAATCAAATATAGTAATAGTCATTTATTTTCAATCTTGAACAATGTATGTATTAACATTAAATAAAGAAAACTTATATTAATTATATCTAATGTAAAAAAATGGAATTATCAAGCAGAAATGTGAAAAAAGAACATTAAGAAAGCAAATTACATGATAATTAATTCTATCAATAATGTTTTATATCATTTCTATAATTAGTGATTATAATTTATTAACACTGTTATTGATTATAATTCTTTTTTTAATATAATGTTACTGCCAGTTACCCGTGGCTCCGCCAGCGTGAGATTCTGATTCTGTAACCCTTGGTAACTTGTTCTTGAGGTAACAAGTACCCTATATAGCGAAGGAGAATCGCAAACCGCACTGCCCGCGTACTGAGGCAACTCAAGCGTTGGAGGTCGCAGAATGAGCTCCACCCCCATAAGCGCAGATCTGAGGGTGACGGGTGGCCGCCTGTCACCCTGGCAGAAGCAGGCTGAGGCAGCAGTGCGCCTTGCACGCCTCTCCGTTTCTGGGAACGAGTTGGGTACTCCGTGGTCCCCGCACCCGAGAAGGACCAGATCGAGAGAGATGGCCCTGGAATAGCCAAAGTGTGAGCTCCGGCAACCAACAGTGATCTGTTCAGCCATTTGAACATGATTAAGTAGTAAACATCCAGACCTCTTTACAAACTTTCACTATTATAATTTTGTAGGGATTAGGTACGAGTATATCTAGGTTGCGAAGAAGAATTTTAGTGCCTCCTTAAGTTTAAAGAGGTCCGTGGCGCGCCTGGCGCGCCTCCCCGTTCCCGGGGACGAGTTGGGGACCTTCGGCAATCAAAACGACCTACAGGCAGCGTGCGTTTTAGTCGGTTCGAGTCCGACATAACCTCTTCCACCGGCTCCGGTGGGGAGGTATCCGAGGGGATTTTGCGCACGTAAAAAAAAGTCTAAAGAGGTCCTCATATCTACTCCTAATGGTGGAAGAGTACATATACTAGATAGCAAATTGATATAAAACATTTTAGTAAAATATTTATTTATTTACTTATTTATTAGATTCACCAACAGTTATATACAATAATACAATTCAAATAAATTTCACATGTTTGATGCATATAACTAATTGCATAACCAGTTACAGGTGAATACAGCATGCATTACTGTTTAAGTAATATTGTTAAACATACTAAACAATTAACAATAATAATTAAAAATATATCTATGTGTAGAACAAATGACTCATAATTGTCCAATGAATAATGCTCCTCATTTCGAGATAGAACAGTGTGTAATGCTGCTAAGAATTTTTGATATCATTAATAGTGTATTGAATTTTTAGTGAAAAATTATTATTATAAAACGATTTTAGAAAAGCAGCCAGCGTTCATGTTTAAAAAAACTATTACATTAATCCATTAACAATATAGCATTTAAGTACTTCACAAGACCTTTCCAAGAACCCTTTTTGCTTCTTACTTAAATGAAAATATTAAAAAGCAACATATTTATTACATTATTCTGACAATATCTTAGAAGTATTTTAATTAAACAACGAAAAGATAATTAATGTATATTTATTCGAGATGAAAACTTAGTTTAACCAGCTCTCCAAATCAACTCGTAGAGGAATCGGTCCGAGTTTATTTACAGATATTTTGTTTCAGTTTATTTTCGGCCCTTCCTGTCTCGACGAACGACGTGCGAATTTAAGGGCGACTCCAAACTAGTTCAAAATATACTTACGATTACTTTCATCTCGTTCCTTGTAGTTCCAAAGAAAATGCTAGCTAAGCAGATCTACGTATAAAAAGTTAAACGTAGGTCTGCTTTACTAGCATTTTCTTTTACCCATCGCGAATTGTGACCTTACATAATTATTTCATAAGACATTCTCCTTCAAATGCTATAATAACAACGTACTATACTATATGCCATAAAAGATTAATGACTATGACGATAACACGATATTTACATTATTTTCCATCACAATAGAATAATAAAATAGTGCCATTACAGCTATACAACTAAGTGAACACCTTTATGTATTATGTACGTTATATTCGCTATTGAGGTGAATTGAATATCAAACACTCCGCACTTCACCATAGAGTGAAGTGTTTGCCGGAACATAATGAACAGCCACTTCATTACATGTTTTTAGAGTACCTCCGAACCCTTTAACCTCATCAATGAGCAGTGGACGAGCGAAAGGGAATTTTTATTTGAATATTTATTCGCATAATTAAACTGAATCAAATCACGTATCTGGTGAAATAACCATAGCACGTTGCGTTTCCATTGTTTTCCATTTTCCATCGTTTCGTATCGTGAGTGTTATCAGTGGTGTTGGCTTCAGTTCACCGCCGGCCGTCTGGCTTGACGCACGCCCGCGCTCTGTGTCGATATTTCCACGTTTCCCTAGTTTCCCGCGGCCGTCCGCACGTACCGAGCTCGCTCCCAACGCCGTTTCGCGTCGCATTGGGACATGTCATCCTGATATCGAATTAACGGTGTGTATAAACAACAGTGTGTTTATTTCTACGGATAAGTTAATCGAGTTAATGATAAGTTAATGTGTCGGCAGGCCCGTGTGTTGCACGTGATCGGATTACTGAATCGAGGGATAATATTGTTTTTACGGACGTAAGTAGGCGATACGTTTAGGGATTTGTTAATGAATTAGATCACAGTTATATGAGAGATTAGTTGTAAAGAGTGCCCAATAACTGAGATAGCGTAGATTTGATTGTTTATCTTGTATCGTCATTTTGTGTTTGATGCTATCTGTTAGGGATTTTTATCTTACCATATTTTTTGAGTTATTTGTTCATGTTTCTATTCATTTCTATAGATACCTACGAGTAGAGAACCTTACAAAAAATATAAAACCGTATAGTATTTCATATTTTATCCTGCCGACATGTTGGCCACCCCGCCTCGTTCTTAGATTCCCCATATACGCATAATGCGTATGCATATTTGGTTTATTGTCTACTTGTGTGATCATATATCAGCAATATATTCATAATAAATGCCTGTTAAATGTCACCCTCGTAAATTTGAACGGATGCTAGTGATATGATGATACATTTATATTTATTTCTACTAGTCACTCATTTCGTTTAATAAAATGAAACCTTTCAAGTAAAGAGATTTGACGTTGGCGTTTTTATTTGAATTTTCAATAATATGTACATACAAAAGATCTAAGAGAAGAATCATTATAAAAGGCATTCAGCATATTCTGAATTAACAAAATTTTTAATCAGAATTTTGTACACACAAATGAAAGGCAGTCGATAAAATATTAAGTTCTCAATTATATTTACATAAATTCATACAGTCATTATCTATCACATTGGGGTGTAGGCAGAGAAGAAATCTTTGTTGCTGCTACGATCCTGGTAGGTGTACGCTTTTCGTTTCGTCTAATACTTTCATAATACTTAGTTTTCGTACATATTTTGTTCTTAATAATAAGATATTAGATATCCATAGAGTAGTAATAAAATTACTGAATTTTTCAATAAATACCTAAATTAATATTCAACAAAATAGTCCCTAAGACATAGTACTATTATATGTTCTGTGCCCTAAGCCATATAGAGAGTTTTATTAATAATTCATAACGATTTTTTGTTAATTTGTAAGATGTATGTACATACTTATTTTTCGATAAAGTCGAGGCCAATCGATCCTTGAGTTTCATACTGAAAGATAGCGTACATTTTGTTCGAAATACAGATTAATAAATAAAGTATTTTTAATAAATAATGTGAAACTTAACTCATCCACGGATCTTCATTATATAAAAATGTTATGAAAATACAAAACTAATAAGTTATGTAATTAATGTTAATCAGAGTTCAATTAATTCACAATCAACTAGTATCTAATCGTTTATATGAATTGAAATCAGTATAATCTACATTGACATTAACCTACATAACAACGTTTAGTACTATATTGCTCCTCAAGGTGCAAAATTCATCTGTATAAATATATAACATAGGTATTACACATTGACGTTAATTATATAACCATTCTAAGGCATTAATTTATAAACGGTATGTGATATTCAAAGAAATGACATTAACATTCCTATTTCTTAATCATGCATAATATTAGTTTTATAAGGAAAATATAGACTGAGTTCCAGTTGTTGAGAAGTGGGCGATGATCAGTAGAACGATGACAACTATCAGGTCAGGGTCGAAATGCTCAAGAGAACACGCTCTTATCACTTCAATCAAGCAAACTACGATCTCATCTAGTTATACCCACCTGGTTTTATTCTTGGCTCACCTAGGTTAAGATTGATATTTTTTTTTTTTTTTTTTTTTTATAGGACACGCCAACTTGACCTCACCTCGCCTGATGGTAAGCTAATGCCTGATGGTAAGCAGATGCATATAACATTGAATTTTATGAATATGGGTAAAGAATAGTGGGATTACTAGCTCATCTTTAGAGATATTCGGCAGGTGAAGTACCGTCACACAACAGAAAACCAGAGACTAGTAGTCAAAAAGCGGTCTGCTGATAAGTAGTGTTATAGAGCTTTTTGATGAGGGAGACAATATTATTAACATGGTTTCATCACTATTCTCTAGAAGGGAAACTCCTGTAAAAATAGACAAACAAGGTTATCTTTAGTTCAGATCTATATTAAATTATCACCAAAGAACTCTTGCGGGTGCCTCAAAGAGAAAAAACTTAGGTGTGAAAATCGTGTTACGTGTCTGAACTCTTTCTTTTACGGCATTGGTTTGGCCTACTTGTTTGTTTTGTATTCTCCAGCGCCCGAAGCGTCTGCTGCGGGGGAGAGATTACGGACCACTTCCCGCTCCCTTCCACCACCTCTTATGTGAACACCACCTTGCAAGAGCACATGTAATTTAACGAACAGAATATTAATAGACCCATTAACGGTTCCAAATGACTATTGACTAAGTGTAAACTAAGTACGGAGATACAGACAGCCTGTTTTGAGACTCATTCATGTTTTTAGATGAAACAATAGTCTCTACTTACCCTGTACCTATATATTCTGACTGTATCTATATATTCTCTTGCTCGAATAGAGGGCTTGTTTCGCCCTTGGAGCTACCAAATTGAATAGTGGTATAATGAAGCTCAGTTTAATACCATAAAATGTGTTGAATTAATTGAGTAAAGCTGATAAGCTAAGTGGTGTCAGTAATGAAAACATTCAACCTTCAAGATTCGATAAAGTTAATATTGATCTATTTGGTGTTTGGTGAATAAATATTTACTTGTTTGTTGTTTGCTATTTTATGGCTTGAACATTTCGTTGATAATGATATTTATTTAGTAAGGATTATTTGCAATTATGGCATTGGAATATGAATTAATTCCGGTTATGCACTAATTAATGGCAATAGGCTCGCCACCTATTACATTGGGACCTAAACATAAACTGGCGAAATGTGGGTGCTAGCACCTCTGCCTACCCCTTCGGGGATATAGGCGTGAGTTTATGTTTATGTAATAGGAAAGAAAGATGTTGATAGGGAATTTTAGCCATTTAATATGTGAAAATCCTCCACAACGTTCTCGAAAGGTTTCGTATAGTCTGGTAGTTCGTTTAACTATAATCATGAGCTTAGAAACTATTTTTAATACATTTGTTTACTATTTCATAGGAATTTTAACAGCATCCATATATTATCCAGCAATCTAAAGCAAAAATGTTCTTAGCCAATTTTCATAATGACAAACAAGACATCGTACCTCATAAATTCTATTAAGACTTATGTGGAAAGACACGTAAGATACAAACTGGTAATTCGTGTAATAATGTTGTGTAAATAAATGAATGTTAACAACAACACATCTTTTATAAGATTTGAGGAAAAAAAAAACATCAGCCTATTGTGTAGGCTACACCATATTATAAGTTATGGATGTTTTTTTCTTTGTACCACTCATCCCGAGATTTTACGTATATATCCTTTTGCTGGATACCCCTTGGGTGGTATTAAGTACAAATTACTTGACCTGGGAATTGAACTCTGAACTTCACTGTCGTTTGCTTTCATATGTAAGTGAAGAATAAAGTATACCATAAAGGAACCATATTAAAATGTATGCTATAGCATATAGATCAAACCTAAAATGTGTTTATGTTCAAAGAGAGAACTCTTTGAAAGAAAACATGAAATATTGATTGTTTGTTGGTCCATCGCCTTTAATCATCTACTTGATCATTATTTTAATAAATTGACCCAGCCCTAAATAACCAAACCAAACTAAAACTCCATTCATAATGCAAACAACCATGTACGATACGTACATACGTAAACCATAGAGGGTCAGATCGGGGACTACTGCAATATACCTTTTATATAGTAGAATTATTTAATACTAATGATCAACTTATTATGTAAGTAATGTACAACTATTTTTTTCTAAAATCTGACTCATGCGGTCAGCTCTAGTCTATAGGAAAATCCCTGACAATTATGTGTATGAATCATTTGAGGTTTAGATAGCAAATCACAATCAGCTCCCGCTTTTGAGGTCGTATTTGATTCATAGTGTAAGATCTTGAACACGTGATTATGTTGTGTTTGCCAATGCAATGGATAATACCTGCTTTGAGACTAACTTCACGCGCATGGACTCTATAGAGTTTGGACAAGCAGTTTTTCCCGTCGCTGTTGGAAGATCGGACGGTAGTCGCTCCAGGGACGAAGACAAATTAAATCAAGAGAAAGAGTAGGAAAGCGGACTTTGGGCTCTAAAGTGCAAGCTTTGGATGCAACCAATACTGTCGAAACTTCATGACACGAGAGCGAGCGGTTTCTGGCTCGCTCTCAGCTCGCGGTAACACTATAACGCTGTGTCGACCATGAATATACATTATTTTATAGTTTATCTGTATGATATCACCACGCCTGATAGTAATCATTAAATGTTGTGGTGACCCTCTTTCCGGAGTCTTTGGCTTAGCTTACCACCAGGCAACGTGAAGTTACGTAAATAGCCATGGAATTACTTTTTACTATCTACCTTAAAATAAATAATAAATGTACTAAAATGAAAACGAATATTCGGTGTTTTAATAACTATAAAGAGCCAAGCGTATAATTATGAAATTATAAATACATACAAACTAATTTGTATGTTCCTACAATCGAACAGATAACGGATTGTTCTCGTTTCATGACTACTCTCATTTGGGAAATTAATGTTTATTAGCATCCCACACATTACGTGCTTCCGCTACAGGTGTTAAAAATAAATGTATACACAGACAATCACGCACAAAATTTTCTCGTAATGTTGTTTTTATGTCATAAATATTTCCTTTTTATTAAATTGATCATATGAGGAGGTAGGACACGACGGTATTCCCGTCTGAATTAAGCAGTCCGACTGGGGAAGTACGGAGGTACTTCCCCAGTCGGACTGCTGCCGTACAGCCGTGCAGCCGTGGTATTTTGTACGGTAGAGACCCTACAGAATACCACGGCTATAATAACCTCGTGTTGTGTTCCCGGTGGTGAGTAGGGTAGCCAGAGCTCACTGGAGAGTTTTTGTGCTGTCAGTGGGAAGACCAAAGGCTTTTCCTGATTTTGTGTTCTGCACTGAGGGCACATAAAACCTCTGTTCTTACAGGGTCGGCAGCACCGATGTGACTCCACTAGTGTTACACACGTTCATAGGTCACGGTAACCACTTTCCATCAGGTGTGCCATGTGCCAGTCTGCCGCCTAAGTTGTATAAAAAAATAAATTGAATTTGAGTTAAAATCTATCAATACCTTATTAAATTCATTCATAATGTTCAACGAAATAATCTTATTTGCCAACGATTATTGCTTCAAATAGTCAATAAGTCAGTAATAGGAGGGACATTTGAATAGTAGCTCATTAGCAGTTTCAGAAAGTAAATTAATATACATAATTGCTATACAAATTCACGTATTACGTAATTATTTCAGTGGTCATGTTACGAAATGCGATTGAATCAAGTGTGTTAGATAAGTCTATCCTAAAGAATAGTTATGTTCCTTGTTCGGATCGGCTGTACCATTATATGTTTAAGAAGCCTCGCGATAAAATTACGCTCTATACTTTAAACTGAAGTCAAAAATGTTGATAATAAACTACAGATAAGTCTATATTTAAGCAGGTTTCCGGTAGCAGTTTTTATATTAGTGTATAATGTAAACAATAACACAGTATGCAGACAAGACCATCAGCCAAGTATTTAGGTCAGGGACTCAGCACGTGGACTACGCCCAGCGCTGCAGATACTCGCGGCCATTATCTGTATACACACTCATATAATCCCTATCCACACTTAATCTATAGGTACCTACGTCCCGATGATTAATTAAATACCAAAACGAATATAATCCAACCTGTTATTGACTTTGGGCGTACTATAAGTTCCTATCTTCTCGAGGATAACATTTTGTTACGCCTTATGCCTATCAAATAGTTTGTTCTGATATATCTTCGTTTTTATTTCGAAGACATTATCACGATTGTATAATATTCATTACTCTATGATAAATTTATAGTTGGGCTTATCGTCGAATTATTCATAGTTGAAGCATTTGTTGTTGAATCAGTTATCGTATTCGATATTATCTGTATTTTATGGCAACTTTGGTGACGCTATTCCTAGAGAGCAGTCACATCTTAGGGCATTTTTCTGTCATATGTGTTTGTGCCCATTTTAGTAGGAGTAATTAAACAAAATAAACGTTAATATTTTGTAACTTTTTGACTGATAGAAACATGAATCTTGGTGCAATTAGCCTAGCAATATAAAGTAATTCTCTCATACAATAGAAACAAAATGACACCCACACAAGTAAACTTTTTCTCGCTAATCGATATAATTAACTGAATAGTCGCACTTCACATGGTGTTTACAACGCGCCTGTACCACCGCAAACGTTACCTGACAAGCTCCCAATCACATGACTAATCGTTTTGACGTATTTGACATATTTGACAAACAATTACCATTTTGGACAGTATATTTGACAAAGCATTTGCTTTATAGCCAATTTTACCAATAAAACTAATACCAAATATGACTAATACGTACTTTGACTAATATGTAATTAACAAGTTATTTTTTTTTAATTCTTTACGGCGAGTAATAGTTTAGTACATTAACAGTAGACAATGTGACAATTCACACGAGACACCTCTTTGAAGTTAATACTTTTTTGCGAAATCAACAAACGCCCAATAGTAAACACAAATAGCCAAGTGAAGTGCCACCATTAGGTACATAGTTAATATGATCTAAAAAGTACGTAACATAAATTTCTTCATCATGCAAATTTGACATTCGAATACTACTCAATGTTAAACAAATTGTTATTTTAAGATACGACAGTTATATTCAAAATCTAAAATTCTAAAGCGTAGGCGTCTAATCGCTACCACTATAAGTGTAGGTGTTGAACATAAGCCTGATTTTCACGGTAATCAATTTTGATCTCTACAAACTTTGCCCGGTAATTTTTACATCATATGTAGTACCGTCGTAATCGAGTTATATGGTCGTTTATGGCACTAATTGTGAATCCACATATGGCGCTTTGATCAGCCTTTTAAGGTAGTTAAGCTAAGTTTAATAGTGACTTGGCGCTTATTCACTGTCGACTGGTAGTGGTACGAGGACATAATATATGGGTAGTGTGACTCTTAACATTTTATACGATGTGTTGCAACTTTACATGGATAATAAATAGCTAAATTCACACCTATATATTTCTTAAGAATTTTCTTACCACTGAACGATAAAAATTTGTCAGCATAGTTGTATTTTATTATTAGGAGACGTATAGAAATAAAAAGGTCTATTGACGCCCAAGTTTTACCAACTATGTTTACGGTCGCACATAATATTGGAAGAACTTATTATCTATCTGCAGCCTGTATCATGGTCCCTGTTTCCAATACCGATGGGGAACAATTTTACAGAATTATTAATTTAAAATAATTAATATTATTTAGGATAGAAAACTAAATGGCTAAAACCTAAGTTAATAACTTTTGAAACTAACTGAATTTTTTACTGACCAAATAGTGACACTTGATATTAAAAAGAACGAAAATGAAAGACCGGTGAAAAATAAGACAATAGATACAATAAATTGAATTCATGCGGTCAATATTGGCACGAGTAGTTTTGTATTTTCCTTTTGTTGGTACAAGTGATGAAATTTAATCCGATTGCATAAACCACCTGCAAAAATACATACATTCTGATGCGAAGTAAAATTTGGGTAAAAATTCATTTACTCGTTCGCTCTTTGCATTTGATTATTTCGCTTGCAGATCAATCAATCAATTAATATCGTTTTGATATTGCACTTCTATATTTGAACAGATGTTCAGGCATATGAATGCTTTTTAAATTAATCAGCTCAAATCGAATCGGTTGAAGAACGAAGTGAGGAAGCAGGCATAGTTGAAACTGCGTGGCGCTTTGTCTTTTCCCCTAGAGAACTAGCTGTTGGAACGGTAGTGTTGAAATGTTGAAAATTTCAACTGTGGCAAATATTTTCTTTAGCTACTTCATGTACGTTCTACGACAGAATTCTATAACATCTTAAAGTTTGTGGTACATACAACACATGATACGTATATTTGTGTCCAATATCGATCAGCTAAATGCGGACCACTCTAATTCTATTCAACAATAGAATCTATTCGAAAATAGAATGCTAAGTTGGGATACAGCGAACTTGATGCTATCAAAAATTACATTAGGATGGTAATAAAAGGCAAAACAGAAAATTTTGTTATTTTGATGCCATTGTAAGAATTATTTAGTGTTCACGCACCACTGAAATAAATAGGAGGATGTTTTGCTAAAATTAAATGAACAATCCTCAAGTTGTCATTCAGACTTCATCTACAAACTGATCCGGACAGCGTAGTATCCCTTGATAAACTAATCTATCACATTAAAGTACTTAAACAAAAGCTCATTCCAAATATAGATATAGATAGATAAATCTATATTGCACACCTTATATAGTATTACAACCTTTGGATGGACATTATATTAATAATCTTAATAATAATAACTACTTATGGGTAGTTATTAATGTAGTCATCAAACTTCGTCATCAAGTTTCTTATAATATAGAAATTTAATGAATATCTATATATTTATAATAAACATTCATACACATATCAAAATATACACACAGTAAGCACATATGTACTCAAAACCACATAATAAAGTAACTAAGCGCCCAAATAGTGTTCTTAAATAATTTTGTTGAAATTGGCCAGGGGTTGTGCACGTCTTATGGATACAGGCAGCGCATTCTCCTAGCCATATAGCGTGGACAGTGAATTGTCATAAAATGTTGTGGAGTGAGAGGGCGTGGACAGTTGCAATGTTACTTAAGACCTCAAGGATCTTGAACCTATGTCATTGAGGAACACAAAACATTCTTTTAAGTAAGTAGGAGACGGGGATTGAAGAGAATAGTGTAAAGCATGTAAAGAATATGAGAATATTATCGTTTAGTATCTACTATATTTTAATACCAAAGTTTTCTGATATTGAGCGTAATTAATTCATTACTATTCTTGTTTCTGTTTCTGTTTCAGTTTATTTTTTTGCACCTATTCTTTGAACCTTTCGCGGTGACTGTAGAAGTTCTCACTCCAACGGAAAAGTTGTCTTGTTAATAGAGGCTACTGACTTTTCATAATAGTTTTACCTTGCTTTCGGGACATAAAGGTGTGTGACATAATAATCGATCATTCCTCTGTTGACCTAAATACGGTCATACTTAATCATACTACCTGATCCATTTACACTAATACCATATCATTTATGATGATGAAATAATGAATGCTTGAAATGTGTTATCGGAGACCGTTGAATAGTAGTCACTTCGACACAATACACAAAAGTCCATTGCATATTTTTGAATTGTCTTAAACATCTTTGTGTGTAATAGGAGTAGTGTGTAATAAACGCATTTTCTTTCTTTCTTTCTTTCTTTGCTATGGGAACTTGTGTCTCCAAATGCCCATATAATTATCATACATATATCATACATACATACATACATAAAATCACGCCTGTTTCCCATAGGGGTAGGCAGAAATCACGGATCTCCATTTGCTACGATCCTGACATACTACTCTCGCTTCATTCATTCTATTCTTCATGCATGCTCGTCGGTTTATGGTACTCCTGACCTGCTCCTTTTCTAAAACTTCCCCGATTTGGTCCAGGTATGTCCGCCTAGGTCTTCCCCTTCCGACGGTACCATCCACACTCGCCTCATACATCTGTTTCGTTAGTCTTCTTTCATTCATTCTCTCAACATGACCAAACCATCTCAACATTCCTCTCTCAATTCTCATCACTACATCTTCTATCAGTTCACATCGGTCTCTTATCACGCTATTTCTCACTTTATCTCTTAATTATGATAAAACATGGCATAAAACAGTGGCATTTAGAAACAAGTTTAACCGTAAATACACTGATATTATACGAAATTTTCTACCTGTAGTAGTCAATCGTATTGAAAAATATGCTTAAAAACTTCAAAGTGTTATAGCACACGTCCCGTGCACATTCATATATGTCTCATTTCTTATTGTACTTTATGGTTACCGAGCGCGTGAGTTAAAAAACTTTATTTCTATATTGAATATCATCTATATATTTATTCTATTTAATATTGACAAACACAGAATTCGGAGGGTTAGAATAATTTGTATATTTTATTGAGTTACATATAATTTTTCTTGATAAACTAATCTAGATAATTATATGGGCATAATATAGACATAAATACTAAAATCCGAGGTCAAACAACTTGTTTATTACGTACTAACTTCGATGCGGCGCGGCGCCGTGTGGTGTTTCCCTCGTAACGTAGTTCATCTACCCTCGAATTGGGGTGGGGTGATGATTTCGTGTCCCCCCACACATCTAACTCATCAAATACGGTGATCACTCAATTTAGTTGTGGGTCTGATGACAGATACCATATTCATTACGGGTTTAGATACAATATTTTCCTATATGATATGATGCATGGATTAATTGTCCAACTGTTTTGATATTAAAAGAAATTATGAATATGATCCCCCATAAGGCATGAGATAGACTGCTCAAAAAATTCACGTTTATTATTAAAAGATTTCTGTAAATTACTTAAATTCTCTACATTAGTTATTAAACAATAATCTATACCCGATTATAATTTGTAGATATTATGTGTAAACTGATCTGCTAAATGTAGGTTAATGATCAGTACTTCGTGAAAGTAGTCAACAATAGTGCCCGGAAACGTCAATAGGCTCACCCCCTATTACGTGGGACCGAATTCAATGATTGGTGAAATGTGGGTGTTAAATCACCTCTGCCTAACCCTCCGGGGATAAAGGCGTGATTATATGTATGTATATTATTTTCGTCTTCTGCGTATAATTTTGTATAATTATTCCTTCTGACCGAAAGAGGGTTAGAGAGAGGTAGGACACAGATTCAACACCAACAAACCCTGTCTAACGCAATACGCAAACACAATCTACTCCAAAATCGATTACTCATTGTCCAATTAGAGTCTAGTTAATAGAGAAAATCAACACGGATACTATTTTAGGCTTTCATTAAAGAGCTCTGTTTTTCTATAATTAACATAATTTAAGGGTTGTAGTCATTAGGTATACGAACTAATTAAGTATAAAGTTCAATATAAATTAAATGGGTTTGGGTATCTACCTATTATTAGGTATTTATTTATGGTTATTGTAGGATGAAAGTTTAGATAGATAGATAGATAGATAATTCTTTATTGTACACAATAGGACAAGTAGGTAGCATGTATACAGTTCAATGTACAATGGGCGGCTTTATCGCTGAAGCGATTTCTTCCAGGCAACCTTGGGATGGACAGTAATGTTATAAAAACAAAAGATATGGTGTAGTTACCGACTAAACTTAAATAGATAGTGTATTAAAACAAAAGAAAGAGAGAAAAGTAAGTAAAATAAAATTAATATACGGCTTTATATATTACGATTTAACATACCAAGCCGGCTCAATCCAATAATAATATAGAAGATTACTTACCATTTAGAATTCGCTCTTAGTACTGAGGCTACATATTTACTGATTACATACCTACTCATTAAGGTTATTAGATTAAAGGTAATCTATTCTATGGTATACGATACATTACTTGAATAAACTAGACATATGTTACAATATTATATTGATTTAAGGTGACGTTTATTTACATTAATATTTACATAATGTACACGGAAGTTATCTAAATTAAAGTATTTAAAAAAAGAAAAAACTGAATATACCTAAACAATCCTGCAGGTTCAGGCGTCAAAGAATTCCTCCCCATCGATGTCAACCGGGAAGGTGGCCAGAAGGCTGGCGGCATTGCCACGTTGAATGGCAATACCAATCCTTTGCGCAAGGAATAAACCAGTTCTGGTCACGGGTAGCGTCAATTAAACGTTTTGAATAAGACATATATTTGAATGTTCTTATAAGTTATTCAAAATATTAGAGTTCTAGAGTTCATAATATATTTTTTGTCACAATTGCTAACTTTTGAATACCTACCAAATCTATAAAGATGTATCAAAATCAGGGTCGGCTTCTTGTCTAGCTAGTTTTACCTGAATATGTAGCATTCTTCAGAGCATCTGTTGTTCTATTTCCTGACCCAACCCAGAGAGATACGGTAAAATATGACTAGTAGTGAAGGTGAGGGTCAGATAGCAAGTCCTTTTATCGATTGTCGATAGTATTCGTGGTTGTAACGATATACATTTTTACGATAACGATATGAATACACGTAGAAAGTAGTCAGCCTGTAATTACGGTCAGTTTAACCCCGTCAAAACGACGGGCAATTTAAAAAAATATATATTTACACTATGATTACGTTCGTTCCTCCTGACATGTTTTATAGTAAGGCAATCATACTTCCTTCCTTCTAATACTATAAATTTGAATGTTTATGAAGATGTTTGGATAGCTGTTCATCACGATCAATCACGGTCCAACGGCTGAACGGATCTCGCTGACTTTTGTACAGGTATAGAGTTTAGTTAGGAATAACACAAAGGATTTTTATTCTGGGAACAGGTTACAGTGGAAACGGGATAAATTTTCATCGCGAGCCGAGTCACTGGCATCAGCTAATAGTATAAATAAACTAACTTTTAAACTTTCGCGTCCCATGACCTGCCTGTCACCAGTCACGGTCAGTCTGTGACCACGGCCTTTGTAACTTGGTCGAAACGTCAGGGAAATCAAAGGTGTGTATGTACCTTAAAATACATAGAACTAGTTTAGTTTTATGTATCCAAGTACCAAGGTACCATGATCGCGTTAATTCCTGCAAACATTATTAAGTATAAATAAAACTGAAAATATTAATGAATAATTAAAAATTATCCGTTAATTTACAGTTAATATCCGTTACTGCAATCAGTAATTAATAACTTTTTGTCGTGACTTTCTATAAGTAACAAGTAATCAATTATTTATGCAGCATGCGTGTCCACGCCGAAAAGTTTTCAATAAAATATAAATGCAACAAACAATAACAAATGAAATACTCAATACCGCTCAAAACGTTGCTGCCTAAGAGGTTAAGGAGTCAGCCTCACGATGGCAAGTACCCGGGTTGGAATCCTGATCACTAACTACCAATGCGACTCCATCCTAACACAAGTGCTTAATTAGAGAGGTTAAGAGAATACCTATTCGTAAGTTCGGTTACTAATTTTCTTATTGAAAAAATGTACCACCGTGACTTATGAAGAAGTCAGACGTTGTCGTATGATACTTATCAGGGGTTCTCCACAAATCCCAACAATTCTCAACTGCGCTGAAGTTTTTGTTTTAGGTATAGATTAGTGTAAAACTGTAACGTAATCCCAACAAAAAAATTAACTTACCATAGAGTATGGGCAATACTATGATCTACAACGAAATCATAGATTAGGTTTCTATTTTTTTTATCAAGTCAAGATAATGACATCAGAAACTTTATCCTTGTGTATTGTCATATGTATGTAATATCACATGGCTAATCCAATTACATACAAATCGAATGTTCGTGAAAAAATGAGTATACCACAAAACTAACGTGGCACAAAGAGAGATGGACATAAAAGGATTTCCGTTTGAATTTGGAGCCACTCGATTGGGAAAATTCCTTTCATTCTGTAGAAAACCGCAGCTAAACAGACATTTTATAGTATTGTATAACGGGTGCAGAGTTGGGTACAGGAAAGGCACTAGCGCTCTTTGGTAGAGTACGATAGAGCATTTATTGTCGCTTAGCATTATTTATTTTCATTTATTTATCTGCATTACTATTTTTATAGGCTTGCGTGGTTAATTATTGTAGTATAATACAAAGTACTGTTTGCAAACTCATTCGGAGAACAAGTATAAAAATCAATGCTGTCCGCCATTTTATTGAGTATTTGTAAGGTTGTTGAAGCTTTACTAAATTTTGTTCTGCTACTGGGCAAGTAGACATATGATATGACTTGCCACTTGGTATTTACTAGACTTCCTAAATTCAGTAGGTAATCTTAGTTTGTTTTTTAAATATCTATATAATTTTTTTTTTTCAATAATCTAAAATCTTTCAATGTGAAATGGCAGGTAAGCAATTATGGGGATGGTTATGTCTTCCTCGAACTGACTAAAACCGCATACCGTCCTAATCTTCAGATTTCAGGTGTGATATTGCCTACGATAGGTATATCTCTCACACCCCGGCTGACCCAGGGCCATCTCCGGTTTCAAGATGGCCACCTCTAACAAGATACCCTCATCGTTGCGTAATACGACTACCGACCTAAAATTAAATTTCGTAGAAATATCAAATTGTATTGTAAATAACTTTCTTGGAAACACTGTAGTCTCCTAATAATATCCTGATTCAATGTAGGGGTACGGACTATTAGATAAAGCTATTAGTATATTTCTTACGCCCAGAGGTATTAAAACTTAATTTCAGGGCAGATACCACAATTGTTATTGCTTAAAACGTTATACAGTGGAATTATATTACTAAGCTGCTAGTACTGTATGAAAGAATTAATTCCAATGATATTTTCACGACAAATATTTTTTTTTTATACAACTTAGGTGGCAGGCAAGCACTCGGCCCGCCTGATTGGAAGTGGTTACCGTGGCCTATGAACGTATTTAACACCAGGGGTGTTACACTCGCGCTGTCGACCCTGAATAAACCTTCTGATGCCTCATTTCTTTCTTTTTTTTTCTTTATCTTATTCTTGAATAACCTCATATTGTAGGCGCTTGGGAAAACGCTTGGAAAATATACTTTATTAATTTGTTCTTTTATTATGTGAAAAAAATAAAAAATCTTACGGCTCTCAGTTTGTTCACATTTTCATGACAAAATTTTTGAACAAAGCTTGTTAGCTGAATCCTTTATATTAACTTGCTTATTTTGTACACTTTTGGGTTAGTCACGATTCCCCCGTTTTCAATTCATATTATGGAAAATTTGCATCCCCAATTTAGGCAGAACATGATGTACCTAGTCATAAGACACAATTTGTAACATCCTTATCACAATGTTCTAGCAAATAAAGATCTATTCTATTGTATTCTATTCTTTAAAACCGAAAAATAATCTCGACCAACCCATAATTTCTAAGGATTCGTGAACTTGTCAACAGAACGTACAGATCCGATTAACTGACTGCTTCACTTCTTCACCATTGTTTAATAAAATAACACGCCACTGTTCTGAAACCATTTCTAATAATGCTACTAAATATTGCGTCACGAACTCATGATTCCGGTAACAATAACAAACAACGAAATTGTCGATCACTCACGCTGATGTTAAATAACTGTTTCCTTAATTCAACCCACTTGTTGTAATGAGCCAGTTCATTCATTAGATCGCACGTTACATCACTGGCTGTTCTGACTAGCATCTGTTATATGTAATGCTATTTTTACACATTTTGCACCTAGGAGTTAATTTAGACTAAACGAACCGATGATGGTTTCTTAATATAGATGACGTGAGAGGAAGTTCTACAAAAATATTTGTTTCCAAGAACGACTTCTAGTTATCGTTAATAAGTCCGAATTACCTAAATCTCAACGTACGATTTTATACTAGCTATGCGCTCTGGTTTTGCGGTGTAGGTAATAATTATAGATACTCCAATAAAATTATTTCATACAAACCTAGAAAAATAGTGATTCCTTGGCCGAAGTATTGTAAACTAGAATGACGAATATATAATTAATATATAAATATAAATATAATTATGTTCCACGACATTCCACACAACGCTATCTATGTATGGGATTTGACGTATATGGCAGTCGTCAACAGTTTGGTGCAGTCATTCGGTTGTTATGTGCATACGTGCTCCTGTAAAACTCAAGATAAGTCAAATCAATAAAAAATGTAGGAGAGCACACCCTGGGCACCAAAATATAAGCTTTAAATGCAACCGCGACTAGCACAGCGATAATGGTGATGTTGGAAGTCACTCTGTTAATAAAATTAAAACATAATTTTTATTAATCGTCCAAGCCACAGGTCGATCGATTGAACGTCACTCTAGATTACATAAAATTGGTAATCTATCTTCGTAGGATTTAAACAAGATTTAGCTGTCTTGTATGGATTACGTTGAATTGCCTCCGGCGATTTGTTACCTTTATACGTGCACGACTGTCTCCGTACCGAGTTTTAAAATGCTTTTCCTTACAACTGACTATTTTACTTCTGTGATTATTGAGATTTAACGTTTTTTAAATTTACTTATATTCGCTAAATATGATCGTGAAACTGAAAAATTTTAAGGCATTTTGAACTAATATTGCTAAAGTACTCTGCCTAGTCGAAGAAAGGCACTTATCAACGTTTTTGGCAGGTGCTTTGCTATTTTTGGATATTATATCTAACTTTTAATTGGATTAATCAGATCAATAGTTAACCTTTTTAGGTACGATTGTTGTTGTGATACAATTTCTCATTTTAGAAGTGTTAAACGGTCTTCAACATCGATCTTACAGTATCCGTTCTTGTGGTAGCTATTGGTTGCGGCTGTCCGCGTGGTTTTATGATCCCGGTTTCACAAACGTTCTAGGAATAAGATGTAGTCTTATGTTTTAATCCAGACCGAGCAATTCGAACGTAATTGAATAATAAAAAAATAAACAAACATCTTCACAAACTTTCACAATTATATTATTAGTAGGTTAATAAAGATCACACAGGGAATTTATCAATGAATACGTATTACACACGAGTTTCAATAAATTCTTGCTAACTAAAAGGAAGCAGTGACGTAGGAGTGGTCTATCTATAGGCAGAACACGCCCGCGATTCAAATTCGATCCCCAGTCGCATACCAATCTCTGACGTCGAAGTCTGAGTGCATTGGAAATTAATTATCCCTTGCTTTAATAGTAAAGGAATTTAGAAACCATTATACCGGACCATTATCGTAATTGGTGCAGGTAATATTTACCGGTCCGTTCTAGACCTGCGGAACGTTATTAGTTGAACTGGAGACCTCTTAAACTAATAAAAGGTTAGTAGAGTTATCTCACTGCTGGGTAAAGGCCTCCCCCTAATCGGTATACTTTTCTTTCTCTGTTGCTTTATTCTACCAATCTGGGAAAAGTAATCATGTTGTCCTACCGGCGCGACCTTTCACCGGCTTTAACCAAGCTTCTACCTCCTACTTTCTGACTTCTAGGGTGATATTACAACAAAATAATATAGTTATGATAATATTAACTTTTAATTAAGACTCGCGGTAGCCTAGTGGTATGGGTAATGGACTGCTGAGACGAGGTCTCGGGTTCGATTCCAGGTTTTTACCATGGCACACACCAATAACTTTACGATGCTTTTCGAAGTTATGTGTGTATTTATCGCAGGTTTATTAGTGCCCGGTTAACGTCAATAGGCTCGCCACCTTAAGGTGGCGAGCCTATTGACGTTAAAACACGTTGGGACCTAAACATAAACTGGCGAAATGTGGGTGCTAGCACCTCTGCCTACCACTTCGGGGATATAGGCGTCGGTTTATGTTATGTAATTTCTATAATTAATGGACATTAGGTAGTACCCTCGGTCCAACGCTATTTTTAGCTTACGTTAATAGCCTCTGTAAACTTCAAATAGATAACGCGGAATTACTGGCTTTTGCAGATGATACCGTATTGATTTGCCGTGGGAAAACATGGCCACAGGTCCAAGTGTCTGCTGAAATGGGCCTCAAACGAGTTAGCCTTTGGCTTGATGAGCATTTACTAACTATTAACGTAACTAAAACAAAATATATTTGTTTTAGAATAACGGAAGCAACAAGTTCAATGTCAAATTTTTCTATTACAGCTCATACTTCCCAATGCAAACTCGAAAATAGTGGCTACTGTGACTGCATTCCCATTGCCCAGACCAATACCCATAAATACCTGGGAATTATTATAGATTGCCATTTAAATTGGAAACCGCATATATCGTCACTTAGCAAAAGAGTACGTAAATTACTTCCAATTTTTAAAAACCTACGCGAAGCTGCGGACTGCAATCTCATAACCAGCATATACTATGCCCTTTGCCAATGCGTTCTGTCTTACTGCTGCCCTATTTGGGGTGGAGCTGCTCCAACTCATCTGCTTGAGCTGGAAAGAGCCCAACGCGCAGTCATCAAAGTCATGTTCCATAAGACCAGGAAATATCCCACTCAAAAACTTTATGAAGAATCGCGTTTCCTCACAGTTCGCCAATTGTACATCTACTGTACAGTCCTACGTCACCATAAATCTATCGATCCATCTAAGATCTCACTGAGTAAAAGAAGAATTCGAACACCTGTTCCCTCCTTCAACACAATGTTCGCCCGACGTCAACTGTATTACATGGGCCCTTTCATTTATCGGTTTGTTAATGATTCGAACCAAATCTACAAAATGCCTAAGTTTAGGTTAAAATCTATACTTAAAAAATATCTAATGGCCCATGATTACCTTAGCACAGAAAAAATTCTACGAGTATAAAGCAAAAACCACTAGGAACTTGAATCCTTACATATCCAGATGCACATTCGCATACTTACACATACGGTATACATGCCGCAAACGCCTAACCCTCACTCAGACGCAACACACACTCACACATAGGTACTCAATGCACACCCAAAGACAAACAAGACATATACGTACACATTCACGAACATATGTATACATAAAACACACACACACACACACACACACACACACACACACACACACACACGCACACACGCACACACGCACACACACACACACACACACGCACATACATACACATACACACACACACCCACACCCACACGTATTTTCACACATCCTTATTTATAAATTATATTAGATTCTGGCCAGGGGTGGAGGGTTGGTAGCCTGAGACACAGGATTCTCCTAGTTCAGGTGCCAGCCCGCCATAATTCTGATTGATCCTTGTACTAATTTATTAATTACGTTCTACTGTATTTTATTTGAGATTTGTTATGTAAACGTTTTGGTGAGAAATAAACATTATTATTATTATTATTATTATTATTAAAAGATAAAAATAAATAAAATTAATTTATTTCGGATACCAACAAATTCATATCTTGTTAGTACTATATACTAGTTAGTACTATGTACTATATACCACTTAAAAATATGTTACTAAACATTAGCATTGAGTCTTAGTTTGTAATTAATTATATTATTAAATGTTAAAATAGAGAAATAAAAGTAATATCACACAGTAAAAATCTAAACTATTATGTCAAATTTGTAATTTACGTATTAGAATTAATATTAAATTCAAAGGATATGTTCCGTCATTCAATTAATAGAATTATGCAATAAGTAAAGGACATAGGAAAATAACAACTATCATAAAAATCACATATTTACAATGAGATATTTAAGTACGTAGGTAACAGTGTTTGACTTCCAATTTCACACGTTCTAAAATCCACTTGGTCAATACAGTAGTGACAATCTCAACTAAATAGTCATTCATGTCTACACAAGCTGCCACCGAGCAGATAGTTTGATTGTATGTAACGACGGGTGCGGCCCGTTCACACACTGCACAGGATCTGGGCTCCATTTGCTGCGTCTGGGCGCTCACTCATGTGTGGTGACGCGCCCTGATTCATAAAAATAATTCCTTAACTAAATGAATTATAGTGACAAATATAGCGGAAGTTTTTGTCTCAATGGACTCCGTTCCGTCCGTTCTAGGCCTGCTGGACGTTATTAGTTGAACTGAAGACCTCTTAAACTAAGAGAAAATTAATTAATAGAGTTATCTCACTGCTGGGTAAAGGCCTCCCCCTAACCGTTATATATTTTTTTCTCTGTTACTATATTCTACCAATCTTGGAAAAAGTAGTCAATGTTGTCCTACCGACGCGACCTTTCACCTGCTTTAACCAGGCTTCTACCTCCTATCTTATGACTTCTAGGGTGATATTACGACAAAATAATATAGTTATGATAATATTAACTTTTAATTAAGACTCGCGGTAGCCTAGTGGTATGGGTAATAAGCCTCTGCTCTATGTTCCATCTCCTTTTTGAATTGCCATCATTAGCAAACTAGACTCTGAAATAAAAAATAACCCCTGTCTTTCTGACGTAAATCTTATCTAGGTATAAAATCTGATTAATTAAGTCTAACTGAAATCTTTAAGCCCTGCTCAGACTTTATCTTCGAATTTGCAATTATGAACTAAGCCTTTTACTTAAGACTTTACGACGTCGTCGTTCTATTTCGTTAATTCTAATTATTTCATACGCGAATTTAAAGACAAGATATCTAATAACAACGTACTCAACTTAAAGTAGGTACCGTGATAACATCTACACAAATTAGCAGTGCTTAGCATTTTAATGTGTAATTTCGGTTAATAATCTCAATCAATTAACCCATCACAGTCCACTGCTGGATGTAGGCCTCTCCCAATGTTGGCCTACTAGTACTACTACTAGTTTCCACACTGATCAAACGAGTTGGTACAGGGTTTTATTTCGAGTTCTCCTTCTTTCACAGTGAAAACTTCAGCGTATTTTGGTGATACTTGTATTATTTCTCCGTCACCACATGGACTGTGAATAATCTACACTCAACCAAAATTTTAATAATTTCGACAGAAATTCATATTTTATTCAGATCATAAGTTTATGTTCACAGTATGTTATTCTTTTTGTAATGTTAATTAGGAACATTGTGTGGCGAATTATGCTAACATTGTGTGTGATTCATTCTGTCACACCTGCAGCTGAGGATCGGATTCTCGTTTCAACGAATATTATGTTATACCTACTTATTTTCGGTTCTGACTACGAGCCAATTCGATTTCACGGACCTACCGCTGCCAATGGTAACACTGGTGAACTTGTATATCTTATTGGGTGAACTAATTTACCATCCTAAATCATGTCTAACGCATGATATGTCGCTAAGAACTAGACTTTTCCTAGAGAATATTATAATATTGTTTAGGACGTTCTCAGTAATGGTACATGCCATGGTATTTATATTAAATATTGTGTACCAATTTTAAAGTTCCAACGTTAGTTAATCTATGTGTATATATAGGTATAAGAACCATATTACACTTGTTAATCGAATTTTACTAATACGTGAAGAATAAACAGAAAATGAGATGCCTTATTAATTATAGAAAGTTTTTATACCTTTCTCGGTTACCATCTCATTAACTGGTAATGTTACTTCTAGTTTCAATTAAAACTGCATCTGCACATAGACGCTTATTAAATAGTCATGAACTTTTATTTACATTTTACATTCATATACTCAATTGAAAATATATTTCTCTTTGTGATTTAACTTATGTTTATTCTCAATACAAGATACAACAAAATGTAATAAAAGCCGACGAATGAACACTGTGTGTTTCCCCTATGTTTTCAATTCAAAATAACAGAGTAGACGAAACAGGAACATGCCGTTATGATAAATACGAGGGCACAAAGGCAAACAGATAGTTGAGTGGACCAAACGAAGGTTCCACTTAGTTTACCCACGGAGCCCTAAATACATAAAGTGATGGTAATGAACTGAGTTTTAACAGTTGCTAATAACGCGGTATCTGATAAATGACTGGAGACGTACACTAAACTTTCTCCACAATTATTCCAAACGCGTTAATTCAATATTAGTTTAGCATCGTTCTCGGGTGACGTATAACTGCGGCTGACCCACATCCTTCACCTTCACCCCATTACGCCTCCTTATCGCTTTTACTATTTATACTCCAATTGTATTTTATGCTCGGCGAAACCCTATGCTGTTGAATTATACGAATATGATAACGCGAACAATGAAATCCAAATGGCCTTACTTAAAGTCAGCGAGTGAAGATAGTAATACGCGAAGTGACGTAAAGTCGATAACATGTTTCAAACATAAACATAATTATAATATAGCGCAGTACTTACTGTAGTAGTTTATTAAACACTTTTCCTCTCGTTCCTAGTAATCTCACCATTACAGACACAAATACGTACTGACATTAAAATGTAACAAGAATTTCCTTTTCGCAGCGCACACATTTTTTGCTGCTTTATTACTTTCATATTTTTTCTCTCCACTCGAATGAACGTTTACATATACTATGCACCTATGGTTAAATATTTGCTACGTATTTGTGTCTCTAGTAAAAAGTTAATAACTTATGGAATTTGTTTAGCTGCGTGTTTATTCAAATGTGAATAAAGGGAAAGCGGGATTGATTTTCAAGTGGTTAAATAAGAGTTAGTATTGGTATAGGGCTATATGGTATAATATGTGCTTCAGATTTTATGCAATAATAATAGGGTAACTACTGAAATGTGTCATTGAATTACAGTGAACTAACCTATTGTTCTATTCTATATTTTGTATTCCTTTAACTTTTAGTGAACTTTGAATACCTTTAGAATAGAAAGAAAGACAGAATATTTTTTACTCTACACATAATTGTAAAAAGACTGCCTTAATGGCTGCTATTCTCCTTCAATAACTGGTGTCCTGTTGAAAACTTGCTTTTATCAAAATTACTTGCACTATTACATAAGTATAAGAGTGTAAGGTATATAATTTAGTGATCAACTATATTATTAATGGGTGATAGGTATTTCATGATGTTACTGGCACAGGAAGATACTTGTATAGTTTTTAATTACTTAATAATGAAGAAGCGAAACCTATCATCCCAATTCTGTTTCCCAATCTATAAACTAGTAACAACCAAGAATAACTATTAACAAAGTGCCACAAACTCCTTCTCCTTCAGTTGTTTAATATTAAGTTTGCTAACAACGAAACAGACACCTCCAAACATGGAATATGTAATCTTTCGCAACGACATTGTGAATCTCAACCGTAAAATAAGCTTATTTCCTAATCTTAAGTTACCCACTAAACCCAAGAATTCAACGCGGGTGGGGTCTCAGACAACAGTATGTAGGTACCTACAAAATAATTAGTACTAAATGAACAAGTCAGTATGTGACCTATATCATATATTCTATAGTTTTCCGCCGTACAAGGCCTCAATAGATTAATGAGCAAACTATATACTTTATACGATCCCCTATACTATAATTAATATAGTATAGTATACTATAGTTAGTATATCCACTTACATTGAGTAAGGAAATTTTGCTAATGGACTAGGGCTACCGCAAAATGCGCTTCAACTACACAATGTATAAAATAAAGATTGGTGTATAGAGATCAGGGATTACATACCCTATTAAGACTTTCGAGGCACAAGCCATGTCGGACGACGCCTATGGTGCAAGCTTTTCTCTCATGTTTGGGGGATCAGTCAGATGGCAGTCGCTGCCGTACAAACCAAGATTACTCAAATAGAGAAAAATAGAACTGGGTTTGGCGCCCGAATGGTTTATCAACAAACCAGGTTATAGTGTGAATCACTCATTCAAATATTCATGTAACATTAATTGAACCATAAGATAATTTGTGACCTATAGTAGTCGAGGATTTTCACTACAGATTTTTCTAAACACACTTGACAAACTTTTATTAGAATTTGAAATGTATGTTTTTTCTTTATTTGTGTTTTATTAGTTGGTAGGTTAGATAATTAGCCTTAGTTTAGTTTTTTTATTTATTTAGTAAGTATGGGAATGCTTCGTTGGTTTTAAGATAGTCATATATTTAATATATTTCTAAATACTACCAACAATCTACAAAATGTTTTTTAAACACTGTTTCTCATGACGAAATTTATAGCATTTGCTACGCTAACTTTTTCTATTAATTTCAAACTGAAAAAGTCCACCTCTAGTCAGACTTTGAATTAACGACAGATTCAAATTTCAAGAAATGTTAGCGCAGTAACTGTTCTTAATCTTAAGTGATAGATGTAATAATTCATTTAATATAATAGTTTTGATTGATTTACAGAGACGGTCATGATTGCACCGACGTTCAAAGCGCGCTCGACCTCCCCAGGTACCACATTATTTGTCCCTGATGACATGTAACTCCTGCTCGTAAACTTTTATTATACATAATATTCATTCGTGTGCTTTGATGTTGTCAATAATTGCGTAAAAACTGATATTTTAGATAACAGCTGGACGTAATAACTGTTCCTCGAGGGTTTAACAATAAAAACGTTTTCCATAAATACAAAACTAAAATTTTTGTCTATAGAAAAAATAGAAAGAAAGAAGAAATAGTTGTTAGTCTTCAAAAATCTGTGTGTAAATTATCCAATTACTTATTGAGTATTTAATTTACATTAGATACTATTAAATAACAAGTTGCACCCTAAATGATAATGAGGATGGATTATTTAAGTTTCAAATTGCAATACCTTTCCAGGGGTATCCATATTCATTTATAGCATAGCAATCCTTTCAAATATTGCCGTCCTCCGAACTGATGCTATTTATTTTGCAAAAATATCGATACCACTAGCACCGGCTTTGTGAAAAATGAATGCAGCGCATCTTTTTTGTTTTTGTCATAATCAGAATCCGTTCCAAACAAAGATGGCTAAAAATGTGAATTGCATTTGGCTATGAATGTTTTTATTTAAAAAATATTCCTGAATTAGTAACTTGTTGTATGCTGAATTAAAGGAATAGTCTATAAAATGAACGATTTTTTTTGCCAGAATTGCTGAGAAATGTTATTTTTGTTGTTTTGAACATGTTACGTAACCTTTGGGTTATGTAACATGTATAATTATAATATAACATGAATAAAAATGGAGCAAAATATGATCGATTTTTGAATCGTTCTCACTCACGTCATTCAAAATCGTATAGCACATGAATATACGATGAATAAATATTCATTATATCAATAAAATGTCCTTGGAATACCTGTTCATACTATACGACATTAGAAAACACCTGAATTTATTTGCGTTTGACACTTAGTACCATTAATATTGTAGAATAAGTTGTGATACTACATGAATTAATATTTACTAATTGTTATTTGAATGTCTTTTGCCTGTATTACGATAACATTTGGTTTTTATGTGTTAGTTTGACCTTAACCATTCGTTGTGTGTATTTCAATATATCTAAGGTTAATTTTTTTATCACATTATGATGAAAAGCATGAAAACAACAACTTGAACCTCGGCGAGTCCCAAGAAAAGAGAAACTGTAAGTAGTAAGTAGTAGAGAAGTAAGTTGAACTACAAAAATAATAAATTCCTTGTCCCTCTTAGCTTAAGACAAGAGAATCCAAAATTAGCAGATTACGAACTTAAAGTGATTTCAATAAAAAGTCTATTAAAAACATTTCAACGCAGGCAAACTCATCCTATAATCAGCTCGGCGAACCTTGATCCCTATGACAGTTCATACTAGTGACGGGTCGTGTCGATATATCGCAACTTTTTATAGGCAAAGGCGTGACTTGCATTCAGCCACATCGATAAACATGTTTTTAAAATATAATCTACATTACTATAATTATAATGCTTGTTATATTTACAAGTATCCGTGTATTTGTATATGGGGTTGCCAATATTCCGATGCAGAGGTAACATGGTCGGACTGTATAATTTTAATGTGAATTAAAATTTTAGTTATAGCAACACTATCTGATCTGTCACTACGCTAGTACTGTCAGTTCGCTACGCCAGTACGAGTGCTAACGCCTTGTATGCGCCACGTGTTTTCTTGTGTCAACGGAATCCTTTGTTTGTTACTATTGTTGTTTTCTGTTTTTGTTATTGTTGCTGTTTTGTGTTTGTTGGTGTTTCAAAATGCCGAAAAGACTGAGAAAAACTGTACTCAACAGTGAAACGCGGGAGTTTGTTGTACGCTTGCGTGACTATTTTGCTCGCGAACTACAAAATGGCGGACCTTTGTTGCCACTTGACAACGTACGCGACCGTGTTGCTGATGCTTTGGGAATTGGCAAAGCTACCGTTTCCCGAATTACAAAGGAGAAGTTCGGCGAATCGTCGATGGAGGAGAACAAATTATCAACTCCAAAGAAGAAAAAACATAATAGGGCACGACCCGTAACTAACCCCGATGATTTCGACATGGCAGCGATACGAAACCATATTTACGGCTATTATTTTCGAGGTGAACTGCCGACTTGCACAAAATTATTAGCGTCGCTGAAATCGGCTGATTTATTTAAAGGTGGATTCACTTCTCTCAGACAAGTTATAAAAAAATGTGGATTTCGTTATGGGAAGTGTGACAAAAGAAAAGTGATAATGGAGCGGAAGGACATTGGATTGATGAGGTGTGATTTTCTACGACAAATAAAAAACATCGAGAACTGGGACAAGGTGGTTTATCTGGACGAAACGTGGCTCAACGCCAATCACTCAGTCTCCAAAACATGGACAGACGACACAGAGAAATCCTGTACCAAAGCACCAGAAGGCAAGGGCCAGCGTTTGATTATCTGCCACGCTGGCACAGCCAAAGGTTTTGTACCTAACTGCTTGTGGGCCTTCAAATCCGTGAAAACAAGTGATTATCACGAAGAGATGAATTTTGAGAATTTCAAGAAATGGTTCACAAAACTATTAGACAATTTAAACGAGCCCCACTACATTTTAATGGACAACGCCCCATACCACTCTGTGCAAATTAATAAAGCGCCTACCGCGAACAACAATAAAGGCGAAATAATAGAGTGGCTGCAAAACAATGGTGTGGCAGCTAATACTCAAATGCTGAAAAAGGAATTAGTTAGATTGTTGAACCTTCATAAACAGCAAACAAAGAAGAAATATTTCTTGGATGAGATGGCAAAATCAAAAGGGCACACCGTGATTCGGCTACCGCCCTACCACTGCCAATATAATGCAATCGAAATGATATGGGCGCAGATCAAAGGTGGGTTGATTTGTATTTATTTTAACATGTTTTTATTTAGGTCACTGGTGACTGTCTAGTCGGCTAGTACTATTTAAAGCTATTTTATTTCACTAGCAAATTGCATTTTTATTTTTATCCATGTGCTTATATCAATTACACACTTTTAACGTACAAAATTATGTACTTATAATGTACTTACCCCGATCTCGCTCTTTGACTTTGCATCATTTTCAATCTAAACCATTATTGTTTCAGGTTGTGCAGCCAGGCTTAACACCACTCCACCATTCACAGCTAATAAAATGCTTACGTTGCTACAAGAGGCATGTAGTCAAGTGACTCCGGACAATTGGAGGAAAGTGGTTGAAAAGACGAAAAAGCTATGCTTAGATGATTGGAATCGAGACGTGCGATACGACAATATAGTAGACCAGCCGTTTATCATAAACATAGGAGAAAGCAGCTGCAGTTCGGATTCCGAGTCTGAGACGCAATCGGTGACACCATTGTCAGATTCAGATTAATGTATATTAAAAAATCATAAATAAACCGCTTTTGTTTTATTTGAGTAGGTATATACAATAAATTTGTTAAATCTCCTTTATTTTATTATCGCAAACAACTTAAATGATTATAAATCTGACACTAAGAGCGTAGGTGCTCTATTGATGTATTTTGTACACTCGTTTCCATTTTCGATATTTGTTTATCGATACTTTTCCGCACTAGTCGATATCTTCCAAACGGAGTAACTTTTGCAGGACGTCAACGTAAAGTCTGATTGAGATAATTTCTTGTAAGTGTTAATAATTATTATAATTCCAACGGGATATTATTGTAATTGCATATATCTGCCTAAAATTAATAAATATCATTTTTAGACACCGCCAATTCGATTATAATATAACGGTGACGCTACTACAAGGTTGTGTCGTGGGAATAACTGTCAGTGTCATAGGGATCAAGGTTCGCCGAGCTGATTATAGTACATCCAAGATTGATGACGTCGCCAGTATATCATTCTGCATAGTACCTATTGTATTTTAACGAAGACTATGCTGTCTGAGCATAATAATGGGTAGTTTTAATTTTTATCAGTTGTAGGTAACTTATTATACAAATGCGTGTAAGACCTTAAATATTTTCTGAGTAACCAAGAGCATCAGCGTTGTGTGAAAACATTAATATGACAACTTATTTTACGAGTGTCGACAATCATATCCGAAATATCCATAAAAAAGGGCAAAGTCATAAAACGAGCATTAGTCCTTTCATGTTACTGCTGACGCGGCGGAATATTCTTGGCCAGACGAATAGACTTGTTATATTCGGACCACACATTTGCATAATATTGTCATTCTTATTACCAAAGTCGTAAGGCGTTTTTACCTCTATCATATTTTTATTGACACATAGCTTTTAGCGTACTATTAATATTCGCGACCGACGTATTAGAATTATATTTAAAAAATACCAATAGGCCCTTATAATATAGGTCTATATGTAAATAGAAAAATATAAGCGGTCCAGGCGGGGTCCGAACCCGCGATCTTTACCTTACAGGGGTAAAGATCGCGGGTTCGAATCCCGCCTGGATAGTTTCAATTTTGTCTATCTTAATCGATTTTAAATAGTTAGCATACTAAATGCTTAAAATGTCATTCATCATGTAAGTATTTTCGTTTATATACATTAATAATTACGGCAAACCATCCCACCGGCCACTAGTATGAATGAATACGTTGTCATTTTCGAATAAACTAGAAGTTTGATGAGACGTTATGCTAAATTATGTCCTGCTTAAATTATGAGTTACGACTCCCCGTTTATCATTATATAACAAAAGTTTACGTACGAAGTTAGTAAAAGACTTTTTTATGCATAAGTATTTCAGAAAGTCACGTATAAAGTCATGCTCACATTGTCGGCACACTTCCTATGAATATTAAATTTCTTACAACATTAGTGTGTAGACGCCTGTAATCTACGTCGAACACGCCGTGTGTGGCCTCAGTTACGCTGAACATGTAAATATTACGTCACACGATAACGATAAAAACCATGTATTTCACTTCGTTTTAAAAAAATATATACAGCTACTTACACTTCTGATAAGTACGTTTAAAGAGGAGTTTCCAGTGTCTGGCGGGAAATTATAACTAGATAAAACTAACTAGCAAAAGTTTTCCGTGTCGTTTGAATTTGTACAGGCACCCAATATTACGAAGTTTATGTCATAATAAAACCACTGTCAAACACTGACACTGCAAACAAAAACCAGAGAGACTTATTGATATACGATTAAATGAAAAAAGGTCAGTACATTTTTCATTTTCAATTTTCTATTTTCATTAAATGGCATCTTGTAGTATTACAAGATGCCATTTAATTTCTAATGTTAAAAACTTCAACGAGATTTTACTCTTTACGATAAAGAGTAAAATTAAATGTCATGTGTTGTAGTGTCTATGGCATCACTTTAGCATTGACATGACATAAAATTAGCAGAATCGGGACCCAGGTTGTAAGCTTCACTGGTTGAACAATCAATAAAATGATACGCGTACACAAAAACATGCACAAGTTTCATGATTTCAACTATTACGCTAGCTAAGAATTAAGAGAAATAGATTTACAGTTTTTCACAACAGTCTCTGGTTACTTTTCAATAACCACATTTTCTATTTTGTAACATTTGATTATGTTACACAGGAAAATTCTTTGATGTTTTTCATTCGTTTTTCATTGAAACGGGTTGCCGAAATTGTTTTACAAAATCAACAATTTTGATGTCAACTGTTCCTCAGTGTAAATTCAGATGTACACTGAGGAACGGTTGACATTAAAAATGTTTATTTGGATAAATAAATATATTTTCAACATTACTAACGTTACAGCATAGTTTCAGCCGTCAAAATGCTATTGCTATAATATGCGATACTGATTTTAAAGATATGAAAGTTTGTGGGAAGTTAGAAGCCGGTAAAAAACCGGCTTCACGTTTCATTTCGCGTAGGTGAAGCCGCGTGTAGCAGCTAGTCGATCAATAAGTTCTAACAAGTCTAGTTCACAATCATTACTGTATTTTGTTAATACAGTGATAAATTTGGATTTAAAATGATAAACAAATTAGACATGGCAGGACGGGTGTTGTCATTCTGGTATTCACTTAAATCCTTACAAACCAGTTACATCAAATAAGGGAATACATAAAGATTATGAGATAAAGCATATTTTAAATCTGATTACGAAATCTAATAACTATATTAGATGCATTAGATTAATTTTCACAAATTTTATGAACGATAACTTTTATCTTTATGAAATGAACTAGCTTTTTATGTACCTACGTAACTATTACTCGCCTTTATGCTGTCTTATGTACCTATTACTTAACGGACGTCCACGTAAGTGTTGGTTGTCTGAGACGAAGTAGGCTAGAAGTAGCCTATTTCCTTCTCCTGGTAACCACTAGAGCATTAATCACTAGATGTATCAGTGAGATGGTGAGGTTACTTTTGCCCTAAAGGTATTTAGGGCGCTCTATACACGCTAAAACCCATAGTTAGGTACATACTAAGTTAAACGACGACAATTCGTATTACGCTACGTCTAACTTTAACATTGAGTATTGCATACAAATGTCAGATTATATTTATGTCTTCGTGTATATTGCTGTTGGTCCGTCATCGCCGAATGTCATGTCGTAAAAGAACCAGGTTTATGCGGTATCGTCTCAAGGCAACCATGCATTATGTTGTGGTCAACGTGTTTTAATACCCTACTTAAAGACAGAAATAAATTTTAATAATATACGATGGTCTGTGTGGCGTAGCGGTAGAATATTCAACAGCTACATTGTGCGTTCGATTCCCATATTGATTGATTTTCTTACTTAATACCTAAATAAAGGTGTTGTTGCAATGAATTTTACCTTTACATGCTTCATCTTCACATATAAAGGTACATATATGCTTATTACTTTGGCAGTGTATTCAAAAAACTCAATCGCAGGTTGTTGGGTATATTCCTGAACTTCAATCAATGAAATCAATAAGCCCACCGCACTCCACTGCCGGACATAGGACTCCCCCAATGTGCGTCATTTTATCCGATCCTCTGCCTTCCGCAACTATCCTTTCTTCCTGAATCTAAGCGAGCTTATTACATTGAGGCTTGAAAAAGAGTGGTAAAAATTGTGTCGGTTCTTATGTTATTGTTTTTATTTATTTCTAATCATCCACCGAACCTGTAATATCAAATATTTTGACTATTGAATATTATGACGTCACAATAAATTATTTCGTAAAAGTTGCCTTGAAACTTATCGTTTTGACGTTTAGTAAAAAATAACTAATTTGACAGGTCAGTCAAATACCCAATTGAATAACAATTTCAATGAATCAAATATTTATGATGTTATTATTCATGAATTAGGTACTACTTAATGTGCGGTCCGATTGTTAAGCTCAAACAGGGTCATCCAATCATTATGCCTTATTGCGACCTTGATTAGCACCTTGACACTTTGATGTTTACACTGATTAACTTAACAATATAAAACTATTTAACAAAGCATGGACGCATAGGCCCCATCAAAGTATTTGGAACCTAAGCCAACCTCACGAACGCATCAATACTTAATAGTATCGCTCTCTTAAATACAAAGATGTTCCAAATCAGAACGTAAAATCATAGGAGATCAAACCCCAACTTTTAAAGTACAAGATTTGAATGCAACCGGGATTAACGCTGAAATGATGGTGAACCATTTAACAAAGAATATCATAAATTTCAACCATTTCAACCTATTCACAGCTAAGTGTTAAATACACAAAAAAGGGTTTTTACTCTTCCTAAAAACATTTTCTCGCCCTCTGTACAAACAATAGACTTTTCTAAAAGGAAACGTTTCCATTTGTATGAAATCCTTTTTTAGATTTCGCCACCACAAAAGGTGAAAAATTGAAGTGCTTATTTTCAAATACAGCTGAGATCCACTGCGTGGTTATGTTCACAAAGATTATGCCTCAGTTCAAAGACAAATCTACCAGAAAATATTCGTAATAAAGCCTTTGTTAGAAAACCTGCTAAGCGAGTTTTTAAAAATAAATTAACGTAAATATTTAAGCGTGTGTGCTAATACGTTCCAGAATATTAATATTATCAAAAAAACGAAGCACACGCGGAATTCTATTTCACACACCTCTGATTGATCATAATTGACACACAATGCATCACTGTCCTTTTCGATCATAAAAGCGATTAAAGTAATTTGATTTCTACCATAAAACACACAATTGTACGATATGGATTTAGCATTATATCTGCCAATAATATTGAGCTTTATATGTGAACTAATTAAAAGGCATTATAAATAGTATAATGTGTAAATTGATCATTGGTATGAAGGCAGTCTTTAGATCAGAATTCAAAAGACAAAATATGTTCCTTTCATAAGAATTTTCTCTTCAACAGAAGCCACATAAAAGTTATGTTTGGGGAGGCTATAATAATATGGAAATATTAAAATTATAGGCATCCACACTGGCTTCTTGTACATTTATTGAACTTTTATAGAGTTGCCAACGTCGCCAACTCGTCAGAATATTAATGGCACGTAATATGTTCTGAATACTTGTTACAACTTTTCCCATTACGCTGTTCAGATTTACACCGGAAAAAAATGTATTTGACGAAGAAAGGCGCTTCAGTGAAACTCAATGAAAGTTTGTCGTGTAACGTGCATGCAAATCGACTTACTGCTAATTTGTTTATATATAAAAACCTTTTATATTTAGGTACATATTTTGTGGACTGCGGAACAATATTGATAAAATCTCGTCTATGTATTTTAGTAGCTCCCTAATTGGTTTCGGTCTCGTGTCTCCCCTGATATTCCCTATAAGGGAGACATCAGAACTTACTATTAAAATTCCTACTTGACTTTCGCGAATTACTTGACATGTTATTTTTTCTTTTAAGCTTTTAATGTAAACGCTTGACATTTACGAGACATTGGTGACACTACAAATGAGTTCTTTAAAAAAGTTAACATTAAAAAAAAGAATAAACCTTTTTTGGCAATTTTTTCAACAGGATAAGACGAAGTCAATCAAGTTCACTATTATTCCATTTGCATTTTTAACCAAGATTCGTTGTGTTTATCAGAAAGTTCACGGAGGCCTATAAGCAATGTTTATATCACTTGGCAGTAGATAACCCAAACCTGAAGTTTTAGTTGACGCTAAATGAAAAAAAAAAATCTACAACGGCCTACCGAATGATAACTACATATACTATATTGATAATTACCTGGTGCCCGCGACTCTGTTGCTGCAAGGAATTCTGATCCCGATCCCGAGAACCATTTAGTCGTTTGAGCGTGATTAAGCAAGAAACACTCAAACATCTTCACAAGCTTGCACTTTTATAATATTACTAGAATACCTAGTAGGATTAAGCATTCGTGATATTGGTGTAGTCAGTTGTGGTAGTCTTGCTTCATCGCATAATAGCCTTGTTCCTGTGAGGGTATCTAGTTAAATTGTGCTAGCTACGTTAATAGGTTTGTCAGCGGCGTCGGATGTATAAAATGGGATGATAACACGTGAAACACTACCCGGAGAAGTACTACATCGCACCGCATATTTTTTTATGAGTATTATACTCAAGAATTGTTTGTTTTGATACATTTGTTTTCATTACTTGGAATATTTAAACCTTCGTTTACACTCTCGTCATATTGTTTCATATTAGTGTTCATATAGTAGGTACAATTTGTTATTTTATCGTCTTGGCCCTATCCCAAATGAAATGGGGCTGACTGGTAAACTCGCCCACTGTACATAATTATTCGTGTTTGCAACGAAGGGCCTTACTCTGACCTTGAATAGTCTACGAGGCACATGTAGAACATTATTTTTATTACTAACTAAAGATGACGAAGTTTGAGGTTTGAAGTATAACTCTCTTAGGGTCTATTCAGAATTTTTTCTTGGTATGCACCTACATTACTTACTACTAATATAATTTATTACTTCAGTATCAAAATAATCGGGCAATTAGCCATGTAGCATTGTTTCGAGTTTTCGATATTTCCTCCGTGATTATGGTCCTTGCAATCGCGCCGAAATATCGGAAACCCAAAACAATGCAACGTGGTAAATCTCCCGATTATTTTGGTACTGATGTGAATGACCATGATAGTTTAGTTACCAATTTATTACTGTTGTATAACTGACTAAATTGGTATTAAAAATTCTAAATGATTTATTCTCTAAATGATTTATTCTCTGAATGATTTATTCTTTACTCATTGGAAGATTATGACAACTAACTTACCAAATTAACCTTTCATGACAGAAGTGAAATAATAGGCTACACTTATTCAGTTTGATTTATAATTTATTTTGATGTTTAATTTATTTGGAAGTGTGATTTGAAATATATTTTCTTTGTAATTGTTATACAAATATACATTTATTTAGTTCCTCCTGTATCGATTTCAATGAATCTTTTTGTGCTCCGATTGAATCTATTGACAAACTGTTTAATTTCAATGTGTAAAATTTACGTTACTTTTGACAATATCAAGTACAATCCAGGGACTTGATTCAGTAAAATGAAACAAAACTTACTAATATTTATAAAATTAATATTTCAAACTTTTATTGAAAACTAAATTATGACTGATTTTGAAGGTTCAATAACCTCACGAATACGTAAATACGTTTTATTTAGATAGATGATACAGAATATCAAAGTCTTTTTTTTCTTTTTCTTTCTAATCGGTATCACACGTTTTAAAAACAAGGTGTTACTGAGTCAGACCCCTGTTTACAATTAAGTTTGGAGGGTGGTTGCTAAACTTATTAATATGTACATTCCTATAAAAATTCATAAAATGCGAACGCGAGGCCGTAGTCGATAATGCACTTATAAGTCTGTCCCGCCTCTACAGGCAGACAAAAGCTTCAGTCTACCTTAAAAGCCCCATTGTAACTACCATCATTGTTTGCTTCGAGTTCACTAAAAGCTCTGTGGTAATCGACGGCTTGTCTAACCTTTTGCTACTTACCGTTTATAAAATGTTAAAACTGTTAAGTATAGTTTAATAAAAACATAACATAAACTCACGCCTATATCCCCGAAGGGGTAGGCAGAGGTGCTAGCACCCATATTTCGCCAGTTTATGTATAGGTTCCAATGTAATAGGTGGCGAGCCTATTGCCATTAATCAGGCACTTATAAACCTGTTATCAATACACACATAACTTCGAAAAGCATCGAAAAGTCATTGGTGTTTGCCATGGTAAAACTTGGGATTGAACCCGAGACCTCGCCTCAGCAGTCCATTACCCATACCACTAGGCTACCGCGGCTTCGGATTCTTTTCAATATAATTATACATACATACATATAAGCACGCCTTTATACCCCGAGGGTTAGGTAGAGGTAAATTAACACCCACATTTCACTTTGTACGACGCGGCATGGGAAGAGATGGGGTGGTCAAATTTTACTCTGCCGGGAACCACGCGGCTTATATAATTATGTGCCTTTTTTTATTTTTTTACGTGCGCAAAATCCCCACGGATACCTCCCCACCGGAGCCAGTGGAGGAGGTTATGTCGGACTCGAACCGACTAAAACGCACGCCGCCTGTGGGTCGCTTTGGTTGCCGAAGGTGAGGTTGACAGGCATATCCCTCGCACCCCGGCCGACCCAGGGCCATCTCTCACGATCTGGCCCTCTTCTCGGGTGTGGACACTACAGAGTCCCCAACTCGTCCCCGGAAACGGGGAGGCGCGCCAGGCGCGCCACCGCCGCGGCCTGCTTCTGCCAGGGTGACAGGCGGCTCCACCTGTCACCCCCAGGCCGGCGCTCATGGGGGGCGGAGGTCGTTCATCGACCTCCGACGCCCGAGTTGCCTTCGTACGCGGGCTTGCGATCCTTCGCCGCTCCCGCTGCCGCTCCCGCCCCGCCTCCTCCTTCACGAGCATTACTTGCTCGCAGAAGGAGGCGCCGGCTGCCCACGCATCCGCGCAGCGAACCATTGCCGCGACCAAGGTGGAGAGCGTGAGAACCCTCACTCCCAGGGCCGCCACAAGCTCCCGCCTCGGCGTCTCCCACGCCGGACACTCGGTGAGCGTGTGCGGACCTGAGTCCTCGCTCGCGTCGCAGTGATGGCACTCGGACATTGGCTCTTTCTGCATCCGACGCAGATACTTTCCGAAGCATCCGTGCTCGGTGATCATCTGCGTCAGACGGTACGAGAAGCTGCCGTGTGGCCTCTCTAGCCACTCCCCCATGATGGGTCTTACCGCCGCTACTACGGCGTGCCCTAATTATGTGCCTACTATTCTGGTTTAATCGGGACACATTTCACAGACTTGCTTGTTTCGTATTGTATTATAAGCTCGCATCTAGTTATGATAGCATAGGTTTACTATTGTTTGACAGCCTCTTTGGCGTTGTGACAGCGCACGCGTCCGCTACGTAGGAGGCGTGTGTTCGATTTCCACTCAATGCAAATATTTGTATGCAAGAATATGAGTATTTGCATTGGTCTGTCCGTGCCTCGGAGAGTACGTTAACCCGTCGGCCTCAGTTGCCATACGAACATCTATGGCAGACGTAAGGGTAGTTGGAGTCCTAAAAGTCTAACAACTGGTCTAGCTGCAATACTTCGATATCGCCTTTAGGTTGTGGTGGTCAGACGGCAGTCACTTCACGAAAAATATCGAAGTTCAGCCAAATCCGCAGTAAGTCTGGTAAATCGGACCCCAGACTCTCAGATGAAAGCTTCGGATGCGACTAGGATTAACGCTAAGATCACGAAGAAGAAGGTTTACAATGCCAGATAGTGTGAGTGACAATTTTTATTGTTAGTTATTTGATAAAGTGAAAAGTAATCAGTTATCTACATGGTCAAAATTTAAAAGTTTCTTACAGTTTACTTATTAAAATGTACTAAAAAGGCGTATTACTTAGGTTTACACGTAATAATTATATAGATAGAATTAGTAAATTAGAATATTATAGTAAATTAGATAGTAATGTGCCGAAAACATAATCAGTCAGATTATAATAGGTATACCTAATTAATATATGTTACGAATATTACCTACGCACAAAATGGTAGCATATATTTCAAATCCATAATAACAGTCATTGGTACTGTTTAATATAATTCTGTAGAAACACAATTTCAATTATAACCGAATGGAATTGCCTATATTAAATTTTATCAGCATCATTGGTAAAATAAATGCCGAAGCCGTCGGCATTTATGATTGTTTTCTGTTACTTTTATGTTTTGGAGGCGTACACAATTTAGTTCACGATATCAGTACTCTGAATGGCGGCGATAAAAATAGCGAACACATGTGCGTACACCGCCAGATGCCCTGCCCTGCGACCTTACCTCGGCCCGTTTTATATTGCTACACATTTTATGCAGAACGACGCTCACTATAAAATATTGGCAGCTTTTCTCTATTTTTCTCACTACATTAACATTTATTGCGAGGCAAAGTATCTATTGTCTCATTCTGACGTACCATAACCTCGAACGGCTGTGATACACAAATACTGTTTGAAACAATAAACCTCTAATGTCAAACCTTCTGATTGATTGAGCGTTACTTAACCCGTCGCCAGTTATAATAATCTGCTTCCGGAATATAGAATAAATGATAGTGCAGGTGGAGTGGTCGCCTCTATAAAGACGTTTCCTTTCGAAACCACACAGCAAACATCAAAGTGCACTAAGTCTAATTAGACTTACCATAACGGAAAACTGCCGGTAGATATTTATGTCATGTTAACTTAATGTATTGATTTTATGCATACTCTATACAATATGGCATAGGGATGAAGTTCTTCACTTCTTATCAAATGTATTTTTTTCTGATGTTGGATTTATCAACAGTTTTTTGTCAAACCCAAAATCTGCTATTGTCCAAAAATTATGTAGTCTAGTGGCTCCTAATGACTTTCTTTCGTAGTACCGGGTTATATAATATAGTATAATTATATTATAGTATATTATATAAGTAGTAGTGGCTATTTCAGCTTAAGTTACAATGGAGCTGACGTGGGCAAAAACAACTTTAAAACAACAAATAAAAAAAATCAAATGTATTTAGAAAAGAGGCCATGTGCAAATAATTGAAAATGTTTGAAATATTAGACAAATTGAGTCTAATTAGAATTTAGTAACTCTAACGTCAACTCGTGTGTCATGTCAATTAGTCGTGTCTGTACATTGGGATAATAATAAAAAGGGATTACGTTATTCCTATTTATTGCCTTTTTTTGGAATTTTTGTCTGCTTGTCTGCTTATTCGAGCTTGACGCAAAAACTACAGAATACATTTTGGTGCGGTGTTTATAACTAAGTTCTTAACCAGACATAAATTCTGCCATATATTTGATTGCAAATAGTTAAGTAGAACCGGCGATAGGTATTGACCAAAAGTTATGGTAATCGACATCCACGCGAGCGGAGCCTCGGGGATTAGCTAGTAATATTATATTGCTGTCACCAATTTGGCACTGATCACTTAGCCGTATTAAGACTGATTTATACTAAGTAAATAAAAATATATATGTAAACTAAAACGAGTGAATTAGCTTTCCAACAGAATATCTCCTGTCTTGTTTAGCGGCATAGAAACAAACATGAAAAACCATTTCTTTTGCTAACTCCTGTGTCGAATTTTGAATATCGATGAGCTTTTGATACCTATCCTGATATCTATGAATGATAATTGAGTTGTCCCCCATTTGGGTGGCTTGTTAATTATTCATCAGCGTGGAATATTGAATGGACATTCATTCGTGTGCAACATTTTGGTTTTACTCATGCAGATGACAACAAAATATCGTTCAGTCATTTAGAAGATTCATTTTCGATACCAAAACATAAATTTACCCTTTGTATGTGTTAGTACCGTATACAATTACCTAAGTAACATTTATACGTCATTTCATAAACTGCGAAGAAAACGTATGACAGCCCTACATATCACTGAAAGAAAATACAGCCATGATTAAAGTATTCACAGTCGACGGCGTGATTATTTATACGTTCATTCATCACATTTTTCTTTCTTATCCCAGTCTATGGTGATGTGTTTATACCAAAGAACGTTCCACCCGAATATAACATTTCGATCAAGGCAAATAAAGTTCAGTTTACTATAAATTTATACCACATACGATGTTTTGTCTTTTACTGATTTATAAAATTTGTGTATCAGTTTCTATTCCGGTTTGATTATGTAGAATCATATTTATATATTACTTTCGTAATATGACAACTATGATTTATACCGTATGCCACTGTAATTGTGATACATACTTCACTTAGTATACACCATAATTTCATAAATAGAAAGTACATTTAAGAGATTTAATTTCATAAAATACGGGCAATGTTTATCATTATTAAAACGTTTTGTATTTTATTCATATACTATTTTTTCCGTAGATAGACTACCACTTATTATGCTTCTTCAAGTGTGTCAGATAAACCGAATGACGAATCGAATCTGACATCCAAAGATATGAAACCTGTGAAATGCTCTTCATCTATATTTGTGAAAAGACATAAAAACGACATTTTTGCACTTATTTTTGATGTAAACAACTTGTAGACTAAAACTTCAAAACTAAAATGGCTCAAATAAAAAGGTTAAAACAATTCTGCAACAGTTAAAAATAGAATAAATTTAGGCCGAAGATATTGGAATATATTGTTTTTTTTTTATATTGCCCATAAAAGCAAACGATGTCTCAGGCGTTAGAATTATTGCCAAGAGAGTCAGCTATCGATATCCTCTTATCGCATAGCTATCCATCTCAATACCTGACACGAGCGATACCGAATTGCGACAGCAGCTCTGTCTATTATTGAAGCCTATTTTATTTTATACAGATGTGTGTAACGTATTTTATTCAGTATTCAAATAAGATAAACGACGATTGAATGGGTTCAACTTCATATTCTGTTCTCCGTGGTTCAACTGTATAGCTTTACACTTATCTAGATTTCCACAAGAACTTATATGTAACTCACTTTCAAAATGTAAGCTCTAATAATGTGATTTACCTGCTTTTTTAGTTCGTTAGCTTGCAAAAAGTTTAGAAGCTATCTCTCTGAAAATATATGCAGTGACTACAAGTACGAAATTCCATAGGCGATGCAAAATTTAAGTTCGTTATTTTTGTCCATATTAAAATACAACAATACAAACTAAAAATGATCTAACTAAAAACAGCACAGTAATAATTACAAATAACAGATACAACTCCAACTCCGCACCAAAGTGGAAGACAATTGTGCCAATCTAACAGCGAAAAGAAAACTAAATATTAATTTGGGAAGCATAAAAAAATTATCCATTCCTGATACTTTTTTTGACTGAATGTACATATAATTATGAAAACTAGGGTATTAGTAGACTTTAGCTGTAACAGTAATTAATCTCGTGCAATCTATAACATAATCAGACAAGAGTGACAAGTGACAATATCAAACTTAAAGTACTGCCTAAGGTGAGCTTAAACTTAGTTACAAATCATCATCATCTTGTATAGTTTAGCTAAACTGCGTAGCTATCTAAACTTGATTAGACCGTGATAAGAACTCAACAAGTTAACAAGTGTTTTGAGCTCATTTGCAAAGCCATCTATTCCAGTTGGCAAGACCTAGTGCCTGTCATGGTCGGTCAGAAACCTTAAAAATTCTAACTAGTCTAAAGTCAAAGTACCGATATCTTCAATATTTGGATAGTAGAGGTCAGGCTGTCGTTCCGTGTAGGTACTTACTTAATAGCGGTAATCAGCCGCACCAGGTTGACTAAATGTCATCGTAGCACCGCTGACATTTCGTAAAAATATCATCGTTATATCTACGTCATTTTCTGTTTCTTGAAAAACGACTGGTGTGAAGATATTTTCATGATATTTCTCAAAAACTTCTTTCTTTTACGGAGATTTTTGTGTTGTTTGTGTATGAATTGTTGTTTTGAGTTGATTGACATTTTGTGTTGTTTATGTTGTGATTATTGTTTCAAATTGTGTTATTTTAATATACTTTAATAATTACTCTTTATTTATTTATTACACATGATCACGATATCGAAGCATTGCAGCTAGACCAGCTGATGGACTTTTAAGACTCCAACTACGCGTAACTACTGCCATAGATGTTGGTATAGCATCCGGGACGGACAGCTAGTCGCTTAACGTGCTCTCCGAAGCAGGACCAGACCAATGCAAATACCTATTTTCGTGCATACAGATATTTGCATTGAGCGGGGATCGAACCTGCGCCTCCTAGGTAGCGGCCGCGTTCACACAACAGAGGCAGTCAAATTTGTGTATTTGATACTTATTTAAAATAAAATAGAGTTGTCACCCATGCGAAGTTCCAAATAAATTCTAACTAAAGCTCAATCACGATCACGAAGAAAAGCTGTATCTAAGAATAAAACTGTAAATGACAAAAAGTTGCAAGTAATAAAAAACTTGAAAAGTTTTCATTAACCCTCAAACATACATTACATTCTGAGTACACAAATAATATCGAGCAATAATAATAGATTATTACAAATCGTATATCACTGTACATGTATATCTAGGCATCGTCAAGAGTCATTATGAGAGCCGACAGACAGAAATAGCGGTCTCTATTTGAGAGCCGCAGATGTGTGTCAACACCAAAGTTATTTTAACTATCTATATTATTCAAAATACAAATTAAGGGCTCGATGTTTTTTGTGTAACTACAAACTATTTTACTACATTCTTAACATTTTACTGGGCAATATTAATTAGAGAATAATGCTATCGAATGGTACCTAACAAACATCGTGTTCATGGCAGATAATTAGGCATAAGTTATTAACTGTTTATTAAATTAATAATAATTGGTCCATTGTACATTGAACGAATAAATTTTGAAGGGTTACCGAGGTCACCGATGGGCTACCGGCTAGGTAATTGTAATTAAATTCAATTACGTTCACTTAACTGCCAATACATTGATCATTTTCATTAGAAACTAGCGGTTCGAGCCCAGCGTCACTTACCCGTTTGGCAATTTTGTTGAAATTTTCTTACCTTATCTACCTACCTAAACATTATCCTGACGAACTGTATGTTTATAATCCTGAATTATAAACATACAAAGCCAGATTGATCGATCCGTTCTCAACTTTTACAAGGAGGTAGGACACGGCGGTATTTCCGCCCAATTGAGCAGTCCGACTGGGGAAGTACCTCCGCCCTACAGAATACCGCGGCTATAATAACTTCGTGTTGTGTTCCCAGCGGTGAATAGGGTAGCTAGAGCTCACTGGAGACTTTGTGCTGTCAGCGGAAGACTATGGGCTTGTCCTGCTTTGTCTTCTATTGACGGTACAGAAACTCTGTACTTACAGGGTTGGCAGCGCGACTGTGACTCCTCTGGTGTTACAAACGTCCATAGGCCACGGTAACCACTTTCCATCAGGTGGGCCGTGTGCTTGTCTGCCAACTAAGTGGTATAAAAAAATACTTTTGCACTTAGTAGTAACCATAATAGCGATTCATATTTACTTATACAGACTAACTATTGCCCGCGTGCAAACCAGGCCTGGGGGTGACGGGTGGAGCCGCCTGTCACCCTGGCAGAAGCAGGCCGCGGCAGCGGCGTGCATCGCGCGCCTCCCCATTTCCGGGGACGAGTTGGAGACTCTGTGGTCCTCACACCCGAGGAGAGGGGGCTAGATCGAGAGAAATGGCCCTGTGTCGGCCGGGTGCGAGGAATATGCCTGTTAACCTCACCTCCGGCGACCAAAAACGACCCACAGGCGTCGTGCGTTTTGGTCGGTTCGAGTCCGACATAACCTCTCCCACCGGCTCCGGTAGGGGGGTATCCGTGAGGATTTTAAGCATATAAAAAACAAAAAGCATACATGCAATTATCCCTTCAAATACACTAGCGCTACGCTAGTAGCGTAGCAAAAACTTTCTATATTTAGTATCGCACAACATTAAAAGGACAACCGGAGCAGTATTCATTTATTTACATGTTACAATAATATACCTAATTATTCAATGTATTCATCGCTCAGCAGCATAACAAATCAACACGGCTCTGTAACCAATCGTTTTTGCTATGGAAATTGAAACCACGCGCGGGTAAATACGCCAATCAATGATTAAATGCGATACATTAGTCGACCAGAAACATTGACAGTTCAATTCGATAGATACCAACACCAGCCAATACATTACGTTACACTAGTGCAACTACACAGTCACACACTCACACCGCATCGCATTGTTTGGCTTACTACCTTCAATATTCCCTACGATAACGAGCCTTTGCTTATATTACACTACATTATCTGACCAGTTATTTTTCCATTAACTGATTCCCTTAATGTGATCTATAAATTTAACCCTCCGTCACAGTTATACGAATCAAGTTCACGAGTGTCGCATAAATTAAATTACCTTGTAAGAGACGATACATCTTTTAACCTTCTAATATATATCGTAAATGAAAAACGCATAGCTAGTTTTTTATAACTTGTTTTATATGCTGGCCACATTACACGTTATAAATTCATTCATTCATCTGATGTTCGCTTGGGGTGAATTTCCCAACTCCAGAATAACATCCTACGTCTTTGATTCCAGGGGTCTTAATTGTTTGCTCAGTGAGAACATTAATTAGGAAATGGAGTCAATGCACATTCGTTATATATAATTTTAATATATCAAACTGTGTGCTCCCTTCCATTCATTTCATTTAATAACTCGATAACTACTTAAGCTCTGCTAGCACCTCTGCCTACCCCTTGGGGATATGGGCGTGAGTTTATGTTATGTTATAACTACTTAAATATTACCTCAATGTATTAATGACAAAAAATATTGACATTCAATTTAATTAATTTCTTAGATAAATAAATTGCTTGTTACCTGGAAAAGTAATCGTGAGATTGCTTCCGATCCTATGCCTGATACATGAAGCTTAGTACCTGTCATAGCGTAGACATGAGACAAATGGATTAGAGCAGACGGGCAATATGAGATGGTATCACGTAGGTCTACGTGTACATGAGTCACGTCGGTGTGTCAACAAATGAGCGTCACACCAGAGGTCACAACACCTGAACACTTGGCAATGTGACAAGTTGCATAACCAACGTTAGCCGCGCAAACAGGAAACACGACTATTTAAGTAACCATTATAAAGTTCATAAGAATAAATGAACGTCTCTCCACAACACATTGATTCATTCTTTTTTTTTTTTTTCAGGTAAGTTCAACACTAATTCTTTATATAAATGTTATCTGGAGTCGGAAGACAAAGGGTTAAGTAAGTAAAAGATAGAGAGAATTGATTACCTGACCTTACTGTAAGTAGTCATTTAAAGGAACTAACAGTCTTTGAGTGTGTCACAACTCATGGTGATATCATACGCCGACGTTCGACGGCTGTACAATGATATTGACATACTTTACCGTTGTAAATTTTACGAGAACACAAGCAGTAAAATATAACAAGTTCAGCTGGTGAACAATTCCCGAATACTGCATAATATTTTGACTTAATGAAGGATAACGTACCTATATTAAAAAGCCCACAATAAACTTATGTTACCCTATACCAAAAAAATGACAACAAAAGAAAAAAAGTATAAATAAATATGTCTTGTCTATAGTTCAAAATAAAAGATATATTTAACTACTTATAGATAGATAGCAAACTAGGGTGTGTAGGGATCTACCCAGATCTTCAGGGCCCCTGCTATTTGACGATTCAGAATACAGCCCTTCCTTTCGGGGTGATTCTCTTGTGTCCTTCTTCCTACGGTCCTTTAAGCGGAATCTAAAAAGCATCTGATGAGGTTGTCAAACTGAGAACCTTTAATGGCGGCTCATTGTGTTTTTATCTGCAATGGTTACGTCACTCCTAGGACTTAACTTTTAGCATATTATATGTTAACATCGAGAGAGGTCATATTCACACGCCCTATACATATAAAAATATGCCCAATGGTAATTTAACATAAACTTCTTAGAATTAGTATATTCTAAGACCTGTAACCTTCCAATATAAACTTAGAATTAAAGACATTGCAGCTCTTTGGCTGGAAATCTTTTCACTATTTTAATTAATACAGAGAAAACCGCTTTGACTCTTTATAAAGTCAATATTAACTTAACCTTTTACGTAGCCAATGGCTACTTACTGGGTCCTCTTTGAATAGCGAGAAAGTGAATCTATTATATAGTATGTAAATGGCATGGAATAAAGCTTTAATACCCTTCTAAGGTTATAAAACATTTACATTATATAGCAATACATCTAGGTATTTATACTAGATGATTAAAAACACCCAACCTTTTTGAAGCAATTGAATATTGCGAGTACTCGGTAAAATATGTATTAAATTTTGTACTCCACTAAGCCAAATCGGCCTTGATTCATTACGTATGTACAAGGCGATTTTTACTTAATATGTAGAGAAAAAGGCCTGCAAATAAAATAAGTAAATGTATTAGGTTCGTTAATACGAGGCGCAGAGTTAGGACAGGGGGGCGTGGCCGGGAAACGCGTATCGTATTGCTGGACACAATGAAACATCGGTGTATCCAGGGTTTTTGGCTCCTTCATTTAAGTAATGACCTTATTAGCATCCCTTAGATCGCAATCATTTTACATTTCCATCAAGTTTGTGGCAAAACAGTTTACAAACGTTGATATTTAAAAACCATTTGTTTTAAAAAAAATAGGTAGCCTAGTGCTATGGATAATGGACTACTGAGACGAGGTCTCGGGTTCGATCTCAGGTTTACCATGGCACACACCAATGACTTTTCGATGCTTTTCGAAGTTGTGTGTATTTATCGCAGGTTTATAAGTGCCCGGTTAATGGCAATAGGCTCGCCACCTATTACATTGGGACCTAAACATAAACTGGCGAAATGTGGGTGCTAGCACCTCTGCCTACCCCTTCGGGTATATAGGCGTGAGTTTATGTTATGTTATGGATAATAAAGTGAAGATGACTCAGTCGGGCTTTAATATGGGTATCAAATCTTAAATTGCTGAATGTGCTCAAGGAACAGCACGAGATTGCAAGATGTATTAGCTCATAAAGAAGTGAATTCACGAGCCCTATATCTTGCTATCATAGATATACATTAACTAGCTGCACACCATGATGTCTCTCGAGAGAACTTTGTTAAAAATGATTATTTTACCATATAAACTCACAACCCCTAATTTGCCCGCTAAGCAATACAATTTTACATACTCCACTACAATATAAAACTTAACAACTGCCCAAATTTAAATAAATCTATATAAGTGTTACAAAACTTTAACTAATAAAAAATTAAAATAATTAAATGGCGATACAGGGTATTCAAATTTAATTTTATCAAGTCCAAATATGATATACTTCGGTGTAGGTATGTGGTATTCAATATTGGATTTTAATATCACCGAGAGTCCGTTCGATGACTAGATTGTTATCGTATGAATACCCGTACGATGGAAATGAGAGGGCCCGATATTGGGCGGCGAAAAACATGTTGGCATCCGACCTTTACTGATTTAATATTATGTTTGGTTGAATTCTATACATAGCGATATTGGTAAGTAAACAACTTATAGACATATAATAGACATATTTATAACCCGTGATGTGGAACCCTCTACCTCACAGTGGCAGGGTATGACGCAATTTTATCGCAGTCCAATCGATTAGAACCACACGTGTCTGATATTTTCGAACGGACACCAAAAGGTGGTATTACCGAGAAGCGAAATGTCCATACATTCTCGACAGGTCTTGGACATGGCTATCGGGCTAATACAGCTCGTGTACTTAACCGCTTAGTCGTCTGCCCGACCGTCCTTGGAAAGACTTCTTATTAACACATATTATGTGTACACATTATAGTTTCAGTTTCTTAATTGGGTAAAAGGGCGAGCGCCGGCACGAATGGATAGTATCATGTTTTGTGGTTTCATGAGTAGCGCTACTTCGTAAACGATAGTCAACTAAAACAATAAAATGTACCGGCAACAAAATTGTTAGTTTTAATCTGCCGTATAAAGCTCCCTGCATCTCGAGCTACTGGTTTGTAGCCTTTGATGCTTGACCATCTAACTCACTATAAATAGAATAGAAATACACATACATTTACCAATGGTTACATTGTTTTTAGTACGTCCGAATGCTATAAATGCGACGCGAGCAAGGACTCGTGACTGCACATGCTCACAGAGTTCCTGGCGTGGGAGACACCGAAACGGGTGGTGGTGGCGGCCCTGGAAGTGGGAGTTCTCAAGTTCACCACCTTGCTCGCGCCGATAGTTCACTCCCTGGAAGCGTAGGCTGCCGGAGCCTCCTTCTGCGAGCAAGTAATACTAAAATTCACGAGCATTACTTGCTCGCAGAAGGAGACGGCGGCGGCGCGCGGCGGAGCGCTAGCGAAGAGAATCACAAACCGCCCTCAGGGCGTCGGAGGTCGCATAATGATCTCCGTCCTCCATGAGGGAGACAGGAGGCTCCACTCGTCCCGCGCATGGAGGAGGAGGAGCCAGATCTATAAAAATGTCCCTGGTTCGGCCGGGTGTGAGGGATATTCCTGCCAATCGTTCCTGCCAGAACGTAGCACCATCAAATATGAAAAATATTTAAATTATTCCTAGTACCGATATTAAGTTTTACCTCAGTACAAAATATTATAATAAATTAATTTTAATAATTTTTATATATGTACCTACTTTAGGCTATTGTACAATACATAACGAAATCTGGGTGGGTGTATTTAGGTATTAATGTATTAATGTTAGGTTGTATTCAAGTATTTCTTTTATATCTAGTTATTTATTTAGGGTACCTTATTTTCCAGACAGAGGTTTCATTACATGCTGTGCTAGATAGTTAGCTGATGTTAACATAACATAAACTCACGCCTACATCCCCGTAGGGGTAGACAGAGGTGCTAGCACCCACAGTTCGCCAGTTTATGTATAGGTCCCTATGTGGTGAGCCTATTGCCATTAACCGGGCACTTATAAACCTGCGATAATAATAGCTGATATTAATAATGCGCTATATAAAATCTACATATATAAAAGCGAAACTACTTAGCACAAACAGAACTACTTAGCTTAACCATCCAAATCTGTTCAGATTAAATCATGTTGATTGCATACTAATGTTATTTTATTCTTTGCTTCATATATAGTCATCTACACAACACATAGATATCATCAAGCGAGACTGGAATAATATATCATTTCGTTTGTATTCACCAGCCGTAACATTCACAAATTTTAATGAATACCATGTAATATAACCCAACGTGTTCGGATCGCGGCAATGAATCTACGAGTTACTTCGGAGCTCATGGAGTGTAGTTAAAACTTCAGCCAGGGATGTTTGAAACGTGGCCAATTCACCTAATATTAGTTATCGTTTAGACTTGTTCCCCTGCCTTACCTGCCAAGAATATGATGATATCAATACATCTATTTTACGTAGGTATATACAGTATTTTAGCTGTTACTAGGTGAGGTAAACTCATGCTTATTTATGCCGCAGATATTCGAAATTACTAGTATTCCTCCTAATCTTTCTAGGAAAGCTAAATTGTTTGTGTTAGGTTGGCTCACGTAGGTAGTGTAATGCCAGGATTCGAACTCGGAACCTCTTATCATAAGGCTGAATTCTTAATCATTTAGATACGGACGAGGTTAAGTAAACTATCGTTTATCCAGAGATTTCCATATTTAAAAAAATGCCTGAATTGTGACAAATCTCTATACATAGAGAAGAGCTTGTATACAGTAGTAGTAGGACAGTTTATATTTTGTATAAGGTGAAATACTCCAATAATAAAACCATTTTACATCAAGTACCTACTCACAATGAAGACTACAAAAAAGCCTCATGCATTATAACCTGTATACGAGTTTTTATATTTTTGGATAATAGGGTGATACGAATATTACCCGGGTTAATAAAATATGATACAGGCACAGCTGAACCAGGTATGGCTGCCGCTAGTACGGCCACTCCACACAAGAACGGAGCATATTGCTGCTTAATGTCATTCACATTTAGCTTGAGAAATACCACGCCCTTTGTAAATGGCCCTGTTCAGGTTTCATACCCGTATTGTGTCCATTTAGATACCTAGTCGGCATTACTGATATTTGTTTAAGGTAATACAAAATTATGGTAGTAAAATATAATATCTATTTACTAGCTGTTGCCCGCAGTTCTGCTCGCGTGAAACACTGCTGTCATATTGAAAGACTCAGTGAGTATTCAGGTGGTTACTGTTAGCAGAGGAATTGAGTTAGAACCACGTTACCTGTTAGAAGAAAAAAACGCATAGATGTGTATAACTTTTAAATTATTACAAAATTGTACATTTAAATAATTAAGAACACAAGTGCAGTGATTTACACGTATCAGCTCGTAGAGCTGCTAGTGTATCAAATAATAATAATCGAACAGATGAACCTACATACATAGCCTATCAAAATCATAACCCTCCTTTGGCTTCGCCGTGTACGGGTAAAAAGTAACTGAATTATCTCTATTACTGATTTAATTTAATTTAATTAAAAACGCACGTACTGTTATATACTTTTCTGTTGTAGTCGGTATCAAGTTAAGATCAAACCCTTGGAGTAGCAGTCCACAGTTGCACCGCATCGTAGGTGGGTCTCCACGCGCAAGCAAAGAATAATATCGTGATAGTAAAGTGACACAATCCAAACGGGCAACACGTCTAGATTGACGTTATTGTCAGACGACTTGATAGATAATAACTGATTTAACTGGACTAATAGTCCAGTGTTTAGCAAGTGCACCAACAAGCAGATGGGGTTGGATAGAGCCCCGAAGGTCTTGGTAGAGCCCTGCACACCCACTCATTTCATGATGCCATTTGTTTACACTTGAAACTGTAACATCATTATTATACACTTATGCAGATACTGTAAAGCAATTAAATATTTATTTATTCATTTACCAAGTTCAGTTTGTAAATACGGAAGTAGGTCAGTTGGAAGCACGAATGATCCGGTAAACAGACTGGTCCGTAACGAGAAAAGTTAGAAGAAGAGTTAGTTGTGCCAATATTCCATTAATCTTAACTTTTTTATAGAGGACACGTCAATTAAACTTCACCCCGCCAGATGGTAAGCTGAAGGCAAACTTAATGGTGCGACAAAGAAAAGAGTCTAAGAAACGCTTGGTTCTTGATCGGATATCCTGCACGGTATGCGTGTGACATCTAAGCCCTGCACGTGTTGTCCTGTGTAGGAAAGGAGAGGGTGGAATTGCAGATCTTATATAATCAAAAACGGCTTTGCTTGCACTGAAGAAACTCGATGGATATTTCCGATAAAAATGTCTCACATTTTGACATTTTGTACAAAATCGCAACGCTAATAATGTGTAATAAGGTGGCAGGGCAGATAAGACAATTTAGTATTCTTGAGAATTACCTATTTCGTTGCAAAGACAATTAGTAGTCTTTCTCCGACTGCACGTCGACATTCCCAAGACCAAACACAACAACGGTAACTATAGATGCTCCATATAATAGCAAGTTAAACAGAATTCCACGAAACAAAAAAGTTTAAAACTGAATTAAGGGATGAGTTAGTGTGCAGCATGTGGGGCCGACGTTGCGGCTGTGATTTGAATCAGTAATGCAAAAGCCACAGATAATAAACCTACTTCGTGGAATACGTCTTCACATTCGTGATGTGTTTGTCAGGCTATTCCCTCAACATGAATTTATATACACATCATTAGCGTCAATCACCTTTGATTCAATTACATAAGTATATGACACAAATTGGATAAAGTTACATTCCTATGCCGAAAAAATTTCAATTATCAAACTTTGTGTGCTAACAATAGTAAAATATAGGCTTTTATGTGTTACCTATTACAAAATGGAACGTATATTTTCCTTACGCCAATGAAAGACGAGATAATAATATGAGCCACAAAGGACAATATCCAACTTTTCCCCGCCAATGTGCCATAACACATCCCTGTGTGCTCAAAAATTGTTTGTTGTCCTCACGTACGCAGAAATTCAAAACACGTAGACATTAAACTTGTGTGAGTGGTCCACGTCACCTGTTACCTATAATAGACAGGACCCGACACTCTCACAAGCGCAAAAAACGTGGATATTTCTCAGTCGTGCCTTAATTGAATTTGCTTTTAGCTCACTTTTAATTTATTTGCGTTCTCTCTTACCCACTTTGATGTCGGCACACGCGCTTCCAGGGCTTTTAGATAAATAACCAATTATCTCGATACGATTTAATCCACTAGCAACTGTGCCATGTGATTTAGAATTCAGGGCGTATTATTGCGTAGCTTAATCCGGGTTAATTATGGACTGAAAGCTGTACATTTCAAACATGAAAAGCTTAAATAATGAAATAACTGAAAAATTTAAATGGTATAGCAAACAGTACGGTACGAGTGAAATACTGATATCGACACGACGCGCTTGGCCTGGGACAATTTCATTTTGATTGGGTAAACGTACGAACGTGTGTACAAATCCATCAGAGTGTAAGTAAAGGCAAATATGTGAAGATTCACATTGGGGCGTGATCACATCACAATCCTAACAGGCTAAGCGATTACGTCGACAGCAGGGTGCGCCGCCACTAACCCAATTTGCACAAAACGACCGAGTAAACATACGTCGATTCTACGCCCCACCGAGATTTATTGCAAGATCGTAAAATGCAGCTTTCTGTGTGAAAAAGTCCAAATTGAACAGAGTAGGTATATCATTCAACCTACAAAAGTAAGTCCTACCTTCATTTTATTGGTGTTCCGTACCCCAAGAGAGAAAATCTGATGAACCCTTATAGGATCACTTCGTTCCGTCCGTCTGTCCGTCTATCTGTCAAGACCTTTTTCTCAGAAATGCTTGGAGATCAAGTTGAAATTCACACTTTCTAAAATCTGTAACGTCTTGAAACAGTGCAAAAACCAACTTTTAAGTCAACTCAATCAAAATATATAACGGTTTATGTAGCATAACTTCGTTCCTGAATACAATTTTGTTCGGAACCCTCGGAGCGCGAGTCCGACTCGCACTTCACCGACTTTTTATTCCTATGTACGAAAGGTGTAGCCCTAGCTCCGAGTTTGCCTCAGCTTCTCCATCATGATGATAATATAGTCTTAATCTGACTTCAGGTATTCATATGGCCTAGTCAACATTAGGCGAGTCTTAATAGACCATAATATTTTTACTGTCATGAAGTGTTATTTAGTGTCGGCGTCAAGTAATGTTATTGACACCTACCTGACATTAAAAACTCATGTGTCAACTTACTCGATTAATATTTTAACAAAACGTAAATTGTAATCTATAATAGGTTAGGTACATCAAATTTTAACTTCACGAACTTAATTTGTTAGTTTGGATACACGGCTAACGCGTTTATGATAGGTAATACATAAATGTGATAAGTTATAAATATCACATTTAATTCCAAACTAGCGTCTATAATACAATTCCAAATGAATAAACTAAACCTGTTTCTAGTTATTATTGGGATTTCTCTCCGTAATAAGCATGAAAGTTTCATATTTATTAAAGCGTCCAGTCCAGGACCTATGTATTCATGGACTTATTTGTAGACAGTAAAAGTTATATGTGAAGTTAGACTTCAACCGTTAATTTATAAAATCATTAACGCACTAATTGCAAATTCAGAGAATGTACATGCATTGTGGATTAAATTAAACTAAAAATATGACATGGACGACTAAGGCTGTTTGCAGTGCCCAACCAAAGCCTCATGTAGGTTATTCAAAGTTGGTGGAGGATGGTGGATGATGGAGGTGGTGGATAGTTGGTCTTCGTGGAGGATGATCCATCTTTTGCAACTTGAAAAAAAAGTAAATTGGTGCAAAGAACTAAAGTTAGTCATTACCCAGCCATTGAATTGTACTCATTGGTTAATTGCATTTTACAGTTAATTGAAGTTAGGTGTTTATAACAGTAATCTATCTCCTATTATTGTCTTCAGTATTAACTGTATAATTACAATAGGTGTTTTCTTGTAAAGAATATACCTATCTATTAAGACATCCACCTGCTATCAACATTCAAATGCAGTTAAATTTACTTATTCTGAAACTCAAGACTCATAGGAGTCGTAAGCCTTGGGCGAAGATTGGCTCATTACTAAATTAAGAATGACTGCATCTGAGCTAAATTGCATCGTTCGTTCAATATTTAAACGGATAGAAGGCTTGCATTCTTATTTTAAGACTATTGCCTCTATAAAAGGTCACTGATAGAAGAATTTCTGTTGCCATGTTGTACAATTTTTTTATGAGAACAAGACACGAAAAGATTGTTTGGTATAAAAACTTCACTAACTTTTCTACAGTCTACAGTCTGTTATTTACTGTCTGCAGAGCGGATGTACCTAATTATTCAGTTGGATTACTAAGTCCTATTAGCTTTACTGTGGGACATGTTGGTACTGTTGCAGAGAACAGCTAATTTAATTTTGTGTTATGCTATCTGGTAAAAGGGGTTCTCAGTCCTTGTTTATAAACAATGACTGTAAGTTGATATGGGCTATGTCCTGCTAGAAGGATGTACCTACATAAGCTCAAAATCATTAAATATGAAGGATTTATTAATATTCCTTTTTCCGTAATAAGTAAAAAGATGGATGCAGAATGCATTGCGTAAAAAGGATATGGCAAAGAAAGAAGAAAGTGACTGAGGAAATTACATCGAATAGGAACGTATAGAAGAGAATGTTCGTGTATGTTGCAACAACTCCAAATAATGGGGCAAGGAGATGATGAATCAGTGCGACCATTAATATCTAGCTAATGTCTACTTCTAGATAATTCTTTTCTATATTTTATCTTAGAAAAATACGTGGGTGTATTTTAAAACAAATTTTGAATGTTTCAGCGATTTGGAGGCCGGGCGCGCCGCCGCCAACGTGTGGCAGCGCGCGCAGCCCGGGTGCGCCGCCTCCGCCGCCACCACCCCCGGTGTGGTCACCAGGCAGCGCGGGTGCTTCGCCCTTAACGCCGCGAAAGAGCTTCAGACCTGTGAACTTCGAGGAAACTCCTCCCGCCCGCCGTAAATTCGGGGTAAGACATCCTGTTCTTATGATTGCCATATTATGGATAGGCACTTAATACATTTTTGATCACAGGCCGATCATTTTCAATGAGAAAATTTAATATAGGCACACACAGCATAAATAAACACCTCAACAAAGTCTAGGGAACAAGATGACCCCAATTATTTTTTTTCGTGTAAATCTTGTTTTGCAAATAACTGGCAGCAAATAAATAAAAATAGAATAAAGTAGATTACAGAGTTGTTCGAAATTTAAAAATAAATTTAAATAAGTAATGATTTTCGAATATGGAGGGCAAACTTTTAAAAGTGTTTGATTGTGCAGTTTCTCTGAGGCAAAATAAAAATTATTTTTTTTGATTGTAAAAAACGTTTATTATCAATAATACGTCTTTTACGTATGGTTTGTGCATTTTTGTGACTGTAGTCATCATGTCACGTCGTCATTTAAGTCGCGAAGAGATGTTAAGGGCTGTTGGTATGCTGCAAGCTGGACGAACTCAACGCGACGTAGCGGATGCTGTCAACACCCAACCAAGTGTAATTTGCAGATTATGGGCACGCTACAGGTCTACAGGGGATGTTGCCGAACGTCACAGGGGACAAAATAGGGTTACTACCCCGCGACTAGATCGTTTCTTGCAAAATTCCGCAAGGCGGCAACCCACGATTACTGCTCGTCAGTTGGTCGCAGGCCTCCAGTCTCAGCATCAAGTGGTTATTAGCGATCAAACTGTCAGAACAAGACTACACGAAGCCAATCTTTATGCTCGCAGACCGCTTAGGGTTCCAGCTCTTCGACGTGGAAATCGAGGTCGTCGCTTATTGTGGGCTAACGCACATTTACAGTGGACCAACCATCAATGGGCACGGGTTCTGTTTTCCGACGAATCTTGCTTCGGTTTTCATCCTGATTCGAGAAGAGTGCGTATATGGCGAGTTCCTGGACGTCGGAGTCGTCTCCAGAATCCGCAAGAAGTTCATCCTTACCAAGGTGGAACAATCATGGTTTGGGCTGGAATTCGCCTTGGTGGAAGGACCGACCTCGTTTGGATACGGGGCAATTTGAATGCAAACCAATACATTCAGGAGGTTATACACCCCATGGTGATCCCTCATCGACAGCAGTTCGGTCAAGATTTTATGTTCATGCAAGATAATGCACGGTCACACACCGCGAGGGTAGTGGTCAATGCGTTAAGCGAGCACAATATGACGACGTTGGAATGGCCTGCTCAGTCTGCTGACCTCAATCCCATAGAGCATGCCTGGGATTTGCTTGGGAGAAGAGCTTTCAGTGATTCTTTGGAAAATCTGAACACTGAAGAACAACTTTTTTTACACCTTCGCAGTGTATGGAGCCATATTCCACAGACGATGATTGACAATCTCATACTAAGTATGCCACGCCGTTGTCGAGCTGTTGTTAGTGCTTTAGGAGGTCCTACAGATTATTAAAAACGTTTAAAGTACGGTTAATTACTGTATTTCTTACTACCTCGTTATTTTTGTGCCTAATCATAGAAGGTTGTAATACTCAACATTGGCACTATTAAATTCTTTCTTAAAAAAAAAATGGTATGAAAATGTTTTTATTAAAATTAAAATTAAAAACGGTATAAAAAATACCCTTCTATTGATATAAAACACTCACTATTATAAGAAAGGGTTTTTAAATAAAAACTAGAAATGTCCTTGTTCCCTAGACTTTGTTGATGTGTGTATTTGCAGTGGTTTGTGAAATTTATCAATCATCATCATCATTCCCTTAGCGCTGTCAAATTATTAATATTTTATGTGCAGTATTTTGCAATTAGTATTTATTGCACAGGTAGAAAATACAATAGAACTAAACTTTTATACTGAGTACATTTTTTCTCTCGTAATAAACTGATCCACAACCGACTTCAGGTGTACTGTAACACCTTTCACCGATTAATTATATCGCTGATCACTTTCTTTATCGAAGATCGCCCTTACGAAAACATTTTTCTTTAATAGGTTTCCTCAAAACAACTATTCATCGACAGTTAGCTTCACGAAAGAATCCTTTTCCGATGGAACGGTTCACTGAAAACACTCTTTGTGGATAGATTGTTTTATGAAAAACATACCCTTTACGGGATTTAACCAAAACACTTATCCTCGGAAATTGAAGCCGGCCCCTTTTCCTTTGAGCTTTTTGAATGCGACATTATGAAAATTTGATAGGTAAATGTTACTAATGGCTAATGAATAGTAGTTGAAATATGCATAAATATTCAAAAATGAATTCATAATATTGATAGGAAAAGTTTCAGGTTCAAATGCCCAATACTTACCTATCTGTATACGTACTTTCTCATAAAATTAAGTTTACAATAATGTTAACGGGAAATAAAGCGATCATGGTGTAGATAAATACATACCTTTTGTTTGTCTGACGTTTCAACCAGGTTAGGTACACCAGCCGTGGTCACAGGCTGACTGGCTCAGCGGTGCCGGCCGTCTTCGAGTTCGTGATGTAGAAGGCTCTTTCTCTACCCGCACATTCTCTATATTTTGTTTTCGCCATGTAACGTCACATACCACACTCACAGAGTCTCTATTCTGTAAGCAAACTATCTGGTAACTATTCGACTGCGCAGAAAAGCGAGATTGCATGTTTTTTATCAATGGATTCCATGTTGCCGATAATTTAAACTCATCTTCCCGATTGAAATGTATATGCTTCTTAATTTCAATCGCTTCACGTACTTGAAGTGACGTTCGGTGGAGAGGACTTGCGTCATACACAATTCAAGCCAGTGGATACATTCTCCTACTTACTACCGTGACTAACGCTGTGATGACGTGTACGTAATTTTAATTCGATCAATGAATGTATCTATATTTTTATTAATTATCAAATAAGTTATCACCATAACTTACAAACTTACTTGGTAGAGCTATCGATATAAAAGTAATTTATTTAGATTTCCTTTTTAACAGGTAAGCAAAAAGTTTGAAATAATTTCATTTGAGTAAATAGGCGAAACATTTTTATTCAGGAAGTTTAATTTTTCTGTGGTACCTACATCTCAAAAAGAAAGTAAAGTCAAAGCTAAGTTTATTTCCACCTTCTACAAATATTAAAATCGGGGAACTTCTCCATTATCTTAATAATATGAAATAGAATTACGTAGGTATATTATAATACTCAAACATTTTAAGAATATTAATGATAAATAGTCAGAGGTTTGCAAGATTCAACATTAGCCAGATCGATCTTAGGATAGGTGACCATTCTTAAAGACACTGAGAACCCTCACTGTCTCGGAGAGCATATTATACAGTCAGTTGTGGTTGCTATACAAACATAAATGGCAGTCGTTACGGGTTGTTGGAGCGCAAAAAATCCGAAAACTGCGAAAAGTGTGTACAGAACTTCGATATTGCCAATGGTTTGTGGAGGTCAGATGGCAATCATTTCATGGAAAATATCAAAGTTTAGCCGCTTCGCAATTAGACTGAAAGAAAGCGGACCACCCTCTTTGAGGTGAGGGCCTCCGGTGCGACCAGAACTAGGTAACACACATGATGATAATTATGAGTAGGAGATAGATCTCATTGTAATGTATGTGTAACAATTTTTTTATTCTGTCACTAAAATGTTGCCTTGGATAACACTTTAGTGGCAAAATAATAAATTGTCTTGCCTTGCCTTGGGCTGGTCCTATGCCAACATTTTAGATACTTCTATATGAACGTGTCCTTCGGGTAGGATATGTAAATGTTGTGTTGAGGGATATCAAATAACGGTTTAGTGATTGTTTGGGCTGCTTTGATATCATTGAAAGCTGCTGGTGATCCTTATAATCTTCCCTTTTTTCCAATCATTATTCTTTCATGTAAAATTATCACTTACAGTTTAATTTCTATTATCATCAACATGTTAGCTTTGCTTCCAGGTTGTATCCGAGGCATTGACTTCTTAGTCCAGGGTTCACAAACTCCTTCTCTTCGTTTTGATTTGTATTATGCCATAGTTCTTTAATTTCAAATCTGAAGTTATGCTTAATCCTAGATTCCATAATATAATTTGGTATTACCTTTTTCGTTCTACTATACATAAAAGAAAATAAACAATTTTCCGCGTTAATTCCTACTCAGAAAATACAAACTCAGTATAATCTCAGATCTTCTATCGATTACTGCTACATATGTTTAATATTGTTCGTTCTTTGTTCATTGAGTTATAAGCAATTTTATTTTCGCAGAATTCTGAGCAAAACGGTTGTACAAGTGGTTCAGAGAGCGAGGGGCGTTTACGGACGTCTCAGAGTGCCCCCGTAACCGGCCTTAGCACTCTCGGAGGCGCCAACGTCACTAGCCGTCTGCCTAAGGCGCAAAATCCAACGGTCACACTCCTGCAGAAGGCACGAGGTATGTGTATGATTAAACGAAATAAACGCCATTCTATATTTGTACTTGATTGTACTATATTTTATTCGACGAACCAATTTTTGTATGTTATTGGATTCGCAAGAAGAATATTAAAATGTGGATCTAAAAATAGAGTAGACGGGTTTCTTGGAATTTTATATTTTTATAAGATTTGTACATCGATATTGAGAAATGTATGGAAATAACTGACTCTCCTTGACAAATCAAGTGTAAAGACTAAGCTAAACATTAAGTATTAAATCGAACATACAACAGATTTTAATGCGATCCAAATATTGACATTATATAATATAAAATCGATAAACCAAGATGTTTCTAACTCTGTGTTTGTGAATTGCCTGTTCATTTCGAAATTTAATTCTTGTTTCAATTCTTAGAACTGCCGTTAAATGAAGCTGTGTGGTGACGTATAAACGTCTTAAGAATGTAATTAATCGAGATCGACGTTATAAATATTTTAACATTACTGAAATAGCAATGTACCTAAGTTATTTAAATTATTAAAATATTATGTTAGCTAGCTATAGTTATTTGAAACATATACCTACTGGACTTTATCTTATAATCTGCATCTCTAACGTATTTTTAATGTATAAAAACTTCACGTGAATACTAGGAGGCGGAACTTAAAGCATATTCATGTGCTTGAAGTCTGTCTGTCTGCCACTTACTAGGTAGATTCTACATGAAATTGCAATAATGAAAGATGTACTTCTTTTCTGCCATCACCCAAACGTTAATATTTACTTCAACTGACGTAAAGAATCCTTTTTTGCGATTTGGTTCTTTATGCCTTTGCCTTTGTGGTAAAAAAGTATTAACTCGAATTGATTCGAAAAGTCAGTAAATCTTCAGAAATACGTACTGAACATAGTGTACAAATAGTGTATTTTGCAAATCTTACGTTAAACATGACTGAAATTCGCTTGCGAAACGCGGTAGCCCGATCACTCGTGTAGTTTATAAACGACCAATAGCTCTCCTTATTGATTATTTCATAAAAATAGGTATTGACGTTACAATATAGAAGACCTGCAATAGCATAACTTTGCATGGACTATGGCTTAGGTACTGTAGGTCTTAGACTAACCTGGAGACGCCGAACGGTCTTGTATATTGAAGTTTTATTTTTAGATTAGATATATTCTTATAGCAATTATTGATACTAAACATCTTTGTATAACATAACAAAGTATGATGTCACATATCTTGCTGTTGACAAATCATACTGTTTGGCTTGATGATTAGCATTTTATAACAACCTTGAAAAATAATTGGTTATCAGACATTTGCTATGTAACTTACATATTTTGCATGTTTAAGTTAAGTACAAAATATATTAGTGTAAAGTGGGTAAAATCTATTACATGAAAGGACGGTACAAAGAGTGATCGCATTTCACATCACCCTAGGGAAATACTATTATTTTCTTGGCCGGTAAGATTAGTCTTACCGGCCAAGAAAATAATCACAGAGCAGCTTAAATTTATATTACAAAGCATCAGGATCAAGTGAAAATTTGTTGAAGAATACTGACCTCCTGTCATAGAAATTTTAGACTCAAAAAGCTAGATACGCTTCGGTTTATTTTTGTACAACTTACAGTTAATAGACGATACAAAATCTTACGAAGAAAAACACAATCTACTAAAAGTAATATACTGTACTGTGTACATGAAACTGTATTATTCTTGTCAGGAACTTTAATAATAGACTTTAATATTAAAATTCTTAGCAAGTAAACTCAACTTTTCACATCTAATAAATGAAATGTATTATATTATTAATTTGTAAGGTTGTGTTCATAGCCTATGCGAAAAAAATATATCGCAAGATATATATTGTGTTACAATTTAGGTACCTATCTACAATATAGCCTGCCTTGCGACATCGCCTACGGTAACGGCATATCAATATCCTTCCTTATATCGTTTGTTTACCACAGTCAACTGTAGACGTAGATTTCTAATTAAGAAATAGGTAGAAACATTAAAAATACAAACTAGAAATATTGACAATTGATCGTTTGTAGGGTTCCGTACCTCAAAAGGAAATAAAACGGAACCCTTATAGGATCACTTCGTTGTCCGTCTATCTGTCTGTCAAGACCTTTTTCTGAGAAATGTGTGGAAATATCAAGTTGAAATTCATACCACATAATCAGGTCTATAACATCTTGAAACTATGCAAAAATCAAACTTCTTAAGGCAATGTATTTAATATAAACACCTCAACAAAGTCTAGGGAACAAGATGACCCCAATTATTTTTTTTCGTGTAAATCTTGTTTTGCAAATAACTGGCAGCAAATAAATAAAAATAGATTAAAGTAGATTACAGAGTTGTTCGAAATTTAAAAATAAATTTAAATAAGTAATGATTTTCGAATATGGAGGGAACCTTTTAAAAGTGTTTGATTGTGCAGTTTCTCTGAGGCAAAATAAAAATAATTTTTTTTGATTGTAAATAACGTTTATTATCAATAATACGTCTTTTACGTATGGTTTGTGCATTTTTGTGACTGTAGTCATCATGTCACGTCGTCATTTAAGTCGCGAAGAGATGTTAAGGGCTGTTGGTATGCTGCAAGCTGGACGAACTCAACGCGACGTAGCGGATGCTGTCAACACCCAACCAAGCGTAATTTGCAGATTATGGGCACGCTACAGGTCTACAGGGGATGTTGCCGAACGTCACAGGGGACGAAATAGGGTTACTACCCCGCGACAAGATCGTTTCTTGCAAAATTCCGTAAGGCGGCAACCCACGATTACTGCTCGTCAGTTGGTCGCAGGCCTCCAGTCTCAGCATCAAGTGGTTATTAGCGATCAAACTGTCAGAAGAAGACTACACGAAGCCAATCTTTATGCTCGCAGACCGCTTAGGGTTCCAGCTCTTCGACGGGGAAATCGAGGTCGTCGCTTATTGTGGGCTAACGCACATTTAGAGTGGACCGACCATCAATGGGCACGGGTTCTGTTTTCCGACGAATCTTGCTTCGGTTTTCATCCTGATTCGAGAAGAGTGCGTATATGGCGAGTTCCTGGACGTCGGAGTCGTCTCCAGAATCCGCAAGAAGTTCATCCTTACCAAGGTGGAACAATCATGGTATGGGCTGGAATTCGCCTTGGTGGAAGGACCGACCTCGTTTGGATACGGGGCAATTTGAATGCAAACCAATACATTCAGGAGGTTATACACCCCATGGTAATCCCTCATCGACAGCAGTTCGGTCAAGATTTTATGTTCATGCAAGATAATGCACGGTCACACACCGCGAGGGTAGTGGTCAATGCGTTAAGCGAGCACAATATGACGACGTTGGAATGGCCTGCTCAGTCTGCCGACCTCAATCCCATAGAGCATGCCTGGAATTTGCTTGGGAGAAGAGCTTTCAGTGATTCTTTGGAAAATCTGAACACTGAAGAACAACTTTTTTTACACCTTCGCAGTGTATGGAGCCATATTCTACAGACGATGATTGACAATCTCATACTAAGTATGCCACGCCGTTGTCGAGCTGTTGCTAATGCTTTAGGAGGTCCTACAGATTATTAAAAACGTTTAAAGTACGGTTAATTACTGTATTTCTTACTACCTCGTTATTTTTGTGCCTAATCATAGAAGGTTGTAATACTCAATATTGGCACTATTCAATTCTTTCTTAAAAAAAAAAAAAAAAAATTGCTATGAAAATGTTTTTATTAAAATTAAAAACGGTATAAAAATACCCTTCTATTGATATAAAACACTCACTATTACAAGAAAGGGTTTTTAAATAAAAACTAGAAATGTCCTTGTTCCCTAGACTTTGTTGATGTGTGTATATTACGGTTTATATGGCTTAAGTTACGGAATTAAGATTCACTGTGCCAAATTGTAGAAAAACCTTCCAAATTAAAAACCCAGATAAAGGGGGGCCACAACAGTCCAAACAGATCATAATTTATTCCGAGAGAACGCCACCGGAATGGGGGCTAATTGCCGACAAACTTTCATTAAATGGCTTACGCATAGCAACCCCTCATTTGAAATTTGAAAAAGCTATAATTGCCATCCTTGTCTTAACCTCGGGGAAAATATATCAATAGGTCCCTGATTGGTTGTTTTAATAACTCAACAAGTTTAATTAAGACACCGTAATATCGGAAGATATATATTTATCTAAACGTTTCAAGATTATTTAAATGCAAATTTTGTAAAATAACTGCAGGCAAATCTGTTTATCGTTTCACGCAACTCTATGTCAATTTTCATCTTGACTTCTGAAGCCCCGATTTTATTGCATGGTCGAACATTTGTTATATGGACTAGGAAGATGAACTCAAGACAAAATATAAATCTGTATAGTTTCCTCAAAGCGTTTACTCAAACAATTTATTGATCTATACACCAAGATTGAATTATTATTTATTTGATCCTTGACTTTAAATGTATTGTATGTTTTTTAAGTGGTAGGGTATATATATAGAGTATGTATATTGCTCATTCGAGTCAAAAATCGAAACGTTCTAAATAATATGTAGCATCGACAAGATCAAAAACATTCGGGACCTGATTCGTCACAACACAATTTTATAAACCCACTGATGCCCGCGTTTCCACACATGTGAATGTCTGTTATCGCGACACATTCGTGTACAATTTTTTTTTATATTAACATTCAACTTAATTAACAATTATCCCAAATGTCTGAGAATTCACGCAGAAAGGATGAAAGGATGCTCTGCAAATTTCATTACAAGTCAGATAAACCCATAATGTAATGTGAGAACGCAACCTTCACCTTTCCGATTGAATAGATATAAATGTGAAAAAGATGTGTCATCTATAACAATGTGTGACGAGGGTCAGGCCAAGTCATAAACTTTACTACAAGTGGAGGTGACAGCACACGGCTTGGGATTGCAACTGTTCACGTAATAAATGAAAAACGGAAAATTGTGTTATTGGTATTTTGTTTGACAGTAATAAAATTATTATGTGAAAACAATTTATGACCAATTCTTTTTATAATTTAGTTACTAACTATGACTTCATCCGAGTGGACTTAGTAGAGTTAGTTAGTTTAAATAGTAGTCTAAGGTGCAATTTTATCGTAATTAGACGTAGGTTTTGAAATCACCCTAGAGTATTTAATTATGTAGTATTATTAATGGTATTCCAATAGACGTAGTGCGTGTAAACTAATCTATTCAGAGATCTATTCAAAGATCTCTGAATAGTTTAGTTTTACAACTACGATAGATAGCGGCGCTATTAGGTTGAATTAGATCAAGTGTTCTATGAAAATATGAACTCGTACAGACAGAGCTTTCCTTCCACGTTTTAGGTCACTGAAATTCTCAAGAAACATGATTAATGATTTAGTAGTGTACTAATAGAATTATTAACTTTTTCCAGAAGGGCAACTTTCCCGGGGCGCTCATTACATCCAACAAGAGCGAGACGCAGCTCGACTCCCACGTGATAGACCTTCACCACCCAAAGGAGACCCAGGTAAATGTGAATCGTTCACATATGACACACACACACATATAATCACGCCTTTATCCCCGGAGGGGTAGACAGAGGTGAATTAACACCCACATTTCACCAATCATTGAATGCGGTCCTGCGTAATAAGGGGTGAACCTATTGCGGTCTTTCGGGCACTATTGTTGAGGCTGGGCTGTATATATCTGCCTGATGTTAAACAGCCTTATCCCTAAGTCGCCTTTTACGACACCGGATGGGAAGAGATGGGGTGGTCCAAATTCTACTCTGCCTGGAACCACGCGGCTAATAAATGAATCTTTGATTATATTCACACCATCTAAATTCCAGCCCATACTATCCTAATATATGTACCTGGGGTTGGTGGAATATGTGTACCTTTTGCTTTTACCTCAATTTATACCTATTATTACTTATCCTTTTCCTTGTTAGGTTTATTATAATTTATCAAATTTTCATATAGTTTATCCATTTTTCTCTTAGTTTTTCTCTCCCATACGCCATTATCTTTATTTCTATGCATCATATGTCTAACTCAGGACAACTAATTTAAATAAATGCAGTTATATTTGAGTACACAGACTGCTAAAATTTTAGCCGTCTGTTTATTTGATTAAATTTCATGACCGTATCAGAAATTTAAGTAGAAACTAATGCGTTATTAATTTTGCTTTAGAATTTAAATATTATTACATACATACAATCACGCTACCATCGCCGGTGGGCTAGGCAGAGGCGAACTAATACCCATATTTCACCAATAACCATATTCGGTCCCACCCACATAATAGGGGGTGAGCCCATTGCCGTATTCCGGGCACCATAGCTGATTCAAGCCATGCATCCGAGGCTGAGTCTGGGTATAAATCTATTTGATATTAAACAGCCCTATCCCTTAGTCGCCTTGTACGACACCGCATTGGAAGAGATGGGGCGACCTAAATTCTACTCTGCCGGAAACCACGCGGATAAATATTATTACCTATAGATATTGTACTGTAGAATATAGCCTTCATTCTTAAAGGTTAATGCAGTCAATGAAGCGAGTCAAGAACAAAGCCAATGACGTAGTAAAATTAAAAGACAGTTATAATAGTGAATTAATAATGTGAATATTCTTAATTTCAGTGCATGCCCTAAGAAAAGAATACGCGAGTGAAGGCGAGGCCGACCGAAGCGACTACGAACGCGGCGGTATCCGCAAGATGGCGGATGCCCCAAGAAAAGTTGAAGGAATAGGACCAATCACCAAAGACGGAATGCCTGTCGCACTTAGATCTGTACGTATTCACAACTGTATTAGATTGTCATCATCATTGTCTTAACAATGTTGTCGGTTGCATCCGATACTTTCAACTCGGATCCCGGGATCCGCTAACTCTTTCCCCTCTTTTTGATATGACTTTACGTCAGACATTATACGTTAAACGACTGGTATATCGACTTGTAGATGAGATTGGCTTGGCCCTAAAGGTCTTTATGGCCTCTGAATGAAACCTGAAACATCGACGGTTAAATGTTTGACAGTGTCCATATAAATCATTTGTTAAGATATAAATAATACATGGATATTATTATTTCGTTCCAGGAAGTTAAAGACCCCTCAAGGTGGTACAAAAAAATGTACGATACCATTCACAAAAACAAATATGACGGTAAGTAATTTTTGTTGTAGTATTGCTATCTGTACAGGGTGATAGGGAAACGCCGAGATAACGAAAACAAGGAATAGTACTGACGATTCAATACATAAGCTAATGTTTTTTTTAAATCGTTTATTAAGAACCTTTTGTAATATATAGAAGAAATAATTTATAGACATTGACTATATGCAAAAAAATAATGTTTTAGTTTATGCACAACCCGATTTATAAATTTTCTTTTTCAGACGATTATGTGACAATTCGATACAAAAGTCGACGAGGTGATTATTTGAGTTTTCTAAATTAATATTTACATTGGTGACTGTGCACACCATCGCATACATTGTTACTGTAATCGCTTGACTTCTTTTGTAAATATTACCATTTTCGCTTTGATCAATCCTTAAATACATTAACCACATTTCACTACCAAAATCATTATTTAGCGGTTTCAATATCAGTATTTATAATTACTACTTACGCTTATTTTAACCATTTTGAACATGAGAAAAAATCCAAATACGTCATTATCATTTAATCTCCAGAGTTACTATCCTTACAACAACTACACAAAGATATTACTGGGCTAGATATACGGAATAAAAAATTTTGCTTGCCATATTTGTTTACGCATTGAGCAACGCCATCTACCGAAATACATGATAAATAATATTTCATAATATTATCTATATGGATGGATATTCATAATTTCACTAGCAACAATATCATAGTTGAGAAAACATATTTCTTGCTGACTCTTTGTTGTCAAATGGTAAAATGACAAATGTAGTCAAATCACTAAGTAATAAATGGCAATCATGTATTGTTAATCGCGACTCTCGCAATTCTGTCAACATAATTTTTAATATTTTTGATGGGCAAAAAACTGTGATTCGTCACTACAACAGATCACGATATTTAAAATTGTGATATATTATTCAATGACTGTCTAATCGTGGTCATAGAGATAATATAATTAAAGTTTTTAGTGTGATCTAAGCAGGATACCTACCTACAACTAAATTATTGTATTGTGTTCTGTAGTTATGAAATTCTTACTTTAATTCTGGAAATAAATAGTGGCCAAAGTGTTTGAGCGGAATAATAATCAGATTTCACATGTTCACACGACTAGTTACGTCATGTTTCATTGCAAAATGTAAAGACATGTGCAAAGAATATAATTGTAGATTAAACAATATCCAAGTAATTTTTTAACATAATCATAATAAAGCATCAGCTTTGGAGCATCATTAATTCACTATATAATAATTACCTATATTAAAACAAGAGGACAAGAATATTAACAGCTTTGAGACAAATTAACGCCTAGCTTTAATTGACACTGCTGCTCGACGCTGCGTTGCTATGTAAAGATTGTCAGGCAACTATTGGATGACACCATGACTGAAATGTATTTAAGATAAAGTTTCCTATCATTATTTCCTAAGGATAAGAGACTTTTGCACAGAAATGTAAGCTGGTCAAAATATCACGTCATGCCACCTGAAAGAAAGCAGGTATACCTACTGATAGCTGGTCAAAATTTTCACGCAGATTGGTTCAGATGGCAGTTAGCAACTGCAATAGTGCAACCAGGAGGTAGGATACGATGATATTTCCGTCCAATTGAACGTTCGACTGGGGTATTCTGTAGGGCGGAGGTACTTCTCCGCCCTACAGAATACCACCGCCATAATAACCTCGTGTTGTGTTCCCAGCGGTGAGTAGGGTAGCCAGAGCTCACTGGCGGTTTTTGTGCTGTCAGTGGAAAGACCAAAAGCTTGTCTTGCTTTGTCTTTTACACTGACGGCACAGAAACTCTCAATGCTTGTAAGGTTGGCAGCGCGTGTGTAACTCTCTTGGTATTGCACGTGTCCATAGACCACGGTGACCACTGTCCATCAGGTGGGCCGTGTGCTTGTCTGCTACCTAAGTAGGATAAAAAAAGGATTACATTCAAATGATGTTGTGGTCAATCTTACGGGGCGTATGACATCAAAATCATAGTTTTATATTACAAGGTGCAAAAGTTCTTAGTAGGTAGGTACCTAAATAGCCAAAACAATAAATAACAGTATTTTATTTCTATAGGACAACCACCAGAACGGGTATCAAGTAACAAATCCCAATACGCATACTTTGATCCTCGATCTGGATACCTGAGTGAGCCTGAAGGCGGCCTCAGCCGACTCGGCTCGAGTACATGGAGTGATGCTTACGATAGTGACGTCACTACCGGACCAAGAAGACGAACAGCCTCCGTGCAGGAAGAGAGGAGATACAGCGAAATGTCATCGCCTTATATGCCTAGTAATAATAAGTAAGTAGACAGAAGGATAGATTATAAAAAAAATTATATTAGTATTTAAATTATCGGGATACCAGAACAATACATGTTCTGAGTTTCCGATATTTTGGCGTTGTTGCAAGCACCATGATCACGGAGGAACTGAAGTATTGGCGGTGAACAGTGAAAAAGTTTTTTATGCGTAAATATATGGATCTATACTCGTTCGAGTTCTTTTACTAAGCACTACAACGCCGAAATACGGGAAACTCAGAACAATGCAACATGGTAAATATCCAGATAACTTTAATACTGATGTGAGTGACCATGATAGTTTATATACCAATATTTTTACCGAAATTATTATAAGCACCCTATCGCTACAAGCGACACTTCTAGAACACCTTAGGACATCCTAACGTCTCCTAACAAATCTTTAATTACTAAGATTTTTTACACTGTATAAACTTTTCATTCCTAACTTTATTGTATAAATACCTTTCCTGAAAAAAATAAAAAAGGTGATATCATAAAATTACTATTCCATTTTTACACAATATTGATAGATTAGCTATAAAAAACTTACACTGTATTAGTAAACTATGATACTATTTATTTTTATGTACAGATACAGCACGTTAGCATCAGCTCGAGCAAGTCAAGAGGTATACAAGAACCAACCGGGAAGAATAGAAAATTATGTGCCAGGCAAATCATCTGTAATTGACAAAGAATCTAAACAGGTACATTTTCGGTTGTTAATGTGCACGTTTTTTATATCATTGGGTCTTTCATTATCATCACCATTTCATTACCATCAAAATGAGATGCTTATGGATTACAATTTGGACACATGCATATTTACTTTCTTAACGGTAAAAATTTTAAAAATCTAATGTTTAAATTTTCAATAACATTCGAAATTCAAAAGCAAGATTTGACATTTGTAAGGAACTTGTGTTTCAAATATTATAAAAAGTTTCACTTGGATTTTTTTAATAACCGTTACTCATTGGACAATAAATCAATTTTCAATCAAATTAACCGCCTGAACGTCACTTTCCACGATTGAGCAATAACATTTTTTTTTCTAGTGGTGGGACGAGGTCATGGACATTTTTGATGGGGTACGAACTTTTTTACTATTATTGTGTGTTTTGTTATAACCTTTACCACTACAGATAATAAAAAAATAATTTTGCATAATTCTAATGCCACTGTCAAGGTTCATATAAATTCAATTATAATTCCTTACCAATTAAAGTACCCTATATAATTGTAAAATTTGCTTTCTTAACAACTCTCTTGGCAAAACAGCACCCTTTTATTGTAAATAAGTATATATTGTGATCAAATGTTGAGCACTTCATGTCAATCTGTTATAATACTGCATAGGATGGTCTAATATATTATTTTTGAAGGATATATGTATGTCATGATGATTAGTTAAGGTAAAAAAACTGTACTTACTGTTCAGTGTAATCCTTTTAATGTAAGTATTTTTGTCAAGTTTGGTTTTATAATTCCATTTAAAGTGAGTTAACAATCTTATCCACAATTTGACTGATAGCTTAAGTATAAATTTTCCAAGACTATTTCATCGAAGAAAAAGATAGTTTGATTTTATTTTCTTAGTTTAAATTTCTGATTTGGTGAAATATGGGTGTCTGCCTACCCCCTCGGAGTTTCCCAGGCATGGCATTCCCATTTGTGTATGTGTGTAAATATCTGAATGAGAAACATTATCTATGATACCAATATTTAAACACATTCATAATGCGCTGGTAAAATTAGTACTAATGCTTGTTATGAAATAAACTACACATATAAATTTGCCCACACTGATTTCCCTCCAGGTTAGGCGGAGATTATAACCTAGATAATATTAATATATAGTGAAAATATTAAGTTGTAAAAATTAAACCAAACATCCAGTACTAATTCAATTAATTTTTATTCATCACATACATATATCCTATAGTATAAAAGAATCTGTTAATTATCAGTGATACACTAACACATATTTTTATCGCTGGGTTCGTGTGGTGGTGGCACTAACAGTGGCTAGACGACAACTCCCCCCTGCCCCCTTACACCACGTTGCTAGCTCGCGCGATACAGAAGAGTGTAAGGTCCCTTAACTGTCTGCCTGTGTATTGTGAGCCTTAAGAAATGTGTGTGTTTACGCTTGCACGATTTATATCAAGTATATTGTATGTTTTGATCTTATTTTCTTATTTCGTTTCTTAACTGGCTAGAAAAATATTCAATCTCTAATGAATGTTATTTTATGTGTGGGGTGACTTTAAGATGTTATTTGAAGTACTTAGCCGAACAAATTTCAAGAATTTACTTAAACAAATATTAATTGAAATAAATAATTATTCATTTCCTCCGTTGAGGAGAGGGACATGAAGAATATTTAAGATGTTTCAAGCGTCTGTAAACCTGAGGTTACCGTAATAGTTGTAGTAATTTACTTTTAAGTAATTGTCAAATTAATGATTATAAATTAAATTGTAAAGTAATTAATTAGGCAATTTAATTTTATGTTAAATTACATGGCCTAAAATGTCACCCCTATTTATTTCATCTATTGCCTTTATTTGAGATACAGATACGTATTTTCATTATCATTGGTGTCAGAAAATGATTTGTTGCATGTTTTTTGTCTCGGATATGTACTTAGCAGTTTCTTTTTTTCAAGAACAGACTTACAGACTGTACAAAGAGTGGAATGTAGCCCAAAATAAATATTCTTCTTAAAGATCAATATAGCTTTTTCTGTGAATTTGATAGCATGGCATATCAAAAGACAGCAGGCATGTCACATGCCTTATACTAAATAGTATATGGCTATATCTCAGAATAGTCTGTTGTTTAAGTATTTCACATATTCTTTATGTATCTGATTATTGTTCTTTTTGTAGCATGACTTAAACAATCTCACAAGAAAACGTGATGACATTTATGTACCCTTTGTACGTGTTTGTAAGACCACAAAACGACCATAGTTTTATATGACTCATTGAAAAAACTCTTTAGCTGTAAGTACCGGCAAACTTCTTGAATTGTGATTCGGATACAGATCAACCAAAAAACTAATAAAAGAACTGAACATCCAAAGACGTAAACCCATGCATTTGAGATTAGTTTAATATAGTCTTAATCTCTATTATTGTTTCTTTGATGCGCCTCAGCTGTCCGGACCGCACTACTACCAAAAGTTATAAAAGCGCGTTCTGCGCAGCTAAAGTACCTTTTTGACAACATTTTGACAATATTTTTCTATGAGTCTATCTTTAAAAACTGTTGTTGTTTCGCAGTATACATACCGTACAAGAGCTTCTGTGCTATCATGATTATATTTATTGTAAAATCCTCTAAACTTATGTGGTTTTCTTGCAGCAAAACATTTCGAGTACGACGTCTCTGCCACAAGCTTCGCCTAAAGATAAAAAGGATCTGACATCAACTATCTTGTCGAAATCGAATATGGCAAGGTGAATTTTATTTCATGATACGTTTATTTTAACTAGGTTTGGAATCGGGCTTGTCTTGTATCCTTTCGAAAATTTAACGGTTTAAAAGAACTTTCTATCAAAAAAAATCGTGGGAGTGGCGAACAGAGGAATCAAGACCTTAAAAGGTTTCCCCAGTGGAAATATGGTATTCAAATACCGGGCGAGTGGACAGAACCGTGAAGTGCAAGTTTTAGATAAAGCGTAGGTACTCATACTACAGCTATGTGGAGAAATAACCGGATCTGTATGCGGTTGCGATCGGTAATGCGTGACATGTGTGATATTGCGTGCGTTTGGAACCACACGCAACCTATATATCGAGACACCTAATCATTAAGGAATCAATGATGTCTCGATACAGGTAACGTGCTTCTTTGCCACCGAAGGAGTATAAAAAACTAAACTAAATGCATTAAATGCAATTAATGTCGTTAGTATTGCAAAAACGATTTAATCACGATAATATTTATCGAATTCTGCATAATATCTACCTACACCAATTAATTAGCGGGTTCGATTACCACTCAATGATAATTACTGTTTACTTAGACGAATATGTCCGTTTGCATTACTATCGATTGATGCCATAAAAATACAGGATGTTTTTTTTGAACTTTAATCGGATCGATTTCCGGGTGTGGCATCCTTGAATGCAGTTATGTTCCTTTAAAAAAAATAAACGGATATCTCTTTTCAGTAAAATGAGTCTACTCAATAAGTATATCTCTCGCTTTTATAATAATTCCAACAACTCTTGACTACTGAAGCTGCCGACACTACATCCTAATCCGATGCTGATAATCTTATAACTCCTTTATTGGTTGTACATAGGGCGCTGAAGGAATCTGGATACGAATCCGACTCCACACTGGTGTTCCGTCGACGTGAAGAGACAGATGGGCCTCTCTCCCCCGCGGAAAGGCGCGCTGCGTACCGTGACCTGCAGGCTGGAGGGGAACCCCCGCTTAGAGGGTTTCGATCGCCTGCACCACCTAGACAAGGTCAGTACCTACCTATAATAAATTGTGGTAATGTTTTTGGATATACATTCAAGAAAGAAAAGTTAAATTCAAAATTAAGATAAAAATAATCGAGGAAATTTTAACGTTATTATTATTTATACTGTTTCAACGAAGTTGGACACAAAATGTAAACATTACTTTGGTTATGGTGTGGAAGAAAAATCCAAAATTACAGTTTTATTCGATTTTTTGGAATAAATTGACCAATAAAATAATACTTGAAATAAATAATAATAATAATAAATCGTACGTAAATATCGGACTCTATATTCGCGTAAAGTTCCGACAGTATGTATCATTAATGAGTTTTGTATAATACAATTTTTTTATTGCATGTTAAATAAAGGTTTCTCCATCGTTTAGATATTTTTGTCATTTGTTTACATTTTGTGTCAAGTTTCGGCGGTTCTATTGCATGTCTAGTAAATGGTGAAATAATTAAATGCTTTTTGATAATCGTTTATTATTAAAATCATACATTTGAAAATGTTCTATTTAGAAAAACTGTATATAAAAAAATAGTTCTATTGAAATCGTAACGTAGGTTCTTACGTTTTTTAAGTTAAAATACTAAATAGCTTTAAAACAATATAACCTGAATATTTACCTCTAACATTGAAAAAACTAATAAGCATGGTTTTAAAAATAATGCCTTCTCTCTGGATTTCTTTGGTGTTGGCGAAAGCTATTAAACACACCTAAACGCTATGTACCTACTTACCTATTTAACGCTTACTTACTATCTTATAGTCCTAAAAGGCAGTTTAACAAAATCTATAATAACTAGAATAATATCGACATTGATATGAAAAATCGCATTTCTATTAAACTTGGCCAAGGCCATTGCACATCCCATGTGTATCTGCCACACATGTAATACGGTCGGAAGTATCTAGTCAAGGCCAGCGTGTAATGACAACAATGCTTTCAATCGACACAGTAGTCTACACAGAACGCATGAGGTAAGTCGAGGTTTTTTTATCTATGCATGTCTTCAAATCACTTCACATAAAAAGGGTGCTGGGTCTTCAGGCTGGTCTACAGTCAGGTAAAACTACTTGCATGTGCACAAATTGACTCCAAAATTAAACGTACACCGTAAACTAGTATAGACCACAAAGTCACCAGTTTTATTAGCTACACATTTGTAGAATCACTATTAGTAAATTCAAATATGGCTTTCGAAGATCACAAATTAATTAGAACAAGAGCACGAGTGACACAGATTTTATCACATCTAACGTTTGCAATCAACAAACCGAAGTTGTCTGGTTCATCAACATTGAAAGTGATTACATTCCACAGACGAATCGGAAATCGAATATATTCCGATTTCATCCACCTTAACGAAGATAAGAGTTCATAAGAAAACACCCCAAGTCCACGAAGTCATCTGCTACCCAATAACCAGCATAGAAAAAGGAGAATCAGCAAAGTCTAAGAGACTAGCTCCATCTTTTCTGGGCAATGATGTTGCGAGTAATAGTTGTGAGTTTCCACCTGCTCCACCTAGACGAATCTCATCAAAAAACAGTCACACACTCAAATTAGTAACATCAACGATACCAGCGTCTAGTTCTCCAAAACGAACTACAACATCAAAATCACAGTCTAATGTCGATTTTCTTAAAGACAAAATAAACTTAAAGCTGTCACGTCAAAATACTCAGATTATATGTAGAAAAGGAACTGCGACGGATAAAAAAAACTTATTTGATCAGAAAATTGTGAGACCTCGAGTAATGTCTACGTCAGCTCCACCTGCTACCAATAAAAAATGCAATCAAATTGTTACATCAAAATCACAGCTTCAGAATGTCGGCGGAGACATTAGATCTACAGGCACAAGCAGTTTTGGTTCATCACGTAGAACTATGCTTCCGATAGAATATGCTAACTCGATGCATAGTAAATATAGTGAACCATACTCATCAGTGGTAATAGAAGGAGGAGTTGGACGCAAAACGCCCATATCAAATATTCTAGATAAAGTCACGTCTCTGGATAAGCTGTGGAGTGCCGAGAAACGAAATGAACGTATTGACCTAACAAAAGTCAGAGCTAAATCGTTAAGTAAAGATAGTGTCACAAGTAAAAACATTGGTACGAAGTCATTTACAGCTTCAAACCCCAAATCTTTATCGCCAACTACTACTCATAAAAGTAGAGATATGCTCCGAACGGCAGAAAAAGTACAAAAGCTTAAAATATCAAAACTACATACTAAATCCAGTCCTTGTCTATCAACTAAAAGTGAACAAAAAGTTAACAAACCTATCATTCAATCGTCATCTAATATTTCGAAATCATCATTAAATATTTCATCAGGTATAAAAAAACAAGGCCAGGTTAAAACTGCTGTAGTAACTAACTTAAAGAAGAAGAAATCCTTAGAAAGTGTAATACAGAGACCTAGAAGTGTACCCTGCCATGAATCATGTAGTAAAAAAATAATAACTAACAATAGCAAGACCTCAAAAAAAGTTACAAAAAGTAAGCCAAATAAAAAATGTAACGCGAAACCTAGTGATGAATCTGAATCAGGCAGTCAATTCGGTGATACTTTGTACAATGATGCGTCTAATTTTGGTTCCTATGAAAACTTGAATACTAAAAAGATTAATGCCACTGAGATAAAACAATCTCATGATGCTATAGTATCTGATTCTTTTTTCCAACACCTGTTTCTTGGAAGAAATTACACTCCAACCAGTTCATGCCCAATATTAGAACCAAGTATCACAGTACTTCAAAAAGCGAAATTGTTTCAGTCACCTCCCCAAGATAATATTTCACCAAAATCTTTGAATACTTACCTTATTCATAGAAAACCTGTTTCTTTGTCTCGATTTAAAATGTGGGATAGATATGCGAGCCCCACACGAGCACAAAGCCCTAGGTCCATATCTTGGCCGGGTAGAATGCACAGCGAAATTCGTAAATTTGACAGTTTATTATCTAAATGTAATGAATTTGGATCGACATCGTCTCTTGCTACAGTTAGAAGTAGAAGTGAACCACCATGCAATAAAATGTATTTCTCACAAACATCTCGTCCTAAATCACCTACTGTTTTATTTTATAAGAAGGAAAAATCTGAAGAAGCTAAACCAAGAACCTCAATGTCGCCATTTAGATCGATTTCGACACCAATTAGAAGGCCTGTTTCTCCGAAAGTTATCTCTAAACATGATTCGATACTTTTTCAAAAAAAGCCAAAGACGTTGTCACCATCAAGAATTGTGTTTACTGAAACGGTCCGACCAATTTCCCCGGTCATTTCACGACGGTCCCCGAGTCTAGAAGTCATTGAGTTAAAAACTAGTAACGAAATACATCCATCTACAATGTTTTTTTCTCAAACATCAAGACCAGTATCTCCAAAAGTAACAAGAAAAAATACTTTACACAGTAGAAGTCATTCAACTTCACCTATCTCAATAAGATCGCCATCTTACCGTCGTATAAATAATGCTCGTTTACAAGGCAACAGACAGTATGCAGATACCATACCAAAAAGTGTATTCCGCACACGTAGCGCTGGTGACGCTGAGAGAAAAATATTACAAAATGTTTCTCCAACAAAAACGAAAAGTGATTCTAATTTGCATACTGGTGACCCCGACTACGATGAGTACGTACGTGACATGCAAAATACCAAAGCAAGGTCTGATAGATTTAGAGAGCTTAATAGATACTATACTTATTTAGAGCGAGTGGCAGAGTTAGAGAAGACAACATCCAATAGTGATTTACGTCATAGAAGAAAAGATGAAGAAATTATTGACTTTGATCGTTGGAAGAAAATAAGAGCAATAGAACGAGCAGAAGAAGAATTAAACAATCTTTATCGTAAACTGAAATTAGCTCAATCTGAAAATGATGTTCTATTTTACCCTAGAGATTTAAAAGATTTTCGCTGGAATCATGATGCAGATAGAGGTTTACGTAGAAAAGAAAAGTCTGTGGAAGATCTTAAAGATCATTTTCAACAAATAACACACTATGATTCGCTTGAATTTGATCAATCTTCTTTAAAAGATACTTATAAACCCTTATGGCGAGGAACAAGTGTAGCAGAAACAGCTTTTTATATCAACAAGAAAAATGATAATGAGATACCAGAAAAGCGTATCACCATTAAACCGACGGTTACTCTACATCAAGATACTTCACTCAACGATCTGCGGAAAAAAATTGGTCTTGGAAGTCGTTTGTGGAGTAGTCTATCTATGGAGCAGGTAAATGCGCTTAAAAATCAATTGAATGCCATATATAGCAAAGAATTGGAAAAATCTAACAAGGACGCAGAAAAATATACGATTGATGTAAAAAGTAATAAAACAGAGATTAATCCGACATTACATGTAAGATGTAACTCATTAATATCTAGTGATTTTACCTTAGAAAAAGAAAAGCCAGCAAAACTTAGTAAGTCTGATTCTATAGCTGCAATTTCATGTCCAATCACATCTGTTAAGGAATTAAAAAACAATGTTAACAAAATACAAATGAGCCTCAGTGAAAATGAAAAACGAAAAATTTCACAGACGTTAAGTAAAGAACTTTTAGATAGAATAAACAAATTTGATAGCCAAACACCAGTTTCATTAAAGGAAGAAATAGAAAATACTGAAAAGAAAGATGAAATTATTGAAGATATTGTAGAGGTATCAAAAGAATCAAATGACACCTTCGTGAAAGATATATCTAACAATTCAAAGGAAGACCAAACGAGGCATATTATTTACACAAACGAAAAACTTGAAGTCCCATTACAATCCTCAGCTAGTGAAACAGAAACTGCCAGTTCGGATATATCAAACAAAACAGTTATTTATCGAGGACCCAGTAAAGAAGTTCAAAAAAAGGTTCAATATTTTGAATCTGTGAAAAAAATATCAGAACCCACTAATACTGTTTACCATGCCAGAGAAAATTCTGACGAAAAAGAAAGCCAATTGAATTTAAATACTGTGATAACGCTTGAAGCAATGCAACCAAATAATGAAAGTAAATCAACTGAACCCCAGAAAAATCAAATAGGTCAGTCACAGTCCTGTACAAATTTCAAGGAACTTTTCGGTGAGAGCGAAAAGCATAAATTTTTGTCACTTCCTTCGAAGCCTCATTTACATTCTAGATCAGCTTCACCGCATTCGGAAGTATTCATTACCGATAGACGGACGCCCGACACGCTACGCTGTTCAAGCGACGAGACAATATGGCGTAGTCGGAGCCCGTCACCCGAACCGGAGAGATATTGGCGTGCATACCTTAACCTGGCGCGAGCGGGTGAAGTGCGCCGTTTAGCCCGGCGATTCGACTCGCCTTCAGTAACTGGCGCTGTGCTACGTAGATACCGCAGTGATCCAGAAATCGCAAGAAATGCTTTTTCGTCTTTTGATAAACATACGTCACGGCGAGATAAATGTAGAGTCCTATTACCTGTCGCACGAGTACCTCTGCGGCCTACAAATCGATTTATGCCCCATATTGACATTATATCAAAGCTAGCGGCCCTTAGAAGGAGGACTACTCCACGGTCTAGATCTGCAGAAGAAGCATTAGAATGCCGACCAGGAGAAGTAGATCGCATTCGACGCAGGTTCGAAGCCATGTCACTCCTTGGACAGATTTATGCTTCTGCTCCTGACGTAAGTGAGCTGCATGATATAGCTCCATATTTAGCGGGATCGTGGATAGCACATCGGTACCCTAAACGTAGTGATAATAACAGATCTACTGAAGACCCAAATATTTTGGTTCGCGGGCACAAAGCACCTATTAAAAAAGAAATTAAAAGAGCTACATCAAGAGAATCTGTTAAATTGAGCTCCATTCTAAAAAGCGATACTATAGCAAAGCAAGAATTTAATCCGGAAGCGCATCGGCCAGTCAGTCGATACGAACCGCCACGCGCTCCTCCGAGACCTCCACCGGCTTCGTGGCCCTATCGTCTTTCGCCCTACGTCACGCCATCGCGACATACGGTCACATTTCAAGGTTAATTTCTTTAATTTTCAAAGTTCTACTATAGTTCAATTTACTGCGTTTAATTTTGGAGTTAATTTGAATTTTGTAGAACGTCACGTTAAGATTTATTGATCATCGTTATGACTTCCACTGTGTTACGTTTTTGCCATGCGTGTTTACCTTGCGTGGTTACTCTGCCTACTCAATATTTGCTGTCTTGAATATTAAACGCATCTGTTCTGTTTGTATAAGTAAGCTAACACAAAAAAAATTACAATTTTATCCAATCTTTTATAGCCTTATCAAATCATATAAAAGAGATTCCCTTATTAAATCAAATATGTACAAGAAAAGCAGAATAATGTAAAAGCATAACGATGGTGAATTTATCGAATTTGTATTATACAACATACCTTTTGTTTTATTTTTGCTATTTAGTTCTTTATCTTATTTTGTTATACACTATTAGAGACTGACTCAGCACCGGAGCCACCCCGCAGAACGACGCATGGGAGCTATTCAGACACAGGCAAGTAACTCTACATATTTACATTAGTTTTTATTTTATTTTGACAGTCGTTTGTAACCACAACATTGAGACAAGAATACCTACATCTTTAATCTACTTTAACATGTTAGGTAATACCTACTTTTACTGAAATCGCTTCCACAATTTATTTGGTTCTAACTTCATGAGAACTAGCAAGGTTTGTAGAAGTGGTTATATTCCATATTAATATGGTGTGAATAAAAAGTAACAATGGCCTTTGTTCAAAAGAATCGACGTCTTAACTTATTTGTCTGACCGTTGCCGGCAACGTACGTAGCCTGTGTTGAATATTACATTAAATATAATGTTAAATTTAGAATTGAGCTACTGCAGCTATGTTATTACAAAATTTTATATTATATCGGTGCTACAACAAATTAAACTGTCCATGGAGATTGCGCGGTTATAATTATCGGTTCACCTTTCGCAGTTTACGTCATTCGATTTGATTGGACTACCAAAACCTGCTTGTTGAGTTTTTTCAATTGTAAATAGTTCGCCGCTTGATCACATGCGGTGTGCTGTTGCCCATGAAGTAACAAAATTAGTCTGACGCTGCGCCGCTGTAAAGATTATGTGTATTGAACAATATCGGCATATTATTGTTATCTAAGTTCTTCAGTGATAATATTATATTATCATTCCTATCGTGTTCAGTGCACAGTGAACCACCTAAGTGAAGTGTTAAATGATGAAGTAGTGACTAAATTGTTTAGTACCAAAATAAATATGAAATCTGCTATGAATCCTGGAATAAATCGCTACAACAAAACTTCAGTACAAGGAGATACTATTTATGAAGATGACGGATTTTTCAGTGATGTGCCGGGTTCTGGATCTTTATCTAGATCCCTTGTTGCTTTAAATAAATATGTAAAGAAAAATATGCTTAATGATGACTCGGAAGAATTAGACGACGACAGTGCCTATTTTTCAAAAGAAAGTAGCCCTAATGAATCTCGAACTAAATATGATTCAGATAGTGTAAAAAGTAACGAATCCATTAATGAAGACCAGACGCCAATAAAAACATCCAGTGCTACAATTACTTATAACATAACAAGTGTCTCACAGCTAACAGATGACTACAAGTCTATGCAACTAAATGAGAATCTTAACAAATCAAACATAGACTCTGAAACAATTTTAGAAAACCAAGTACAAGAAATACCAAAATCAGTTCCAGAACCCATTCCTAGTCAAATCGTATCCAACCCTCAACCACAGTACAGTTCAGCATCTTTATCAAATCTATGCAATATTATCGAATCTGAATTAGAAAACAACATTCGAGATCAGGTGGTTTTACGTAATAAGCCGAACAATAGCAAAATAGAAGAACACCGTCACACTTTGCATGAATTTACAGAGTGGGCAAACAGGACAAATATATATCCGGATGTTTATGCTCCATTACCATACAGTGAGTACATATATTATCATACACATAATGATTCGTACTTCACAAGGTTGTGTAAAGCTTTTATGTAGCAATTTTCTACGGTACATATTGCAATGAGCCGTCTAATCCGGAACACTTGGTATTTTCCATTTTATAATACAGTCATTGTCCATATATCTCTGTTATCTAAAAATAAAACAATCACTGATTACATATTTTTAAAATACCTTTGCTAGTAAAGTGTGATTAATACTTTTGTGCAAGTACAATGTCATTAATACTTATCAGTCAACTTCACAGATAGTTTCAGAGATAATTATTATCTTCGCTATTGAACTTTTGATATAAATAAAGCAACTCATTGGAAACGTCATTTGTTGGCTTTTAAAGTAGTTCAAAAGTAACTGGCCTTAATAGTAAGGAATAATAAACAACCTTCGCAATTTAGTGCGTAATTTTAAATCTGAATATATATCTATAAATGAATAATTCAAATCACAGCCTATTTAACAATAATATCAATGTGAGGTTGTAGAACAATACATACGTAAAGTCACGCCTCTTTCCCATGGATGGTAGGCAGAGACATCTTTCCACTTACTATGATCCTAGCAACACAGGCCGTCGATAGTATCTAGTCATATTTTTCCAAACACTGATAGGTACCCAAAGATAGAAGAGGATTAAGACTCCAAGGGAATCCGCCTATGGCTAAATCATTTACAAGAATTCAATATTAACAGCCACAGCATTTATTTACAACCTTAGTAGTATAAAAAAGGACCATAAACTTCAAACTGGGTCATATCACCAAGAATGAAACTGTTACCAAAAAAACATAACCGGTAACATCCATTAATATTCTGATAAATATTTATGTTGTTGACAAGACGTACACGCGTGTAGCGAAAGTAAAGACTCGGACTTTTTGGCGGGAGATGGAGTAAGGCATTTCGAGGCGAATCGAAAGTGCATCTATCGTTACGGACAGCGGGCGACAGACGGCGGACGCGCCGACGTTGTCGCTGTCGTATCTCTTATCGTGTTTGTTTACAAGTGATGTGTGTGACTATGGGTATACTAAAGCAGATTAGAAAAATGACCACTCACGGTGGGTTTAAGTTTTATTTATTTATTATTATTGTTTTCTGTTTTTTTAATACTTACTGTAAAAATTAAATAACTTATTGAAATGCTTTTCTACTGTTTTTTAAATTATTTTTCAGTAGTCGGGCATAAAATTTATTGTCCTTCACCATTCATTTTCGACTGATACTTTTTTTTATTAAAAAGTATCCTTTGAATAACTTATAATTTCGGCCCATTTTCTAAACTTTAATTTGTATGTCAGAATCGTGAAACAAAGTTTATATTCAATGAAAAGTGCAACAATTTGTCAATAAAGTGAATTTAGGTCTCGTTTCGACAATCAATTTAAATTATATTGCGACCCTGTCAATATGATAATGATATTTATAATAATGATACACTATTGATGTGCAAGTGCGATTCGCTGATTACGATACTGGATCGCAATGGTGTATTCCCACTCGATACTACTGATTTTCATAATCGGAACGTTTGAACTATGCTGTATTTTCCACTGAGATAACGTCGAATTATGATAAAGAAGATTGATTACACTTCAACATAAATATTTTGACATCACGGGTCATCCAATGACGTCCATGAATTAATTAATTATATTATTATGAAACTTTCATCATTGAATCGATTTTGATATGTTCAAATAAATCGATCTCTTAATAAATTAAGTATATGTAATCGTTAGGTACAAATTTAGTTTGGTTGCGGTGCATGCAACCGCACCTTTACAATTAAAGATAATAATATTCATATGTAGAGTGTGATAGTCATTCTGTGAATTCGCGCGTCGAATAATTCAAAGATGTCCATCATACCGCATTCATTCAGGTAATCGAATATCGAATAGAATATAATCATATTACATTCTAGCAAAAACAACTTGAAAAGAAATTGTTAATAGTCGGTAAGCGATCTCAGGACTATGAGGCCTTGCATGCAACCAGGATCAAAGCTAAGATGAAAAGAAAGAGAGGTTGGCATATTCTGATACAGAAAAAAACGCCTAATAAATTTAGAAAAACATACATCCATACATATAACCACACCTTTATCCCCGGAGGGTTAGGCCGAGTTGAATTAACAGTATTAATCCATATTTCACCAATAATTGTATTAGGTTCCACGTAAATTTAGAGTAAACCTCTGATCTTTTTCAAACTAACGTAAACTAGCACACGGCTTTCCAGGCTTCTCCATGGCATAGTTAGTATATAAACGCTTGCACTCCATATGTAAACACTTTTTTATAAACAGTTTAACCCCAAGAAATTTCCTTGATGATATAATTCAAATGAAAAGGAGCCGGCCAAGTGTGAGTCGAACTCGCGCACCGAGGCTTCTGTAACTTAAGCTACATAAACCGTAATATATTTTGAATGCGATGACTTAGAAGTAGAATTTTTTTTGCACAGTTTCAAGATGTTTTATTTATATACATAAGTATGTGATATAAATTTCAACTTGATACCTCCACGAGAAACAGGTCTTGACAGACAAATAGACGGACAGACGGACAACTAAATGATCCCATATAAGGGTTCGGGTTTTTTTCCTTGTAAGGTACAGCCTTTGTTTTTAATTAAACTAGATTTCATGTTGTTCATGTGTGGCACACATCCAATTTCCAATCAATCCGTATGTTATTTAATTACTTATAGATTGGCAATACAAGATGAATTTGAATTTATGTAACAGCTTCACACCACGCGAACTCCTTCTAATATAAAAAAGATCCCTGACCGCTATTTTGTCACACTACTTTTTCGTTAATTAAACACTAATAGTTTTTTATTGCGTTATCCACGAAATACTCTTGAACTAAAAAGATAAATGTACAAATTTATAAATATTAGCAAGTGTTAATCCTGTAGTTATGAACACTTGCCAATATTTTTAATAAAAAACTAAAAAGCCGGTCTATATGTAGAAAAATAAATTGTGGACTTGGGGATACAAACAAAATAAGTCCCACTTTCACTCTTTACTAGTACCCGTGGAATAGTATGACTAACTACATCCTTTATCATCCGAAATTCTACATACTTTCAATATTATCAACTATAGTTCACTGTCATCTGGCATCACATATGTTTGTGATCGATCTTATAATTAGAAAAGACTTCCGAAATTTGTTTACATGCAAAGTTAATTGATATGAAGTTAAAAAAAGCATGTTAAAAATAGCATAAAAATCGGCATTCGAAATTTGAACGCATGTCGAGCATTAATTAGCAAAAAATCGAATCTAACGTTACGCCTCAATGATTAATTATGAAATGCTTAGGGAGGTCGTGCTCACTGTTGTCTCAAGAGACTTGGCTTGCTTAATTGTAACTTGAAACGGTAATTGCAACTGGCATTCATTTTGCGGAACTACAGTAAACTAATCTTTATTTATGAATCATATTACTACACTATGAAAAAATGTTATCATCTCATAAAATATTATATATAAACTTTCATCCAGTTACGAACATTGCGTCCTGTTACGAGCACGTTCGGTTAACCGGTTGTAGGCAACCCAACCATGGGTAATTAAAAAGTAATGTCTTAAAAAAATTGTAATTTAATCAGTCTGTTTTTCAAGCAGTTTAATTAAACTTGAGCTGAACGTTAAAATTATGAAAAGAGGAACACTCTTTTCATAATTTTTAACGTTCAGCTCCCTGACAAGTGAAGTAATCGTAGCTTAGTGGTTAAGGAGTGCAACTTACGATAGAGAGGTCCCGAGTTCGAATATTGGCATTGGCATTACATTACTGACGTGAACCCACCTCTAACACGAATAATTTTAGCTGGAGGGGTTACAGAGGATATTAGTAATTTCGGTTATTAATATTCTTAAAAGAAAAAATGACACAATCTTTAGTAGAATAGATTAATAAATGCATTGGAATAACACGTATTTTGACATATACGATAGTCGTAAACGTATGTCAATCCTATACATTGACGAAGTCTATTCTATACTACTAACAAATTGCCAGTCTGGTTTAGAGGGGCTGGACGACAACATATAACATGTCTTCGATATTATTTATTACCAACCTAAACCATTACCACGTAGTGCATTTAAGCAGCGAAATGCCCGTCAGCCTACGCAGTCCCTGACGCCGCTTAAAATAGAGTGTTAATTTTCTTAAGGGCAGTAAAGTCTCTTACTGACGTTACCGGTTGCCTTTAATTTCTTCCTTTTCTATACGTATTTTACCTCTTTTACTTCCGTCTTCCTTCTGCAGATGGAGAAGCGTGAACGCTATTGTCGTATCAAGCGTATACTTAGGCACTTCTTTGTTTGAAGCAAATGATCAATCAAAATTATTTATTAATTTCTCATCAAAATTATCATCATTGTCTTCATAATTAGCATCTTAGTCATCAACTACAGAACAAAGCCACTTAAGAGTTCTTAAGATAAAAATGTTATTAACTTTATTCACCAGTGTTACGATATAAATGTCTAGATATGTTTATTTTTTTGTGAATACTACGCTATGTAGTACTGCAATACCATGTTTGGTATGTCTTTTCCCGCACTTACCATAAATCCCTATGCAATAAGCACGTACAATCTAACGAGTTACTAACTTTCCTTTCAGTATCGTGCAGAAAATTTCTCTTAATCACAACTAACTACGAAAATTGCTTTCCGAGAACCAGTCGGTCGGTAATCTTAGCTAAGTTTTTAATAGCTGTGTAGCAAGCTAAATCAATATTTTTTCTCTCCTATATTTGTGCAATGAAGGAGTTAAAATATCCGAGTGCGTTGTGCAAATGAAATTCCTCAGTCTATACAACTACGATTCATTTACTTGCAGTAGGTGAGCATTACTTGAGGAATTCGTTTTCCGCTTTGGCATAAGGTACGAAATCCCACAGATACATATTTGTCAATTGTAATCTTATCTTTGCTACACGGGGCATGTCGTAACTACGTGCTTGGCATGATTATCTCTAGAAAGTTGACGACAATCATAAGTTATTCTGTAGTATGTGATACGACATATTTGTAGCGAATTCTTTATTTACATGTGTGGAACATTATATTACGTGATGATAAAGAAAATGACAGGCGCTAACTATTGGAAGGCATAGCTAGGTACCTCATTAAAATTTTCATCTGCTAATGTATCGCTAATGGTACTAAAATTACGACAGATAATAAGTATTTAAACTATCATGGTCACTCACATCAGTATCAAAATAATTGGGATATTTACCATGTTTCATTGTTTTGAGTTTCCGATATTTGGGCGCTGTTGCAAGCACCATGATCACGGAGGAACTAGTTCCCGATTATTTTGATACTGACAGATAATAAGCTTATATACTCACATATTTACATAATCAACAAACATAAGCATTTTTCTAGTAAGAAGCCAAAATTGCGTCTTTTAAAAAATTGTGAAGTCTGCATTATGGAGCACAATAATTAATCCTTTTTTTTCGTGTGGCAATCCCCTCAGATATTCAACCGCCAAGCGTCACGATAATTCAAAGAAAATGACAGGCGCTTACGATTTGAAACCATAACTAGGTACCTCATTAAAATAATAAGTATTTTCTACTGTGAAGCAAAAACCGCGTCTTTTATCAAACATGTGAAATTTATTAATACATTTTTTCGTGATGAAATCCTCAGATATTCTTCGGCCAAAGCGGCGCGATAGTGCTCATACACGGAAATTATTAGTAGGTAATGAGATAATCAAGTTACCGTGTTAATATATTCTCGAGGAGTCAATCAATGTGAGAATGATTACAAAACAAGCTAAGAAAATTTTAATAGAAGAAAGAATTCCTGTTTAAAAAATGTTTGAATCGTTACACCAAATTAAACTTAAAAACACAACATCAAATTTAAAAATAACTGTATTATAACAAAAACAAAATAAATAAAAGTAGATATTATAGAAATTTTTAAATAAGCAAGTTTATGTCGTAATTAAGAGCCATCCAATTGCTTGCTAACGCTTACCCAAAATGCTGATTAACTTTACGCAGTCGATGTAGATTCATCATCATTCTGTTCATTCATCATGCATCATAATGTAGGACAACTTCTTAGACTGACCCACATACGGATATAGCCTTCGTCAGTCAGTCACGGGGATTAACCTGATGAGCGTGTAGTAAATACTCTGTCTGTTATAGGGCCCAACGATCTTTATAGATTTTTTAAGACGTAACTCAATTTATACTATAAAATTTGGAAATCAATAATTCAATGTGATGAAAACCTTTAAGACATATAAGATATAGATAAGATATTTCAACATTTTACCATTTACCATTTGAATGGTAAAATGGTGAAATAGAATTCTATACTGAAAAATGTACTCCCAGTTACCGCTCCCTTAATCTATAGTCTGGAGTTTTGACAATAGTGTACTTATATTTTAACCACGCACATTCAAACTGAGGAATGAACTCCCTGCTGCGGTTTTCCCATGCGCCTACAATATGGGGTTCTTCAAAAGGAGCATAAGATGTTTTCTTCAGGGTCGGCAGTGCTAGTCTGACGTCCCTGATTTTGCACACGTCCTAAGACTACGGTAACCACTACCCATCAAGTGGGACGTGTGCTTGTCTGCTACCTAAGTGGTATAAAAAAATATATATATATATATTATTTAACCCATTTTTTCCCACTGCATCTAGGCCAAGAATTCTACCAAATCTTTCCACATAGCAAAGGAGCATTAGAAATATGTACTTGCGAAATAAATTTAATAGCAGGTTATAGTTGTCGTAAAAACTTCCTAATCTTACAATGCCAACCGTGACTACAACGTATTTGGTAACAAGCGTTGGTTTTTCTCTACCTCTGCATATTTCATACGGTTTATTCACGCGCAATATCCTTTTTATCCTTCTGCATCCGTCAATTAATTATAATATTTCGAAATGGTCGGTAACATTTATTCATACTCATTTGTCAGTCAGGTCTCTTTAACAGTTAGCAATAAAGGATAGATCCCTGACCACCCAACGACGGGATGAAGCTATGTAGTTGCTTAACTGACGAGTTAAGGAACAACAAATTGGTAAGCATCCGTCGACGGATGTACATGGAACGAGGGGAATTCTGTAACAAGAATAGGTCTAAAGTCTCAACTAATGTCTACCTACACCAGTAAGGAGTAGTTACTTTTCATTACTTTTTTTACCAATCACGCATTCAAAGCTGGGTAGTTCGGAGCCTTGGCACCGCTTTTCTACTCCTCTTCATCATTGTTGGCAAATAGCAAGTGTTGTACTGGCTTGCTGATTAGGTTGACTTAGGCTCTGAAGATCTTGATGGGGCCTCATATAACCAACAAGCACGTCGTTTTTATATTAACTGCAGATGTTATTCAAGGTCAATTATTTTTATAAATTAATTCGTCAATTCGCCTTTTACTTCCGCTAACATCGAAATCGAAGCAACCGGTTACGTTACGTATCATCACATAATACCTACTCTTAAAGAAAATCGCCAATCATGGCATTACCACATCGATGGCGACGCCATAACGTGGACCACTTTCTCTTTTGGCGGAAAAAAATACTTTATACAAAAGATCAGTTCACCTCACGTACTTCTTGTTAAAATGTAAGACTATTGTTTTATTTTAAAGTAAATTAAACCATTAACTTACGTATTATGTAATGTTATCGAATAAGGTAGCTATTACGTAAGTACAACCGATCTTTTGTAACATGTTATACTAAATTTGTCCAGCAACTAAACAAATAAATAGAAATCCCTTAGTGCAAACAGAAAAAGCCGTTCCAAGTTTCCACAGAGTTAGGTATAGTAATTGTAAATATTGACATTGAAAATATCAATATTTGCAATCACGAACTTGGAAAATGAAAGTTGGAAAGTGTTCAATTGCATTTGAATGTTACGTGATCAACGTGACTTTAAACACTACGGAAACAAACGAAGTCACTTCATTAGTTAAGTATTTTGTGAGCGTAAACTATCAATGTGAGGAAATGTGCCATTTATTGAACAAATCAAAGTTAAAAGAACGTTTGATTTACATGCACTTCATATCACATTCCCGGATTGTGAATAAAACATTCTTAAATAAATGTGTGTGACACTGAATGGAAAAAAAACATACGTTTCTATCATTATAAACACAACATAAAATACGGTCTTATATTTTACGAACAAGTGTGGATAAATTTATGAGCTGGAAATATATGAAAAAACCTAGCACTTCGAGAAAACAGAAATAAATACCAACATAGTCAAGATTGTGTCAATTTGAACTTGAAGTCTTGTATTTTTCTTTATATAACTCTTTAGTTACTTATAAATGCTATAACCAGACTAATTTACCTCTTCTGTTTCATTTATGTGATAAAAAGAACATTTCTATGATTCTTATAAAACTTACTGCGATGAAAAGCCGATTAACAGTCTCCAGAAATAGCTTACCATATTCTAAGTTACCGATCATTTTAGCTCAAAAATCCGTCACAAAATTATAAACAAAAACTGATACGTATATAATAGAATATAATTCGCCTCTCAAAATTTAAGCCGCGTGTTTTCCGGCAGTGTAGAATTTGAGCTTCTTCCCATGTGGTGTCGTAAAAGGCGACTAAGGGATAGGGTTGTTTAACATCAGACGGCTATATAATATACAGCCCAGACTCAACCGCAGGTGCATGCCTCGAGTCAACAAATGGCTCACCCCCTATTACGTGGGACCGAATATAATTATTGGTAAAATGTGGGTGTTAAGTCACCTCTACCTAACCCTCAGGGAATAAAGGCGTGGATATATGGACGAATGTATATTCCCAAAATTAAAAATAAAACGAAAAATGTCAATCTATGTACCAATGTTCTTATATATCCAAATACGAGGTACGCGATTTTGCGATAGTTTATAAAGAAATTGTTTATAGACATATTCCTCGATTCGTTATTTAGTCTGACAATTTGTTTAACCGAACTATTATTTTTCCATCCATAGAATCCCCCCGAAGATATGTGGAGAGCGACGTGAACATCCACTACAGATGTCCAGTGCGTCATGACCCCTTACCGCTGGTGCCAGAGCGGGAGCTCGCGCGGCAGCAAGCCGAACACATGAAGAGGCTGTACAGAGAACAGAAGCGAAATAAATATTTACAGGTAAATACCAAACATCAGTAAATACCAAATTCAGAAAAAATAACTTAATTTATTTAACTTAATTTATTTCGTTCTAAGCTCAGTTTTTCCAATTTATTCTTTACACTTATTTTTTTACCTTTCGTTTAACAAAAGCATTGACAGTGTAATTAAAAGTTCAAATACTCCACAGTTTTTCAGTTCAATTTAATAAAAAAATGTTTGCTCTAGATAGTTTAAGAGTTGCCTTATTCTAAATTCCAATCTCTAGTAACTTCGTAGCAACGTACAGCGTAGTGAAGTAATCGAATAAAATTTAATCCTAGTAGGAAGACTGTCACAGAAGATTTTCTATCCAATGTTACCAAAAAGTAGAATACTGATTGCACGCCTTTTCCAACGATGATCACTCAATAAACTTGTAGAGTATATCTCTTGTATATCTTCACTTGGTGGGACCAACACATGGTGCCACTTGGTGGTCTGCACAGTTAGTTGAGGAAGTAGCCTATTGAATCTGTTTCTCTATTATACATTTAATTTTTAGTACCCGTCCGGAATCCAAAAATCGATTTTACGAAAAAATTGAGTAAGCTTGAAATGATTTTCTAATAGGTAATAACCTTACCTAACTGATTTTTTCAACCAGCTTAATGAATCTCCGCAATTTAAATGAAACTAACGATCTATTAACAATCCATGTACCCATTAATAGGAGCAAAAACTGAAACGGTTTATCGTAATGTGATTATCGTGTCAGTCAACGTTCGGTACACGATGCGATTAATATGGTTAAAGTCGGCGTTAGCACGCGACTGCAGTTTGATCGATACATCGACGATATCAGCAATTTTTTTTTTGAACTTTGAGCCAAATACGCTGAGTTTTAAACGATAGAGATTGTTTTTTAAAACGGGTAAGCGATAATTCATTATTTCATTCATTCAGCATTTATACATGATAACTACATCCTTCTCTCAGTTATTAAAGATTCTAGATAGTTATAGTTCTTGTAATGTGCGATGTTTCTAACCTAGTTAGGTCTGATTTCGGCAGTGAAAATAACTGCGTTTAAGTTAAATAGAGTTTAAAAAAAAGTAATACGTGATAATGCAGTTAAGTTTCATTTCGTTGCAGTTCTTATCATTCATGTTGTAGGTAATAGCTATTTTAGCTATCACAGCTATAATCCTTCTTAGCAATGATAGCTATTTCGTTTTAAGTTCAGCAATATTAGCCAAGGCTTCTGTGTAATGATATATGTGAAAACTGATACTACTGTTGCTATGATATAGGTACGTAAGTCCTTAAAATATCATACGTATTCCAGAGCTGCAGCATCTATCGTGTCTAGGCTTGCCTAACCTATGTATATTGCAAAATACATGTACAACATCTAATGGCGGTGTAATAATTTTATAGTCCTGCTTATGGCTCAACTCGTAAATATATAATATGAAATATTATATTAAGCAATATTCACATTAACATCCGTACCCACATGTCATACATAACATTAACTTATTTATAGCAGGAAACAGTCAGTTCAAATTTCAAATGCATACTAAAAAAGTAAATAAACTTTCATCATCTAGGTTGGTTGCGGTTTTTAGTGAAGGTGTGAAGCTATTTGAATTACGCTCTAACGGCTGAACAGATCTGGTGCAGTTTGTACACGAATGGACCGTAATCTGGACTAACACATATAATACTTTTAATCCCTAGAATAATCCCTTGGGTAGCGGCAACGGGATCAGAGTTCCCCATGTGCAGAGTCACAGCTAGTAATTTTATAAATCAGGAGTTCCATGTCTCGTGACCCAAATTCACGGTGCGGAGCGTATCAACATTGCCACGGTCAGATTTATAGGGTTTTTACCCATAGAGGCACGCTTCGCCGTTTGTTGTTCAGCTGTCACGAGTCACGAGGACTTCTTACACGCGATATGGCGAGACAGCAGGCTCTAGTGCCCTGAATACTGGTACAGAACATAATTATAAATAAGATGTGCTTTTTTGCAAGACTTTTATAAACATGATGGATGAATTTTTGTACGAAACACAATATTAAATTTTGGAGCATAAATAGAGGAAATGTAGGCAATAACAGTGTAATATACCATAATATCAATTTGTGGATACTTATTGTGTTTATTTAATGCATAGATACTTTTCTATTTAATTAGATAAATTAGGAAATAGGTGATTCCTTATTACATATTTTGGTGTGATTTTACCTAACTCCTTAAAATTTAAGGGATAATGTTCCTGACTAGTAAAGAAAACACCATTACATAAATAATTTGGTTCTTATTATAATTCTCATTATAAACATGTAATGACAATATCTAATACCTACCTTACTATTATTAATTATAAACACAATTAATGACGTTTGTAATATCAGCCGTGTTTTTGCGGTTGCTACAATAATAGACATATATTGTTTTACGTATTTCTTATATTTTTATGAGGTGTTACGATGTTAGCTATATTTTCATGACATAAATTTTGATTTTAGCTCCGCAACTCACTCCAGAAATTCATAACATAGAGGTGAACCGTCTCGTACTTTACCAACTATAGCAGTAATTAGTGATTATAAACCTTAGGGATAGGGCTGTTTAAGACCAGACAGATATATACAGTCCAGACTTAGCTTTAGATACATTGCTCGAGTCAACAATAGTGCCTTTTTTTTACGTGCGCAAAATCCCCACGGTTATGTCGGCCTCGAACCGACTAAAACGCACGCCGCCTGTGGGTCGCTTTGGTTGCCGAAGGTGAGGTTGACAGGCATATCCCTCGCACCCCGGCCGACCCAGGGCCATCTCTCACGATCTGGCCCTCTTCTCGGGTGTGGACACTACAGAGTCCCCAACTCGTCCCCGGAAACGGCGGCCTGCTTCTGCCAGGGTGACAGGCGGCTCCACCTGTCACCCCCAGGCCGGCGCTCATGGGGGGCGGAGGTCGTTCATCGACCTCCGACGCCCGAATTGCCTTCGTACGCGGGCAGCTTGGGTTGCAATCCTTCGTTGCTCCCGCTGCTGCTCCCGCCCCGCCTCCTCCTTCACGAGCATTACTTGATCGCAGAAAGAGGCGCCGGCCGCCCACGCATCCGCTCAGCGGACCATCGCCGCGAGCAAGGTGGCGAGCGTGAGAACTCTCACTCCCAGGGCCGCCACAAGCTCCCGTCTCGGCGTCTCCCACGCCGTACACTCGGTGAGCGTGTGCGGCCCTGAGTCCTTGCTCGCGTCGCAGTGATGGCACTCGGACGTTGGCTCTTTCTCCATCCGACGCAGATACTTCCCGAAGCACCCGTGCTCGGTGATCATCTGCGTCAGACGGTACGAGAGGCTGCCGTGTGACCTCTCTAGCCACTTCCCCATGATGGGTCTTACCGCCGCTACTACAGCGCGCCCTGCGCCTGGTCGCTCAAGTCGTAGGTCCCATTCCGCCACTATTTCCCTGTGGAGCCGGGATCTCACGGCCCGAATTTCTTCGCGCTCAGAATCGTGACCCTGCTCCCGCGCCGCCTTTCAGAACCGGTATAGCGCCAAAAGGGATCTCGCTTCCAGGATCCATGGTGGCGATCCGGCGAGGAGACTCGCCGCGTTGAATGATATCGTGCGGTACCCCCTTATGGTCCACCCACACGGGACACCCGTACAGGGCCATAGACCGCACGACACCCGCGTAGAGTCTCCTGCAGGAGTCCTCCGGGCCCCTCAGGTTGGGCAGTAGCCGCGCCAGAGAACAATAGTGCCTGGAAGACGACAATAGATTCACGCCCTATTACATGGGATTGAATTCAATAATTGATGAAATGTGGATGTTAATTCACCTCTGCCTAACCCTCCGGGGATAAAGGCGTGATCATTACATACATATGTATGTATGTATGTAAACCTTATCAAAAATAAATAGAAAGTTTGCTTGCTTAAGCAGGTTAAAGGCAAAAATGTAGAGTCAGTTCAGTCGTTACAAAATGAGTGTAGTGATAGATATTGCATAAAAGGCAATATCAATATAATTTAATCACATCATTTAATAATGATTCATGTAACTAATTACATTTGAGCGAGTTCCCATTAAAAGTTATTATGGGCATACAAAAATTCGTTGCTAAAGTAGGCGGGTGTGTTTGGCACTATTTGGACAGTAATTAATTTTATCATATGAAAAAGCAAGTTGCATTTATTATCTGTAATATAATCTAGCGTTAGTTGCTTAGTCACTTTATACCTAGGTAGTGAGAACCCATAAAATAAAACGCATCTCAAATAAAGCATCGTTACACCGGATGCGCGCGTGCAATAGTACAATGTTTGCATACGCCCTACTTTAATCAGAGAAATAGAAACATTTCACTGATTTCACTGAGTCTGTCTGTGCACAGTCGCGGTGAAATTATTCGAAAATCATCCAGCGGTAAAAACACATCGAACCCTTTGAGAGAAATCTTTTACCGTTATATATTTTGATCTTTTGTTCTTATATAGGTAGCATTTACGTCATAATAACACACGTAAGTTGAATAAAACATATGTAATAACAAGGTTCTATAGAATTATATTATGGTAATATCGACCAGTTTTATTAAATAATCAAAAATCTAAACGACCTTGCCGCCGCATACCAACAAAAATCCGTTGACCAATTGACCACACACATTTTTGAGCTCATTCTATAAAATTGATTTTCGACCTTAACGACCATTAATAAGGCTGGCGTTTGTAAATAAATGGAAATGGTAATGTTTTTGTTATAGCATAGTACTGATGTATTGTTAATACCTACAAGAATGGCCCGTTTGCGGCTACTCCAGTGTGAGCGCAACATGCGTGAGAGTCGATCATGATAGGCGTGTTAATTATTTCCCTAGTCAAATTCATTCAATAAACGTGCAATTATATTCTGTGAAATTTATCGTAGGATTGAATGTGATAATATATTAATTGATAGTACTAGACTCTTGAGATCCTTTATATAATTTTGATGTAGATATTATTAATTTCGATATCACCGTGTACGAAGATGAATTTTATAATAGAGGTACTTAAAAAAATACGTTAAAATTTACAGGAGAATGATATACGTCCCGAAGATATAGATGCGTTTGAAGCGTCCATGAAGGTGATGTTTGAAAGAGTGTGTGACGAAGTGCTAACAAACTATTGTTTGGTTTACTACTATGTACTTGATATTTACAAATGACATACACGCGCTGTTTAACAATAATACGTTTGGCCTAACTCATTTCGTTCATAATTCTCCATTGCATAGATGTACATCGGACCATCATGCGAGGGATAAAATTATTATTTACTTTCTGATATATTTCCAAAATTAACCTAAGTAACCCTTTTATAGTATATAATTCTAAGGATGATTTAAAGATAATGCAATAACGTCTACCTTTGATTTATTTAATGAATAGGTATTTTTGAAAAGCTTTGTATCATATATAGCACTTTAACAATAATTGTCTATTTTAACATAAATTTTATATTACACATAAATTTACAGGAGCTGCAAGACATGCAAAATCGTCGTCACCAAGACAACTTCACACCCTCGCAGAAGAACATAATTCCTGTGAACAGATATGATGAGGCTGAAAAAGTTATTGCCAGGGCATTGTACACATTCAGTGGTCAAACATCAAGAGAACTGAGCTTTAGGAAAGGAGAACTGATTCACGTAAGGAGACAAATCGATGCAAACTGGTATGAAGGAGAGCTCCAAGGCAGAATAGGGCTGTTTCCTTATAATTATGTTGAGGTAAGTTGATTTGATATTAATTGAAATTGATAAAGTGAAAAGTTATAATAGTTTAAATAATTTATAATTCAATTCGTAGTTAATGCTCCATATTTTCTTTTATTGCAATTGTGACAAGTAGGTACGCAACTTAATAACAGGTAACAATTAACTACACGCATGTGTTTTTTATTGCGCGAAATATTAAAAATCATGGTATGATCAAAATAATCATATAATTTTACGTGCTAGTTACATTTTCTTGAAACTATTGTACTATCGAATACCACGGCTATAATAACCTCGTGTTGTGTTCCCGGCGGTGAGTAGGGTAGCCAGAGCTCACTGGAGAGTTTTTGTGCTATCAGTGGGAAGACCAAAGGCTTGTCCTGATTTTGTCTTCTGCACTGAAGGCACAGAAAATCTCTGTTCTTACAGGGTTGGCAGCACGGATGTGACTCCACTGGTGTTACACACGTTCATAGGTCACGGTTACCACTTTCCATCAGGTGGGCTGTGTACTTGTCTGCCACCTAAGTTGTATAAAAAAAAACTATCGTAGAAGAACACGAAAATTTACGATATTACGAAGCAAGATTATCACAGACATTTAATTATTATTGAATTCTCCTTTTTCCTCTCGCCATCGGATCTTCCTAGTGGTTCTCGAACCTTACCGACTAATATTTGATATTCGTGAAGTGATGTGATGTGAGAAACACCTCTAGTACAGTATAAAATGGTCATCCCGTAACCCAAAATCTCATGATCTCATGCTTAATGTAATCGATAAGACATTATCATCTTCGCACTAGTCCCAGTTGTTTCCGTGGATATCACGTCGGAAAATGGAATCCACTTTCCGGCTGTATTCATTTCATATAAAACCTATTGAAATTGAATAGACTATAATCTTCAAGACTATAGTCTTCAATAACCGAAGACGGGAATAACCTATAGGAAAGCATTATCTATTAACCTTATTCAAACTGATCCATTATAAAAAATATATCTCTACTTTATTTCAGATTCAGAAAGGTGACATAGTACCTACACCTAAGAAACCCTCGGTAGTAGAGGGTCGTGCTAGAGCGAAGTTTGACTTCACAGCGCAGACAAACCTGGAACTGCCCCTAAAGAAAGGAGAAGTGGTCGTGCTTACTAGACGTATCGACCAGAACTGGTGGGAAGGCAGAAATGCCTCCAAAACTGGTATCTTCCCCGATTCTTATGTAACAGTTCTACAAGAACCCTCTCCGAGTAAACCTGGTAAGTAAACGTTACGAATTTATACGCTCAAGTATAATATAATATATGAAACATCGGTAGCTTAATGGTTAAGGAGTCAGCCTTGCCATCAAGAGGTCCCGGATTCGAATCCCGGCCATTACACTACTGGCGTGAGCCCACTCCTAACATTTTTATGCTTTAATTTACCTTAACTGGCAGGGTTAAAGGGAACAGTAATTTTACTTGTTTATATTCTTTATTACCATAAGTTGTCAGTTATTCAGTTTAGGTAGGTACATAAAATATGCTACTGATTATAATATTCAGAAAAAATATATATTATTACTTATAAAATTTATACAATACTAGAATAACTGTGTAATTTATACATAAAAAATGAAGTAGAGAAAAAGAGGGAGACAGCAACTTTATGCATCGAAAAATTCCTCCCCATCGATCTCTACTGGTGTTGGCGGTGTGACGTGTTCTATATAAAATAAAATAAAACCGTACCCAAAAGGCTGGCAGCATTACCACGATGCCAATTCTTTGAGCAAGTTACGGAAGCGTCGATTAGTTGCTATTTCTTTTGCTATTTCTTTCTTTCAATATAATTACGAGTTAAATTGGTGTATTTGCATCTTTTGCTCACCATCAGGCGAGGTGAAGTCAAATAGGCTATTTGACAAGGTTGTTCAATTCTTCCTAATAGCATTTAATATCTTAGTATTTTTTTGAAAAAGTTGCCTTACAAAATAAGATATTTTCTAACTCAACCGAAAGTATGACTTTCTATAATTATTATTATTATTACTTTTAATTCCCCAAGTAAGTCAAAATATAAACAACCAAATTCAGTCCCAAATTTTAAACGTTTTAAATTCCTCATAAAATTTCAAATTACTTTTACTAAACACTATACACATGTAAACGCATCGTGGACCGAGATTAATGTGATGTTTTCTTGCACTCCATACATTTGCACTACGCGCAACTGGCGCGTGACGTCACTCCCAAGTACTATTTTGTACGGAGCGTTACCGGCCAGCTTGAAAAGTTGAATTTTCAAAATCAAATATCTTTAAAACTAATTGTCATAAGAAAATGTATCTTTAGCAGTTCATTATATTATACTAGGTGATAATTTTTCGTTAATAATAATACATACATACATATAATCACGCCTTTATTCCCGGAGGGTTAGGCTAGGTGAATTAACGCCCACATTTCACCAATCGAATGAATTCGGTCCCACGTAATAGGGGGTGAGGCTGTTGTCGTCTTTCGGGCACTATTGTTGACTCAAGCCATGCATCTGAGGCTGAGTCTGGGCTGCATATATCTGTCTGGTGCTAAACAGCCCTATCCCTTAGTCGCCTTGTACGACACCGCTTGGGAAGAGATGGAGTGGTCCAAATTCTACTCTGCCGGAAACCACACGGCAAAAAATTTAGTCAAATAGCCTATTGGAGTATTCTAGATAAAAAACAAAGATGGATCTAGGCCTACAATTCAGAAATCAGTAGGTGTGCCAGCTCGTGGGTGAAATTGGCTTGATACACAAAGGTCTCAGTAGGTCCCCATCGCCATTCATCCATAACAGACATAATCAAATATGCCTAAAAAATTTACAATAGCCATATTTATCATTTGTTCAGTGTGGTTCCTTTAATTCACTAATTCATAAATAAAAATATTAAATAAACATAAACATAACGTTTATCAATTACTTGGTTACGTAATCGTGAATGATAAGTCATAATACAAATGATAATAGCTCGTTCTGATTCATAGTCTTGTCTTAGATATGTCAACTATTTCCCTTAACGATTGATAAGATAACGAATACTTTACTATCAATTTTCCTTAACCAAGTGCACGTGCACAGGCGCAGTGAAAGGTGCTTTAGTGATATACTAGTTAACCGCCCCGGTTTCGCCCGTGGCATATCTTGAAACTAAGTAACACCCTTTGAGCCTGTAATTTTTAGTCGTCCAATAATATATGGTAATCGGCCGCATTGTTATATGGTCATTGCTCAGCTCATATAAGTAGTAGCGTGATGATATATAGCATAAAACCTTCTTTGATTAACGAACTCAATACAAAAAGTTTTCAATTCGTACCAGTAGATTCTGAGATTAGCGTGTTCAAATAAACAAACTTTATAAAAAACAAACAAGCTTTATAATATTTGTATAGATAGTTTTTGAAAAATAAACTATTCCTATTAGAAATCATTTTATATAGATCTATATTATATTATTATATTACTGCTTTTCAAATCAATAAATTAGTAAACGAAGATTCAAGAGGAACAGGAATACGATAGTTATTGCTTTTGGATAAAATGAACTTATCAAAACATGAGTGACAAATTAAAAGGTTTAAAAAGTCGTTTTCTTAATGGTGCATACATACAAACATATTATCACGCCTTTATCCCCGAAAGGTTACGAAGAGGTGAATTAACACCCACATTTCTCTAATCATTGTATTTGGTCCCACGTAATAGGGCGTGAATCTATTGTCGTATTCTGGGCACTACAATTAAACGCACCAATTTCATTTATTTGTGTAGATAGCGGTTAAATTCGAAAAGACACCAATAAATTCACCCCTATAAAATTTATTTTTATACTTTCAGAATTCCAACCGGTATTGAATTCAGATAAACCGGTAGCGTCACCAGCAGCCCACGGGCTACTCAATGGTTCCGCCAAGAGAAGCATGGGCTCCCACAGCTACACCCCACAGCAAAATAGTCCAGCTCTTTCCAATGCACCTCCTGCCACACAACCATTACCAGGTTTGTATAGAATAGCCTTTGTTGAGCTCAAGACGACTATCATAACTTCCGCACCTCGGCTGACCCAAGTCCATCGAGATGGAGCATAGCTTAGTATTATATATAGCATTATTTTATAAAGCATTATATTATAGCATTATACTCATAGGAGGTAGGACACAGCGGTATTTCCGCCCAATTGAGCAGTCCGACTGGGGAAGTACCTCCGCCCTACAAAATACCGCGGTTATAACTCTGGTGTTACACACATCATCGGTAACCAATTTCCATCAGGTGTGCCGTAAGGTTGTTTGCCACCTAAGTGGTATAAAAAAAATATTTTTTTCATAGGAAGGTGTCAATTAAGGTGTGCTTTTTACATAATAACATATAAACTCTCACTCCTATATCCCCGAAGGGGTAGGCAGAGGTGCTAGCACCCACATTTCGCCAATTTATGTTTAGGTCCCAATGTAATAGGTGGCGAGCCTATTGCCATTAACCGGGCACTTATAAACCTGCGATAAATACACATATAACTTCGAAAAGCATCGAAAAGTCATTGGTGTGTGCCATGGTAGGTACATACTAAAGAAAGGCTAGGTCAAGCGGATATTCAGGAGGCCACCAGCGAGCATGTATGAGTACATAGATCACAGATTAATGTCTCAGATGTGCAGATTTTTTCATAAAAACTATACAGTATACAGGTCACTACGGTATCAAGACCGTATACTCTCTTACTCACTATATCTTTATTTTATATGGTGTCTCCCTAAGGCCGGAAATGGCAGTAGGCATTTACGTAGGGTAGGTAGGTACTGCCGTCTCCGTTACCCAGGGTGCAACGCGTGGCGGCGTTCCCCGTTTCCGGGGACGAGTTGGGGATTCTGTAGTCCCCACACACCCGACGAGAGGGCCAGATCGTGAGAGATGGCTCTGAGTCGGCCGGGAAGCGAGTGATATGCCTGTCAACCTCACTTTCGGCAACCAAAACGGGTCGTTTGACAGGTGCCGTGCGTTCTGGTCAGTTCGAGTCCGACACAACCTCTTCCACCGGCTCCGGTGGGGAGATATCCGTGGGGATTTTGCGCACGTAAAAAAAAAGGGTGCAACGCGTGGAGGTTCCCGATGAATCCCTCCTAATCTACCATACCTACTTTCTTCTTTCATTTCAATGTTTAGCTACGGCTAGAATAAAATTACAATAACACTACAAAATAAATTAGAAAAATAAAAACGTTTACGTAAAAATAGCGTGTGTATTTACATAAACTGATTGATATCAGTTAAGCACCCTAGTTTTTATATTATTTTTATTACCTAAGACGGTTAATTTTAAACAATGTAAATAAAACTACGATTACTTGGATAAATATTACAGCTATGATATAACATGTGCTTATAACTTTTGAATTATTTTTTGCACTCGGATACAACATATCCGTTCACCCATACCAAAAATAATTACGGTTCTTGAGAAATATGGATGTGATTAGATCTACTCTATATGAATATATGTATATCGTATCTATATGTGTTTGCCTTTGTTGTATTTGGCAAAATATTTGACGTAGATGCCAACATGCAAACATTATTTACTTCTTAGAAAAGTATTCACTTCAAAGAGGTGTCATATGTTATTTGTAACTGTGTTTGTCTACTGCTAAAAGATAGAGAACCGTACCTACTGGCCATAAAAAAATAAAAAATAAACTAAATATATATTCGATATTGACGAAATTTGTCAAATAGACGATATTGACCATATCGCATATGCTTTGTCAAATACACTGTTCACACATGGTAATTATTTGTCAAATAATTGTATGTCAAATACGCAAATACAAATACCCATATGAAGTGCCACAATAAGATGCATAACTCACCCGTTTCTACCTCAGGAGTAGGCAAAAACAACGACCTGTCATTCACTTCCACTTTCAACTTCACAAGCTTTCAGCCGTTTACGCAAGCTCGTCGATTCATTTTCTTTTGAAGGGTCTTTTTAGTACATAGTATCGCTCATTAATTTATGGTTTCGTTAAACTTTTTATAATGTTTTGCTCTACCTCAGAGTCTGGGATCCGCTTATTCTTTCTCCTTCTTTCGATTTTGTTCAGCTAGCTGGTAATGAAATACTTAGATGAAAAAAATAACCACTGTTAAATAACTTATTTTGATTATAGGAAGGTACCCAATTACCCAAAAAGGCATCAGACGAGACTTGCAGTAGACAGGATACAGATTAAATTGCAGATGTATTGTTTTATTATGTAACTGTAGTATTTTTGCAGTTATATAGTAACCTATAAAACTACGAGAGCGTTAAATAGTCATACAATCTCCTTTTATTTTGCCGCATCAGGTTACGTAGCGAAGCCTGCGCAGGCGACGCTCAGCGCATCCGAGCGCGGCTACGGGCCGCCGAGCGGCGCGGGCGTCGACCTCAACAACACCGAGCCCTTGTACGTCGACACCAATGCGGAGGCTATACCGTTAGTATATTATTATGCAGATTTTTTTCTTGAAAATACTCATATATAATTTTATCAGTTTCAAAATGATCGGGAAATATCACGGAGGAACTGATGATGATGGTGCTTGGAACAGCGCCGAAATATCGGAAACTCAAAACAATGCAACATGTAAATATCCCGATTATTTTAATACTGATGTGAGTGACCATGATAGTTTAAATACTTACTCATATTTTATTTTAAAATAAAAGTTAGAATATTATATCTATATATGGCTGACTCTTTAGGTACATGAATTCCAGCTTCAACAATCTAGTTTAATTTATGAAAATCTATTTGACGTAATTAAAACATTTTTTCAAATTAAATAGGAACTTACTAAGATTATTCCGCTAAACTCTGTAGCTAAATTTGTACTTACTTATCTCCTTGGTTTTATTACGTTTATTACATTACATTATAAACTTTATACGTACTTAATTTCCAGTTTCCGCGCAATGTACAAATATCGGCCACAAAATCCAGACGAGTTAGAGCTGAATGAGGGAGACACGGTGTACGTACTGGAAAAGTGTGATGACGGCTGGTACGTCGGCTCCAGCCAGCGGACCGGGCGCTTCGGCACCTTCCCAGGTATCCCATAAGACTATGAGTTGAGGCTAGCTTAATGGAGTAGGCACTACGAGTATGATACCGATAGTAGAAATACTTATCCTGATATAAAAAAACAACACGGTAAATAAAGCCGACCCTAATTGGGTTGGGACAAGTTTTGAAGAAACATAATAACATGTCATGTTTATAGTTTTTCCACGGGAAAGAATATTAGTAGGCATTATAATGGATCTAACTAAACAGCTAGTTCACGCGAAAAAAGAAATGCCATTTGTGACAGCCTATAGGATATTGGTATTATCCTGAAGCGAGTTACATATTCAGACTATTTCCTTCGCAGGAAACTACGTGGAGCGCATCTGATAGCGCGAGCCATCGCTGCTGCGTCGCCTGCGCCGCGCCACTCTGTGTGCGCGCCGCCCTCGCTGACCGCGCCGCACTCTGCGTGACTGTACCGACACCCTACCCCACCCTACTGTCCAGACTTCCAAAGTCCTAGATACAGTTGCTACGAACTATGTCTAGTCTTCCCTTGTGAAGATTATAGCAGCGGCGAATGAATATTAGAATCGAACGCGTGCGCAGCACTCTCCATTTCAATGTATTGCCTATTGATATATTATTAGTATAACTATGACAAGTACATGAAAGTGAGGCGAAGGAGGTGCCGTAGTTAGCTCCGCTATACATTACCGAGTATATAACCGATTGTCTACCTAGAGCCTATCGTCAAATGATACCAAAATTATGCCATGACTTTTTATAACATTTTGTACAAATATAAGCTAAGCTGAATTCCTTCGAGATACTGCGGGCAGAGCTCGTGCCGTTCGACGGAACTGAAGTATATCGACATTTATGGCATTATTACTCACTCGAGATTCAAAGCTAACGTACTAACTGTCAAGTAGAATAATAATCGTTGAATTATATCGGTGTACCTATTTCCGCTTCTGTCGACCTCCGTGGACTTGTACCTAATACATATTTAACCGCATCACGTCAGTGTAATTTATCCAAAGTTGTTTTATGCGTCCCAAAGAGTATGTTTATCTGATAATTACGATGTTGTATAATTGTAAAAAAATAATAAAAATACTTATATACTTGTAAAATTGTTTAGTGTAGTATTTATTTATAACGTAGGGGTGAGTTGTTTTAGCTCGTCTTTTAAAAGTGATATTTTAAAAGCACGAAGCTGGGTTACTAATTCTAAAGTACTAACCAATTTATATACATCAATACATTATGACATAATACCTGGAACAAAAGTTGAACTTTGAATTTGACAAATTCAGACATTAGGCGGTGGCAAAGTTTAGTCATTTTGTAAGCATTGGCAGCTCTACCACCTATTTACATTACGTACAGTGTAATAACTATGGGTACGCTAGTACTACTATCTGCTCTGTGCTATGGGTATCAGTTACCACAATAAACGTATACCTATATATTAAATACTCATAACTATGCAATGGTTAGTATATATAGGGCGAGTAAATTATTTGGCAACGGTTGACAATACAATACTGTATGCTTAATTTTAAATTAGGTGTATCGTTAAGGAATATGAGTGCTATTATTGATCGATGTCTAAATTTCTGACATCTATTAATTGATTTTTTATAACTTACCATCAAAGTATTGCGGTTTTAAAATAATAATATCTAGTCATGAATCAGATTTTGTAACTATATTTTTACAATGTCTAAAAATTACTCTTTCTTTTCATCATATTTATATCTGATATACATTATGTCGTTTATACAGTCTTATATACATTTACATATATACAATTAGCGGTAGTTGAATGTTTGTACTCTTAATGTTATACCAAAGTAAACACCCCTCGCCCTATGTACAAGCTTCGTTTGTGTAGGAAAGCAAATGCTTTGATTATGTTTACTTATTGTATTGTTGTATTTACTTTGTTAATTTATTTTTAGAGCACAAATGTTTTATTTTGTTGTTGACACTTCGACATACAACTTAACATTAACTGCTATTGTTCGAAATCATCACACCTAATAAAATAATCTTTCTATTTAAAATGTGTTTCATTCATGTCTTGTACCCGGTTGCGCTAATATTTTTATTTTTGAAAGGAATGCCTGCGCCATAGACTTATCCGTTTTCTAACTAGTGCACCGACCGTTTAACAGGATATCAGTCTGAGTACCATCACCATACCTGACAATGCTTTGGTTAAGCTCTGTAAGTTGTAACATTATTTTTATAATATGACCTATAAAATACCTACCTACGTATAGAATAAAAAAAATCTAAACTTTTTTTTAAAATAAGGCCTCTTGGTTACTATAATATATATTACGTTTATGGCCACTACCACGGAACAGAAGGGTCACTATTTAGACAATAAATTTCAACCAAAAAGTATTTTTACTTACCAATTTGCATATTTATTTTCCTATAGCAACATAATGTGCACGTTGCTAAGCAACGACGCGATATTCAAACATTCCGCTTCATTGCGCGCTGCGGTAGGGGTGAGCTTTCTATTTTCATGTGGTGATGACAAAAGTTGGGTTTTCAAGAGAATTACACGTTTCTTTTTAAAAAAATATCTAGTAGAGAACACATAAATAATAATCATGGAAACAGACTGGAAAGAAATACTAAGTTTCTCACAGAAGGAACTCACATCGGGCGATAAAGAAAAGCTATGTGAAAGTTTATGTTGGATGGAAGCAGATGATATTGAACTCAATTTTACGGATTTAAAAACTTTATTCAGACTAGCTCAAGATATTTTGAAACTCAAGAGTGAACAGGTAACCAAAATTTGTATTTCTTAATGGTTTTCCGTACTTTACATTTTTCACAAACTATGTACATATATGATATAGGTAGTGTGTGAGAAATCAGTATAATAATAAATTAAACCAAGACTACTCCCTACTTTAAAGGACACTGGCAATCGATGCATGGGAGTTGCACCAAGTGTTGCCCAACATGACCACATACCTAGTGCTTTATGTTCCACACGTCAATACTATGCTTTAAACAGAAGCGCTTCTAATTCTGTCCACGGAGTCAATAAAAAACAAGGTTTTGGTTGTGAAATACTTACTAACACAATGAAGTTGAATACAACTGATGTACTATTTTTAATAATTATTGATAATAAACTATTAATAATAGCTATTATTAAGGATTAATATTCCAGTATTAATAATCACTGGTATTTATGCTTATCATCTTCATCGTTATCTAGTTAATATACCTATGTCAAATAACTTATAAATTCTTGGTGCCAGGCCCATCTTGCGGTGCGATATTGGGTAACCTCTATGTTGGCTTCTTCCTTTGAACCTCGGTCCTGGAGAGTGAAAGCAAGCGACTGGTGCACCCTCGACAACGGTTATTAAAGTCCTACTCCTAGGAGCTCTATTAGCCGTTGACAAATAACCCTATAGCTAACCCCATTACATAAGGGAAGTGGGATAACAGGTCTGCAAGGCCGGCCTAGTACGAGTTGCTCGTAGTCCCTCCACGTGTCCCTCTGATTGCAGACGGCGTAGTGGGCAAACTAGGGCGTATGGGTTCTCCACCTCTGATTTCATCCAGAGTCGAATACGGACCAACGGTCGGACAAGCCGTAAGCCTGATCCAGATCACGAAAGGTAGCTCCTAGTGAGCTATAAGAAAGACAACTTCTATAAAAAATTACACCTAGGCAGTCTGACCGTATTCGTCCCAGCCGAAATCCTGAACTCACAGAACCGGTGTATATACATATATACTCGTTAGCCGCGCTACCCGACGCGGAGAAATTCGACGCCCCCGGCGGGAGGGGTAAGGCGATCCTGCCAGGGCTTAAAGAATACAAGAAGGCGCAAAAAAGGTTCCCCTGCCCCGGTGTTCAAACTCTTTTCCATCGACCGTCGAAGGATGCGTGCCCGTAAAAAATAGGCCACCCGAGCCCCTTCTTCATGAATCCCAAGACAGGGGGCTGAGGCGGAGTCGTCCCTGCTTCGGCGACGACGGGCCGTCTGCGCTTTCGATTTCAGAGGCTAGTGCCTCAGCGGCGGAGCCGGAGCTGGACCTATGTAATAAGAACGGGCTGCTCGTGGGGGCTTAAGCAGTTAGTCCAGCCCCAGACGGCATCCCCGTGCCCCAAGCAGGCTTCACTGCTCATTCTCGTGGTTCAATTCGCCGCTACGAGCAAGACCCTCGGGATATCGGTGGGGGACTGCGGTGCTACAGGCGACGTGTTCGTCTTTCTCAAATAACAGTAGGTAGTTTCCTGTATGGTGTTTGTAACATTCGGCACACATGTGGAGGGCCGAGTATAGTAGCCCGAAAAAATTTATAAACTTCTTAACATCATATAAAATTATTATTTTTATTATTATTTGTTAAGTAATTTCATCTAGAGAATCATGTGAAATTATTCCCATGTCTGGGCAGCATTTGTTCCACACCGTGACAAAGTCCTTTGGCCTGTTTTGTCTTTTACGGGAGCGACTGCCTCTGATCCCCCGAACTTTTAAAGCAACAAATGTAATTTGTTCGAAATGCAATCTACCAAAATTTTCTGAACCCAAGCCAACCACACCTTTGAGCCTTCTAATTGTCGAATGAGGCTCTGGTGAATGCTTTCCTCGTTGCCCCTCGCGATTGGGAGGTAAGACATCAGTCGCTCCCATGAAAGCCGCATAAGTATAATCTAAAGAATGAAATTCAGGAGTCATGATTTTTGTACGCATTTTGCATATCTGAAAAAAAATGGTGGAGAAATAAAGGGTATTACTTCAGATAAGTAGGTACTTTGTTTCTATTATTATTGGTTACTAATAATCTGCTGCAGGTAAATAATCTTATCGGTCAACTAAAAACAACTCCAAGAAGAAGCAGTAAAACCAGAATTGAGAACACATATGCAGGTAAGCACGCTTTTAGTTAAATCGTAAAATAGGGTGAATAGAGATTTAGGTAGTCCCAGTTGAACAGTCCGACTGGGCAAGTACCTTCACCCTAAAGAATACCACGACTATAGTGACCTCGTGTCCCCGGCGGTGAGTAGGGTAGCCAGAACTCACTGGAGAGTTTTTGTGCAGTCAGTGGGAAAACTAAAGGCTTGTCCTGATTGTTTCTTCTGCACTAACGGCACGGAAACTCTCTGTTCTTACAGGGTCGGTAGCATGGGTGTGACTCCACTGGTGTTGCACACGTTCATAGATCACGGTAACCACTTTCCATAGGGTGGGCCGTGTGCTTGTCTGCCAAATAAAAGGAGTGAATCATTACAATTTTTAAGTAATCGATTTACAAAGTTTGAAGCTTAACCATATAATTGATTCTATTCATTAAACTGTTTAAATAGTTCTTAATTTCACTGAAAAAATCACTGGAATTGTAATTTCTGTGACCGTTTTATTTGACTCATTCCATTGGTCCAGTTTTACCCGGTTGCAATTTTTTATTGAAATTCACAATTGAAAGCCGCTTACCGCTTAGTATTAATAGCATTTGAAATTATAGCCCTTATTTTTTGAATTTTACTCAAGCTTACTATTAGGCGTGGTGTAGTCAAAATGGCGACTAAAACTTAAAAAGTAAAAAGAAAATTGAATATATTATCCAATTTTTCCCTACTCTTGTTTCTGGTTCAGTATCTACCTATTTAATTTATTTGTTTGAAAAAAATGAAGATTTTTGTGAGCTTCTGAGAAGATTAGAGCAGTAAATTTTCTATTCTTAGATAATTATTACAAGTATTTTTAATGAACTTTTAAAATTATACTCTTTAGCATCACCAACACAAAGTAACGACAGTGCTTTAGATACAATAACACATCAAGAAGAAATAATCCGAGCAAATAAAGAAATATTAGAACAACTTTATGCCGACATTGCTGATTTAGAGTCAAGAAAAAGTAAACTAGAAGAAAGTAGAAGCAATTTTGATATAGAAAGTGAATCCAGTCGCGATGTTTTATCTGAAATGAACGCCGTTGCTGAACTTGAACAAGAAGTTTCTATGAAAAATAAACATATTAGAAAGTTGCTAACTGATGTTAAAGTAAGCGTTTTTTCAATAAATATGCTGATGAAGATAATAACACAACTTAACTGTAGTTTAATCTCATAAATAATATTATTTTTTTAGGTTTTGGAAGACGAAAACATAAAGCTAAAAGAAAAAGTGTCAATTCTTAAGGATAAATTAACAGAAGCGACTCAACTGATCAGTAATTTAACTGAGCAAATGGTTTCTGTCAATGATGAATGCAGTCGATTAAAAGGTAAATGTTGTACTCGTATAACCCTTGAACTGGCAAATGACCATGAATTGGCCGCATACAAAACTTGCCCGACTGGCAATCCGTCAAATCTTCCTGTCCGCCCCAGACATGCAGCTTCTCATGACGTCAACCATTTTGGTGGCAGTCAGATCACAATGCGCGAAAGAGATCTGTACATATATTTTAAAATATATAAACCTCGCGATATATGCAACGACAGAAGAAAATGTAAGGTTGTCTTGGCTAATATTATATTTTCTGATCATTGCAGACATTTTAGGTCAAGCAGAACAACAAAAGGCTACATTATCAGTTGAAATCGAGAGTTTGAAAAAAGAACTACTTGAAAAGGATTCTAAGAGGGAAAATATTTACGAAGAAATTAAGTCTAAGGTTCAACATTGGAAAGTTAGTGTTTTAAAATATATCACAATTATTAGCTATTCTCCGATCCTCCGCCTACCGCATCCAGTCTGTCCCAGCCACCTTTTTCAGGTCGTCCGTCCATCTGGCTAGGGGGCGTCCTACCTTTCGTTTACCATCTCGCGGTCTGCACTCTAGGACTCGTTTACTCCAACCGCCATCGATCCTTGGACAAACAAGAAAATGGCGCACATTGGGAGAGGCCTATGTCCAGCAGTGGACTGCGGTGGGCTGATTGCTATTGATTGATTGATGAATATTAGCTATTCTCGTTGACTATTGATTCATTCGTTTTTGTAATAACTCTGGCGGGATGGATTATTATCGATTATTACCGACCTCGTTATAATCTACCTGCCAAGTTACAACATTACCACAAAATATAGTGTTATCCATCAGATCTAGCTCTCTCTAGAGTTCTAATCCTCTTTTTTAATCTTTATTTACGGAGCTTAGCCACAACATGACTATGTCGCTCCTAATCCTCTTTGAATAGCATTATTGTAAGTTGTGCATAGCTGGAAATATATTTTATTATTAGTTTATACGTTCTTACTGCTAGCGCCATCTATTCTTATTTAATGAATAACACAATAGGTAATACAGACTTTATTTAACATGCACATCTTTAATACTGATATACATGTAATAGGTAAGTTATAGTGTTTAAATAGGTACTAAATTTTTTATAACCAGAATATAGCTAGAACAAAAAAAGCCGAAGTTGAAGCCCTGTCATGTGAAAATCAACGACTGCAAGAAAATCTTTTACAAGCTTCAAAACCTTCGCTAACAAGTTCACCTAAGGTAAAATATTTTAAGAATTGTTCTACCGATAGTATACTAGCTACGCCTAAATATAATCTTATTTATGTATTTACATACGCATAAATCACCACGCATATTTGTTTAGTAATCTTATGATAAAACGCATTCTATTTGTTCAATACAAATAGGCAGTTAATAATATCAATGTCTATTGAAACGTCTGTACACGTTTATCGATATTCACCATATTTGTTGACTAATCACCCACTGGCAAACGATTTACACATTTTATCAACTATGCAGAATATATTTTTTTTTTTATACATGGCTTATTATTTTTATAACAGAAAAGTGATCCAGAAAGGCTTAAAATAAAGGAGTTGCAAGATAAATTGATTGAAGCTTCAAATGAAATTGAGCAAACGGCTAATATTATTAACATGCTCAGGGCTGAAAACAGAAAGCTAAAAGCACTTGTAGATGACGCTCCAGATAGTTCTCTAGTAACTCCTGAACTTAAGAATGAGAGTGACGATGGCAAAGAGCGAGCTATAATTACTAAGTTAAAAAAGAAAGTCAAATCTTTAAATAATAGTCTACAAACTGCTGAGGAAATGACAGCAGACAGGGAAAAAGAGGTAATTAGATATTTTCAGAACTAGTTGTTGTTTAATTTTATAAAATCATTACTAACAAAAAACTATAGGTATCAAATTGTGAAACTAATAATATATACGTTATTAGTTGACAGAAATAAGAGCGGAACTTCAAATTTTACAATCAGATGAGGGTATGAACGTTTTATTTGAAGCTCTGAAAAATAAGAAGCGACAATTGAAATTCAAACAGGAAGGTATCAAAGCCTTAGTGCAAGAAACAAATAGTTTAAGTCAACTCACCAATGATTTGCAACTAGAAAATCAAGTATTAAGGTTAGAAAAAAATAATTTTGTCTACCTTCTAAATTTTCTTAGTATCATTGTGTGTATTAAATACAACGTTCCTGAACTTTTAGAGAGAAATTAAATTTATCACCAGATAAAAAAATATCAACAAAAGGCATCATGAAAGAATATCACAAATTAAAAGATTCAAATTCAGAAATGCGCAAAGAGTTGAAAAAGCTTGAAAATAAACTCATTGATTTAGAATTGAATAACCGTAATTTGAGGTCTCAAGTATCAAATTTGTCAAAATTTCTAACCCAAGAAGGGCATGCAATGGATGTTATTAAAAATATCACACTAGCGGAGGATGTCGATGAGATTGTGGTGGAAGTTAGTGTAAGAGAACCGACAAGGTAGTTTTTTATCTTATTATAATATGTATTGAATATTGTTATATTATTGAAATTAAAAAAATTATAGATATTGATATTGAATAGACTACTTCTACTATTCCACATCATTAATGTGGAACACTACAATTATACTCTGTCCATTCGTTTATTTTCTTTTTGAATTTAATACATCGACATAATTTAATATAAATATTAACTAGCATTTATCAGGTTTTTAAAAATTATATAATAATAAATAAAGAATAAATCAATAAAATTATACTATTTATACATATAAAAAATATAAGCTATAAGCGCATTATAAACAGGTTATCACTAGCAATATCATAACATATTGCGTCACTGACCCGGCGACGCCATATTGTTGTTACTTGCCATGCGACGCTTGTGTCACAGTCACTGTTTTTCGGTTCATTGTGTATTCTTTTACAATATCATAAGTTGAGTTGAGTATTTATATTCCTCCTTATCGATACGTAAATTCTTCAGTTGAGCATACTTAAGTTCTCAATATGCCGAAAGGAACTGTGTTAAAAGGACAATCGAGGGAGTTTCTGAGACGCCTTCAAGAATACTTTGAGAAGGAATGTCGTAATGGTGCACCGCTACTACCAATATCGCAGGTTCGAAACCGTGTAGCTGCCGCCTTAGGAATCAGTGTTCCAACAGTTACAAAAATTGCCAAAGAAGCCTACGGCAACAGTGGTATGCAGCATAATACGCTCTCTACACCCAAGAAAAAACGCCAGCCCTGTAAAGTTACAAACATTGACGATTTCGACGCCGATGCTATTCGTTGTCATATATACTAGTACTACCAACGTAAAGAAATTCCGACTCTAAGAAGAATGGTAATTTCACTGAGGAATAGTGGTTTGTTCCGTGGCCAAAAATCGTCGCTAGCTAAAGTGCTGAGACAAATTGGATTTTATTTCAAAAAGTCTGATAAGAGAAAAATCTTATTGGAACGCCACGACATAGCGCTGGTTCGATGTAACTTCCTAATAAATCTGGCGACTATCATGAAGAGATGAATTCAGAAGTATATGAAAATTGGTTCAGGGAAATGTTGACATTACTAGAAGAACCTTCAATTATATTTATGGATAACGCGCCCTATCATTCACGGCAAATAAATAAAAAGCCAACGCAATCTAATACCAAAGACGAGATTATTAACTGGCTTCGTGATAATGGCGAGGATGTGACTAATTCATTATTGAAAGCAGAACTAATAAGAATTTTAAATTCGAAACGTCAACCTAAAAGATACGTCGTCGATGAAATGGCACCTGAATATGGACATACTGTTATTATAATCCCACCGTATCAGTCGTGTCTGTCAGTACAATGCCATCGAATTAATATGGGCACAAATCAAAGGGAAGGCAGCAAGAAACAACACAACGCCGCCGTTTACAGCGAATAAAATGATGCAATTATTAAATAGTGCGTGTGGTGATGTGACTCCTGAAAACTGGGCCAGTGTCGTGGAGAGAACAAGAAAAATAATAATATCTGATTGGGATCGAGATGTTGCAATTGACAATATAATAGAACAAGAATTGATTATTCGTGTAACAGAGGACTCAACTGACGAGTCTAGTGTAACTTATGAAGAAGAGTCTGATGAATCAGTATAATAAATAATATTAATAAATATACTTATTTAATTTGTATACCGAATAACCTAGCTAGTTTGTTAAATAAATATATGTGATTTTCCAAGTATATTTGTTCAGAACTCTTGATTTAAACTTGACGTAGACGTTATTAACTATGCGTTTTAAAATTAAATTTCACTAACACGTGTATACTTACAATCTAAGACAGCTGTCGAAAGGAAAATAAATCAATTTACAAATAATCGATTTGAAGACAATTGATCGATTTATCTTATTTCAAGATGCTGTTTTATAGTCTGTGTCTATTTGTTATGCACAGGGCACTTCACTAAATGGGCGTTACCCGTCAATAAAGTACGACATTACACTAGTACATTATTCCGAAAATAAAAACAGTAATTCATATGCGTAAGCTGTCAAAAAGAAAATAAACGAATGGACAGAGTATAGTAGTTTATTCTATAAATGTGGCAATAGCAAGTTATGCCAACTGTTAAACAAATTGTTAAATATATAACTATTGAAAACTGTGCATTTTTAATGCAATTCATAGCTTTCTATCTCTAAAAATAATGAAAAATTCTTGACAATGGAAATACTTATATGATTTCTAGTCATATTCGAATTGCTAAGATTTTTTAATATATTATGTATGAACAATCTACTTGCACTAGGGATACAAATGCATTGGTTGTAAAGAATGAAACAATAGATGGCCATATCGATGATGAAAATGCTGAAAGCAAAAAAGAAATGTTAGTTCTTATTGAAGAAAATAAAGGTCTTCGCAAAGGTCTTCAAGAAATATTGGACTTCTTAAAAGACAACAGTATGTATTCATAAAGCAATAAATATTACCAATATTTTAGTTAATTTAAATATGTACATATGAATATTATTCAATGTCGTAATGGGTTTTATATATTTATTAACTAATTACGATTTTTTTTATTATTGAAATCTTTTCGCATGTTTTTATGTTACACCTATGATTTGATTTTATACTTGTATTTATCGAGTAAAAATATTTTTAGGCAAAACTTCTTCTGGTGTATTAACTCTACAATGCCCCAGTTTAGAATCAATATTACTGTCGATGGAGGCACGAAATTCTGCCGGTTGGTTTGCACCGCATATGTCAACCGTGATGGAGCTAAGAGCCGCATTGGGTGGAAAAGATGCACTTTTAGTAGCTCTACATGAAGCTAGGTTAGTAATTGTCACGAAAAGGGTATATTTTAGGATTATACTTTCTGTTAATTATAGTTTTATGTAATTTCTAGAAAAGAAACCTTCGATGTCATGGCTCAACTATCAGAAGAAACAAAGAAAACATCAAAGCTAGAACAAAAACTTTATGAAATAGAATTAACAAATAAACAAAAGGAAGAAGACGAAAAGCGACTAGAATTAAATACAGATATTTGTGAATTTGGTACGTGGATATCAGAAAGAGATCAAATTCATCTTAATTTTCATGATAAAGCTGAAATCGATAATTTGATAGAAAAAGGGAACTCTTTATATGAATATCAACTAAAGAAAGGCTTAGAATATTTTCATAATAAATTTAAAGATTTATTTGATAAACTGACAACAATGGCTGTACAAATGAGTGATAATTGTAGTAGGTGGTCAATTCAGGAGGAAAATTATAAAGCAGAAATAGAAAACTTAAAAAGTCAAATACAGCAAGATGATGAAGACTTTAGTGATATATCACCTGGTATGATTCCCGTGGTTAACACAAATTCTATGCGAAGAAAATGTTCTTATTTGGAAGAATCGTATAGGTGTATAAGAACTTTGAATGAAAATATGAAAAATGAATTATTAGAAACTAAAAAAGATGCAATGGTAGCAGCTTCAGAGTATGAAAATCGTATTCAAAAATTAATTCTTTCTGTCACTAATTTGACAGATAAATTACGTTATTCAATATCATATGATTTATTTTGGAAGCAAAATTTAGCCTTAAACGAAGCTAATTCAAAATATAGAAAACTTTTAGAAAACAATATAAGTAACAAAAATTCATCACACAATCTTTTAGAATATTTAGAAGACAGCAAAATAGACATAATAAATCGCATTCGAGTAGAATTTTGTCGTGAAAATGGTAAATATCATACCTAAAAATTTAGTTAATTACTTAGTATATTTAAATATATCACCTACATTATATGAATTATGTTATATTATAAAACTATTAGATTGTTTTTTATATAACTATATCTTGTTTTGTATATTTAGGTCACATGACAAGTAATGTACCGAAAATCGAGTCTAATGTTGAAGTTTTGGTTTTAAAGTCACAAATAGAACGATTAACTTCAGTGATAGAAGATAAAAATAAAGAAATGGATGAATCAAACGCAAAGATTGCAGAACTGCAAGAAATCCAAGGAAAAATTATGTAACATTATTTTTTAGTTCTTAATATTGCTATTGCTATTAATCCATACATTTTTATCTGTAATGCAAAATATTTACTAATTCTATAGCCTTATTAGTATACATTGTGTATTTGTATTTCAGTGACGAAAGTCTTGCCTCAGTGACAAAAGAAGATATAAATTTAATGAAAGAGCAAATTGAAAAATTAACAAATGATAACGAAGTCCTCAGAAGCCAATGTCAACATATTTCCAGTCAATTGGATATTGCACAGTTGCAGGTAATAAGTAAATAAATAATATATTTCACGTGATAATATATATATAAAATATAAATATAAATAATATAATTAGTGAATATTTTAAAGCTACAAGATGCGGAACAAAGACAAATGAGTACAGATATGGAGACTAATATGCTACAACATCAAATTCTTGATCTACAGTCTACGAGTGATAATAAAGCAATTATATCAAGGTACTCTAAAATATTTTGATAAAATCTATTTCGATTTTAATATGTACCTACCACTTACTAATTTTAAATTTTCAGACTAAGCGGCGAAATTCTTATAGCTCATCTACAAGTATCAGAAACTTACAAAAGGATAGAAAGACTGAATGTATCTTTAAATAAAGAAAAAGACGCACGAGAAGAAGTTGAAGAAATGTTGAAAGCTCGCCAAAAAATATTTGATGTCTATGCTTTAAGATATGAATCAAAATTTAGGTGCGTTATTTGTAAATTGCACATTCAGCAACTTAAGAGAGCGATTTTATTTGTTTTGATGTCAAAATAACTTATAACATTCAACACCCGGAACTCGGACTGAACTACTACTGTCAGATTCGTATTTAATGTTAACTGTTTGTCTTATTTACTTATTTTATTTCTTTAATTTTAGATATATGTTCGAGGTAATGCAAACATTGAGACAACAATACCAGGGTAGTATACCACGCGCTTCTGCTGAAAATTTCTTAAATAAGCTTGAAGAACTTTCTCGAAATAATCACGCCGTAAATGAAAAGTTATCCGAAATAGAAGATTTACGATTTCGTTTAATATCAAAGCATAGTATTTTTGATCAAATCTTAGACATTTCTAAGGAAAAGTGTTTAATTGAGGAAGATAATTGTCCGCATAAATTGAACTATATAGTAACTGTAAGTATAAATATTATTCATACGATGTAATCAATAAGTAACTTGGTTATTAATAGCTTTTAATGTTTATATTTTTAGCAATCGCTTAGCTCTCGAGAACTAGAACATACAAATAATAAATTAAAGGCTACAGAACAATCACGCGAGGATTTAATTAAGCATTGCAATTATCTCGAAAAAACTTTAGTACTACTTAATCAGGGTTTTGAAAAATCTGCTGCTAAGAGTTGTTTGCGAGGAAAAACTAATAGCAATGAAGATATTCAGAGAAGTAATGACAATAGTAATTTGACTGTAGAAGACATTCAATCGGATGATGGTTCTGATTCATCACGTAGTAAGTAATGATACTATTTGATATTTTTTGTCCTAATGTTTATTTTTTATCTTTTTATGCATTTTGTTTTCTAATTTTAGGAAGTAGGACAATCACATTGACAAAACCACAAGTACTCAAACAACCAAAAATAGAAATAAAACCTCAGGAAAAAAGTGGTTCTAACAGTACAGAACATTCTCTAGTGACAAGTAAATCTCAAAGCCCAAAACGTACTGTAGCACACATGTTAGTGCAGACGATGCCTGATGAAGTTAAAAAAATAAACCAGTTTATACAAACGGATGAATATAAAACCGTAAATGAAATGAAAAGTCGATTAGAAAACCTTGAAATAAGTATTGAAAAAAAAAGTAAGGAATTGTCAGAAGCCCTAGCGTTAATACAAAAACGATCAGAAGAAATTCTACATTTGAATAAAGATAAAATAACTTTGGAATATTCAATACAAAATCTTAAGGATTCAAATACTGAAAAGGATACTTTAATGGTAAAACTACGATTGACAATTGATGAATTACGAAAACAATTGGATGATTTAAAAATAATGCAAATCTTACAAACAAATAAAATTAAGGAAGACACAAATGATGAAAATAAATCTTTATTACTGGCATTAAAACAGTTAGAAACTGATAAAAATATTATAGTTACTGAATATAAAGACTTGCTGAATAATGAAAGAGAAGAATATGCAAAATCTGTTAAGGAATTACAAGTGCAGTTAATGGAACTGCAATCGAAACTAGACAGGTATTTATATTAGAGTAATATTTAGTGCATAGGTGTGGTTTTTTTTTTTTACGTGCGCAAAGTCCCCACGGATACCTCCCCACCGGAGCCGGTGGAGGAGGTTATGTCGGACTCGAACCGACTAAAACGCACGCCGCCTGTGGGTTGCTTTGGTTGCCGAAGGTGAGGTTGATAGGCATATCCCTCGCACCCCGGCCGACCCAGGGCCATCTCTCACGATCTGCCGCCTCGGCGTCTCCCACGCCGGACACTCGGTGAGCGTGTGCGGACCTGAGTCCTCGCTCGCGTCGCAGTGATGGCACTCGGACGTTGGCTCTTTCTGCATCAGACGCAGATACTTTCCGAAGCAAGTGCATAGGTTTATGAAAAGTTTTGCATTTTATGAATAATTTTAAAGAGATTGTAAATAAACCTTCTTATTATTTGAAATTTGTGTAACAATTCACCAACAAATAAATTGATTGATTACAGACGTGGGAGTGAATCGAGTATCTCTAGTGGAGAAACAATAAAAGAAATAGTTACGAAATATACGATAAAAATAGCTGAGCTAGAAGACAAGTGCTTTAAATTGCAAAGTGAATTAGATGAATGTAAATCTGAATTGTTAGTATTAATATTTCTATAATATAAATTGATGTATCACAATATCCTCGAAAACTATTATATTACATAAAATTTTCGTTTTATATAATTATGTTCCCTTTGATATTTTTGTATATATTGTACTTTTAGATCAACTTACCAAGGTGAAGCAGCTCGGTGGAAAGATTTAGCGACCGAGCGGTTGACGAAGATGGAACAACTAAATCTACAACTATCTGAACGACATTGTCAAGAGGTTCAATGCTTTTTTTTAACTTAGTTTATTTGATGGTCCATATGACCTTATAGAGAAAATACTTTAGTACGTACATTATTTATTTAATTTACGCAGGTGAAGTCCTATAAGGCAGAAAATCAGCATTGGCTTTCACAGCTTAATGACATGCAACGAGAACATATGGATTTAAGAACAAGACTCACAGACCAAAAAACTGCATACGTTAAACAATTGGCTGACAAAGATGCACAAATAGAACAACTAAGAGTAATCATAAATAACCTGAAGGTAATACTCAGTTAACAAGGTATATTCCTTTGCTATTGCCTTTCAAACTGTGTGAACAGGCTGCATAATGTTCTAAATGTGACTATATCTATAAAATAGGCTTGACGTTGACAATCTATCCCACCATTTTGTTGTCTAACTGGGTTTTTTTTTACATTTCAACAATTAATCCCTTTAACACTTTGTCCAATTTTAGTATGCCTAGCATACGAGAACATAAAGATTGCTACGGAAAATGTTACTCATCAAAAATAATCTCTAAATAGTAATCTAAATAATCTAATCATTCTCTGAGTCTTTCCCTAACTCAATTGGAGTCGGCTTTCTAGTCCAATTAAGATGCGGTTCATTTTCGAAATTTTTCGCGAAGTGACTGCTATCTGACCACCACAACCAATTGGCAATATCGAAGTTTTGTAGTTAGACTAGTCGGACCATTGAGGGCTCCAACTATCCGTAGCAACTGCCATAGACATGAATCTGGTCGTGCCTCGGAAAGCAAGTCAAGCCTTCGTTCCCGATGACTTAACTGACAGCTCAACGTGCTGAGCAAGGCACAACCAGATCAATGTAAATATCAATATACAAATATTTGCACTTAGCGAAAATCGAACCCGCGCCTCCTGATTATCGGTCGTGTTCACTAAAGCCACATCACAGAGGCTGTACGGAAAATGACGGAAAATGCATTATATTTTCAGACACAAGTAATGAATATGCAAACTCTAATATCAGTCAATGATCCCAGTTTTGATCTCTCCGCTATTGTAGAAGTGGATGAAACAAATGATATATTGTCAGTACATGGCTCTGACAGACTAGAATTGAAATTTGATTCCACTGTTGACTTTCATGATTCACAAGAAGAAATGCTTAGAATACCAGCATCATCTACAGCTATTTGGTGAGTTTAAAGTAATCAACAACAGTCATTGAAATCTTAGGATAGTCCTGAGATACCTGTGACTTTGAACAAGTAAACTCATCTATTTAAAGACCTTAAAGTGTACGTTTGTGCTCATTATTTTAGGCAAGAGCCACTAATAGATCGTCTGCGTCGTGAGAAACAAATGGCTGGCAAGCAAAATACAATCCTAAGACGACAGATCAAAGTTCTTGCTGCCAGAGAGAGACGGGCACGTCTCGACGCTCAAAATCTCAAGAATCAAGTATTTAGAATGTAAGTATGTGCTGTTAGCTAAGATTGGCACTAAACACTGTAGAAATCTAACTTCTATACGGGTATGACGGTAAGTAATCAGGCAGAATTGTAACTACCTTCTACAGATTTACAGTAGGTACCTAATTTATATACCGCATACTATCCGTTTCGTCGTATCATCTAATATTGTCCTATATGATAAACGGAAACAAATGAAATGGTAGATACTGGTGTCATGATTGCAGCAATACCACAGGGCCGAAAATAACTACTGCAGAAACAGCTGGTCTACACAATAAGATTGCATCTCTACAAGCGCAACTGACTAATGCTCGAAGAGATACGCACTCCAGCATCGCACTTTGGGATAAATGGAAGAGGTAATGACACTATTGATAAAATTGTTATAGCCCGAGATGCAAGTCTTGAATACAACTAAACGCTGAGGTGATGATGATGGAAATAAGAAATATGAAGTTCGTTTATTTTAAGTCCAATGGGGATTGACCAAAAAAATTAATCCATTTTTTTTATTTTAGAATTTGAAAATATAGAGCAATCTAAGAAAGTAATTTGAATATTTTCGTTATATTCATCGTATCTTTTTTTAAATTAAATATTAAAAAATGTAAATAGTTCAATCGCGATGACGTCATCAATGGCGTGAGATCGGTGTGCCTTTGCCTCAATTATTAGTCAAAAAAATGTCTCAACGCTGTCAGCTGTCAATAACGTCACGTCAACAATCATTGTGATTTGCGCGCCATACCATACTTGCACCATACATAATCTCAGATTGTCTCAGGTTAATCTCAATAATCTCATTCGTTTCATTACGCGAGTGTAAACTTTCGATCATAAAACTTCAAAAAACTTACACAAAGTTTAAGCTACCATATAACTAAATAATCGCCATGAATGATATTTTTGTCAAAGCTGACTCACGGAATCTTCCGAAAGTTGACAATATAATGATATTAGAATATGTGGCTGCAAGTAGCCAACATAACTTGGCTGAAATAAGAGGAGCCAAGATTTTAATGTAAGTTTATTCCTTACTTTAATATCTACCCATACTTATCTATTAACTTGTTTGATAAGAAAATGATTATACTTTAATGACAAATGTTTTCTTAATGTTTTAGGTCATCTCGTGATTCTTATATTAATACCGCTGTGGGGTATGCCAAAGTGAATCGAACTGGAAACGATTGTATAGTTAATGCCAAAATAGTTCCTGAGCATAGAATTAGCAAAAAATTGTATACAGTGACATGCAAAATTGACGAACGAAATAATACCATTACTCATTCTGCCTGTGAAGACTGTGCAGCATCAGCAGGTATATATATAAGACCTAAAAAAGGCAGGTCACCATTGCCAATAACTTGTAGTGATCCAATTTCTGTCTTTACAGGTGGTTGTAAACATTCACTCTTACTTCTTTTTTGGCTGGCAAAGAAAAGTTCAGAACCTTCATCAACTGCAGTTGAATGTTATTGGATCAAACCAACCCTTTCCAGTGCTAATACAGAACCAGTTCTTAGTAAAGAAATATTCCCTAAAGCAAAAATTCCAAAGCTGATGCCTAAATGTAGCATGAAATTAAGTGAATTTCAAGAAGAGTGTGGCAGGAGACAGTTAAGTAATTCGCTAATCTTAAAATTTGTGGATGGATACAAATCAAACTCGATGAATATCTTTGACCTCATGTTAGCGTTTATTGATGAAGAAGCTGTACACAGGTGCTCAAACTTCACTAAATATTTAGGTAAAATTATTAACGACACCACTATTAAAGATATAGGTTCAAAAACTGTTGACCAAGCTGAAAGCAAATATTGGCACAGTATACGTCAGGGAAGATTGACAGCTTCGAAACTACATGAAGCGGCACATTGCAGTACAGACGGAGCTTTAGTGGAACAAATATTAGGTGGATATAAGGTTCCTGAAACTAAAGCCATACAACGTGAAAAGAGATTAGAAAGCAGAGTACTCCAAACATTAGAAGGCAAACTGAACCTTAAAATAAGAAAATCTGGGTTTATTCTCATAAATGGGATTTTAGGAGCATCGCCTGATGGTGTAAGTGATGATTTTGTAGTAGAAGTGAAGTGTCCAGCCTCAGAAAGGGCTGTTAAAACATATATTAAGAATGATGAAATTGCTGAGAAGTTCAAGACACAAATAATGTGCCAAATGTTGGCTTGCAAGAAAAAGAAGGGTATATTCTGTGTGGCAGACCCATTATTTGAAACAACTAAAAATATTCATGTCATTTGGGTGGATTATGATAATGCTTATATTAAGACCATGATAAAGCAAGCAGAACATTTTTGGAGCATATATATATTTCCAAAATTACTAACAAGTGCTAAAAAATAATAAAACACTGATATATTTTTATAACTTTTTATTATTTCCCCTTGTAAGTTAATCAGTCCACAAACAATTAATACAATTTCATCTAAATAAGGTACATATCTATAGTTCACAACCGAGTGAGGTATCAGTAGAGCATATTCCCGTACTCGTCTGATTACTCTCTCTACATGAACTCGTAAGCTTGCTATTACTTTACTCTGCAGCGCTTCAGAAGCAGTTTGCTTTGTACCTGAATATACACTTGGTGGCCTTAAAAGTTTAATACCATGTGTACTTAATAGACTATTCTTTAAATCCTCTGTCTGCTAAAATAACTGTATTCGGATTTAAAACTTTTAGCAAATCACTTTTTTCAACTATTGCTTTATCTGATATTCTTCCCCCATAACCCTTAGAAACAAAGCTTACAAAGCCATTAGGAGTACACCCTATTAAATATTTGACTGTATTACAGTTTTTGTACTGAGACCACGTCTGAGCTTGCTTTACAGGATTGGATGGCTTGGAAATTTGTATCTCAAAGCAATCAATGATCATCTGCACATCTGAATACCTAATTTTAAATACTAATGGTAAATTTTCTTTTATTTGTTTAGATTGTGGACAAAAAACAAAATTTTGAAAATAATTGCCTAATACTTCAATCCCTGTTAATATCATTGATGATAACTTTGATCTGGAAATATTAAATTGATCACTTATTCTCTCTAGCGAGTCATTTTGCTTAATTTTGAGTAAGGTTATAATAAGGTGAAGCGAGTCAATGGGTGTTGTATTTTTCTCAACAATATAATCTATAAGCCATAAATATTGTTTAGGTAATCCTAAATACATCTTGGGCTTGTTTGAAACTATATCTAATATGATATTTCGGCTTTGTGATACATTTCGACCAGATGCACATACAGTGGATTCCTCTGTTTCTGATGTACAACCTAATAAAGAAGGGGTAGCTGCTGAAGATGTTTCTTGTGAAGACTGCATATCAACTGTAGTAATATTAGTAGCAATTTTTCTACTTTTATAGTTTGTGCTTTTGTCTACCATCTTTATTTCACACTGGGTTGCAGCATTTATCTAAAAAATAAATCAATAAGTTTACTAGGGTAGTGACAGTAGAAACTTACACCTAACTAAATAAAACTTCAGTTTAAGAACAGCAAAATATTCCTGGAATGATTCACAATGACTAATGTATTACATTACATTCAGGTATACATATTAAAAAGTACCTTTATTGGTAAAGTTGAACATGTAGATGTACTGGGCATCCTTGCATCAGATGTACTAGACATTGCATCAGACATAATAATAATAATAAATATTCCACGACATTAGATGTACTTGGCACAATAACCTCTTCATATTTTCTTTTTAATGGCCTGCTAGGGCTTGTATGTTGTAATAGTAACTTATTTAATTCTGACAAACTTTCACATGCATCCTGAGCAATATTACGTAGTGAAGCTGAACGTTTCAGTTTAGGTTCTTGATTCATTAACTTGCACTGGTAATAATTAATCAAATCCTCAGTGGGCTACAATAAAACAAATTATTAAGTATGTTAGTGGCAGGTCATGAGAGCTTAGATAAGTAGTAATAATCAAATCCAACAATCGTAATTAAAGTCAGCTGAACAATAAACACCAATACAGATAAAAGAAACTCAAAACCATTACCTCCAAATGATCTTCGCAACAATACATTGTGTACACCTTAAAATATTCCGCCTTTACTTGACGACACCACTTTTCTCGCAAGTCTTCTCGAACACGAACAAACATTTTGTTGGGACTATTGTTCGTGTCATTATTGAAAGTAGGAACAAAGCATTTCCTATAATATTCCATTGAAAAGCCGTTTTGATATTATTTAATTACGATAAAACAACGTATCAAAAAATATTAAGAATCGATGAGGTTATGTTGTTTATTTACTATCTGCTATCGTATGTCAAATTAAATGTCATATCAGCCTTTTTAACGTTCGTGGCCTAGACGAAGGCATCGATACCGTAATATCTATGATGACATCATTTGAAGGTTAAATAAAAGTCATTTACATTTCACCTAAAATCTAAATAAACCTTGATTATTTTCTAATTCTAAATCATAGGTGGTGATCAGTAACCTTATTCCTCGAAACGGTTTTTGTTTTATAACAATTTAAAAAAAATGAGCAATCCCCATTGATAGTTATTAGTTAGTTAGATAGCCTACGAAACCGGTCGGCTTTAATGAGAATAGAGTATTTAACTAATGATGTATGTGCAATTAGGAGCACTTACTATTCTTTACAATATCCTCAACTCTCTTACTATCCCTACTCAACTTCTTACTTTCAGTTATTATGTTCCAACAATGATAGAAATCTTCGTTCTACTGACAACCGGATCCTCGCATTTCCTTCGATAGAACAAACTTTATAGGCTCCTCTAGAGATCAGGAAGAGCACGAGCCGCAATGTGTTTAAGTCTAGGGTAGGGCAATTGATCACCACAGAATTGGCGGAATCATCGTCTCAACGATAATAATATTTCTACTCATATTGATATGGGTACCTATATTTATGTATTATATTTATGTTAAATATGTGTAAATATTTTATGTATATGTATAACTATTCTGATTTATTTTATGTATGATAAGTAGGTGTTATATATATAATATATATATATATATATATATCTATATATTATATATATAAAAATATATATATATATATATAGGATATATATGATAAGTATATATGTACTGTTTATGTTTAAGAACCTATGTATCAAAGAATCAATTTCATTTATTCAGTTTAGGCACATAAAGAGCACATATGAACATCAACATTTTACAATTGGGTATGTCAAGAAATATTATAAAAATATTAAATAATGTACAAATAAACCATTGGAAAATAATTCTTTCGCTGGTTCGATGGGTTAGTTCTACTGAGAAGATACCAGCAAGAAACTCAGCGAACTATATTAGTTGTAAAATTAATCTATAGTCCTTATAGAACCAAACGCATCTCTTGTTAATATGCGCCTACCTCGTACTAGCTCTGCACCACCCAAGGGAGGGACTGGCAGAGAATGCCTATGGCATTAAGTTCACCAATGTACATCGTGCATAAAGTATAAATAAATAAATAAATAATTACATATTATCTTTGCCTTTACTTGAGGAACGTTTGTATGTGTATGTATATAGTGTAATCGTTCCTTTATTAAACAAAAAGGGTTGAAGACACGACGAAGTAGTTAAATCGAAATCAAACGAAGTGAAATTGCAAATTTTGAAGCGTCTTTACAGACAAAAATCTTTTCCAGGTCACAACAAGCAGCTGATCGTTGGCAAGCCCGCTACGAAGAGAGAAACCAAGAGGTTGTTAAATTAGAAGCCAGTTTACAACTTGCGAAGTCTTCTATAGCAAGGCTCGAGAAAGAAAAGAGAACGCTTTTATCCAGACTAAATGATGCAAAAAGTAAGTAAATAACTGAATATTAAAATTGTATTAGATTTTTAGCATCCTCAAATTTTATAAAAAATCTATTAAGGATATTATTGACAACCTTCGTTAGATAGGTTCGTTTCTTTTACTGGTTAAAATCACTTCTAAATAAAGATATCATATATATTACCGTGCAAAGCCGTCTCCTAGTGATGTAATTAGTTTTCATTAATTATTGATTGGACAGATGAGAATCAATTAACCACAATAGAGAAGCAAGAGGCTGAGTCACCAGAGAAATCTCATCGTTCAAGTAGAGAACACACTTATAGCGCATCTCCATTGCCTGTATCTACACAGGCTCTGCTTGATAGAGTAGAAGCGCAACAAAGAAGAATTGCTGCATTAGAAGTTGCAGAAAAGGTACCTTTCCAGAAACCAGAAAAGGTTACATACAGACACTAAATCATTGATTTTTGTACAGTCAGCATCAAATTGATCTTGACTAGCAAGTACTCAAAGCAAATAAAATGATCTTACATCGAAGTATTTACAATTATCTTAATACTATTTAGTATTAAGGCAATTTTTACACGATTTGATGTAAGATCATTTTGGTTGTAATATCATTTTGAGTACTCAAAATAGTACTTTGCTGGTCACATCAGTCACGAGATTATTTTAATTCTAGGGAAATGAGTTGCTGGTCTCTGAGTACGAAAAATCTTTAGCAGAGATTACGTCTCTTAAAGGACAAGTGCTGAAGCTGGAATCAACACTGCTGGAGTCACAGATTCGTACACCAATAAAATCTGTTGAAGACCCACAACCTGAACTCGCATACTGGAAAAAGTAGTGTTTTTTATGTTTTAGTTCATTAATACCTATACAAAACTACTGATGAAATAATGATAAATCTTCTAAGCTTTTTTAAAAATTACTTTTAAGATTACTTACTTAAAACTATTGGAGTAAGTATTTTAGAAGGGTGTTAATTTGGTTACCTATTCTTGTCTAACAGTTATTGTGAGATGTTGAAAGAGGAAAATGTTCAACTGACGTATAAGATCAATTCTATCGAGACTCTACCAACCACTTCTCATCAGCATCGAGTGAACGATTTGGAACAGACTGTACTTATGCTTAGAGGTATCTTTGTTCGTTATTACATTTGTATCAATTAATAAGCGTAACCCAAAGTTTATTATGCCATTAACGTTCCCTATCGTGACCGATGACATATTTTCCTACCCTGCTACAAAATAAAAAATGAAATAAGCGACACGTCTCACGTTTGATTGATTGCAAACAGTGCAGTATTTTATTTTCATGATCCGGTGGCAGAAAACGCTGAATCAGTTTATTGCAGTCCATATGACCTATATGCCTAGGAAAACTCGTCTGTCAGTGTTGATTCCCTTCGGGCAATCTTCAAACTTAATTGAAGTTCCAAACGGCTGCTCTTTTACCGCCTTAATCAGCGTATACTGATAGGGATTCAGTTTTAGAGTTCTGTTATCATTCGGTCACGTCTTAAGGTTTACATAGGTTTGATTAAAATAGAATTAGCAGAGTACACACATCCATTGCAGGGGTGATTACCAAGTTGCAGGCTGATCAGAAATCAGGAGGAGGCGCTATTTATAAAAAGGTGGATTCTAGACCGAGTAGCGGCCGTAGTGTTACAGAAAAGGTACGTAGTGTTGCCTCAACGTACTTTTGTTTAGCCGCATACCAATATTATTTTATACGAAACCGCATCGCATGCTCCTATTGTACAAAAATAGACATGCGGCTTCGGTATTGCGACTAGCTACAAGCGCGTTTTGAACCAAAAACATTATATACGTAGGTAATCCCACCGATTGGACCTAAATTTATATTGCTGCCCAGGCTCCTTACTGGGCTCGAATCTCCTTATGGTATGAAAGAAGATGACTAAATCGATAGGAAGAAAACGCTCTGTAAACCCGCAGCACTTCTTCCTAACATGTCAAATGAAAGGCCGTATATTGTACTATGATCGTTAAAATTTGCTTACTAGCAATTTTTTATGTTTGACATTTACCTATGCCTTCTCAGGGTCGCATTCAACTAGAATCTCATCGTGTAGAAATAGTAAATCTCAAGCGAACTATACATGACAAAGACTTGCTACTTGAGAAATCCAAGGAAATGCTTAAAATTGCCGCTGAAAGAGAAGATGATTTACTTCGAGAGGTAAATCATTCATTGTATTATAACATTATAAATGAAAAAAATTGCGAAGATATTAGGCGTTTTGGATATTTGTTATTCGTGTTCAAACGGTAGAATGAATCTGACTGAAATTTGATACAGGGATAGATAGACAGTTTACTTTGGAATAGGTTTATAGGTTTACATGGGTTGAGGGATCAGAGATTTCGACACGGGTGGCTACATGAGTAATAGCTAGTTTAAAATAATTTGTACAACAAAAACATAGGTGCAAAAGAGAAGAAATACCACTCAACTATTCGGGTATTATCGAACAAGACCACTTTCTGTTTTCTTGCCGCTTTGTAGATCGCTGCGTTACAGATGAGTACATTGCAACTGATATGTTATACTTTTTTTATTTATTTTTTTAGAATGCTTACTTGAGAAGACAGTTGGAGGAGATAACGAGACCAAAAGAAGGATTCCTCTCTGCTTGATAAATTAATGTTTATGTTGCATACCGTACATACCTAAGATAAACTTATAATATTATAAATAAGTAAATAATAGTATAGCTATAAGGTTAACGATACTTTTAATAAAACCACAAATATACTCATCGCCAACTAATTTATTGTCCACATTTTCTTCTTCTTTTATTAATCTTTTTATATTATTATGTGTTAATTTATCGGTTTCAAAATTTTCATATATTTTACAGCGGATAAGTATATCAATCTGTCTAGTTTGTGTATAATAAGTACCTAACATTTAGAATAACTTTTTTTCTAATTCAAATATACTTACTACTTGATAAGCAATATAGTTATTCTTACAAAATACTTGTATCTGCCTACTTATAAATACAGGTAGCTAAAAATGCAACACACTAGTAAAAATTTAAAGTACTCCCCGAGTACAATATTGTATTCTTACCTATTCAAATCTGGAAGACAATTTTTCACATCACACGCTTAGTATAAAATTAAAGTCACAGGAGGATACCATGAGACGTATATACCAAACTTCGGACCCGCACGAAACTCGAACGAATTATGCAGAATTATATTCTACATCATTCGTTCGAATTTAGGTTGAGAGTGTAAACTTTACCGAAAGAAATTCGAAGCACCATAGTTGCTTCAATTTCGGTAAGGTTTAGGCCGAACTAAATTTCAGGTGCTGTCTTCGGACCTGACGGGATAAATGGTGTCTGTCAGAAATGTCGTCGGTCCACAACTTTGGATGTACGTTTTATGGTAGTTTATAATAATAGTAGGTTAGATACCACGTGCGCGTTAAATATTATGAAAATGAGCGTGTTTATTTTCGCCACTACCGACCCGTGCATGACGTCACGTGAGCCTTTTACTTTTTCTTAATGCTCATAGATACCTAATCACTAATCCCTCCCAGAGAATCTTACGTATTGATGCGATAACTAAATCTCACTCGATAAGTACGATCCCGCTTTGATTATGCTTTAGGTAAGTACGGCTTAATCCCTTTCTGTCTAATTCATACATAAGGAATTAAAGGTGATATTGTCTAACTGCTAATTTCTTAATTAGTTTTCAATTTAAACTAATATATTTTCAAGAAGAAGTTATACTGTTAAAGTATGTGTTGGCTTATAACTTGATCATCAAAGAGTTTAATACATTTTACTGGTTATTATTTAGACCAGTCTTTATTTTTTCTTGAAAGTCTAACAATTTAGCATTTTTAAGTCGACTGTCGACCGGTAAGGTTGAAGATAGACTAAATTAGAATCGCTTGCGGTATCTAGCCTACCCTAATCTGTCGTTAGGACACTTTTAAAAATATCACACATTGTTATACAGATATGTGTAACTAAATCATCGTAGTTTATCGATAGAGTACATCTACTATCTTGGTTTTTATGTCATCAATACATTAATATAGTAAATATTTAGGCATAATAAAATTTTCTAGGCTCCATTTCAATAAACGTCATAAATTGGCTTGGTAAATGTTTCCTTTTTATGATAACATAACAACATACTTACAAGAGCTTTTTTTTTCAAAGATTATTCGATTTTGTCATATATTTTTTCACTTTGGTTGATCAACGCTAAATATCTTGATATCATAATAAAATATTTCATTTATTGTAAGTAGAGTGAGTGATTTCAAGTATAGTGGCATTGTAATCCCTTAAAAGCAAATGCAATTCACATTACCTATATGTTATAATAGATATTATATTGTTTAAACAAGTTATAACGTCTCGTGAAATACCATGTTTTATATTTCTCATTATAAACTAAATTAACTTCACTTCAACAATTTAAGTCTCTATACAACATGATATCGTATAATTTTGATTTAACAAATATTTAATAAATTAAATAATTAATACCTTCACGCTTACACCACTAAAATAGCTTAAAACTTAGAAAATAAGAAATAAGTGTTCTAACACTTTCACTATGTCAGTCTGGTTTTATAGGGAAAGATGGGGTACAGTAGATCGTAGTATATAAATGGAATACTTCACACGCTATACGCCTCGCGGGGTAAAATAATCATTACCCATAAGCTATTCAACATATATTGAACTATTAAATATGGCATGTTGGATCTAACCATTTCTCGATGAAAAATAATATACAGCGATTCACTGTACCTCAAAACTGTTATACCTCACTTAATTTAGCGATAGTTTCAGATTATCTAATGACAAAAGTATATCAAAAGCAAATAGATGATTGTAATATAATATTGAATAAAATTCTTTTGATATTCAATTTTTTTATTTAACACGTTTCATCAGTGGTACTTACCCAAGTGGAAATATACTACTATAATTTTACTGTGCTCGGCTATTATTCACTCCATAAGTAGTAATATAAAATATTTAAATGCTGTTTCTGTGTCTATTCCCACTTGTTTTTGCTTTGGTATCCCATTGGTCATTTTGAAAATATTCTGGTGAGTCTTGAACGTCTTAGTAGTTACCATCTCATATTTTACAATCCTATATCTTCTCCAAGGGATACACTATACCCCACTATCCCCTATATTTTACTGCAGTTGCAGATATTTTTTGTTAACAACGTCTGATTCATTGAGATTGCATGTAAATATCTATGTGTATTATCTGAATACAGTTAAGTAAATGAAAAAGGAACTAATACCGATATACTTAGTTCGGCAGTATTTTTTTTATTAAGGATAATGTGACCTTCACTAGCATGTATTTTAATTTACTAAAAAAATCCGTTAAAATTATCATAAATGTCTAGTTTAGGCGTGTATAATATCATTATACGCACATAAACTAGATAGGCTACATCATACTCGTATCATCATCAACGTGAACTAGGAATGTAACAACCTTTAATAACAATCGCTTAAAATATGATATAGGTATCATAACAATTTATACTTCTTGTTCATTTATTCAACAAAACAATAGTTTATTGATACATACCATAGATAATTAAACTATAAACTTAAATAGTGGAGAAGTTTATTCTTGAACGCCGTTGAATTTCAAGAGTTTACACTGAAAAATACAAGTAACAATATAGTAACTAAGAATAATATATCTCCTTCCCATTATAAAAAAAGAGTTTACACTGAAAAATACAAGTAACAATATAGTAACTAAGAATAATATATCTCCTTCCCATTATAAAAACTAAATGGTGTTTGTTTACATTTATATAATTATTAGATATATTTATAATATTTGTTAGAATATTAACTAGCGGTGCGGTACGATTTAGTATCTTAGTAAAATATTGTACATTTACAAAAATCATTTTATTAACCTTTTATAATTAACCGGTGGAATATGATTATAACGTCAAGACACACGTCTGAATGTTTTAATAACTTGATTTAATAATAGCACATACTTACACCCTATTACCCTTTGACGTATAGAAAAAGATATAATTTATACTGAATTGTGCTTGTTGTTCGAAGAGAATAGACACAGTATTTATAGCTGAAGTTGTAACAGCATAGTAACAGCTATTTTCCCAAGTCTATCACCTCTTTGCTGAATGATACTAAACTCGATAAGATACGATATAAAGTTAACCAATTAATTCTTTAATTTTTTTTTCTATAATGGGATTCTTCATCTAGAATACAATTCTACCAATGTCTGACGTAGGATATAATTTGAAACTAACTTGTAAAAGTAAACTTTGATAAAAAATTGACTGGATATAATAATCTTTGAGTATTGAACTCAAATAACGAACTCAATAAATAATAGATATAGGTACTTGATACAATTATAAGAATTGCCATTCTCTCTCTTACTGAAGGACAATAAACTTGATAAATCTTCATTATTGATAGTAAATTACGATTGCGTAATATAATTATACTCATCTCATCATTCTTGTTATTATAATGAATGGCTTCTGCAATCGAGTTTATCGCCGCAATTTTAAGTAAAATGTAAATGTTTATAAAAATTATTAATGGTATATACCCCCAACGTATGGATTAAAGTAATGTCGTAAGGAAGGTACTAACTATGGAAGTGGATGGCTACAAGGGGAGAGGGAGGCCCAAAAAGCGGTGGATGGACTGTGTGAAAGATGACATGGTTAAGAAGGGAGTGAATGTTGAAATGACTGCAACTAGAGATGAATGGAAAAGGAACACATGTTGCGCCGACCCCAGATAATCTTGGGATAAGGGCAGGAGGATGATGATGATGACCCCCAAAGTCAAATTTAAAAAAAAAATATCTTCCCCAGTAAATCTAACCACCTCAAGAATATTAATTCCGTGTGTTCACTTATTTTCAGACTATCAATATTTCCATGCGCATATAAACATCTAAAGTATTATCGCACCATACCGCCAGTATACTATAATATTATTATAAATAAACGTTAGGATCGTTTTAGTTAAATTAATTTACTGTTAAGCTCTTTACCTAGGGTTTAGCTCATTACGTGAAATTAAATCAGACACACCTACATGAGCGGTTTAGAGTCACCTCATGTATTTGTGTAAAAGTTTCATTTTTCGTCAACATCGTTTAGTTTATTTTTAACTATTATATCAATAATTTATTTTCAAAATATGTCAAAAGACAATAAACATTACAAATTACAAGACATAAAACTAAACAGGAAATGTAACGTCATGCATAGTGAAGTGAAATGGTGTAAGTCCAATACGCCATCTGCAGAAGTCACACAAAACTCATCGCTTATAGACTTCATCACACCAAGCAAAGGTTAGCCAATAGTAATAATGGTAATATTAAGAGTTTATTTAGTAACTTTGCTATTGCCATATGCCATGCAAATTGTCTCCGAGCACCAAACATGCAATAAATAATATACTCTTAATTCTATAAATGAACCACGAACCTTGTAGGGGCCAAAGCTATAAAACGGTGTCTTAATAAGGACCTATGTCGAATGTGTGCATTGATCCTTATTATTACACGGTTTTTCATTGTCCGTCTCGTATTCGTATTCCATTCTTTCCATCGATGTTTCCATCTAGAAAATAAACTACTAACTGATACAAAAAGCAAAATTAAGCAACAACTAGTAAAAGAAATGCAAAATAATTATTATGAAATTGCAATGTAGCTTCTATGAAATTAATGATGGTCAGAATTGCCATTTACATTTTTTAATTCTTGGTTCGCATTGCAAATGGTAGATTCTATTTTCTGCAACCTATATGCTGAGATTTTGTCAGGTTGCCATCATAATGTATGCTAAAACTTTTGCCATTTGGAAAGTTTTTCATATTTTGTATATTAAAAGGTGTTCTTTCGTTTTCATTTCAGGTACTATATTCTTCAAATTCTCTAAGATTAACCCTTTCGACAGATAATTAAAACGCGAAGATAAAAATGAAGATTATTTTTTTCACTGCCGTATTTAGCATATTTTTTTACATATCTTTTTAAATTTATAAACCACTGGAGCTGAGTAAGGAATCCTCGTGATACACAATAGGAAATGGAAGTGGCATCGTGTGCCTACCTTTTTCGGAAAAAGACGTTTCAGTAACAGTTTCAGGTAAAAAAGTTTTTAACACGAATTTTGATCTGATTATCGGACGGTCAGTCGAAAAACTATTGTCACTACATTTTTCAGTGAACATAATCTGTCATAAACCTCTACCCAGCCACCCATAACTAACTGGTTACAAGAAGAGCCCCTCAGGCTTCGAAAGAGAGAACATCGAATTTACAATAGTGTATGTGTTCAAAACGGCAGATTGGTCTGACATAGATTAACATTCGAATTACCTGCATCCTGGCGAGCAACATACAGGAATGAAAACTCTTTTAAGAATGAGGAAGAAATCCATGAAAAGAATATTAGAATAACCCGATTATGGAGCAGAAGACACGGTTACGATCTGTTTCCCAAATGATATGTCTGCTAAGACCCTTATGCAACCGGTTCAAACAAGTCACATGCAGTGTTGGATAGAAACATCATGTGGTTTTAGTGGATACAACTTTAATAGTAATATTGGAGGATTGCCTTACGTCACGCTTCTAGGGGCGTTTAAAACGGATTTTTTTTAAATAATTTAATTTGTCAAATGCCACTTTTTCTTTCATAAATAATTGCATTAGCTAATGTAGGTATCTAAAAACTATAATAAAATGCTTCATGAAATACAAGTATAATATCTGTGCGTTATTTTCAAAGCCTTTTTGGTGCTACACTTAAATTTGAAACATAAATGATGTTTGCATGCATTCCCAAAAACATGCTTCAATAAAGCCATTGCATCTACGTTGCTCTCAATGGGGCTACAAGCTTAATGCAAAGCCGCTTTATTTCTCCATTACCTGTATATCCGACTTCTCGAACTTAGCTCGCAGTCGCTTGGCTAGAGGTGGTGTGAATAATTCAGGGTCAGGCTGAGACTGCCCTGCACGTTCCCAAGGCTGCTGCTGACGCCATAGCAATGAGATTATACTTCCCACAGCCACCACCCATAGGAATCCCATCTGAAAATGTGCAAGAATAAATTAATACCTAACTCTTTATTTTTAAACTCTCAATAGTTATGTTATGATCTAAATAATTTATCTTTAATATTCAAATGACGAGACTTCCCTGGATACTATTTTTATTTCCCACATAGGTGGTAGACAAGCACATGACCCCACATGATGGGAAGTGGTTACCGTGGCCTATGGACGTGTGTAACACCAGAGGAGTCACACTAGCGCTGCCGACTCTGTAAGTACAGAGGTTCTGTGCCGTCAGCGTAGAAGACAAAGCAGGGCAAGCTAGTCTTTCCACTGACAGCACAATCTCTCCAGTGAGCTCTGGCTACCGTACTCACCGCTGGGAATACAACACGAAGTTATTGTGGCCGCGGTATTCTGTAGGGCGGAGGTACTTCCCCAGTCGGACTGCTCAATTGGACGGAAATACCGCCGTGTCCTACCTCCTTCAAACTACTACTACTGCTACTTAGTAGACGTGTAGAATCTACCTCAATATATTTAAGTGACCTTACGCAATTACATTGAGGTAGGTTTATACATGTAGTACTTATCTATTTAGATACAAATACATTACGTGTCTACTTACATTGCGATAAATGATACCTATATGAAAGTGAAACTATAAGATTTATAATATTGTTTACACTATAAATGACACCGAACGTAAACATCACTATTTTCAAGGTTAGGCATGTACATTATAAGGAAAGCGATATTAGAAAAGTACATAGATACTGTCGGTAGTTGTGCTCTTATCACACTCGGGCTAATCTATTATAGAGAGTACTTACAGTCAAGTTGTGAATGAAATACTTAATTAAGACTCAAGTCGTAAACAACGCTATACGCCTATTTGTTTTTACAACGTTGGCAAGACAAATGTAAGACGTCGTACGGCAGAACGAAGCAGACGGCCCACCCGATGGAAAGTGGTTACCGTGGCCTATGGACGCATGCAACACCAGGGATATTACACTCGCGCTGCCTGAAACCTTCTGATGCCCTTCTTGAAGAACCCCATATTATAGGTGCTTGGGAACACCGCAGTGACCCTAGTGGTACCTATCTGATTAGTAACTACATCTACTTAATTAACATATTTGAATGATGCATCCACGCAACTAAGCTACTTTTACTTCTGTGTGCCATACTTACAGGACTAGTCCACATATATGATATTCTGTATGGATAGAAGTAGTTGTCTGTGGCGGCTGGAAGACTTGCCACCGTAACGTTATGTTCACAGCCCTCTACACTGAGTGGCAGCTTGGCTGTAGGTGGGCGTGGGCCACCAAAACTGAACCACAGCATTACTGCCATCCCACTCACTAACGCGAGCGATGTTCCCTGAAAAAAATGTTTCAAGATATACACGAAAATTTTTTAATTACCAGAAAAATTTTGGCGAAGTGATAAGTATTCGATACTAAACACATACATGCAAAAAAAAATGAATAAAGTATGTATGTCAGTTTTTTTCTTAAAACCACCTAATATTATGTTCACGACGTACAAAATTTTTCTCAATGGAATATGACTAATTCACGAAAACAAAATCACACAAAGAAGTCATTGATAAAATAATAAACAAGCACTCTCTCTTTCTATCATTCTACTACTGTCCTTGAAGGCGGGCGGCGCGTGCGACCACCCCTCCCCGCACCGCCTTACACGTGTCGTCAAGCCGGCGGCATCTCTTTGATGTTAATAAAATTTAAATCATAAATGCAGTTCCGGTTGTGACGTCTCGATTCGCGCACGCATCCTAATCAATACTATCGGCACTATCGAGATGGCGTACCAATTTACCGACCGCGAATACACATTAATGTTACGTAGTTATTTTTTATTCGGTGAAAATGTGAGTGCCGCTTTACGGATGTATCGTGATCTCTACCCGAATGCCCGACAGCCAAATTACTCCACGATGTTGAGCGTCTACCAACGTCTATTAGATCACGGCTCATTTCACGTACCGACGCACGCACAAGGCCGGGGCCCGCCTATCCGCAGAACTTGTACGACGAAGTACTCGAGTTTTTTGAGGACGATCCGCGACGAAGTACAAACGATGCGGCACGTAGATTTGGCATCAGCCAGCACTGTGCTTGGAAAATTGTGAACTCGGCTGGTATGCACCCTTATCACTACAGAAAGGTTCAAGAACTGAAACAATCGACCGAGCACCCAGGATTACATTCTGCAACTGGGTGATCCTTCACCCGGAGACCAACGTCCTTTACAGTGACGAATGTTTGTTCACAAGAATCGGGCTTTTCAACCAACATAACGAACATTGGTAGTCAATAAGAAATCCCAAGTTGGCGCGACAACATTCGTTTCAACACAGATTTAGCGTGAACGTTTGGGCTGGAGTCCTAAATGACAACATCGTGGGCCCATACTTCATCGAGAGACGTCTAACGGGTGAAACCTATTTGGATCTGTTGAGAACCATGGTATCAACCATGTTGGATGATATTCCACTCGCAAGCTTGCGAGACCTCTGGTTCCAACAAGATGGTGCTCCACCCCACTACCACATCGCGGTAAGAGACTACCTCAATACGCAATTTGAAGGCAGGTGGATTGGACGGGGAGCTTCAGTCGCGTGGCCCGCTCGATCCCCGGATCTGACGCCAATGGACTTTTTCATGTGGAGTGAAGTGAAACGTAGAGTGTATGTCAGTGAACCCAACAGCCGTGAGGACCTCCGACAAAGGATAATTGACGCCTTCGATGAAATTCGTCAACAAAGAGATTCTCCTAAGTTTAAAATCAAACTTGTTAAAGCGGGCTCGTTTGTGTATTCAAAATGACGGAGGACATTTCGAGCAACAATTAAAGTACTTGTAGGGTAAGTCTTGCACGTGTTAAGTACAGAAATTAATCCTTAAGCTAATTTACTATTCCAAGTTCTATAGTAGGTACCTAGTGTACCTACACCTACCTGCCAGTTGATAAGGTACTTAAAAAAACTACTGAATTACGTTAAAAGTTGCTGTGGTTTTACCATTGTTTACTCAGTTCACCCAAACTTGTATTAAACACGGTATTAAAAAATTACTGCCACTAGAAAGTTCACGATGAAAGTTAAAAGTTCATTGATGACCTATTTACTATCCACACACACATCGTGCGTAAATAAAATGGTGTCTATTCTTTAAGCACGTATTTTGAGATTTTAAAAACGTTAATAACTTTGTTTTTTGGTATGGTGGGGTATTTGTATTATTACATATATATTGAAGTATATACGTTCCATATCAGCCCCTGCAGTTTCTCTGGTAATTAAAAATTAGTAGTGTATATAAAATATCTTGTAATATTCCGATTCCTACTAATGTTATAAACGTGAAAGTTTGTGAAAATGTTTGTATGTTTGTTACTCAATAATGCTGAAAAGGCTGATCGAATCTGGTAGATAGATTATATTCGGCATAACACAATAACTTAACACACCAAAATTGCATATCTTTAAAGAAAATAAATTCTTAAATTTAAGAAGTATTAGTTTTTAATTTAAGAAAAAAATATACGAAAATAGTTAATTTGTTGTTATTATTGACGCAAGTTTCAAAGCATATGTAACACTTGCGTCACTAACTGTAGAACTATAGTGAACTCATAAACTCCTGAATTAGTACACAGATAATTTATCGACTTAGACTGAAACCAAGAAATGAACAAATTTACAAATAACTTGACAGTGAAATAATTCAATAAATAATAATTACTTTTGGAGTCTTAAGGAAAATACAAAACATTCTTCACTTAAATTTCTATTTATTTGCAAAATTTTAATGCTAAGATGGTTGGTAGGTATGTGTTAAGCTAGTAGGTACCGCTGGCAATAATTAGGTATATTGTATATATTATACAAATTATTGTATAATATTATGTAGTTTTAGAATAACATGAAAGTATAAAAACAGTGAAATAAAGTAGGTACGTACTCTTTCGTTGGCATAAGTAGTGAACATGCCAAGAGTGAACACTCCTAGCAGAGGTCCTCCTACAGCTCCAAATATTGTGAGAGCAGCCTGAAGGACACCACCCAAATGTTGCGCGATGAATGCTACTGCCAAAAACAAAAACCCGTAGCCGCAAGCCGCCAGTTTCGTTAGCCAGGATACGTATGATGGAGGTACTTTGCACCACCTTTGGGCAAATTAAATTGAATGGTAAAATTTTCAGGACTTACTTATTTTACATCTACTGTCAGTAGCTTGTTCTGTAAGTAACTATTATCCATAACATGGTATGATATTAAAGACTCACGTCTCTTGTGTCATTTCCACTGATAAAATGAATGATCCAATTTACATAATCGAAAGACACTAAACATCCTTAGCCTATTTATCTCTTTGTCTATCTAGTTTATCTTTATTCAGAAGATATTTATATTGGCACTGATGCTGCATATGTACCTGTTGTGCATTCCTCCAAACTTGATCATTTCTAATTTTGAAACTTCATTGTCATAAGATCATAGAATTAAAGTATAATGTTTGTGATGTCAATGTGCTTATACTTTGTAACTTATATCGTTTTGATAACATTGGCGAATATAAGTCAGAAAATTTTGTATTTGCAGGACCGGTACCATTTTTTAATTATAATACCTGCACATCATTTGATATAACAAACTGTCATGAAATAATGATGAAAGTAACAAATTTACCTGCCAATATAATCGTGCAACGTCACAGCTGCAAGAGCATTGCATGCTGCAGATATAGTAGAGAGCGACGCACTGAATATGCCCGCCACGAAGAGACCTGCCAGCCCGGGAACGTGTTTCATAGCATCCACTACGTAGTACGGCATCAGATGATCTATCTGGTGACACACATCATTAAATCTTTTCAGATGTTATTCTTATTTTTGGAGACAGCAGACAATAATTTAGAGTTAGATTGCATTCAGAAATATAATGGTTCACTTATAATCATTGTGGAGTCATTCAAAATGCTTCAGAGAGTTCAATCACGATGAAGTGAAATAAATGTCATCTGAGGATCATTGGGTGGGTTGAGGAATTGCAGTAGCCTCCTGATAAGAGGGTCTTGGTAGATGCCTTTTCACGCCTCGGGACTGTAGAAGAGGGATTATTATTATATTGTATTCAACAGCTGATATATTATCCAACACGTTATAGTCAGCTGATTTCTGTTCCCTCAAGATATTATGTTAAATAGGTAATTGACGGAATGTCAACCGAGACCAAATGACTGGACTTCTTTATTGTTTTGGAAAGCTACGGCTCCTAAGTCCACACAGAAATAATGACTCTTGGACATATTTAGTAAATAATAAATAATAAATAATAATTCACACAATAATCCAAAACAAATCCTTGTATTATATTTAGACGTCTTAGCATACAATCAACTCCATCAGTATTATGTAGAATAACTGTTTTATCGTTATAAGATAATTATCATGACACAAGAAGCATAACATGACCCTTTACTGATTCGTGCCCCCGGTGGAGAGTATGCCAAATAGGGCAAATGGGTTAGGGATATTAGTAGATTAAAGATACTAATGTATAATATAGGTATTTAAACTATCATGGTCACTGACATCAGTATCAGAATAAACGGGATATTTACCATGTTTCATTATTTTGAGTGTCCGATATTTCGGCGCTGTTGCAAGCGCCATGATCACGGAGGAACTGGAGTAGTGGCGGTGAACTACTAATGTATATTTCGTCAAATGGTATGATATTTCTTGGACAATATACACAATTTAGGGCAAATTAATGAAAATGCTGGTGAATAATAATGATGATAACCGTTGCTTAGGTACTTGGTGTGCTTTTCTATATCGCGATATTTCTTATTCTCCAAAATAAAAAGGTCCAGTAATTTATTTATTGTAACCTACAATACAAGTATTATATTTTTTTTATATTCCACGACATTTTACACAACGCTATCTAGAGAGACCCATGGTAAGCATACTAGCTTGTGTTATGGGATCTAGAATGCGGATAAACATACTTAGATCCTTTTTTTTTGTAAATACATACATATTATACATAGAAACACAGACCAATGGAAATATACATATAAATAATATTTGCACTTAGCGGGAATCGAACCCGCGCCCCCTGCATAGCAGTCGAATGCTCTACCACTACGCCACAGAGGTCGTTTATTGTACATAGGTCACGAAAAATAGAGGTATTAATGTTCTCGGTTTGTTAAGCTCAGACACCGGTAAAACAAACTAGAAGTATTATTGAAATGTTCATCATAAAACAAAAAAAGAACAATGACCAAACAACATAGCGCGAAAGAGAAATAATATGCACCATCCATTCGCAGAATCTGTACTATAGGAACAGATACCTATAGATAGGTACATTACTTCGAACTGGACCAGCAAAGTACCCAAAATGATCTTATTAACATAACATAAACATAAACTCACGCCTTTATTCTCCGAAGGGGTAGGCAGAAGTGCTAGCACCCACATTTCGCCAGTTTATATTTAGGTCCCAATGCAATAGGTGGCGAGCCTATTGCCGTTAACCGGGCACTTATAAACCTGCGATAAATACACACTTAACTTCGAAAAGTATCGAAAAGTCATTGGTGTGTGCCATCTTATTGACATCGTTTTACCCACTTCCTGTTGATTGATTGTTTTGAAATTTGGTACACACCTTTAATTCTTATAATACTACAATATGAATTAATAAAACAGTTTAATTTACTTTTAATATCTTGGTATTAAGATTATTTTGAGACTTTTTAGTCTAGATCGTTCTGACGCTGACTGTACCTATTCATTGTTTAACTATTCCCCTTGCGTGGTACCCGGCAGAGTAGAATTTGGACCACGCCATCTCTTCCCATACGGTGTCGTACAAGGCGACTCAGCAGCTTATACAGCCCAGACTCAGCCTCAGATGATGGTTGTGTCAACAATAGTGCCCGGCAGACGGCAATAGGCTCACCCCCTATAACGTGGGACCGAATTGAATGATTGGTGAAATGTGGGTGTTAATTCACCTCTGCCCAAACCCTCTGGGGATAAAGGCGTGATTATATGTGTATGTGTATATTCCCCGCTGGCCATCTGGCGGTTACCAATTTTGAAATAGTTTAGAAACCGCAGCTACGGGGAGATCGTATTCTCACGTAATTTTATGACTGCTTTTTTAATAATAGAATGGACAATGAATAACTTCAACTTACAGCACTAATTTCATTCGCGGTCAAAGGATCACAGTCTTTGTATACCGCATAGATGCCAAGCCCAGCGGTGCACGTTGCGACACTCAGGACAGAGAGCACTGGCCAGCTCCACCACAGGCATTTTTGGGATCGATCTAGGGTGCTTACTGTTTGCAAACGTTGGACCTGAAACAAGTGAATTAACAAATACAACCTCAGTGAATGAGGACATCTAAAAAGTCAGTTCAATTCAGATTGAAACTAACGAAGACTTAAAAAATATGAAATGCCTACCGAATTTACATTTATTGGGTGCCGTACACCTACTCGTATCGATTAAAAGACGACGCTGTGGCGCAACCTTTTGTCTTAGAAATGGTGTCAGATGGCAGCCACTCCCTAAAAAAACCAAGAGAAAGAAGGAGAACGGATCCTGGATTCTATTCTTTTATCTAGGACACGCGAACCTGACTTCACATCGCCTGATGGTAAGCTAAAGTCAAAGTCTCAGGTAAGAGGGAGTCACCATTACAGACACTAAGTAATGTTACAAAGGTGGCACTCAGCTTGGCGGCCTTAGGTGTTTCGTAATGCATGAAGCATGTAACGCTATACATGCTAATCTACATAGATTTCCATATTATTGAAATAGATATATGTGTACACTTTTGTGTCATGTGAAAACCCGGAACAGATTTTTTATTTTACGAGTAGTATTTTGATTTTGGTAATAGCAGTCACAAATTATAGACTTATTATTGATTGGTGACTTTAAAATACATAAATGTGAACATGTGATTATTCACATCGATACATGTAGATAAATGTAAGTAGTTATTTGTAACTAATAGAAATATACTGTAATTTAGAAAACATCCCAAGCTAAGTAAATACGATTTCCTAATTATTATTTGTTGAACCATGGAGGTTGTCCACTTATAGAACCCGTCTGATTGGGACTTATGCTAATGACACCCAGCTTAGTCCACCTACGGCAAACATTTACATTTTTCTTGTTAAACCTCACCTGTGTATGATTAACAGCATACAACGACAGATACGTGATCAAACCTCCCAGTATCAGTGACCACCACGTATGTCTTTCTGTTGGATCTACGCTGAAACTAAATTCACATACGATTAATAACTTCTTCAATATTAATATCCATATCAGCAAAGGACGGACTTCTCATGATTTGGTTTAGCTTCACCGTTTCCAAAGAGGGAACAGGATAAGTTGCTATTGTTACTATACGCCGAAACTCATATATATGTAGGATTTTTGGGGCCCTACTCCGATCTTTGAGACTTCAGCTAACGGCAATTGCACGCCGTTACAGACAGTTGGTAAACGAGGCTCTGACGCAGGTTTTCCTCTCTGGGTTGGGGTTTCTGACGGTTATCATACACTCAATAGGAAAAACTAATCCAAATTATAAGTGAATGGAACTTGGGTTCTAAAGCGCATTCTACATGCAGAGATCGGCGATTTATAATCCTAGGGAAGTGATTAAGAAGTACCAGTCACCCCCTATTTATGTCTTTAAAATAGCTCCAATAAATCACTTTGTAATAGAAATAAGTATCTAGAGGAGGTAGGACACGGCAGTATTTCGGTCCAATTGAGCAATCCGACTGGGGAAGTACCTCTACCCTACAGAATACCGCGGTTATAATAACTTCGTGTTGTGTTTCCAACGGTGAGTAGGGTAGCCAGAGCTCACTGGCGAATTTGTGATGTCAGTGGTATGACTAAAGGCTTGTCCTGCTTTGTCCTCTACACTGACGGCACAGAATCTCTGTGCTTACAGGGTCGGCAGCGCGAGTGTGGCTCCTCTGGTGTTACACACGTCAATAGGCCACGGTAACCACTTTCTATCAGGTGAGTCGTGCGCTTGTCTGCCACCTAAGTTGTATAAAAAAACCTATCTATTTTACTAGATAAAACCTTTTTAAAGATTCTTTGCACTTACTTCGAAAAATTCAACCGTCCTCCAGCTTTAGCACGAACAAAGATTTCTCCTAATCCACCAACTTGCATAGCGCTGAACACCACCACACTGAACACAGCACCAAACATCAATGCCGACTGCAGAAGATCCGTAAATAATACTGCCTTCATTCCTCCAAGAGTTGAGTAAATAGTACAAGCTATACCTACAACTAGTATTGAGATCAGTCTGTCCAACCCTGTGACAGTTTCCAGTACAAGCGCCGGAGCATACAAAACTATACCATTGTATAAAACCATTTGTAAAGTGTATGTCAAAGAGGCCAGCATTCTTATATGAGGACCGAATCTTAACTCTAAGTATTCGTAAGTACTGGTTTTCTGGAGTCCAAAAAAGACTGGTAAGTACAAGCGACTAGCGATTGGTGTTGCTATGCCATAGGATATGTTGATAACGACGAACTGCATGCCGTAGTAATAATTTTCAGCTGTTACGCCCAGTAATGTTATGGCTGACATGAAGGAGGCCATCAGAGACACGGCCACAGGGAATATAGACATGTTGCGGTCTGCCAAGAGGTATTCCTGCGAAAGAAAATTTCTATCAGCCTTTGTAACCTGGCACTGTGGTTTGATTCTACATGGTATACTAAATAATTCTACGGTACTAGCCACTGAAAACAATGGAATTTATTTTTCACTAGCTCTACAATTACATCTAATGTGTAATGTTCAGTAGAACAAGTGGAAACAAGCCGGCACTGTAGAATTCTATCTCACGGGTTTCTTCGACCAATGAAATCTGTGAATATAGTCATGATAAGAGTTTTCTGCAAGGCTACAGATCGCAGACTGAAGTTTAATGCTGATTATCAGAAGTATCTATACTATTAGTTCATCTATAATAAGCAAGAATTAAATTGAATCTATATTTATATAATTGTAAATTGAAAATGTTTGTTATCGATGTACGCAAAAACTAGAGAACGGATTTTGATGCGGTTTTTTTTGTTAGAAAGGTCTGGTCAGACTTAATATCTTATGCTTGTTTGATTGCAATGGGTTGAGTAGAATCTGCCACCTAAATAGTATAAAAAAAAGAACCGGAGAAAAGAGATCCGTGCGGGTGGAGCCACAGGCGGAAGGCCAATGTCGTGTTTCATATAAAGTAGGTCTTGATCAATTTTTATTTACATGCAGTTTATGTTCTTTTTTTATGACGGTTTACATTATTTAACTAAATGGTATACGGTAAACCGTTTACGGCCATAAAGATAACACTAGGTCCAATGACAGACTAATTTTTAAATATTCTTTTAATTTTTTCTTTGACATTTTGTTAGTTCCGTGGAAATAGATTTTATTTTAATTTATTTATTTCACAAACAAAACAAAACGTTTACATAATTGCTGCATAGTATACATAAAGTATAAATACACTGTGCTAAAATTGTATTCCAATTTTTCTAAGTCTTAGAGTTTGACCTATATTTTCTCATTCTCGACACACAATACTATTAGAAATACTTTTACATACCTCATTCGTTTTTTGTTTTCCTCCACTAAAACGAAAATAGAGACCAATAGCCATCGACGCAACCATAGTCGCCGCCATGATGACATAGTCCCATATACCAAACACTGCGTCAACCATCTTGTCTGAAACAACCAATTATTATGCTTACTCATCTTTGTTGTCAGCAGTAAGAATATTATCCGTAACTTGTAATATCAGTTGTTTTCATATTAATACCTGATTATCAATTCACGTAATAAAAAGATGTTCAAAATTCAGAATCGATCTAACCACAATCTTCCAAACGTCGAAAACCGTATTCTCATGGCACATCTCACGATAAAGTTTACAAATTTTTCAGTGACATCTTGATCGTTTTTGATATTTGGGAGATTGAGGTTAGATCTAGACTGAATTTGAAACATATTAATATTACAAGAATTGACCTTCAGATACTTATAGAAGTAACTTGTTCAGAGATACATCAACATTTTTTAAAATCCAAGTCTAACCGTAACTTATTAGATGCTCGTACAAGCAACCAAGAGAGTCAGTGCAATACCTATTCATAATATTAATATAAATAGAATATATATATATATATAAAGCTGTTGATAACATCAAACTATTGTTATCGAAAAGCCAGCGGCTTACACTCACGAGAGCATAGATAAGAATATATTATCAAATATTCATTGAGATATCCGTACCTACAGCATTATGACTTAATAGCACTTTTTTTTACAACATATTTCATGAATGGTTCGTATCAGGCCTTTTTTATAAGTTGAGATACAGCTTGGCCTATTTCCTATTTATTATTTTTGCTAATCCATGACGTTTTAAATAGGTTGTCGTCTCATCGGCCTTTTTTTTTTTTTTTACGTGCGCAAAATCCCCACGGATACCTCCCCACCGGCGCCGGTGGAGGAGGTTATGTCGGACTCGAACTGACTAAAACGCACGCCGCCTGTGGGTCGTTTTGGTTGCCGAAGGTGAGGTTGACAGGCATATCCCTCGCACCCCGGCCGACCCAGGGCCATCTCTCACGATCTGGCCCTCTTCTCGGGTGTGGGGACTACAGAGTCCCCAACTCGACCCCGGAAACGGGGAGGCGCGCCAGGCGCGCCACCGCCGCGGCCTGCTTCTGCCAGGGTGACAGGCGGCTCCACCTGTCACCCCCAGGCCGGCGCTCATGGGGGGCGAAGGTCGTTCATCGACCTCCGACGCCCGAGTTGCCTTCGTACGCGGGCAGCTTGGCTCGCGATCCTTCGTCGCTCCCGCTGCCGCTCCCGCCCCGCCCCCTCCTTCACGAGCATTACTTGCTCGCAGAAGGAGGCGCCGGCCGCCCACGCATCCGCGCAGCGGACCATCGCCGCGAGCAAGGTGGAGAGCGTGAGAACTCTCACTCCCAGGGCCGCCACAAGCTCCCGCCTCGGCGTCTCCCACGCCGGACACTCGGTGAGCGTGTGCGGACCTGAGTCCTCCCTCGCGTCGCAGTGATGGCACTCGGACGTTGGCTCTTTCTCCATCCGACGCAGATACTTTCCGAAGCACCCGTGCTCGGTGATCATCTGCGTCAGACGGTACGAGAGGCTGCCGTGTGGCCTCTCTAGCCACTCCCCCATGATGGGTCTTACCGCCGTTACTACGGCCTGCCCTGCGCCTGGTCGCCCAAGTCGTATCTCCCATTCCGCCACCATTTCCCTGTGGAGCCGGGATCTCACGGCCCGAATTTCTTCGGGCTCGGGATCGTGACCCCGCTCCCGCGCCGCCTTTCGGAACCGGTATAGCGCCGAAAGGCATCTCGCTTCCAGGATCCATGGTGGCGATCCGGCGAGGAGACTCGCCGCGTTGAATGATATCGTGCGGTACCCCCTTATGATGCGGCACGCCAACTTCCGCTGCGGACGCTGCAGCAGGAGCATGTGCCGATCACTCAGGGTGTCCGCCCACACGGGACACCCGTACAGGGCCATGGACCGCACGACACCCGCATAGAGTCTCCTGCAGGAGTCCTCCGGGCCCCTCAGGTTGGGCAGTAGCCGCGCCAGAGCGTTGGCTGTGCCCACCAATTTGGGGCCCAGACTTCGGAAGTGCTTCCCGAAGTCCCACCGGCCGTCGAGCACGAGCCCCAGATATTTCATCTGGGGCTTGATGCCGATGAGAGTGCCTCCCACTGTGAGGCTGGAACCAGGTGGTGGCGTGCGCCGAGGTCCATGAAAGAACATGGCCTCGGATTTATGCAAAGCCACCTCAAGGCCCAGCCGCCGGATCCGTTCCACGACTTGAGCAACCGCGGTCGTGGCCCTCAGGATCGCTTCGCGGTATGTAGCCCCGCTCGCCGTCACTAGCGTGTCGTCCGCATAGCACGTGACGGCGGCGCCGTCCGCAAGCTCACCGCGAAGCACCCAGTCGTATCCAATGTTCCACAGTAGCGGCCCAAGGACCGATCCCTGTGGAACACCGCACGACATCTCACGCCGACCGACGCCGGTCGCACTTGGGTAGATGACGGCTCTCTCCGTCAGGTACGCCCCGACTATGCGGCGGAGGTAGAGAGGCACACCGTGGTACACGAGTGCCTCCCTGATGCAACTCCAGGGCAAGGTGTTGAACGCGTTGGAGATGTCCAAGGACACCGCCAACGTCACCTCACCCCGGGCGACTGCCTCCTCCGCCAAAGTCCTCACGCGCATGATGGCATCCACGGTGGACCGCCACCGGCGGAAGCCATATTGGGCATCCGCCAGGTCCGGCCCCCTACCAGAGAGGTGCTCGACGAGGCGCTTCGCAATAACTCTTTCAAAGAGCTTGCCCACCTCGTCGAGCAACACAATGGGCCGGTAGCCGGACGGTTCGTCCGCCGGGCGACCCTCCTTTCGGATGAGGACCAGTTTCCCCGTCTTCCACATCTTCGGAAACTGGCCCCGCTCCAAGCATGCGCTGAAGAACCCTCTCAGTCGGGGTTCGAGACCGTCTTCTCCCAGAGCTAGGACCCACGCGCGGCCTGGAATGCCGTCGGGTCCCGGGGCGGTGCTCTTCTTGGCTCTAAGCCTTCGCACCGCCAGCTCCAGTTCTACCCAAGTGACCTCGGGGACTTCGTCGTCAACTACCACACTGGGCGCCACAGGCGACCGAAGTGGCGGAGTCATCTGCGGCGGAATGTGTTCCGCTCGCGCCGGGAACAGGGACTCGACCACTCCACCGAGCAGAGCTGGCTGGAGAACCCGGGTCAACGGCGGGGCCCGGGGGCGCAGCTTTCCTCTTACAATAAGGTAAGGCCGCCCCCATGGGTCCCGCTCCAGCGTCTCCATGAGCTCCTTATAAGCCGCGGCTTTCGCCCGCTTAATCTGCGCTCGGAGGGCATCTCTGGCCTCCCTGTATCCCACATGAAGCTCCGTCACTCGGGGCTCCGTATCTGCGGTTCGGCTACGCCTCCTACGGAGTCTGGTCCACCGGCGGTGCGCGATCACGCAGGCTTGCCGTAGCCTCGCGATCTCCGCAGACCACCAGTAGACCCGACGCCTCGGACTATAGGGTGGTGCCCTAGGCATACACGCATCGCAGACACGAGTTATGGCCTCCCGGAACCACACCGCCTCATCGTCGATATCGACAGGCCTGTCCGGCGCAATGGCCCAGGCCTGTACGATGGCGGCCTCCAGGAGGACCTCCCGATTCAGTCTCCCAAGCACCCAGCGTGGTTCGCGTGGGGCCGGTATGACCGGCGCATCACCCGCGGGGGGGGAGACATCAAACCGAACGTATCGGTGATCCGCCAGTGTCTCCACCCCCACAACAACACGCCAGTCCCGCACACGGTGCGACAGCGAAGCGCCTGCGAACGATAGGTCGATAATCGAACTGCGCTCCGCGGTCACGAACGTGGCTTCGGCCCCGCGATTCTGGAGAACTAGACCGTGATTAGCGGCCCAGCTCTCCAGAGCCCTACCTCGTGGGTTCGTGTGCCGGGACCCCCAGGTCACTGACCAGGCGTTGAAGTCCCCGAGCACAAGAACCGGATGAGGATGACAGGCGTTGACGACGTCGGTCAGTCGCTCCAGCGACTGCCGGTACTCCCCTATGCGTCGGTGTAGGCTCGGCGTGAAATAGACGGCCACGACCGCAATCTCCCCCACACGCGCCGCTACGATGCCATGCTCCCTTGCCACGACAACAGGGGGGGGGGCACCCATAGCGGCGTTGTACACCAGTGCCGCCGACCCGTCCAGGTCGACCACCCAGGCAGGCCCCAGGTGCCGGCGGGTGTACGGATCGGCGACAGCGGCGACGTGTACGGACCACTGTGCCATGCTCTGGAGCAGAAGACCCTGAGCATCGGCACCGTGGCCCACGTTCGCCTGCAGGATGCGGAGCTGAGGATCCATTATGGTACCATCTCCGCATCCCGCCGCGAACTTTGGGTGGAGCTCCCGCCTTGCGGCTTCGGCTCCCCCCCGGTGCAGGTCTTGCTGCCAACCCTATGGTCGGCCGGTTTGCCCCCCGCTGCACACCTGAAACAGTGCAGCGGAGCTTCGCATCCACCGGCCGTATGGCCGGGTTGGCCACAGCGGAAGCAGCGGTCACCGACCGTCACCGCCGCCGTGCACTGCACCCCCACGTGGCCGACCGACAGGCACCTATAGCACCTAGTCGGTCGAGCCTGCAGGAGCCGGACCTGCACCCGCACCACGCCTCCAACGGCGAGGAACCCCCGGTCGGCAGCCTTTTTGGCTGCTGCGATGGGGCAGCCGACAACTGCCGCCCCCAGTCCACGGCGGCCGAAGCGGATCGCTCCGACCTTAACCGTATCTAGGGGGCAGCCCCCGGCCTCCGCCACGGTGAGGCGGATTTGCTCCGCCGTGATGGAGTCGTCCAGGTCCGAAATGCGCAGTTCTGCGCACTTGTTGGGCCTGGACACCCGGACGTCGGCTGCATCAAGCGTCTCAGCATTTCGGACCTGGACGACTCCATCACGGCGGAGCAAATCCGCCTCACCGTGGCGGAGGCCGGGGGCTGCCCCCTAGATACGGTTAAGGTCGGAGCGATCCGCTTCGGCCGCCGTGGACTGGGCCCGGCATGTCGAGGGCCTTCATGTCAACGCAGGCTCTCGCCTGCGTGACAATCTGGGCGTACTGCACGCCCCTATCCGCCGCCTCCGCCGTCATCGTTAGGACGACGGCGGTTGAGCGGGGGACGCGCAGCCTCCCCGGCACTCCCCTCGCAGCAGCCTCAGCCCTCCTGGCCTTTTTGGCTGCCTTTCGGTTCGCCTTGCGCCGCTTTTTTGAGGCTCCGGCAACCTCCCAGCCCCCCTCCGGCGAGGAGCTTGTGGCGGCAATCCCGCCGGGGTTCGGGCCAGGGCTGGGGCTGGGGCTAGGGCTGGGGACTTCTTCCCCTTGCCCTTCCCCTTTCCCCTGCCCCTACCCCGGGCGACCTGCGCATCCTGGGGGAGGCTCCCAGCCCCCGCAGCGAGAGCTAATTTACGTGCAGGATACAAGAAGATTTTTATAAACCAAAATTTTTACTCCTGAGTCTCCTGGAGATATATAATATGGACGTTAGTGACATTTTTTTATACCACTTAGGTGGCAGACAAGCACACGGCCCACCTGATGGGAAGTAGTTACCGTGGCCTATGCACTTGTGCGACACTAGGGACGTCGCACTCGCGCTGCCGACTCTGAAGAAACCTCCTAATGCCCCCTTTGAAGAACACTATATTGTAGGCGAATGGAAAGACCGCGGCAGGGAGTTCATTTCACAGCATAAGTATGCGCGGGATGAAGTTTCTTTCATACCGCACAGTGCGTACCGTCTCAGGTTGCAATGTGTGGGGATGAATTCTCTACCTACGGCGAGCGGTGCAATGATAGAATGTTGCTGTGGGCACAAACCGTTGTATAGGCGGTGGAACACACACAGCAAAGCAAAGTCCCTCCTAAAGCGGCAATGACATGTAGGACAATACATACATAATATTCTTGCCTAAAAATGCTCAAAAACTTAGATAGAGGTATATGACTCAACACCCACATTTCGGCAACTAAGATTTGCAGTCCCACGTAATAGGGGGCGAGTCTACTACCTGCTGCGGCTGGTGCATTGTCATGGATTATGTTTACTGTCGGATGAGAACAGCTTCATCCCTTAGTCGCCTACTAGGATACCCATGAACAATCAATCTATGCTAGGTGTATCGTTATTACAGTTAGTCTGTAACTAAATATTATGACATTAACTGAAAACAAAACCCAGTCAGTGTCTACGTTATCGTTGGAAAAATTATTGCTGGCGCAACCAATTAAAAATGATTAAGTGAGCGTTCAATGTCCAATTCAGTGGATCATGATGCAATACTGGTAGAAATGCTATTGATGTGAATTATTTTGGGCCAATCAATCTACTTAGTGGCTAATGTGACGCCAAATACTGTAGTGTGTGTAGCGGTAGAGCGTTCGGCTGCTGAAGTCCGTATCCCAGAACGATACTCAGTCCTGAATCTTGATTTTCATTGTCAGATTGTTAGTGACAATATGTCCTCATTACTAGTTTCAAATCGAGATTCAGTACTGAGTATTGTTCTGGATTACGAGCCCAAGTCTCGAGAGATTCCTGGTCAGTGCTTTGTATACATAAATAAAACATTCACATTGCTCTGGGTGTTTGCAGGTACCTATGTATATAGGCATATGTATTATGTAACAAAACTATATATGTATGTATATCCGCATTCGTGGACCCATTAAACAAGCTAGTTATGTTTACTTTGGGTCTGAATAGCGCTGTGTAGAATGTTCTAGAATATTTCTTTATTAATTAATTATGAGATTCATGAAGTGATTTTTGCGGTTTGTGTGAGCACAAGACATAATGTTTGTAAGAATTTTGAATATATGATTTAAATGATCCGTGAACATTTAGGTCAGGATTGCCTATGATCCCATGAGACGGATGCTCGGCTTGTGTCCTAAAATTGTAAAGTACCTAGCTACGTCTTACGGTTATTTGCAGTGGTATATTTATGTAAATCTTGAACTTGAAGAAAACTAAAAACAATAGTCATAAATATTAATTAATGTGCCTTGGGCAGTGTCCACATAGTAGGTTCTATCTATCTAGGATCTATGTAGATCTTACTACTTTTTCTATTCTATTTAGGTATTCAGTTGCTTTTTTATGCAAAACCTATAAATGGTTTAGCCTCACAAAACCGGTTGAAAAAAAGCAATTATTTATCGACCATGCAGAATCGATACCACTTCTTTACGGGGAAATCACGTAATATGCTAATGACATTCAATGCCCCGATCAATTTGATTGCAGAAGTCAATAAAATTGAGTAAAACGTGATAACCTTGTTAAGTTTGAAAAAATTGTATTTGCTTTAATTGGTGAAAACCACCTTAGACTGGCAATAGCTAAAACCACTCAAGATGCCGAGTCTACTAGACTCATTGAGCGATTAAACGCTTCTGCAAACTAAATTGTTGACTAGGTATTACGACAACACAAGATCCTTAGGTACTACGAGTTCCTCACTTCATTTGCCAATCCTATGCTATCGAACTTCCTACACTCTACGGTCGGGTACGGTCTCTATCGCGATAGCTGATATTGGAGCAATTGACATCATCTCGCAGAAGTGCCTCGATTTATTTGAGCTGTATGCCGGTGAAGCTGACCAGCCCGCCAGACAAGTGGCAAATCGATGGCCGGCGTATTGTAGAATAAAATGACGAATGTATGGGATTTGACGTTCATGACATGCGTTATCGACTGTCAATTACGTCAAATTCCATACATTTGTCATTTTATTCTTATTTCTATTATTAACGAATTGCCACTTGTCTAGAGGGGCAGAAAGGTAAAAAAAAGCAAAGTGAGTCCCGGGACGGAGCCGACAGTATTTTTTTTAAACCACTCCGAATGTAGCTGCGAGAGCATAGCAGGTGATTTCCATATAGTTACCAGGTAGGTACTCCGGTCAATTTACATATATCAATGTGTCCCTGCTCCTACGCCGCCTTTCGGAACCGATATAGCGCTTCTGGGATCCACGGCGGCGATCCAGCCAGGTAACTCACCGCTCCAAAATATATCGATGAGAGAGTCTCCAACTGTGAGGCTGGATTCAGCCGGTGACTCGCGCCGAGATCTATTGAAGAACATGGCCTTGGTATTTTTAGAGTCATCTCGAGACCCTGCTGCCGAATCTGTTCCACGATTTGAGCAACCGCAGTCGTGGCCTTCATGATCGCTTCGCGGTGTGTAGCCCCGCATGCTGTCATGTTTTTTAACATTGTCTGATATTTTTATGATAAAACCTACTATTTTGCTTAAAACCATGAAATGTCCGTTTTTGTGACCTTGGACTTTGAATAGAAAAAATAAAAAGAAATAGAGGCATCAGATCGATGAGAACTTTTTAGATTTTATTTATGGTGGTGTTTTGAACATATTGATCGAACTGTGGTGAAAATCTACTAATAAAATGTACGAAGTGTCAAAAATAGAAGACAATTTTTAAGCCGTTACTTACATTGCAAAACCTGGTGTTTTGGTGCTTAAAACACCAGTACTTTTTACTTTTTTCTTTTTTGCCCATCATTCTCATTTAGCTGATTTTGACAGTTTGTCAACTCGATTGCGTATTGTTTTGACACTTGCGATTGCCATGTTATTTATGGACCCAAAAACCCCAAACGAAGGATAAAGACTTGCTTTCCGCACATATCGGATGTTACATAATACAAGCTGATTCATTTCGTATTACCTAGAAAATAGTACAGACCTCTAACTCCTCTATGCGTATAAGGAAAAGAAATTACTAGTAAACTAGTAATTAAATTACTTATAGTTTCTATTTTATACACTACTCTACTACAATAGTGATGATTGCGCTATTTACAATACAATATGTAACGATACCTGTGTCATTGCAGATATAGTATCTCTATTAAGTAATAAATAAGTTGAAAACAGCTAACATTGCAAGTTTGAACATTTCAATGGCCCACCATATGATCTTTTTTTTTAATAATGTTGAATATTTACTTCCTAGTCATCGAAGGACGCACAATCGGTGAATATGATTCTCCAATTTTGCTGAAATAATGGAAATTATTATACTACTAGCTATTCTCCACAGCTCTACAAGTGTGAATGTTGGTTATCGCTACCCAACATACCCCAGGTCCTTTCTAAAGTTATAGTATCTCTCTGTTTGTTACTCAATCACGCTCATATGATTGAAGAGACTACTGACTTTGATTATGGTTCGAATAGGTCGTCCCAATTCCTATGACTTGCGGGAACAGGATCAGAATTCCACGCGCTTGACGCCAGGAGCAACAGCTTATTTTGAAATAAATATTCGACGTTGGTGCCAGCTAAAGACACCCGATGGTAAGCTCATTTTTAATCACTTATTCTCGTTTGTACTACTTTCCAGTTTCGTAACCCTTGATAAATTCCTAACTAAAAGTGTCGTTTCGCAAATATTTCAATGATCCATACTTGTTTGTTTGTTTGTTTGTTTATTGATTCAAGAATAATTTACATTATATTTGAAATCATACACAGTCAATATAATTACAATCAATGCAAAATATAAATTACATCAAAAATTAATAACAATTGGGCAACCTTCATAAATAGGGAATATTACCTAAGTGCCTTACGTAAATCTTTTGCTTGAGTAGAACAGTTAGATAGAGAACATACAGTGCATGGAGTAGGTCTGTACATTTTAATTCCCTTCTTAACGAAAATCGCCTGTGAAAGCGCACAGACTTTTGTCCGTGTTAGCACAGATTACCAATTATATAAATAGAATTATTACGTATTCAGCATCAGAACGACCATGACGACAATGCCTCAAAATGATCTTAGAACCAAGGTACTAAGAGCAAATTAAACTATTTTATTGATTTAACAGGAAGGGGGAAAACCAAACTATTAAATTATACAAAAGCTTGACTATTAAAAACAATCACAATTTTTCAAATTGCACACCACATGCAGTTTCAACGATAATCGCGCTTTGAAATAAACAAAGCTTTATTATTTGTTTACATTTCATCATTTTTATGAAGAATCAACATTGCAAGCATAATTTAGCGAAACTGTTCCGCCATGACTCAAAATAATTCATAAGTCAACAATAAAGTATTACCGTATTCAGTCATAAAAGTTAATTCTCACTGAAAGAGTAGCAGCTGAAAGTTTTATTACTGGTTCGCAAAGATTCGCGACTTCAGATGACTATGAATTTTTTTTCCCGTGAATAAGATTCAAAATGGTTTGTAATATTTTACCTCATAAATCTAAAGCAGATCGTTACTTTTCAGTAAGAATTAATCCTTAGGTTCTTTCCAGTCTTAATTACATGAACCTCATTTTCTCAGTTGTCGCATTTGTTTTGCTATCAAAAAGATCGAACCCACCGGAATTCTACCGATTAACCGAACACGATACTGTATATCCTACGTTGGTGATATTATCCAGCTCGAAGGACTAATTGTACTCGCGTCACTAACACTATCCTTATGTGTGTTAATAAATAATCTGTGACTTGGAGAGCACAACATACCAACAAAGGTACTAACTGTTTAATTGACACCATTGCATCATTGGTGTCAGGTATGTTGAGCATTTTCTCTAAATCAAACTAAAATGTGTAAATTTACTTTTCGATGTCATCTTGCCTTGCTCGTTTCGTGTGTGCCCGTGTCACTTTACTTTTAATGGCACAGCTTGAGTTTTTGATAATTTCGAAAACCACAATAAAATTGGCATAGAAAGTAAATATGACATTTGAGATTTTACTTTAATCTCCAATTAAAGATCTAACTTGGTCTAGGTCTAACCTCTCACTGGTACCTAGGCAGGACTAACTAGTTCCTAGTCAGATTTATTACGGCTGGTCTGGGCTAACGATAGTGCTTAATCAGGTCTGACCAGAACCTGATCAGGTATATTATGTCATTGTTATCTAACTATTACTACTGGCATAGTCCAGGTACTTAGTTAAACTAAATAAATGCTTGTCTGATGTATATGAAATGATGGACGCTCGTCTAAATTACTTAAGTAGTTTTTATGAATCAGGTCACAACATAATTTAGTTACAGTAGGTTTGATGACTTCTAGAAATAATGAATGTAAGTACTTAATTTAAATTGCCCGCTTTGATATTACGTTTCGATTAAAGCACGTAATACATCAATTTCACACATCAGTCATTTCACACTTGAACTTTGTATTTTGGCTACTTCGTCTGATAAACTTCATAACTTGTTGTAAAAATAGCATGCAAAATTTGTATTAAAATAACAATTATTGGTAATCAGTGTGAACAAAATATCTATGTCTAATCGACACTTTTCTATTTAATTTAATTGTATTACATGTTACATACCCCGTTATTCAATAGTGCCTCTTGAAATTGGTTCACCGTTTTTTTCGGCAACTGTTTAATTTATGAACAGTTTTTTTAATTACACAATTATCGTAACATTGTTAGCAAAACATCACTTTTAACCTTTTTGACCTGTCTAATACACCGGTTAAACAATAGTTTCGTAATAAAGAAAAAGAGGATCTTCAAGTCACGAATTATGCAACGCTTCAGTAAATTCAAGAGAATGTCAGTTCAAAACGTACGAATACTACGAATCATAATTAATAATAACACTGACAAAATAGCGTTAGCCCGTTCGCAGTTATTGCTCGCGTAGAGCTAACTGTTTTGAATGAGGTTATATTTCTTTGAGATCGTACCACACTGTTTTCAATGTTATCAAGCTAATTCATCGCTGAGCATGTCATCAATGTCAAAACAATATCAACTTAGTAGTTTCAGGAAATAATGTCATCACATAGGTTTAATGAATACCTACAAACTAGTGCAAAATTACTTTTCTGGATTCTGGAATCCGATGAACTACTAGGCTACATATATATGGCTACAGTTTTGTCTTTATTTTTGTAAAATTTATGTTTGAATATAATATAACCTAAAAACGTAAAACTGCGACTGAAAATATATATTTTCATATATTCATAAATATTTTCATAGAATAGCATAACTTTATATTAGATTATTCTTAGTTTTATTTTGATAAAATGAAGTAAGTAATAAATGAATAACTTGTCGAAATAATCAATAACTCTTCGATAGTGTAGAAAAGCGCTTCAGCGCTGCATTGATCAACTAACGCATGCGCTCGCATGTTTTTGCACCAAATTTAACCAGCTGATAGGTATTTTAAATTGCCTCTTCTTAAAAGTCGATGACCTAATACAGGTTCCAGTTTCATTTATCTCGGAATAGAAAACTAATATGTTTAATACTAAGATACTAAGACATTTGGAACTTATTCTAGCGACATCTAGTTTCAAGTTAAACAACTTTTGTAAAAAAAGTGTTGTGGCGACAAACGGAAAAATACACAGACGATATCACTGCGAGAGAAGGAGAACTCGAATTAAAACCCTGTACCTACCCGTCTGGCCAGTGTGGAAACAGTAGGCCAAAGTCTTCCAACTCTGAGTATAATTGTTCTGTGCTTCCAACATTTGGAGAGGTCTATATCCAGCAGTGGATTACGTTGGGTTAGTTAATTGATTGAAAAAATACACTTATTTCGTATTTCTCTCTAAGAAATACCAAAAATATGCTAAGGTTCCTTTCCTAGAGATTATATCCTACATACGTACACTAATTATTTCCCACACTTCAACAATCTACAGACAATACATTTGCTAACTTTGTCTTGAGTTTAAATAAAGACGGTAGAATACACAATAAAATTATTTTAATTCTGCTCTTAGATGGAATATTTAATATAAAACATATTATATTTTTATACCGAGTTTTATACAGACTCTAATGAGAAATGACCGTGTAAACTCATTGTAGACACACAACATAACTTTAATAATTTACACTAGAATTACAAATGCTAGAAAATCACTTAAATTAAATCTACCTATTTATTATTTTCCTACATGTTACGTACACACATTAGATAATATACAATAAACAACAATGTACAAGGTATTTACAAAGTGAACAAGCTACTATAAGAATAGTGCCAAAATGTTCCAACAGATGTCGCTATGTAGGTAGTGTCCCAATGGGGATTGACCAAAAAAATTAATCCATTTTTTTTATTTTAGAATTTGAAAATATAGAGCAATCTAAGAAAGTAATTTGAATATTTTCGTTATATTCATCGTATCTTTTTTTAAATTAAATATTAAAAAATGTAAATAGTTCAATCGCGATGACGTCATCAATGGCGTGAGATCGGTGTGCCTTTGCCTCAATTATTAGTCAAAAAAATGTCTCAACGCTGTCAGCTGTCAATAACGTCACGTCAACAATCATTGTGATTTGCGCGCCATACCATACTTGCACCATACATAATCTCAGATTGTCTCAGGTTAATCTCAATAATCTCATTCGTTTCATTACGCGAGTGTAAACTTTCGATCATAAAACTTCAAAAAACTTACACAAAGTTTAAGCTACCATATAACTAAATAATCGCCATGAATGATATTTTTGTCAAAGCTGACTCACGGAATCTTCCGAAAGTTGACAATATAATGATATTAGAATATGTGGCTGCAAGTAGCCAACATAACTTGGCTGAAATAAGAGGAGCCAAGATTTTAATGTAAGTTTATTCCTTACTTTAATATCTACCCATACTTATCTATTAACTTGTTTGATAAGAAAATGATTATACTTTAATGACAAATGTTTTCTTAATGTTTTAGGTCATCTCGTGATTCTTATATTAATACCGCTGTGGGGTATGCCAAAGTGAATCGAACTGGAAACGATTGTATAGTTAATGCCAAAATAGTTCCTGAGCATAGAATTAGCAAAAAATTGTATACAGTGACATGCAAAATTGACGAACGAAATAATACCATTACTCATTCTGCCTGTGAAGACTGTGCAGCATCAGCAGGTATATATATAAGACCTAAAAAAGGCAGGTCACCATTGCCAATAACTTGTAGTGATCCAATTTCTGTCTTTACAGGTGGTTGTAAACATTCACTCTTACTTCTTTTTTGGCTGGCAAAGAAAAGTTCAGAACCTTCATCAACTGCAGTTGAATGTTATTGGATCAAACCAACCCTTTCCAGTGCTAATACAGAACCAGTTCTTAGTAAAGAAATATTCCCTAAAGCAAAAATTCCAAAGCTGATGCCTAAATGTAGCATGAAATTAAGTGAATTTCAAGAAGAGTGTGGCAGGAGACAGTTAAGTAATTCGCTAATCTTAAAATTTGTGGATGGATACAAATCAAACTCGATGAATATCTTTGACCTCATGTTAGCGTTTATTGATGAAGAAGCTGTACACAGGTGCTCAAACTTCACTAAATATTTAGGTAAAATTATTAACGACACCACTATTAAAGATATAGGTTCAAAAACTGTTGACCAAGCTGAAAGCAAATATTGGCACAGTATACGTCAGGGAAGATTGACAGCTTCGAAACTACATGAAGCGGCACATTGCAGTACAGACGGAGCTTTAGTGGAACAAATATTAGGTGGATATAAGGTTCCTGAAACTAAAGCCATACAACGTGAAAAGAGATTAGAAAGCAGAGTACTCCAAACATTAGAAGGCAAACTGAACCTTAAAATAAGAAAATCTGGGTTTATTCTCATAAATGGGATTTTAGGAGCATCGCCTGATGGTGTAAGTGATGATTTTGTAGTAGAAGTGAAGTGTCCAGCCTCAGAAAGGGCTGTTAAAACATATATTAAGAATGATGAAATTGCTGAGAAGTTCAAGACACAAATAATGTGCCAAATGTTGGCTTGCAAGAAAAAGAAGGGTATATTCTGTGTGGCAGACCCATTATTTGAAACAACTAAAAATATTCATGTCATTTGGGTGGATTATGATAATGCTTATATTAAGACCATGATAAAGCAAGCAGAACATTTTTGGAGCATATATATATTTCCAAAATTACTAACAAGTGCTAAAAAATAATAAAACACTGATATATTTTTATAACTTTTTATTATTTCCCCTTGTAAGTTAATCAGTCCACAAACAATTAATACAATTTCATCTAAATAAGGTACATATCTATAGTTCACAACCGAGTGAGGTATCAGTAGAGCATATTCCCGTACTCGTCTGATTACTCTCTCTACATGAACTCGTAAGCTTGCTATTACTTTACTCTGCAGCGCTTCAGAAGCAGTTTGCTTTGTACCTGAATATACACTTGGTGGCCTTAAAAGTTTAATACCATGTGTACTTAATAGACTATTCTTTAAATCCTCTGTCTGCTAAAATAACTGTATTCGGATTTAAAACTTTTAGCAAATCACTTTTTTCAACTATTGCTTTATCTGATATTCTTCCCCCATAACCCTTAGAAACAAAGCTTACAAAGCCATTAGGAGTACACCCTATTAAATATTTGACTGTATTACAGTTTTTGTACTGAGACCACGTCTGAGCTTGCTTTACAGGATTGGATGGCTTGGAAATTTGTATCTCAAAGCAATCAATGATCATCTGCACATCTGAATACCTAATTTTAAATACTAATGGTAAATTTTCTTTTATTTGTTTAGATTGTGGACAAAAAACAAAATTTTGAAAATAATTGCCTAATACTTCAATCCCTGTTAATATCATTGATGATAACTTTGATCTGGAAATATTAAATTGATCACTTATTCTCTCTAGCGAGTCATTTTGCTTAATTTTGAGTAAGGTTATAATAAGGTGAAGCGAGTCAATGGGTGTTGTATTTTTCTCAACAATATAATCTATAAGCCATAAATATTGTTTAGGTAATCCTAAATACATCTTGGGCTTGTTTGAAACTATATCTAATATGATATTTCGGCTTTGTGATACATTTCGACCAGATGCACATACAGTGGATTCCTCTGTTTCTGATGTACAACCTAATAAAGAAGGGGTAGCTGCTGAAGATGTTTCTTGTGAAGACTGCATATCAACTGTAGTAATATTAGTAGCAATTTTTCTACTTTTATAGTTTGTGCTTTTGTCTACCATCTTTATTTCACACTGGGTTGCAGCATTTATCTAAAAAATAAATCAATAAGTTTACTAGGGTAGTGACAGTAGAAACTTACACCTAACTAAATAAAACTTCAGTTTAAGAACAGCAAAATATTCCTGGAATGATTCACAATGACTAATGTATTACATTACATTCAGGTATACATATTAAAAAGTACCTTTATTGGTAAAGTTGAACATGTAGATGTACTGGGCATCCTTGCATCAGATGTACTAGACATTGCATCAGACATAATAATAATAATAAATATTCCACGACATTAGATGTACTTGGCACAATAACCTCTTCATATTTTCTTTTTAATGGCCTGCTAGGGCTTGTATGTTGTAATAGTAACTTATTTAATTCTGACAAACTTTCACATGCATCCTGAGCAATATTACGTAGTGAAGCTGAACGTTTCAGTTTAGGTTCTTGATTCATTAACTTGCACTGGTAATAATTAATCAAATCCTCAGTGGGCTACAATAAAACAAATTATTAAGTATGTTAGTGGCAGGTCATGAGAGCTTAGATAAGTAGTAATAATCAAATCCAACAATCGTAATTAAAGTCAGCTGAACAATAAACACCAATACAGATAAAAGAAACTCAAAACCATTACCTCCAAATGATCTTCGCAACAATACATTGTGTACACCTTAAAATATTCCGCCTTTACTTGACGACACCACTTTTCTCGCAAGTCTTCTCGAACACGAACAAACATTTTGTTGGGACTATTGTTCGTGTCATTATTGAAAGTAGGAACAAAGCATTTCCTATAATATTCCATTGAAAAGCCGTTTTGATATTATTTAATTACGATAAAACAACGTATCAAAAAATATTAAGAATCGATGAGGTTATGTTGTTTATTTACTATCTGCTATCGTATGTCAAATTAAATGTCATATCAGCCTTTTTAACGTTCGTGGCCTAGACGAAGGCATCGATACCGTAATATCTATGATGACATCATTTGAAGGTTAAATAAAAGTCATTTACATTTCACCTAAAATCTAAATAAACCTTGATTATTTTCTAATTCTAAATCATAGGTGGTGATCAGTAACCTTATTCCTCGAAACGGTTTTTGTTTTATAACAATTTAAAAAAAATGAGCAATCCCCATTCCATTTTAAGATTCTTTAAATATGTACATACCCGCATGGTTTTTCAGCAGTTTTGATTGTTAGATAATTGTCAATTCAGCAGTTTTCCATTAAATTAGTAGAGAATTCTTGCATTGTCTAAATAGACCTCGCTAATAATTTCAAGCTATGGACTCTCTATTAATACATAATTTACAAAATGGAAAAAAATACAACAAACAAAATGCATAAGTCAGTCCACGAGTAGGTACACTTTGAGTACTACTTTGCATATAGCTGATAGAAAAAAAAGGTACACCTTAAACTTATACCTACCTAAAACCAAAACATAAATAGAGTTGCTAAAAAACGATAACAAAGATATTTAGATGTACATTATAAAATATCATAAAAAATGTGCTCACGAAAATATCAAAGGAATATTTACCTAGTTTACTAATTGTACGGTCAAAAAAATAATTACTTACTTCGAATTTTTACAATTTGTCCTCATCGTTGGGAAGAAGAGTGAGAGTCCGTTTAAAATCGGCTTGCTGTGGTTTTTTAGAGCGCGCGAGCGTTCTCTTTATCGCATAGCTAAAAATATTTCTAATTATTATTAATATATTTTCAGATTAATTAAACTTAAAACACAAATTAGAATTCCGATATTAAATAATCACCAACTAAAACAAATAAAGATATCGAAAAATCCGCCTGTGATAAAGAGAATGCTCTGCTAAACTAATAAACAAGCTGATATCAGCCACATCCTGACTCTTCTTCCCTTAAGTAAGTTATTAGCGTTTCTTTATATTTCTATTTATTGTTTTTATCTCCACACCCACGAAGTCCATGCCATCTCGTAAAACTTCTTCTTCTCTTAGCGTTAATCCCAATTCCATCAGAAGCTTTCACCTCGGAGACTTCGATATTTTCCGTGATGCGACTGCCATCTGACCTCCACAACCCAAAGGCGATATCGAAGTATTGCAACTAGACCAGTTATTGAATTTCTTAGGGCTTCAACTATGTTGTTATTTTGGTATGGCAACCGGGACCGATGACTTAGCGTGCTCTCCGAGTCACGACCAGACCAATGCAAATACACATGTATTCATGCATACAAATATTTTCACTGACTGAGGATCGAACGCGCCCTCTTTGCGTAGAGGCCGCGTTCGCTACCACTAGGTACGTCACGGAGGCTGTCAAAATCACGGAGTCTATCGCAATTTTGTTCTAAATTATATAAGACGTCTCGCTTATAGTAGTTTTTGTTAAACTTTAATACTTTTGAGATTATACGTTCATGATCGCCTATCATGACCTGTCGTTCGTTGTTCTTTCCAAAAAAGAAATAGCAAACTTGTTATTTAAATCAAACGACAACTCTGTAAAAACTATTCTATAGCACATAACAATTTTATTTTGGTCCGCCATTGTTGTGGGAACTCGTAAAAAACATTTACTGTAAAGTGATATTATTTTTATTTTTGTATTAAATACTAACTAGAGACTAGGTACGGACGTAGGTATTCAAAGTTTAGTAGGAGGTAGGACACGGCGGTATATCCGCCCGATTGAGCAGTCCGACTGGGGAAGTACCTCCGCCCTGCACAGAAACTCTGTACTTACAGGGTTGGTGTTACAGACGTCCATAGGCCACGGTAACTACTTTCCATCAGGTGGGCCGTGTGCTTGTCTGCCAACTAAATGGTATAAAAAAAAAACGACTTAGTCCGATTTCGTCCCATTATCATTATCATCATCATCATCATCATTCTTGTACCGATTTGCGGATTGCACCCAAAGTTTATTTATGAACGCTGGCCGCCAAAATTGTTCACTAAATATTCCATCTGGAGTTAAATATGAAAATGCGTACCTACCTATCCACTATCAATACATAATCTGTGTTTGCATGCCAACTTTATGACGAAATGTGCTTGATTATTATATTTTATATTTCTATCTTTTGTAGTAACGCGTTACAAGCAATTGAATAAATGAGTTGAATTGAATTGAATTGAAAAATCACATTTGATTCTAGGGATTTGGCCAATAATGAAAATATCAAATGATTTTTTAACAATATACTATCAACCGTAGCGTACCATACAGCACCGTAGGTTTTTACCATTCATATTCAATCATTCAATAATATATATTCATTATACTTTAAAATTAACAATAACATTAATTTTAAATATCAAATATCAAAATTTTGGAGAAAGCTTCACTGCGCCTCCTAGGGTCCCCAGTTTTGGAAGATGGATTTCATACATTTATCGAGGAAAAAATTCAAAATTTTGAATACATCACTGATCATTTGCAAAAAATAAGTGTTCATTCCGCCTTTACTATACTTCGGTTTTGCCTTTTTGTCCCTAATTTTACCCATGCACTTCGGGCATCCCAGTTTTGGCAACATTTGACACTTTTGACAAAAATTGACAACATTCTGCAAAACACACTCAGTACAATTTTAAATGTGGCCTTGAATGACCGAGCCTGGCTCCAAGCGTCCTTACCAGTTCGCTTGGGTGGTCTCGGCGTTCGCAAAATTTCAGACGTTAGCCTTCCAGCATTTCTGTCGTCGGTGCACAGCACTGAGGAGTTAACCAGGAAAATTCTCATAAACACACAGGTTAACTCTGAGGTGTCATGTAAGTCCGATGCTATTAATGCTTGGAAGGCTGCTTGTCCCAACACTGAGTTGCCTGGTAACCCTTTCTCCCAGAGACAATGGGATGCGCCGCTCTGCAGGCTGGTAAGAGATACCTTAATACACACATCTTCCCATGTTACAGAACGTGCGCGCCTTCTGGCTGTGGGGGAATGGGAGTCAGGCCTCTGGATTCAGGCACTTCCATCGCCCAACATAGGTACTATGTTGGACGATACTACTTTCCGCCTTGCCACTTGCCTTCGCTTAGGAGCGCCGTGCATTTCTCCGCATCATTGCCACTGCGGTGAAGCTGTCGACAGTCTTGGGCACCATGGCCTTTCATGCAGCAGAAGCGCTGGGCGTATACCGCGACACGCCTGCATCAACGACATTATCCGCCGTGCTCTAGTTACCGCTGGCGTGCCAGCCATTCGTGAACCTAAAGGGCTGGTGCGTAGCGATGGCAAGAGACCGGATGGTATGTCGTTGCTACCTTGGAAGATGGGTAGACCTTTGGTGTGGGACGCTACGTGCGTCGACACTCTTGCGCCTTCACATCTTTCAAGCACAGCAGGGTGTGCCGGTGCTGCTGCTGCATCTGCGGAAAACCTCAAACGGCGCAAATACTGTAACCTGTCAGGTGATTATGTTTTTGAGCCGTTTGGGGTTGAAACGCTAGGGACATGGGGTCCAAGTGCTCGGTCTCTATATAAAGACTTGGCAAAGCAGCTGATCGACGCTACGCGTGACCAGAAGGCTGGTTATTATCTTGCACAGAGGATAAGCATTGCCATTCAACGTGGCAATGCTGCCAGCCTTCTGGGTACGTTACCGGTCGGTGAGGATGCGGAGGAATTTCATGACGCATTATGTATGTAATTTTTATGTTTATTTTATTTTAGTGTATTTTAGTAGCTATCTAATAATAGTTTTAGTTTTAATTTTTATTATAAATATAATTTATAATGAATAGAATAAAGGTATTAAATAAAATATAAGAATATAAAGTAAATAATTAAAAAAAAAAAAAAAAACAATAACATTAAAATCAATATAAAAAAATATACATAGCGTCCCATGTAGCGGCTTGCTTCGAAGCTCTCTATAATAATCTAATTGATAATTTAATATCTTTTATATGGATCGACTTACAGAAATGCATTGTAACCAATTTTTACGAATATTAAAATTTCCATAAATCTTAACATTTTTCCTACCTACTGTTAGATTTACATAACATAACATAAACTCACGCCTATATCCCCGAAGGGGTAGGCAGAGGTGCTAGCATACACATTTTGCCAGTTTATGTTTAGGTCCCAATGTAATAGGTGGCGATTGCCATTAACCGGGCACTTATAAACCTGCGATAAATACCTACACACATAACTTCGAAAAGTCATTGGTGTGTGCCATGGTAAAACCTGGGATCGAACCCAAGACCTCGTCTCAGCAGTCCATTACCCATACCACTAGGCTACCGCGGTAGATTTCATTGACCTTAAAGGTGATGTAGGACTCGTTCCATGAAACGAATTTAATTGTAATATCCAAGATACAACAGTGTTTTTTTTTTGTCTGATAACAACATACCCAGCTAGACATCAGTAGGTTCAAACACTCGTAGCTATGTCAATTCGATCTTTAATTAACTGTGAATCTGTCAGTTTGCCGTCAGTTAAAGTTAAGATTCGTTTTTATTAAATTTTCCTTTTAAGAAATACGAAGCTTCTTCAGTTTAGTAATTTGCTCTCTGGTACTAAAATTACACCTTGAGTTTCGTAAAAAATCTTTGACTCTCAGAATCTCAGTTCCTACCATACTTGATACCTTACTGTCCATCTTTTGAACCTCTAACAACATTTCCTGTTTCTGTTATATTTAAACTATCGCGGTGTAAATTTATAATTATATAACGGTTCGGGACTTTTCGCGATTTTTTTTTATTCCACTTAGTTGGCAGACAAGCACACGGTCCACCTGATGGAAAGTAGTTACCGTGGCCTATGGACGTCTGTAACACCAGAGGAGTCACAGTCGCGCTGCCAACCCTGTAAGTACAGAGTTTCTGTGCCGTCAGTAGAAGACAAAGCAGGACAAGCCTTTAGTTTTAGTCTAGCTTTAGTCTTCCCACTGACAGCACAAATTCTCCAGTGAGCTCTGGCTACCCTACTCACCGCTGGGAACACAGCACGAAGTTATTATAACCGCGGTATTCTGTAGGGCGGAGGTACTTCCCCAGTCGGACTGCACTTAAATCATATTTAAATCATAGAACCGTGTCAGTTCAATAAATCGGCAATAGCGGAACATCTAGAATCGGGTATCAATCACTTGATAGGACTTCATCAACCCAAAGTCCTCTCCATTGATCGCCACTACTATTCACGAATTATGTCACGCACACACGGTGCAAGAGTGCGGTGTTCCATCATGACAATGTCAGACCTCACTCATGTATAGCCATTTAGCAAAAATTGAGAGACCTTGGATGGGTTGTGTTGATGCATCCTCTGTATTACCCTGACCTAAAAGAACACTGAAAACTACTTATCAGATTTTTTAAATACGCATCTCAACATTTCTACAGCAATGGTATCATGGCACTACCCACAAGATCGCAACAAAGCATCGCTCGATCAAAACGGCACATACATATATAAATAAATAAAAAAATACCGAAAAAAATATTTTCCTTTGTATGAAAAATACTTTTGCACCGACCTTATATAATTATGAAGGTCCTGTATCTACCTATTTAAAGTCTGACCAAGACTTTTCCAATAAAAAAAACTGTATCAAAATACGTTCAGGGGTTTTTACAGCCATCGTGAACAAACCAACAAACGGATAAGATTCCAAAAATACTTAATTCAAGTTTTCCTTAATCTCCAATGTACAGAGTATCTACAGAAATACTTATTTGAAACATCACAGTTGTGACTATCTATAACACATCAACTAATGCCACTATTGTAGGAAATAAACCCACAAGAGATGAGTAACTATATGTAGGTCTCACTACAAAAAGAAATAGGAAATATTTAAGCATCTATGTAGGTAATATTTACAATTGATAACTTTCCTCAGACTCTGTAGCCTTCGTTACACGAATATAATCAGAATAGTGAAGCATTTCAACCTCCAACAAACCCAATTAGATACTTCATTCATTCGCCTGAATAACTAAGGATTCGGGTGAAACCATCTGCAGAACTATTGTTAACGACAATACGAATATTGTAACGCTGGGAATGTAATGTACACAGATTTTACCTGAATGAAATATTGTACAAATGAAACAAGACCTTTCGGGTGCAATTTGCCACAGTGATAGGTTTTATAGTCTGAGACAGCACATAGGTCTGTAGGTTACTTTTTATATAGGAAGTAGATTTTCAACACGAGTGGGAGAATGGGCATGCATGTGGCATGTAGCAATAAAATGTTACTAAATCAAGACACTGCTTTTCATAATTACGTACGTTGTCCATAGAATTATTATTGTTATTATGCTTATGATTATACATGGATAATACCTACTTACCTTCAAATAAACTGGTTTGAAGAATATTTATTATGCGTATAGGTATTAAGAAGCATGTATAACCTTATTTACAAAAAATATATTGTTCATCTTCTTCACAAAAGGTTTATACTTTATACATTTCATGGCTCTTGTTAAAATTTAATTTTCCGTTGACTTCTTATAGAATAAGAGAATAATAATGAATATTAACTAAGTAGATTTACATAAATCACTGTTTATATTGTAAAGGTACTGACAATACGGTGAATTCGAGAGAAATAAAAATGGTGCCTGACAGCACAAAATTTATGTATCAATATGTTACGGGGGTAGCCTCATAACTTGGAGTTTGAAGTCTTTATATAACGTGCAAAGATTTAAGAGTTTCGGATTAATGACACACTAACTAGTTCAATAAATTTAAAAAAAGTTTATACTGCTTCGTTATTATTTTTCAAAATTTCTTGCTAGATGTATGAAACTGGCTTGTATGATAACAATAGACACATCAAAAAATCTTCTTACTTCATACAGGCACCACTGTAGGAGTTCTCGACCCCGAAAGGAAAGCCTGCATCAGAGCCTCGTTCTCAATCAGCATCAGTATCGCAATCAGCAGAGGTTGACATGGCTTGGAACTTAAAAAAATGGTAGGGCCATAATATGTGTGATTACTGTGATTACTTGATATCGGAAAATATGTGAAGGTAAAAATTTCTAAAATCTTGGGTGAGCCAATTCTCTAAAATTAAGTTGCAAAGATTTAAAAAATTGACATCAAGCACATGGGCACAGAATAGATAGACAGAGGTACTGCGTACAGAAGTTGCACTCCTTTGATGTTGAAGAAAGCCGCCGTTTTAATAACCTACGAAATTTGTAGGTACCTCCCTTTGTTCCGAACATACAACTCCGCCAACTCGAGTGTTAGGGGTGTCACTTTATCAGAAAATTTAAACAAAACAATCCAACTAAATATTTAGTGTAATTTGTATTTGTATTTAGTGTATTTATAATAATTCCTGACGCAAAAAAGGCGCTGTGTTATAAGTTTGACGTGTCTATGTCTGCGTACGTGTATATCTGGGGCATCGTAGCTCCCGAAGGGATGAACTGATTTTAATTTAGTTTTTTTTTGTTTGAAAGGCGAATTAGTTGGAAGTGTTCTTAGCTATGTTGAATGAAAATCGGTCTAAGGTGGCTGCAGCCACAAAATGGCGATTTACTATATTTTTTACAAATCCTTCAATATGGATAGGCGAATCCTAATCTCAGAGTTCACCCCGGGCTCGGATACAACCGGCAAAATACGTCTAAATTATACCACTTTGACAAATAGTTACAGTGTATACGAATTGGAAAAGATTGTACGCGTTTATTGACTTTTGACGTTGACTGTACTTACAAGTAAGTAATATAAATAAATAACTTAGCTACCCACAAAAAATTCAGCAAGGACATAAACACATATTTCTTTCAAAATATAATATGCGCAACAATTTTTATTTCTCACGGTCTCATTATAGGTAGGTAAGCAGGTTCACAACGATCATTTTATAATGCGAAGATGTCAGGTGGCCGTGTACACACATAAACAGTGGCAACTACACCAACTACAGACTGATCTCATAAGGCCGACCACAATACTGTTTACGCACGCAAACAATGTGTTAAGCGCTCGCAAGCCGGTGCTTGAAGCCCGGGGCTGCAGCAAGCCGTAGGTACTTATTGCCGTAGTTTGTTTGAGTGACGGATGCCTGACATAGGTTGCAGTAATCAGCTCACTTTTGGAAGTCAATGACTGATGGGTGTTTCGTAGGTAAGTTTCATAAGTCTTCGCACTTGCATCATGACTCGAGAGGCCCCAAATTCCGAATTATGGCCCTGTGGTAGTGTTAGCATACAAACATGAGCGTTATATTAAATAACAAGTGAAGAATTAACATATCGTTTGTTTTTTTGGGATAGTTATCGATACTGATCAACCCTCCAAAGTTACGAGAGTAGATTTTGTAACAGTCAATCAATCAATTAACCTATTGCATTCCCCCTGCTGAACATAGGCTTCTCTCAATGTTGGGAAGCTTTGGCCTATTGTTTCCACCCTGGCTAGACTCCTTGGTACGGGGTTTTATTTCGAGTTTTCCTTCTCTAGCAGTAATATTGTCTGCGTATTTTTCCGTTAGTATGTAAGAGTACAATACCCTTCGGATGAGATGGGGTGGTGCTGCTTGTATTCTTTCTCCGCTATCACACGGATAATTTTGTGACACCTTAATTGTATCCAGCTGAATTTTGATGCCGTTTCATAGAAATTTACACCAGATATAAAAAAATATGTATTTTACTTCAAATATTCCAGATTTCAGCCAGACGTGCTGAGACGTTCAGTGTTTTTGAGTAACAAACGTCAAAACTAACATCTTCACAAAGTTTTACATTTATAATATCAGTAGGAGTACGAGAGGAGTCATATACACATCAAATAAATATGATAGTGGGATCACGAAAGATTCATTCAAAAATAATATGAGTTATTCATATCACATATATAACATATGGTAAGTAACTCACTACTTTTAATATATCATGATTAATGAAATTTATGGTAATATTAACATTAATAAAAACAATAATTGAATGATAATACAATAATAATAATATGAGTTATTGAATTTTGTTCTGATTTATTAAGTGTTTATAATTAATACCTCCAAGTATGGAGACCAAATATGTATTATTCATTAAACACGCCCATGACAGCTTACGGTAAAGACCAACAATTATATTAGGACAATTATATAGTAAAATTAACCGATCATCCACGCCTTGAATCTATTGTAATATAATATTCACCATAAAGGGGAATCGTAACATACAGGATGATGCCAATGATATTATTGTGCATTGAAATAAATAACAATAAATTAATATAAGAATTTTAAGAATCATGACATCGACCGATATCCGTTTCTCGAAGGGTCGAAGAGAAATAAGGAGTCATAAAATTTTGGTTATTTTCTAGTACATGTCATAATGGAGTTATTAACCGTAGATCACCTAATTACTTAATACTAAAATTATGAAATTGAAATGTAATTTTGAAAAAATCTACTTCGCAAAGATTTAAAATACATGAATTTAACAAAGGATAGATATTTACAGCTCAGACTTAGGCACTGATATAAGGCTCGAGGTAACAATAGTGCCCAGAAGACGGCAATAGACTCACCCCCTTTTACGTGGGAGTGAAATCAATGATTGGTGAAATGTGGGTGATAATTCACCTCTGCCCAACCTTTTGGGGATGGAGGCGTGATTATATGTATGTATGTACAATAATTTAGATAATTAGGAATAGAGGACATAATTTTTTCAGGTTGGACTTATCTGTCAAATATACAAAATACTCGGCGTATGTAATGCAAACAAAAACTGGAAAAAAAATGTTTCAAAATTATAAAAGCTGAAAATTAGTGGCTACATGAGATTTTAACATCTAAGTGCCTTCGTGCCTCTTATACCACCCTCGCTGACGACGTCTCGTGAGGAAAAGTAATGTACATTACCATATTTACGCAAAGATATTACTTGCCGTATTTTTTTAAAATACACCAAGCCGTGACATGCAGCTACCGAAACATAGAGATTAGTGCAAATAATTTAATAACAGCAAATAATTCACAAAATTCGTAAAAAATAGTTTGATTTCAATGTGTAACATTCGCGTAAACTACCAACAATGATGTTATGCCTACACCGAATTTAAAATATTTTTAATAATATCTACAGCCTAAGTACCAATTTAAACTCATACAATGGAGATAGATTTTAACAATATCCCTACTAAATTCATAAACGACCCTAAACAGGGTAACATGATCTGATTCTTTTTATGACAATCCTGTTTTGTATACATTAAATTATAAATATTGCAGATAGTAGGTAGGTATATTATTTTTAGGTAACAAAAAACCTAGTGTCATCTAGTGAAACTAACAAAACCCGTCACGTTATATTACGCTACACACTTAAGCTACGCTACACGAATTTACGATGTCGTATATACTATTTGGAGAGTGTATTATTCAAGTCATATTTTGAGATAAGAAAGAATCCAGAAGTGATTCATATGGCATAAGGCATTTACGGCTGGCATTTCTGAAAAAAAATCGTATATCTAATGAAACAACCATGATTGAAAAGAATGACGGTCAAATCTCTATCGCTGGAGCACAGAAGATCGTCTCTCTGATATGGAGTTAGTTGGCAGATAAGCTCACGGCCTACTTGATGGAAAGTGGTTACTGTGCCCTATGGACGTGTACAACACCAGGGGAAACATACAAAGAATTACACATAATCTGGACTATAAGCGCTTTTAAGAAACTCGAAGTTGAAATTTTAGTAGCTATGAATATGATCCACTTCTTTCGGAGTAGGTACTATGATTCCAGATTATTTAGAGCATTTAAATAAATAATGTGTGTGTTCATTTACCTTTGCCTAACTCGCCGGGGATTAAGGCGTTATTATATGTATGCTAACACGGCCTAATAAATATTAAATTAATCAAAGAAAATCAAAATAAAATATTAATTACTATATTATAAATAGATGCGATGTGGAAAATTACATTTCTCAAAATGATCTTTCGCAAAAAGAAGAAAGTGCAAAGGTTATAATTAAAGTACCTATATAAAAATTTGGTTCTTATAGGTACACAAAACTCCATATTGACATTTTGTTCGTTTATTGGAATTATGTTATCCCTCGTTGTAGATATTTTGTCGTCTATCAATAAAATTCAACTTCAAGTATTATTCAATTCAACTATTTACCACACGTCTGTCTGTGATCCAAATACTGTAGCTACTAAAAATGCATGAAAGTCTTTCACAACAAAAATAACCTGCAGTTGATAACTAGGTAGGATTAATAATAAAGGTTATTTATTTGTGCCAGGCTACAATCGGTGTTCGATCACAAAAAAGTCAACAAAAAAATCAGCAAAAAAGTTCCTTGTCAATGCAGCGACGGCTCCGTATGAGTTTATACGTCCATAATACTATGCGTCATATATTTGTAATGTTCTTGAGTCTTTTCATATAGACTACTTCAAGCAAAGCTGCAACTTTGAGACGAAATAACAATCTCACAAAGTGCTACGATGATTTCTTAAGTTTGCGTTTCATTTACAAGTAAGTGATGACATTCTTGTCTAATGGTTGCTTCTGACACGTTGCAATTTAATGAATGAGTTAAGATTTTGTGTACTCGATTTGCCTTTGTATTCTTTATTGCTGTGTGTTATACGCGGAGTCCTAAATATTGCGTGTCGATCACTCTTATCCTTATCATCTATTTTTATACAAACATTGCCAGTCCATATGCATACAAAGATATTTATTATACCTTTGCATACTATTTGCCGCGATGTTTTTGTCCACAATAACAATTTTTCACATCCTGTATTTTAAAGTTCCAATCAGAATAATATATTATAACGAAGGTATATAAAATACTACCCTTATAACTCAAAGAACAACATTTTTAACTACGTAATGAAACTAAGCAGATGTCATAATGTCTGAATCTCGTCCCAGGCGTTACTTTGCGTTACATTTTCTCTTATTAAGATTTCTCGGACTCGGCTGGTGGCATCATCCCGAAGAAGGGAATACAGAAAACTTTCCCGGATGGTATATTTACTATTCGATAGTGACCGAAATTGTATGGGTAGCAGGATTTGTCGGCTTGGAAACGATTGATCCTTTTGTTGGCGAAAAAGATTTGGATAGGTTCATGTTCAGTCTTTCTTTTGTCATCACTCACAACCTAACTCTTATTAAGCTGTATATATTTTTCTTCAAAAATAAAGATATTCAAGATATTGTGCGGACTTTGGAGATCGACCTCTATGACTATTACCAGAACGATGGAAAAAATAAAGCAACTGTTAGATTGTCTAAAATATTAACTGGTGCATTTTTATTTTTTGGTTGGATGACCATTGGCAACGGAAATGTTTATGGAACGATTCAAGATCTTCGCTGGAAAGCCACGGTAGCACACTTGAATGATACATCGCTCCATCCAGTTCGTACACTGCCACAACCGATTTATATACCGTGGAATTACCAGAATGACAAATCTTACATACCAACATTTGTTCTGGAGACAATAGGCTTACTATGGACTGGCCATATAGTTATGACTATTGATACATTCATTGCATCTGTAATTTTACATATGAGTTCACAGTTCGCAACATTGAATGAGGCAATTAGAACTGCGTACGATCGTACTATGTTCAATCTCCGTCAAGGATTACACCATGATATTGAAAGTTTACAAGCTGAAGAATCTTGTTCGTTAAATTTAGAAGACAGTAATGCACAGATCGTAGAATCATTTCTCACGAAGACAGAGATTGAGAAAGCATTACAAACTACTTTAACAGATTGCTTTCGCCAGCACCAGGTTCTGATCAAGTAAGTTTTTAGTACTTTGGTAATTGATTTGCACTTAATATTAAATTAAAATTGTAGTAACTTTCAAATATTTGCATAACTTTGACAATATATGAAATGTATGCTTGTATAATTTTGAGAGTACTAATATGAAGTAGTATCTGTAATATCTCTTCAATTAATTAATTTATGGAAGTTCAAAAATGCGGCAAGTCCAAAGTCTTCCTAGGGCAGGTCTGAGACTCTGACACACTGATCTTCTGGAGGTCAGATGGTAGTCGTTCTCATAAACGCCAAGGTAAGCCACATCAACAGTAGAATAGCGGATCCGGACTCTAAGGAGGTAGGACACGGCGGTATTTCCGCCCGATTGAGCAGTCCGACTGGGGTAGTACCTCCGCCCTACAGAATACCGCGGTTATAATAACTTCGTGTTGTGTTCCCAGCGGTGAGTAGGGTAGCCAGAGCTCACTGGAGAATTTGTGCTGTCAGTGGGAGGACTAAAGGCTTGTCCTGCTTTGTCTTCTGCTGACGGCACAGAAACTCTGTACTTACAGGGTTGGCAGCGCGACTGTGACTCCTCTGGTGTTACAGACGTCCATAGGTCACGGTAACCACTTTCCATCAGGTGGGCCGTGTGCTTGTCTGCCAACTAAGTGGTATAAAAAAAAAATAAAAATACCCCAAAGTGCAACCTTTGGATACAACTGGGAATAACGTTGGAATTATGACGATAAGGAAACATGTAAATACAAAAAAATTGCACAATTTCAGTATCCAAAGATAACATTTGTATAATATTATATAATTATCTATCCTCTAGGGCTACATTTTATTGTTATTTAAATTGAATACTATCAAATTAATATGAAAGGTCGTAGTAAATAAACTCAAAGTACATGAATCACGTATTATGATTTCCCGATTCTAAAAGTCTGAGCAGACGAATCACTTTTCCCTGAATCTTGAATCCCAGAAGCGAGAACTTGCCACATATTCGACAACGTTCTAAAACCGAATAACTACTAGATTCAATTCTTTATTTCGATGTTGTCACTTTCGAGCGCCAGACGCGCGCTAAAGTTCGCTGAATGCGTTGCTGCAACTAGGTAGTTAGTCATAATAATTTATACTTTTCAGCGACTCCCCCATGCCTTAGTTTAGTCCGACTGTCCGATGTTTTCGATTTCTCAGGTGACCTTTCATCCCTAAGCCGTACATTAAATCCCTTTGCGTGATTCGATAAAGTTGTAAGCGATTAATTTTGTCGGATTAAAATTACATCAAGGATTATCCCTTGTTTGTGTAGGCCTTAAAGACGAAGTTACAACACAATGCAATAAAAAAGTACAGAAATTCCACAAACTGATACGAGAATACACTTTATTCTTGATGGGATTCCAAGATAACTCATTGTATGGTATTTGTTCGGGTCGTCCTTGAATAGGCATGTTTTAGAAATAAAATAATGTGGCACTGATAAGACGGGTCAAGTATAAATTGTTCAAACAAAAATATTACTTTGTAATATCCTTCTTTGTGAGTGCCTTGGTAGATAATATTTACAGTAAAATTATGGTAACGTTTTATCTTTCATACAAAATTTTGCTCCCCTATTTGAATCCTTTCAAGATTTCTTTCCCAACATCGTGACCATCTCCGCACCCATCAAAATCGATCATTATTATATTTATCGATCATCAAATAGGTAGGTAAGTCATTGGGTTATATGTCAACATCATTTAGACATTATGTTAAAATAAAGCGGAAAATTACATATTAAATCATAATTACATACAAACACATAAATCAACAAAATCATTGAGTGGTGAACAGTGTAGTGAACAATGAGATGCAGGCTGATATCAGTTGTTTCAACTGCTGGCCTGTTCCCCAATAATAATAATAATAATAATAATAATAATAATAATAATAATAATAATAACCCCCCCGGGGGATCACCTTGACGTGGTGGGGGGGCTTATGGGTATTAGGTACTGGATTACTGGTAGTAACAACTCACCGCTATAAAATAACCTACCCACTTCGGGTATTAGGCACTGGAATATTGGTATCAACAACTCACCACTATAAAACAACCTACCCAAACTAACGATCCCACAAAGCCCATTTAATGGAGATATAAACATATGGAAGATAAGTCAAAGAGATATAGTTTACGGCCGCTACCCGGGGGCCGCCGGGGCGCATCTGGAGCCGACGCTGGATGCCACAGTATGCGAACCGTTGGCGACGGGGGACTGAGCAGGCGGGTTCCCCTCGAACAAAATACTACAGCCGGATCTGGGGGACTGAGCAGGCGGGTTCTCCTCGAACAAAATACTACAGCCGGACCACCAATATCACCGTCATCAATTTCATCATCAGAAAGATCACTTTTTTCTCATATACCCTCGCCATCATCAACGCATAGCTATTCACGATCACTCACTTCATCGCCATTATCCACATGTTCTTCTTATTCAACAAGGTCTTCAGCTGTTGTGCAGGAGGCATTAGCCACTAATCCTGTACCCACTGTTGACCATACCAGTGCGCGAAAGAAATGGACTGAAGATATGAACCGCTTTATCTGGCGCACATACCTTAAAATAACTAAATGTGAAACAACAAATATGAACAATTACTTAGAATCTTTACAACAAGAATTTGATAATCGATACCCAGAAATGCAAGCCACTAGACAACGAATAGGAGATCAAAAACGAGCCATATTAAGAAGAAAATTACTCTCTGACCGCATACTAAAGGAAATAAATACAGATGTTAAAGAACTTATACAGATAGAAAATACTAACCACTCACTCACATTTAATAATACACCATTGGGAAACACTAATACCACTATCAAAAGCAGAATGAGATGGTCGGATGAAATTAATGAGGACATTATCAGATGCTATTTAGAAATAACTGAATTAGAGTCGAATAAGACAGCGTACCGACAAAATCTCCACAGACTATTCACAGAAAGGCACCCACACTTATCTCATCTCACTGAACAAAGGATTGCCGACCAAAGAAGATTAATTTTCAATAATAGGATATATACTGACAAAATTAATACACTCAAAAGAGAAGTACAACTTAAGCTAAGAGATCTTAATATCCAACGTCTTATAGATAGAAATAACAGGCTCGATACAATAGAATACACACAATACACTCAAACTGAACATACAATAAACAACACACTCATGCACACACAGCACTCTTCATATAACAACAGTATAGACAGTACGCCAACACTCTCAGAAAACCTTACACAAACTAATCATAATGACTCCAATAATCTAGTCCATAGTTCCATAGAAATAAACATAATAGAACTAGAATTCAAGAACGCTGTAACACGATTTAATACCACTGCACCTGAAGCTCGACCATACATCCGAAAGCAAAAATCTTCGCGAAAATTTGCTAAAATTATGCAAAGCTTGAACAGCGAAATTCTCCCTAAATATTTGAACCATGATCTAGATTTTATCACACTACACACGTTGATATATTCAGCTGCCTTTACCGCCGCATCTTGTAATGGTACCAAGTTTAACACAGAAATACAAAGTAGAATTATAAATACAAAAGACAGAAAACCTAACTGGCAGAAAAGAATTGAAAATAGAATTAAAAAATATAGATTGGAAATAGGTAGATTGACACAATATATACTAGGGAATAGAAGTCAAAGAATCCTTAATACTGTGGAAAAAATAAAGATCAACTATAAAACCCATTCTCAACATGAAGAACCTAACACGGATCCTGAACATTTTCTAGACACATTGAAACAAAAATTAAATGCTACTTCTAATAGATTAAAAAGATATTTAAACTGTACTAAGCGAAAACAGCAAAATTCAACTTTTATAAATAACGAAAAACAGTTTTATAGAAGCCTAGGACAACAGACCCATATCACTCAAAACAACCACACATCATCATCCGAAAACTTACACCAATTCTGGGCTGGCATCTGGGAAAACCCTGTTTACCATAATGCTAATGCAGAATGGTTACATAAGATAACACACACACCACACATTAACCAAATGGAGTTTGAAAACATCCCAGTCGATACATTCATACAAATCATCAAACGCACACACAACTGGAAGGCACCAGGCACCGACAATATACATAATTACTGGTACAAAAAGTTCTCTTGCACACACCCATTCATTCACAATCACATTTGTCGGTTCATACAGTCACCACAAACAATGCCAAAATTCATTTCACACGGAATCACTTACATGCTACCAAAAGGTTCCGATTCAAAAGATCCAGCAAATTACAGACCGATTACCTGCTTACAAACTATATACAAGATAATCACAGGATGCATCAGTGAATTAATTTATAAACACCTTGAGCAACACAATATTCTAGCAGAACAACAAAAAGGGTGTAAAAAGAATAGTCAGGGATGTAAAGAACAATTAACCATAGACGCGATAGTTATGAAACAAGCTCTCACCAAAAATAGAAACATTCACACAATGTACATTGATTACAAAAAGGCATTTGACTCCGTTCCTCATAGTTGGTTAATTTACATATTAGAACACTACAAAATCCATCACAGTCTGATCTCGTTTTTAAGTGCAACCATGCTTGAATGGAAAACTAAACTGAAATTGATTAATAACAGTTCCATAACTACTGAACCGATTAAAATACAGAGAGGAATATTTCAAGGAGATGCTCTCAGTCCACTCTGGTTCTGTTTAGCTCTCAATCCTTTATCTGAACTCCTTAATAGCACTAATGTAGGATTTAAACTCAAACATAATAACTCACAGCATATTATATCACATTTACTATACATGGATGACATTAAACTTTACGCAACTAACAACACAGAACTGACAAAGCTAGCAGACATCACACAATCATTCTCAGCAGACATAAACATGCAATTTGGAGTAGATAAATGCAAAATTCATTCTATTACCCGGGGCAAGACACAAAATAATACTTATACTCTTGAAACAGGCGAAAACATCGACTCGATGGATGAATATAGCACATACAAATACTTAGGTTTTCATCAGTCCAAACAAATTCACCAAAAGCAAGCAAAATTAGAATTAACTAAAAAATTCAAAGCTAGAATGAACCAAATTCTAAGAAGTCAACTAAATGCACGCAATAGTATTAAAGCTATAAACACATTTGCAATACCAGTCCTTACTTATTCCTTTGGAATCATAAACTGGTCTCAAAGTGATTTAATCCGATTACAACGCACAATTAACACACATATGACAGCTAACCGAAAACACCACCCTAGATCATGCACACAACGCCTCACAATATCACGCCAAGATGGAGGGAGAGGACTCATTGATATACAGAATTTACACAACACCCTCGTAGACAAATTACGTAAATATTTTTATTCTAAAGCTGAACAATCGGATCTTCACAAATATGTTACAGATATTGATAAAAAACTAACCCCTCTTAACCTAGAAAACAAAAACAGTGAACCAAAAATTCTAAGCAAACAACACAAAATAGATACATGGGCACAAAAGTCTCTGCATGGGAGACACCTCGCCGACCTCAGTCAATCACACGTCGATAAAGTAGCATCGAACGAGTGGCTGCGGCGAGGAGAGCTGTTTCCTGAAACAGAGGCTTTTGTCATAGCTATCCAGGATCAAGTTATAGATACCCGTAACTACCAAAAACACATCATCCGAATCCCTAACTTACCCACTGATCTATGTAGAAGATGTCAAAGTAGTCCCGAAACAATTCAACACATCACTGGTGCATGTAAATCTATAGTCCAAACTGATTACAAACATAGACATGATCAAATTGCTGCAATAATTCACCAAAACTTAGCACACAAACATTCATTCGTTCCACAAAAAATAGCTTATTATAAATACAAACCCACCACTATTTTAGAAAACACCTCACATAAAATATACTGGGACCGAACAATTATTACAGATAAAACCATACACTACAACAGACCCGACATTACAGTGCTAGATAAAATTAATAAATCAGTACTCATCATAGACATAGCAGTTTGCAACACACACAACCTAAACACTACATATTCAGAGAAAATGGCTAAATACATAGATTTAGCTACTGAAATTAGAAGTCAATGGCAGGTAGAAAGCGTAAAGATTTTACCCATCATCATATCGACTACTGGGGTAGTCCCTAAGACCCTTCAAACTAACCTCAGCACACTACAAATGCCAAAATCCACCCTTAAGCTTATACAGAAAGCCGCCCTACTTAACACTTGCCGTCTGACCCGGAAATTTCTTGCTTCACCCACATCACATTAACACTTTTGTTTTCTTGTTCTATGTTTCACACTTGGTTAAGACCCGTGTGTCTCTTACTGTACCCCTATTAACCAAAAGGGAGTTGTTTTATAAAAACAATAAATATAATAATAATAATAATAATAATAATAATTAATAAAAATAACCTTAGATGACAAATGTAGGAAATGCCACCGTCACTCTGAAACAATTCAACACATTACTGGAGCCTGCCCTAGCTTAGCTCAGTCAGATTACACACACCGACACAATCAAATAGCACAAATCATTCATCAGAAACTTGCCATCAATCATAAACTCATATCCAACAAACCTACGCCATACTACCAATACAATCCAAAACCTGTACTAGAGAGCACCAACCATAAACTATACTTTGATAGAGCAATATTAACAGATAAAACCATTCACAACAATAGACCCGACATCACTTTAATGGACAAACAAAATAAAACAGTATTTCTTATTGACATTGCAGTTCCCAACACCCACAATCTCAATAAAACCATAACTGAAAAAATAAACAAGTATACAGAACTGAAAGAAGAATTAATTAGAATTTGGAAAATGAATAGAGTCTACATAGTGCCTCTGGTGCTCTCTGGTACGGGAGTGATACCCAAACATTTAATACAAGCCCTCAAATCAATAGACATAGCCGAAAGTACATATATGACGATGCAAAAGGCTGCCATATTAAATACATGCCGCATAGTTCGCAAATTTCTCCAAGAAGATTTAAACAACCAACCCGTACTACCAGAACATGAAAGTCACTTGGTTTAGGCCCGTGATTTCATTAAATTTACCGAAGTGTCTTAAACACTTCGAGAATAAAGACAGCACATAATAATAATAATAATAAATATAAAGGTAAACCTGGAACGTATTGAAAAATATTTTTCACTTCAGCAGCTCAAACATGTAAGTTTTACTGCCTAAAAACAATGTAGAAAATGTTTCCATAAAATCACAAGTCCATGCAACTATAACGATACCAAATAAAAGTGTAAATTTAAATTTGCAAAACTGCAATAATTGCACCTTTATCTACAATAATTTTAACGGGAATTACCGCGATTGTCTAACCAAACCTAAGGTAGGTATGTACCCATACCATGATCGCGTTAATTTCCCTTAACATTATTGTATATCATGGAACGCGATAGTTTAAAAATTCACCTTTATTTTTGCAATGTTAAGCATTATTTTGATTTATAATAAATATAAACACAATTTCTATCTATTCCTGTTCATTGTGTTATGTTCTAAGTTATAATTATTAAGTATGTTGTGTTCTCGCTGCTGAAGTGAAAAGTAATTTGTGCCACACGAGAGCAAAATTATTTGCATCTCGTGCATTCGAATCCCTGAAAAAACAAAATTGCTCACTTGTTGCACAAATAACTATAATTCATACTTACTTATGTGTTGCTCACTTTGTATTCACCTTGTTGTTAACCTGTTCAACTAGACGTATTCCTATCTCGTGAACACTGGCCTAAGAGCACCGCATTGTCGTTCTAACAGGCGGACTACAACTTCATTCTCATAACTAAAGGGTAATAAGGCCCCTACGCACAAAGCAAGCAAACCAAAAAGGTGACAGAGTTTTGGAGGCGTTTTTGAGATTTCTTATGTAAATTACACCCGAGCTCCCGGAAATAGAGCATTCCCAACGAAATAAAGTTAATATGGCTTCAGTTTATTTTATTCTGACATAGAACGTTACTTTATATACCAGTAGTTGCTCCCCGCGGTTGCTGCCATGGAATTCTGATAAAGTTCCTGTAACCATTGCATTGCAATCTGTTCCAGGGATAACATTCAGCCCTTTACACAAACATTCACATTTTGTTAACTATTAGTTAGGTTAGCATGAGTGCGTCTTTTATAATCTATTTCCTTTGATTTTTTATGCTTTTCCATAAATTCTACGATTACAAGTAACCAACTTTTATAGCTCGTATAAAACTCAGACTTCAATAATATTAATATGAGCAAGAGGGTCAGACGAATTTTGTAAATCAAATACGGCGGTCCAATAGCTGTGCCGAAATAAGTACTTACATGCAGCAAGTTTTTGGCAGCCAATAGACTTGGACCGGCTGTACCCTGTAAACTGCCATAAAACGCAACGCGAATTATCTGGAAGGTTTGCCGACGCCCGTTACCGAGCCAAACTTTGCCCAATTTCCTCTAACTAGCACGCCAATATAAACAATCAGCTATGAAACCAAATCGATTACATAATTATGAAGGGGAATTCAACGCCTACTTCTATATCTTTTTATAAATTGCACAAAATTGAGATATTTTTTTTTTATTTGTTTGTTTTCTTTATGGATAATGGACATAAAATTACTGAACGAATTTTGATGCGGCACTTTAATTAGAAAAGTATTATTAAGGCTTAAAATTGCTCGTTTTGACTAGGTAAAATATACGACCAAAAAACATCTATGCGAGAGGAACCGAGGGCATTAGCTAGTTATCAATACAACTGAACATCAACAGTACCATCGTCCACATAGTTATTGGAAACGTGCCTCCTTGTACAAATAGAGATATTTACGGGGTCAATAGGAGACAGGTCTGAAAAATGATAGGTATCCCGCTGCGTAAAAAAATGTCATTTCAGTCGATACGAAAGCAATAAGGGGACTGAGTTCTCGTGGATATGACATACTGCAATATCTTAGGATTACAGCCCCAATATTGTCAGTTGGTTTGATTTTTTTTCACAGTTAAATCAACATAATCTATGCTTACCATTCATCCTCCTCTATAATATTAGAGCACACTTTATTAAATTCACTACCTGCTGTTATTAATATTTTGATAACCTCTGTTACCGTAGCGGTAGAGCGTTCGACTGCCAAGTGAGAGGTCTCGGATTTGATTCCCGCTCAGTGCATAAATATTTACATTGGTCTAAGTGCAAACAATATCCGCATTCTTTAATCCGTTAATAAAGCTAGTTGAGCTATGCTTACTTTAAATCCTAGAACAAAAGTAGAATGCACTACTGATATTAAATTTTGAGAAGTTTCTTTTCAGTTGTGTGAAAAAGTTTTCAAGAACCTATTCTTATGGCTTCATGACTCAACTCCTCTCCAGTATGGCAGCTATTTGCGTGGTAATGGTACAAGTTTCGGTAAGATTCACGTATTTATAATATATGGACTTATATTTTATTGCCAAACATTCATATAACGTATGAGAGTTACTATATTAGTATCAAGTATACTTTAAAATTCTTTTAAAATGTTATATATTGTAACAAAAACACTTCAGTGTATAGGAGAAAGTTATAAGAACATGAGTAAGAACTGAAGTAATCTGAAACTTACGTGAAACGTGAGTGGTAGGCACTGTAAATGACAGTTAGATGGTTTTACTTTGGAAGCGTGCCAGAAAATATCAGACCTCTTGTTTTGAGCCTGCGAATAATACCTTCTTTATGTCATGTATGTACTTAAGTTTATTACTATTGTGAATTACTTACAGCAAGATGCATCAAGTTTTAAATCGGTCAGACTCGTGACGTCATTAGCATTTTTCGTCGCTATGATAATTCAACTGGCCATACAATGTTTTACAGGAAACGAACTCACTCTACAGGTAAGTTTTGTGCCTAGGTACCTACGTTGCAGATGTAACGTGTATTGACGTATATCTGTAACGTAGGTAGGTATATCTTATCACTGAAGCAAAAAAGAATTCCTCTGTAAAAACTTTATACCTGCCGTCGTTTTGGAGAATTGTGTTTCAGTTGAGACAAAGTTATGTTTCTACGAACTTCAATATAAAATATGTACCTACGTTTGTTTACGCCAAATTCTTTGCGTTCTCGCAGAGACTCCGAGCGGCTTGATGGATTTTAATATTTGAGCCGAGAGGTCCTTAAACTCCTCTTCATGCTGAGATTGACAAAGGATTTACAGTGTAACAAAAAATATGTTTTTTGGTGGTGGCAATTGTGCACCTTTTTCATTTTCTGATTTTAATTTTGTTTACTTTTCAATGATCAGTGTAACTTTAAACCGTCTTTGTCAAAGCTTGTATAGATAGCTACTTGATGTCCAAACTATGACATTTATGTAGGTAGGTACAATATATTATTGAAATTAATTTATATTTAAGTTTCAAGAAGTTAGTAGTATCCAAAATAAATATGACTAGGTATTTCTTCATAAGAGGCAACACCCAAATAAAGATACATTCTTACTTGACTCAACATATTTGACGAAGAACATAGAGTTTTCATATTAGTGTTTGAAAAACATGTAATATAATGGATTTCCAAATCTTTCTAAAAGCAGAATATACAATTGATACAAAACATTTGAAATACATTGTTTGTAAAAAGTCTTCGCAAATAGGTAAACGAAAACAAAGTAATTCGGGTCCAAACAATCAATCAATTAGCCTCTGTCATTCACTCTCCACTGTTGGATATATATATATACCTCTAACACTCATACAATTATGTAATTTTTTAGGCAGAACGCATATCAGATGCCGTCATGCATAGTAAATGGGAGCGCATGCCTGTGCGCCTGCGCCGTCAACTGCTGATGATGATGATGCGCGCGCAGCGACCGCTCCGACTAACGGCTGCCGGTTTCACGTATATGGATAACGCATGCTTTCTTTCTGTAAGTGGCATTTAACAAAATAAAGATCTTTTTATTTAACAACTTTTAGTCCAAGGCCGCACTAAACCTTTCGGACTAAAGCAATCTCAACTAAAAAGTCGATACACCCTGATTGACAGACGAGGTTCTGGCGCTCTCTCCTCTCAGGGTTGGGCGGCCAGAGATAGGCTGTCCCATGAAAGTATATTGTTACGATGTACACAAGACAAAAACGTTAGCCTATCCATCTAATAAAATCTATTTATCATCTGGGTCAAGTGGAAACACCCGTATGTTTTACATATGTGTGTGAACAGTCAAAAACAATAACTCCATTGCTTTGAAGTCACATGTGTGCGTCATCGTTACAGGCGTATTAGTGTATTATGTTTATGTGTGCCAGTGTGCACGATCATGAATCGTGAACGATTGAATATGTGTTAGTGAGTGATTTGCCTGCCATCGAATGAGAAGGTAAATTTCATTAAACTAGCACAGGCTCATGCAGTTGATTGGTATTATAGGCGTAATGGCATTATAAAGGTATCGAGTTCGAACCGCAACTGTATTGATGTAGTAGTTTTGATTTAATAAATAGTTTTGTTTTTGTTCTTTATTTTGTTTGTTATATTAAGGAACCATACAGTTGTCTTTTATACTTAGTGTTCTGTAGTCTCAAAAATAATATGGAAAATAAAACAACATCATTGTTTCAACGATATAATAATAAAGTAAGATTGTTCAGTAAATAAATAATTTAATTGTGTTGTGTCGTAGAACTACATATATATATATATATATGTCACAATGTTTGTAACTAAACTCCTTCTAAACAGTTAGTCAGATTTTGATAAACATGTTTGCTAAATAGTATTTAGTAGACCTAAGAATAGTCATATACCTACTATTGTTCGGGATAATTGAAATCCATGTGGTCGTAGCCGAGTGCAACAGGTTTAGGTTTATACATTACACATTCTTTATATAATAAATAGGTTATTCAATATTATCCCTCTGGATGTTTAAATCAGACAAGCATGGACGCAGGTAAACTAATTAACTTTCAGTAACTAAAGTGTAGTGAATCACCATGTTAACGTTTAGAAATTATACTATATGCAAATATAATAACTTCTCATTTCGTTAACAATAACATCACTCACTTATTTTCAGTTCAATTTCTTTATTTCTCAAAATGATGCCACATAATTACCTACATCTTTTAGTTCCTAAGCACTAGTGGAGAAGAAATGGCGCAACAAATTCCAACTTTTATTATAAATATGAATTATAAAATAATACTTATAGATAATAATAGTCATTTATTTGCTTAAATTTGCCTATATATTAGATAGTATATAGTGGTTTTAATTATTCCAAGTTACCTATACCTACCGAAGTATATATACCAAGTATAATTGAAACCACTAAAATTCAGATTTGCAATATAAGTAAACAGAAATAATTCAAGTAATATGACCACTAGACCTGCACGGTAGAATATTTTTTTTGGCAATATCGCTCACCTGTTTTTCTCCATAAAATTTTGCGTCCATCCCTGTCTGATTTAAAATATTTTTCATCACTAAATATTACTATATTGTTGCACCAGTCAAAATTTAAATAGCCCCTGGCAAACCTAAACCTACTTCGACGATGAAGATCCCAGGTCAAAATTTTTCTTGCCGGTCTGCGACATCTGATCCCAGCTGCCCGAAGATGGTTCCTTACTGTTTGCAATGTAACATGGTGTTCCTTACTGTTTGCAATGTAACATGGTGTTTGGTGGCCATAACACGGGTGGAAGGGGTTTTGAATATGTTTTTCATCCACCTCTTTATGCAAAGAACACGCATCGGTGTAGGCAAAGGCTTTGGGGCCAGGCCGAAGACGGTCTCTGGTGCCTGAATCGCCATATCGGCGCACCCACCGCTGCTCTGTAATGGAAAAAAAGTATGCCTACTTATATATTTTTGTTTATTATTAGTATTGGGAGATATACATATAGATTCTCCAGGATGATGATGATTATAAGATCAAATAACTTTCATAATAATAAATTGCAGAAAACACTACTTACCGATATGTTCAATTTTCGAGATATTTCATGTATTCAAATATTTTGCTCATGCAAAGTAATAATATGCGCTCTCATAATAGTTGTAAGTTGTTGATTCATTTTTATAAATAAAAAACAATAAATAAAAAAGTTGTTAATTAACCGTGTGGAAAGCACAACGCATCCAATTGTTGACAGATAAAAATAAAATTATCATGTTATTTTAATCATGAGAATGAGGGTAGCATAAATTCCAATACGAGAAACATTCATGCAATGTGTGTGCAACAATACTCGCTCAGTAATAATAAAAATACTACAGATTTAAGTTGCTATAAAATTATAACTAAAATATCAAGATACTTTCGTCTCGCTTTGAACTAGCCAGCGTAAAGGCGATCTCGCGCGCGCGTCTCTCAGAAATGAATAATATTTGTTGTATTTTAACCGCCTCATAGACCTTTACCGATCGGATGGTGCCTCTCGTGTGTTCCTCAAGGGATCTAGTGACGCTGACGGCAGCTCCTGAGCAAGGAAGAGAAGATCCGTGTACCGGCTGCGATGAAAAACACGTGGGTACTTTTGTGATGTTACCTCAACATTCCCTTAATAGGTAAGTAATTAACATGAAGATATACAAATATTTAAAAGTTCAAAAAGTAAAATTTGACCGTGAATCGAACTCAAAACTTTGCGATATTTTAAATCTTTTAAAACGAAACTGTAAACCCCGAGGTCACGGAGACTTACTAAGATACTATCAAAAATTACGTTCATATCCTAGTAATAAGAATTTTATGAGTTATTCTTATTACTAAAGAAAGTTTAACTGATGGATGATAAATAAATACGAATGATTTTGAATCAATTGTAATTTGCAAGTGTGTAAGTGTGTGTGAATGAGGAAACGAATTATTGTTACACACACATATATGTAGAACATACTGGTGACCTTTTCTGCTTGCCAAAATCAATATAAAGATATGTATAATACTTATATCACTAGACAGGCTATCGTTTTTGTCTTGTGTACGTCGATATCTCGAAAACAATAATCGAATCTTCAAGAAATAAAAACGCATTGTTAGTGACGAGGTACTCTACCTACCGATTAACATAGAAAAATCTATAATCATCAACAAAAAGTCACAACCTACCTACGAGTACCTACTGAATAAAAACAAACAATAGGTAAATATCGAGAATGAACTCGAAGGTCAGCGACGGCGGCAACATCAAAGGAGATAAGGTATTTATCGCTCGCTAGTTTTCTAGATGATTCGACCCTCCTAATTGAGAGGTATAAAAACGCGCTCGCATTGCTACACGATTCATTCTGTCTTTGAGATCGATAACGAACACAGCAAACTTAAGCGATCGAAGAAGATTTCTAACTGCGACCTGAGCAACGACTGTGGACTACTGTGAACTACAGAGCGACTGGAACTGTTGAAGAGTACTGTGTGTACTAGTGATTAAATTGTCTAGTTTGTGGTGAGCTAATAAATCTCTTCGCTGAGTAAACGGCATTTAATTGTACCTCGTTCACGTAACAATATAATATATTCATTGATCAGTGTATCTAATATTGTTATTTTTTATTTTCAGATCATGAAAGCAGCATATTCTTATTATGCTGTTCTGAGTCAAAAGCAATAAGTCGACTCCTTGAAATCCATCCATCCATTCATCATCGTAACAAAAATACATTATTCTTCTTATAATTTAATTACATTATTCATTGATATCCACTGAAGTTTATCTCACATAACTACATTCTAAACTATCACAGTTTCTTCGTACGTATAAAAATTATAAAAGTAATTAGTGTACTTTACAAGTAATCACGATTTACGAACAATTTTAAACTGCTACATTTATAATAATAACTTATTTAGGTATGTATTCATAATCATAGTTATAAATATGTATATTAATACATTTATGTGGTCTATTAAAATGTTAATAACAAATCAATACTTTTTTTTTTCAATTCTAAAAAAGCAAGGCGGTTGCGTACCTCGTCGAGCCGTCGTCGCGTCGTTCCCTGTTGCCATATGAAAGCGATTCCGGGGCAGACATTACGGTTAGTTGGAGCCCTAGTAAGCCAACTAAAATTCGCACACAATCAAAAATACTATGGGTGCCGTAAGGTCAGTGCGCCGGTTAGTGACCACTTAGCTAAGTTGCTCAATTTAGACATGTTACAAAATAGTATATTTCCAAAAAAAAAAGTTGATGAGAGCGTTATTTAAAACTGCAGTACATTTCTACGCTGCGCCGCAACTGCCGAACTCTTTTTTACATTATTTGTAGAAAATTTATTACCTTTATTTGAAGTTAGGTTATGTGAAATCGGCCCACTGACCCTATAGCATTCTGTCTGTAGCATTATGACTTACATGACGATAAATGAAAGTAACTACTAAAACCAAACTCCTTTGCATCTTATTTACAATTAGTAAACAGCTTTGTCCAAATTGCCGGGCAACCCTTTCAGCTTCCTCTGCATCTTGGGTACAAGAACAATATACTGGTGAAAGATTATGAAAAAAGCGGTATTAGATTTAAAAAGTACATTTTTGGGACCTATTTAAATGTCAGCGTGTTAAAAATTATTTCAACGATATTTCATACCTCACGTCTTTCTCATTCAAGTTTGATTTGTATTCTGAAAGCATGAAATCACTTGACATTCCTTAATATTATATTATGAAGCAATTACGGGGTATGGAATTTAATTGTCTCGCTCGCCTCGACGTGCTGTATTACTTGCTTTAGATGGCAATGCATTTCAAATGTCATTCTTGATTAATTTTAAACTTGAGGATGGCGGTTATGGTTAATGTAATCTATATTTGAAGTCACTCAATATAATACTATCAGCTACAATTTCTATGTATACTGGGAGTATACATTCCAGCTGCATGGAACAAAAAATTTAGTCACTTATATTAATTGACTTGTCATCTGTTAAAGAGTGAAAATTGCGATAGATACTTTACGACGTATTCACATGAAATTTGTACTAAGTGAAAGATCAACGAATCTGAATTTTTTTTTCTTTTATTCCACTTAGGTGGCAGACAAGCGCACGACAAGCCTGATGGAAAGTGGTTACTGTGGCCTATGGACGTGTGTAACACCAGAGGAGCCACACTCGCGCTGCCGACCCTTGTGAGCACAGACTTTCTGTGCCGTCAGTGTAGAAGACAAAGCACGGCAAGCCATTAGTTTTCCCACTGACAGCACAAATTCTCCAGTGAGCACTGGCTACCCTTATTGGATTACAATTGTATTCACCCCCACACTTAAAAATGACAATTTTTTTGTTCTACATAGTTTATCTACCAATACTATACTATTTAAGTATGAAAGTCTTTGATTTGTTACATGTAAGGTAGCTATTACAGTATGAAACTAACGATTGCAGACTAAAGTTGTTCATATATCGTTTTATCAACTATACACGACTTTATATAACGTAACTAATAGTCTAACCACTTGATGTAATAATGTTTCGAACGAATCATAGTTCAAGGAGAGGCGGCTTCGGAGTAACAGAGCGTGCTCTTTCAGTTGTTTTAACGTCCAGCACTGTCATTTCTTCAGACCTGCAAAGTAACGGAATAATAAATAAAGGGATATTTAGTAGACATATATAAGATCCGATATAGTCAAACTATATCGGATCTTATATTAGTCTACTAAATACCCCTTTAAGGAAGGACACCACAACTTTTGGTATGTTTGGAACGTTTTTGGCACTGGTGTTCTTAATGTTATAGGCAGAGAAAGGGTTATTTTGTAAAACCGCGCGCCTATCACGACGCGCATGCATAAGAGATTCTGTTTTGGACAGCGCTTCAAAGAATGAGGGATGGTAGTATACGCCCTATATAGCTCCAATCATCTCCCTCTAAACCGCGGTTCACAGCTGATTCGCCTTTGTGTGTCGTGGTCAATCACGGAGGTTTCCTTCTCCATGTGGTCAATATATTTAATGACCTTAGCCCAAGTGGTTAACTTGGGAAATACAACCAGTAGGTTAAGAAGACCTTTGATTGCAGATAAATATAATGTAAAAGCACGCACCGTTCATCTTCAGTGTGCCCTGCATTGTAGAACACGTCAGGTAGAGGAGAGTCATGTTGACTTAGCAAGGAACTGCCAGCTCTTGGCGAATGAGGGCCATGTGTTGCATACGGTGAAAATGGTACCGCAGCTCGAAGTGCTGCTAAGACAAGCAACATGCCACCTAGTAAAAAAAAGGATATTATCGTTAGAATGAAATAAATCTTACTGTCATGCCCGTTTTCAAGAACGAAACTCAGTCATGAATCTCGACTTGAAACTAGTTTGAAGTACCTATAGATTGTGTTCGAGAACTAAACTAAGTAAACTGTAGACATTATGAACGCTTATTCACGATTTATCTTCTATAATATTTATTTATTTATTTTCTCATGTTCTATATTTTATCACATTGTGCTTGAAATACAGTTAAAATACAAGCAAATATAATTGTGATTAGATATTAACATACAATAGATAGCATCGTTCAAGAATACCGGCCTTAATGTACTGTTCCACAGAATTCATCATCGTCCTAGCTTTCTTTCCGGTTACCTTCAAGGCTTTTACCTCTTAGCCTCTATTCCGCTTAGGTACTCTTTCTTCTTTTTTATGTTAGATATTTATTGTACAGTGTTCATCTATTCATAGGAGCGATTGTCACACAGCATTATTTATTACAAAATAAAACTTGTATTTAACAATGGCAGATTAATAAAATTAAATAGCACTAAATTGGCTGAATAATATTCAGTCAATTTAGAGGGGATCCCTTGGTTCAAAAAGAAAAAGGAACATCTCATTACCTATAAAAGTGGCCCCCACGCGACTCAAACAGACTTTTTCTTAACTAGGAGGGATAAAATTAGCAGTGTAAAAAACTGTAAAGTAGTGCCAGGGGAAGACCTAGTGACCCAACACCGATTGCTATGCAAATTAAAATCAAAATTGAGCCAAGTAATAACAAGCGAAGGCCCCCACCTCGGACCAGATGGCGTATGATAGAAAATAAGGAGTATGCAAGTATATTTAAGAAAGAAGTGGTTGATAAGGTGATATATATGAAATGTATGGAAGATAAAACAGTAAATGAATGTTGGGAAGAAATGGCGCATTGCATAAGGGCAAAAGCAAAAGATATCTTCGGAGAAACAAAAGGCAAGGGTGTGATAGAAAGGGATACATGGTGGTGGAATGATGAGGTCCAAAAGATGCTGAAAGAAAAGAAAAAGGCGTTCAAAGAGTGGCAAAAAGTTGCCGTTGAAAATGTGAGTATAAGAGAAGAAAAAAAGATGATTTACAAGAATTGTAAAAATAGAGCAAAAAAGGCAGTAGCAATATCCAAGGCAAGCGCACAAGATAAAATATACATTCGGCTTGATGAACCGGGCGGCCAAAAGGAACTCTTCCGAATGGCAAAGATGAGAGAAAAAAGTACGAAAGATATTAAACATGTTAAATGTATAAAAGACGAACGAGGACAAATTTTGTTGCAAGAGGATGATGTAAAAAAACGATGGAAGACATATTTTGAGAAACTATTGAATGAAGAAAATGTATGGAATGGATTGCTAGAAGATAAGTCTGGGAATATTGGTTTGGTAAAAGAAATCGGTGTGGATGAAGTAAGAAGAGCGGTAAAAAGTATGAAAAATGGCAAAGCTGTAGGGCCAGATGAGATACCAGTGGAAATATGGAAGTTATTGGGAGATGATGGATTTCGGAGGCTGACTTTATTCTTCAATAAGTTGTTGCAGGAATTGGTGATCCCTAGCGAATGGTGCAGTAGTGAACTAGTGCCCATTTTCAAAAACAAAGGTGATGTACAGGACTGCAATAGCTACCGAGGCATAAAGCTCATGTCACATAGTATGAAAGTGTGGGAGAAAGTAATAGAGAAACGCCTGCGAGAGGAGAGTGAGATCACCCAAGACCAGTTCGGTTTTATGCCAGGGCGGGGTACCACAGATGCCGTATTCCCATTACGCCAACTATGTGAAAAATATAGACGTGCCCATAAAAACCCTCACATGGTGTTTGTGGACCTCGAAAAGGCGTACGATAAAGTACCACGAAAGGTCTTGTGGTGGGCCCTGAAGGAGAAAGGTGTGCCAGTGAAGTATGTAGAGTTAATCCGTGCTATGTACCGGCAATCTCATACGCATGTCCGGTCGGCCGCGGGTAACACCGATGAGTTTAGTGTGGCTGTTGGCTTACACCAAGGGTCTGCTTTAAGCCTGTACCTCTTCCTGTTAGTAATGGATGTTCTGACATCGGATATACAGGATGAGGTACCCTGGTGTATGCTTTTTGCCGACGACATTGTCCTTGTTGGTGAGGATGGAACCGATGTCCAGAGTAGATTGGTGAAGTGGCAACAAAGGCTAGAGAATGTTGGCCTGAAAATTAGCAGAACCAAAACAGAATACATGTTCTACGATTTCGGCGGTCTCTCTAGTCCCACAGTCCTAGCGCTTGATGGGGCTCCTATACCAATCTGCTCCGATTTTAGGTACCTCGGTTCGCTACTGCAAAGCGATGGAGAGTTAGATCGAGCCGTAAAGCACCGGATGAACGTTGGTTGGATGAAATGGCGGCAGGTTACAGCAACTACATGTGACTCGCGAATGCCCTTTCGATTGAAGGGCAAAATTTATAAGAGCATGATCCGGCCTGCCGTCCTGTATGGATCGGAGAGTTGGCCAGTAAAAGTGACGGATGAAAGACGGTTGCATGTAGTCGAGATGCGAATGTTAAGATGGATGTGTGGTGTGACAAGAATGGATAAGATTAGGAATGAATATATTAGAGGAAGTTTGAGAGTAGCACCAATCATAGAAAAGCTACGAGGAAATCATTTGTCCTGGTTCGGGCATGTAATGCGTAGGGATGAAAGTAATGTCGTAAGGAAGGTACTAACTATGGAAGTGGATGGCTACAAGGGGAGAGGGAGGCCTAAAATGCGGTGGATGGACTGTGTGAAAGATGACATGGTTAAGAAGGGAGTGAATGTTGAAATGACTGCAACTAGAGATGAATGGAAAAGGAACACATGTTGCGCCGACCCCAAATAATCTTGGGATAAGGGCAGGAGGATGATGATAGAGGGGATCCCTTGGTCCAAATTTCAAGTCCTAGATAGGCCCTCGAATGAAGAAGAAGTGATATTTAGGAGCAAACACTAAAATGCATACCTGAAATTGAGGCCAGCAATGTAAGATTAGCAAATAACAGCGCAGTTGCTATGCAGGCGTAGAAAGGCGCCCGAGCTCTGCCACATGACCACCGCATGTAGTCCCAACAGCGAAGGGACATTGTGTATTCCCCACGTCGACACAGTAAGTCCACGAAAAGTGCCGCTACCCACATTGTCTCCAGTACTAAAACGAAAGCTGCACCAGCACTGCACAAACAAGAAATAGCTGTATTATAAAGTCCTATTTTATTTTTTAAATCTTTCAGTCTTCGGAAATTTTGTAAGTTTCTTAGAAATTTATTAAAAGTATCTATAGGTAGTTTTTTGTAGAATTTGAATATCCTCTTAGTTTATTAAATTCGATATTTTTTCGGTTAATTTTGTTTGCAACATATAGTTTGTTTTTCAAATGTTTTATTTTTATTATTAATAAGCATCAAAATGAACAATACTCACAGTAAACCTGGTGCTATATCATAGCCCAAAACCAGCAACTCTGTACCAGCACCGCTCATCACTGTAACAAATACGAAATTATTATCTATATGGATGTGAATTTTAATGCTGGATATACGAGGCCACCAAAATCTGTAGAATAGGATCCTAAATTCCAAAATCTGTAGAGTGCAACCTCACCAGACCTATTAATTGATGGATGACGCTCGTGAGCAAGCTTTCCTCTTGGGAATCCCATAAACACCATGTAAACCAAATCATAAGAGAGAACCCGGGCTCCAAAGTCCGGACTCCGGATGATAGCACTTAAACTCACATTCATACTCGTATTTATTTTTAAGAATTATAGAACTCTCTTTTATTTAAGATATTTTAATGCCTTGTCTTAGTATTTAGATGGCAAAATTCTCAACTTTGGGAGGGATGTGTAATATCTTCTTATGTAAGTACGTCAATAGAACAACCGAACCGCACCCAGGAGATCTTGTTTCAAATAGTCTCAAAGTGCACTAGTGTGCAGTCCGCAGCACTGTACCACAGTCTACAGTATTCATTAGACAATCTACCTACTGTGACTACACTGTCAATAGATTCACGCGATTTAAAATCGATAAAATACACTACTGAACATCACCTGAGTGTTTCCTAAAAGTGATGTTTTTTAACCCTGTGCCTGACTATGTGTATTAATGTAGGTGGGTGGGTAGGTAGGTAGACCTCTCTAACAAAATCTTTGCTCTTATGTAAGATTTTCAGCTACAGCCTTAAACTTCGCAAAAAGTTTGAACAGGCACATTTTTCTATCATCCATCTTTCATGGTTATTGAAATCATAAAAACTAAGCCAACTAACACAAATTCAGTTTCCATCTTTATTTTTTCTTTTTTTATATACCACTTAGTTCTTATTTTATTTTCTTATTTATTTATTCAGTAACAATTTACACTGTGTTTGAACAGACAAGCACACAGCCCACCTGATAGAAAGTGGTTACCGTGACCAATGGACGTCTGTAACACCAGAGGAGTCACAGTCGCGCTGCCATCCCTGTAAGTACAGAGTTTCTGTGCCATCAGTAGAAGACAAAGCAGGACAAGCCATTAGTCTTCCCACTGACAGCACAAATTCTCCAGTGAGCTCAGGCTACCCTACTCACCGCTGGGAACACAACCCGAAGTTATTATAGCCGCGGTATTCTGTAGGGCGGAGGTACTTCCCCAGTCGGACTGCTCAATCGGGCGGAAATACCGCCGTGTCCTACCTACCTCCTTATAAATTTTATAAATATTGCTACTCTTTATATTATTCCTACTTTTTGAGTCGGTTAATAACTCCGACAGCGCTAGCAGTTTCTATCTCGCGTAACAAACACCCTTTATTCAACGAAACTTTAATATAGCGTAAGCAAATCCATTGCTACTATGCAAATCGTGGAAGCTTATAAATTATTAACTACTGCATATATGTCTCTAAACAATAGTTTGAGTAAACTTGTGTGGAACTACTACAAACTGAGCATTTAGAACACACTGCAGACTAAAAATATCTATACTGCATTCGGTTAGGTATTTAACTAAGGAATTTTGTATGAAAACACTTATTAAACAAATAAACTAGGCAGATTAACTGACTAACTAGTGATTCAATTTCAGATTTTAGTATTAAAAATGAGTTTCTAAATAGGCATACATAGGACAACACGTGCAGGGCTTAGGTGTCACCCTCAAACTGTGCTGAATATACGAGCAAGAACCCTCTTTTCTTTGCTGCACCACTAAGACCTGGAATTCGTTACCAGCACACGTGTTTCCTTTTTCCGGGTCCTTTAAGCGGGGAGTGAAAAAGCATCTGATGAGGCCGCCAAGCTGAGTGCCACCATTGTAACTTGTAACATTACTTAGTGTCTCTAATGGTGACCCTCTTTCCTGAGACTTTGCTAGCTTACCATCAGGCGAGGTAAAGTCAAGGTGGCGTGTCTTTGATTGTTTACGTTTAGTCAAGTACCTAACCGAATGGAGTAAAGGAATATTCATAAAGACGTATGAATATGTATGTATCTATGTATAATTAATCGTGACATTCTAGAACCCATGACACAGGCTTATTAAGTTATACTTACTTTGGCTCTAGATAGCAATGAGTAAAATATCGTAGAATACTTAGGCATTCATGTTTCAATGTCTCTTACATAATCACGGCAGAACGGGACCAGTATTCCACTGCCACTAATATCTATGTTCTTAAATAAACTTTTAGAGTTACGATTGCACTATTATTATTGAATTTATTACTATTGGCGTCAAAGGGTTAAAAATCGCTCTCTCTTACGGACTTTGATTCATTGACTTTTGTAGTTCTAAATTATGCGTCAAACAATGTATGGTATTGTGTTTTTTTTAAACCGTTTAATATTATTCTGATAGATTCATCTGGTAGTAAAATTAAATTTAAGCGACATTTTACATTACTTTACATTGCTTATGTTTTCGATTCAAATTTTTTTTGTTAATACTTTTTTTAATGCACTTAATCACCCAAACTAAGCCAAATATACATATTTCATGTATACAATTTTTTTTAAATAATTGCATTGAATATGAATCAAACCCACAACCTCTGACTTAGCAGTCGACTGTATCTACGCCACAGAGATTATCATAGCACGAAGATAAAAACTATTAAAACATTACTTATTTAATACTTTTTACCTGTTTTGCTAGTAGTAGTGTCGAAGTTATTAATGACCAATTCTAAAAGAGTATACCACGCATTAAATTAGTGACAAGACCACGACGAATTTATTGCTTGGTGTATTTGTTTAGTGTTCAAAAGAGAAATGGGAAATGTGTATGGGATTAGGCATACTTAAATACAAAACGTTCAGAAATCAATAGCAGAAATTTCAGCTGAATCAATAGGACGATTTTTCATGGCTTGGCTCATTTCACTAAACCGTGTAGTTTCCCTTTGCCGATAAATCAATGACATATCCACACATGAAAAACAAATGTGATCACGACCTGAAAATCGGAAAAAAATATGTTGCAAAAGGTCTAAGAGCCCGGAAACGTCAGACTAAAGTCATAAATGTCATAAAAATACATAATTGGCCAAAATACATACATACATACATATAATCATGCCTTTATCCCCGGAGGGTTAGGCAGAGGTGAATTATTTTCGGTCCCATTTAATAGGGGGTGAGCCTATTGCCGTATTTCGGGCACTATTGTTGACTCGAGCCATGCATCTGAGGCTGTCTGGGCTGTATATATCTGTCCGATGTTAAACAGCCTTATCCCTTAGTCGCCTTGTACGACACCACATGGGAAGAGATGGGGTGGTCCAAATACTACTCTGCCGGGAACCACGCGGCAAAATACATAAAAGGCCAAAATAATTTTGTGTAATTGGGTATAGGATATTACAGTAATTGCGCAAAATTTGGTATATATCTTATACCATTTACATTGCCGTACTTCCTCATAAAATTGGATCTGATCAATTCGGTTTCGCACGATCTTTGGCATCCTTGGCAGTAATACCTAATGTAAGTCGAACCAGCATTTCTTGTAAGAGGCGGCAAGGCCAGACTAACTGACAGATATCTATAGGAGCTGGCAAGTAAGGTTAGCTGGGGTCCCAAAGATCTTATTCATGTCAAAACTTCAACCTTTATTATGCTACTACCCTACTATCTACCATGTATGTTTGCCGTTCATAGATTCGTGTTCTAAAACATTATATCTATATTATAATTTGCGTATTCAGTTAGAGTATAGATTAACGAGGTATTCTGCAGATTACCTGGCTTAATCAGTTAAAGTGGAAAAAATTGATTGAGTTTCTACAACAACTAGATAATCTGCAGACTTCTTTGGTAACCTACAGACTAAGGACCAAGCATACGGGAAATTTCATAAAACTGATTCTTGTTTGAATGAAACACTTTAATTAGTTGTCTAGATGGCTTTGCGAAAGAAACTACTATTTCTGGATAGTTATAAAAAAATAACCACGAGCCTTCTGCACTAGCCTTCTAAACTAATCTATCCAAGTCTAATTGCGCGGAGTGGACACTAGTAAATTGCCAATACGAGCTTTGTAAATTAATTTTTTACACTTTTAAGAGTCGTATCAGAAAATCTGCAGTTTACCTAGTTAATGTGCATATTAACGCTTTCTGTATTCTAAAGGTAACACACATATTTAAACTATGAAGCATAGATGCGTTTGTCAAGACGATGACTTGCCTGAACAACGCAATGAACTGTGAAAGATATTCGAAACTTTGTTCAGTATTTCGTACGAAAGCGCTGAGATTAAAACATCAATTATTTACTAGCAGATACCTTCTTGCTTTATGCAGTCACTTGCTTCATGGTTGTTTTATAATATTCTTACTTGAAGTGCTGGACCAGCTTTGTAACTATAGTTATATTGGATTAATTATTAAGTATGAATATTACTACCTCGCCCCCGTTCCATTCTGCCTATAATATTATGATCATTATTTCCTATTATATTGTTTATTGATTGATTTGTTTGTTGTTCGATAGTTATATGTAGTATTGTAAGTAGTACGATAAGATCCCAAAATTTTCTAAGTATCTACAAACTCCATACGTGAGACGAAAGGTCGTTTTATACAAACTGTCGTATCATGACATAGGACTTATACGTGAGTGGACTTGGAACGTTCCGTTTTCCTCTACAAGTACTTACTATTAGAATGTTAAAATAAATAATACTTTTTATTATTGCCTAGGATATTGTGTTACGGATTACATTGTTCTAGACAAATATGCTAAAGAGTATTAAATCAATTAAACTTGGAACAATGGGTCAGTAAAGTTTGTATTGTATGAATGCTTTATAACTGTTTCGATTGAATGCGCTGTGCTGATAAAAATGCTATTATATTATGTAAAACAATGCAGGGAATGTTTTTTGTGGCTGTTTGTTGGTGGTTCAGATTATTTAGCCCCTACCTGTTGACTGATTGGTTAGATATTTGGTAGGTGCCACATCTTTAGTTCGACAATCAAATCAAATCAACAAGCCTATCGCAGTTCAATGCTGGACATGGGCCACTTCCAATGTTGGTAGCTTTGGCCTACTATTTCCACGCTGGCCAGACGGGTTGATACAGGGTTTCATTTCGAGTTTTCCTTCTCTCGCAGTGATATTGTCTGCGTATTTTATAATTAGTCGCCTCTTACGACATCCTTCGGATGAAATGGGGTAGTGATACTTGTATTTTTTCTCCGTCACCACACCACAAGGTTCGACATTACATAACTGACATTATGACAATGTAATTTAAAACCGGTTTAAGCAGGTATTACTTCTTTTTTTTATTTGACTAAAGAAAAGTTTAAACCAAGCTAACGGACGTAGGTTACCGACAAAAAAATTCTCAACTCTAATTCCTGGTTGTCTATTCATCAGACTGGAGGCGTCAATTTTCGCCAAAATGTAGCTGACATAATTTGCATTACATTTAAAGAACCTTTTGACAAGTATTGTAAAACATTGTAAACTTATCTTCTCCCATAATATCGAGACTGGAATGTGATCTATGAACCTGAACAAAAATAATCTGTACCTAATATGGAATGTGAGGAATTTAATTCAATGGTACAGAGCACAGATATCTGTCGTACCTACAGTGGTTGTTTGTCCACGTGATTTATAGGTACGGATAATGTAACTAGTACACAAGAGAACGCCTTATGTGGGCCTGAGTCAGTATATTTCGTTATCACTTTACTTGACATATTTGGTTTATCTAAAATTCGCACAGTATTGTTTGGTGATTATTTGATTATTCCTTTCAACACTTTTAAAGTACCTATTACTACTATACGTGTAGGTAGGTACCTATTCCACATTAGGTACTACGCACAGATATTCCTGGCATTCCACATCAAAAGTTGGTGCTACTTTAGATTTGTGGTAGATATTGCTAAATTCTTAATAAATTGGTTGTATCTGTAATAGTATTTATGAAATATTTTAATCTGCACTTGACGCCTGAACCACGCACAAGTTAGCTAGTTCAGGCCACAGCTTAGATAAATATCCCTAAGGTGCCGGCCACACAGAACAGACGCGGATGCGTCGCGGACACGTCGCAGACAGGGCGCCGTCATGACTTAAAATATATAGAAAAGACAAGGAACGGGCGCGACGGCCGGTGGCGCACACTGGGCTTGTCCCGGCATTCAACCGTCCGATTTTGATACAACAACATGTCTTCTGAAGATGAAAATGTATTGGCACTGGTATATCTCGCTAATCTACAGAGGGATAGACGTTACTGGGAACATCCCGTATGGCGAAGCAATGAACAGAGTAGATTTTTTTAAATAATGGAGGATCTACATTATTTTCCTGATCGTTTTCAAGAAGTATACAAGATGACTCCACAATGTTTTAACATGATTATGTGCAAAGTGAAGAATATGTGAGAAGTGAGAACCCTCTCCTCGTCCTTTCCGCTCCCCCGTTTGCGCCCGCGCCAAAAGGCGTCGTGCCCTTTCTATATGTTTTAACAATAGGGCGAGGACGAGTTGTCGTGTCGGCGCGTCCCTTCTTTTCGGTATGTTTAACGTCGCGACGGCTGTATACATTTTGTATGAAAGCAGATTAAACGGGCGCCGCGACTGCGACGGGTCCGTGTCTTACGTCTGTTCTGTGTGGCCGGCACCTAACAGGTAGAGCACTACGTCATATTATAGGAACGATCCAAGGTCCCCCGACAATGACAACGCGTGAATGTTAACACAACTTATTTTCGACTTTTGGGGGTTGCTTTTGTCACGGGGTTTTTTATAATTCTTAATTCAATGTTATGTGAAATAAAATTCAATTCAATTTTGTGGTGGCGGCCATCTTGGATTTTTGTCATATTGTATTGTATCTACTAGTCAAGCCCTTTCATTTGATAACCATATTGAGGGAGATGAGAAAAAATATGTACTCCGTCATTTTATAGCGGCGGCCATCTTGGACCGATTTTTTCAAACGTAGCTAAGAACACTCCCGACTAATATACCTTTCAATCAAATAAACTAAATCGAAATCAGATCATCCGTTCAAGGGCTACGATGCCACAGACAGACACACACACACAGACATGTCAAAATTATAACACCCCGTCGTTTTTGCGTCGGTAGTTAAAAAAGAGAAAACGAGCAAAATCAGTCGTGTCAAAACGGCCATCATAACCTGCAGCAACTATAGTTTATTTCTTTAATATGTGTTTTTTTGTGAAGTGGCTACAAGATTGTTTACCTTTAGTTTAGAAGGCAAGTACCTAACCGAATGGAGATAGTGATATATAGTAATATAAAACGAAGATAATAAGACGAAGTACCCACCTAATTTATTATTATTCTCAGAAGTAATAAGCCCATAAATTAATTTTCGTAAATATAATTGAGGAAATCTAAAAGTTAAAGTTAATGCTGCCAGTCTTCTGGGAACGCTACTACAAGAAGCATGCGATGCGGAGGAATTCCACGACGTATTTTAACTATTGTTTTACCATTTAATAATTATTTTTTATTATTGTAAATATTAGCATAGATTTAATTAATCAAGATGTATTAAATAAATTAAAAGGAATATTTACTAACAAAACAGAAATGATGTCAATTCTTATATTTATGTGGTTTACGATACAATAGATATTGTACAGACGTACACATCTAATTATGCGGTGATTGAATTTGAGTGGATACTAACAGGAGTCAATCATTTTGTTTGTTCATAGAACGATGTAGAGCTACACAGCTGTCTCCGTTGACCGAAATATTCGTACAACAGATGTTTCAATCGATTTTACGCCTGCTTTTTTATTTTTCCTCGATGTTCAATTGTTTGAAAATACAAAATAATAATTGGCGACTATTTATTATGGTTCAATAATATTGAAGTAAGTTCTAGGTCCCCTGCTACCCCGGGAATAAATTCGTAAAAAATCCTATAAACCGATTACACCTTCATTACACACAATAGGAAAAAGTGGCTAGATGACAACCATCTCGGAAGTCAGTTGATCAGAGAACTTTTAAGAGTTTTTGGATCTCACACATATAAGTGCAATGAAAATATTCAAAGGAGGTCTTAGCGATAAAACCTATATATATTTCAAAAGTTCTTATTGCCTAATCAAGCTTATCTTATTATTTCACAATGCTATGGGCAGTATATATATACTAAAATTCTCTGTCTAAAGGTCTAAAGACCTCTGCGCAAGGAAGATACGCAAAATCGTGAAGCGTTTTTCATTTTGAAGTATTTTAAAAAACATTTTATATAACAAAAACATGTACCTAATAAGGTATAAGGAAGTCTCCCTAATACTATTTATAGTAAAATAATATTTGGTCAATAAACTTTTTATTTATATTATTATTATTCTCCTTTATTCATTTAAAGAACATAAATTATATTTTTAAATAAAAAAAATAGAAAAAATAGCACTCCACCGGCATCGGGTACATGGACTAAGCTACCGGTGGTTAGGGCTCCAGAGAGAGGAACCTCCTCACAATGCATGCTGTATCGAGGAGTACCGCCATCTGCATCAGGCCCTTGATCCAACTGTCTAATGCAAGCTTCTTGAGATGTTTTATATATAGGTAAATCATAGTGATCAAGTCGTTAAGGCATAATCGCCTTTTTTGATAGGAAAGGTAAAAAAATAGCCACCTAAGTTCCTTTCCCAAGGTCGAGTCCATATCTGTACTAAATTTTATAAAAATCGGTTCAGTCGTTTAGCCATGAAAGTATAACAAACAGACAGAGTCGCATTTCTAATATTGGTATGGACTACTTTGGTTTTTTCTTTCGTCCGTTCCTATGGACATGGGTCTAACATGCAGAAGACTTGCGATGGTTTTAATCTTATATGGAATGCGACATAAGTTAATCCAGTCTAGGCCTGCATTCTACAGTGTGTGTTTTTTAGCTGGGACTGTATGTGGAGAGCGCGTAGCTCGGTATCCATGCCAAATGTTTCAATCAATAAAAGAGTTAGTTTCCGAGACAGTTTTCTTTTATCTCCTAGACATTTCCACCGGTCTGATGTTTGAGAAAATAATTAATGATCTGCATGAAATATGACTAACTTCTGCGTTACGATTTTTTCTCTCGATGCAATGAAACGGTTCACCAACATGAAACTGAGACGATACGCATTCAAAAAAATATTAAATAGACTCATTTCTTCTGACCGTAAGTTAAGTACCGTTAAAATAGTAAGTATGCTTAAATTATTCACTATTATAAAATTCCTTGCTAATAAGAACTGAGTTATATAACCGACATGACAACATACGCACATCCAAATTGCAGCCTACTCTAAAGTGGTGCGCTGTGAATATTAATTACAATTAATATTCTCAGCACACCTACACCCACCCCCACTTAGTACGTAGGTAATAGTGTACCATCTGCGGATTTCTCGAAATTCGTTTCTGAGGACATTAACTAATCATCTATAGACTAGATGATTAGTTACACCAGAAGCTTGAGCACCTGATTTGACAATTATTAGTTTGTTATTTAATTTAGTAGTTGCAGTTAGTGTGCATAAAAGTGATTTAATGAATGAAGCTCGGAATTTAAGTCAATAGGTTTATTTTTATACTACTTAGGTGGCAGACAAGCGCACGGCCCACCTGATGGAAAGTGGTTACCGTGGCCTATGGACGTGTGTAACACCAGAGAAGCCACACTCGCGCTGCCGACCCTGTAAGCACAGAGATTCTGTGCCGTCAGTGTAGAGGACAAAGCAGGACAAGCCTTTAGTCATCCCACTGACAGCACAAATTCTCCAGTGAGCTGTGCCTACCCTACTCACCGCTAAGAACACAACACGAAGTTATTATTAACGTGTAACTTACCTAAAACATATTTTAATCCAGAAACCGTTAAGAGTGTGCGTAATTATGTAACGTAGTTGCACACCTTATTATAGCTACTCGTTCTAAGTATAAAAAGTAACTTAGGCAGGATCTTGTCATTGACTCTTTTCCTACCCACTAAACCTGGAATAGGTTCTCATAAGCTGGGTTAAAAAAATATTCATAAAATAACACCATATAAATGAATTTAAGTATGTGATTTTTGCCAGTCTTCATTTGTTGTGTATATTATTAGTTGTTCCGCAATAGGGTTGTGTCCAATTTTTTTTTATTACTAAACTGTACATTTTACAATAATACAATGAACTGTTAAAGTGAAACTTTCTTAAGACAAATTGTTTTAAAGATATTTGATTTTAAAAATTCAATTTCTCGAGTCGCCCGAAGACGCGCCATACAAATTCGTGGAACGTGGTGACGTCACAGTGCACTAGCGCATAGTGAAAATGTATGGAGTGCAAGAGAATATTGCAATTATCTCAGTCTACGTTGCGTTTATACCTATGCAGTGTTTAATAAGATTGATTTGAAATTTAATAAGGAATCTAAAAAGTTGTATTTTTTTTATTTTGGGAAATAAAAATAATGAAAAGTCATAGTTTCAATTTAGTTATCCATATTTTTAGATAAAATACTAAGACATTTAGTATTGGTAAGAATTCGATGACTCAGGTAGTGCCCTTTTCTTAAGAATTCCGGTAAACAAGATGAAACGATGAAAACAGAACTTAACGCTGTTATACATAGCACATACAAGCTTCATACAAGCACCATTATCTACAGGCTATTATCAAACCCATTAGCAAAAAGTCGACATATCCAAATTGACGGCCATAATGTTGACGTAAATAGGTATACTTATTTAAAGATTGTCATTACTACTTCAAAGTCGTGATAACTTGAATAACTTTTTTCTTGGAGATAATGATGTGACGTTATATTACTATTTAACTAATGTAAACATTGACATCAGTCTTTGTAGAGTGATATGGTGCTTGGTCTTGAAAATTATAAACTATAAACAATTTCACCAAAAAAAGTTGAACCGACTCCAATAACCAAAGAGGTAGATTTTACAAACTTTGGTAATTTTTCGTTAAGATAAAACGTGAGCTCTAGGTCCAGTTTCCTATTATTTCGCCACATTCTCAATTTTCTTTCTTTTTTACATTATTTTCCTTTAATTACGTCTTGAGAATGAGAATTTCGATTTTAGAGTTTTTTTTTTTTTGGATACCAACTACCTACTGGGTATGTAATCGGCCAATAGCAAAGGTTTAAATTTGATCGTTACTCCTAAAGACCTAATTCAGTAGCGCGACATATTCAAAACGCACGATTTCAATACGATAAAAATCAATAGTTTCAAGAGAAAAGATTCAAATGAAAATGCTATAAAATTCAGTGTTAACTGTCAAAATAAAACCGTTATTTCGTCAAGTTAGCTGATTGCTTCTTCAATTATTAGATTTTGAAATTTAAATTATAAGTACTTTTAAGTGATCGTAATTTTGTAAAAGTCACGTAATATCATAATTAGATACTGAAACATGCGCCTGATTGGTAGGTACTACTAACCTAACTAAAAAAAGATAACACTTAATGCTTAACTGCTTCCAATTTTTGCTAACCTTACTTGGGTTAAATTGGAAACAGTTAGTTATTTTTTGCCCAGAGCTTAAGTAACACCATTATATAACCAAGATACCACCACCATGATAGGTAGGTAATACCATGTAATCCTATGAATTCGTTAAAGAACATTAACTGAGTATGACATGATTTTATAAATGAAATCTAGTTCTAAATATATCTACCTAGACGATATTTTTACGGGTTCATTCACACCGCACAAATCTTCAGGGAACTAAATATATTCGTACAGTGATTACCCATGTCTAAAAGGCATCTTAGACCAATGAGTCTAAGATACCTTTTACCTGCACTGCAATGGTAATGGGTAATGAAATACCCATTACCATTGCAGGTTTAGGTACATAATTATGTTATTGATCCTGTCCCAATGGTCGTACCCACTTGTATTAATACATATTATTGTTCATTTTCTAGATAAAAGCAAGAATAAGGTAAATAAGCTATTATTAAAATAATCTTATTATTATTTGAGTATCTCGTTAATGTACCCACTTATATATAATACCTTGCCTATCTACACTTCCTAGCAGTGATTCATATAATAAAATTTAATTTGCGGTTAAATGTAATTTAAAGCAAAAGAAAGAGAAGTAAAAGTAAGTAAGTAGTACTTTTAACAATTAACATCGCGAAACTATTAAAATAAGAAAATTAATTAGTACCTACTAACGTTTGGGTACAATTTATTCATATCATTTACGTCAATAGTTTCTTCATTGGTTTCTGTTATACACAAAGTATAATAACAGTGTAATTAGCATCGCCACATTAAAAATACATATCCAAGTTATACATAAATAAATAAATAAATATTCTACAACATTCTACACAACGCTATCTAGACACATGGTAAGCATAGTTTAACTAGCTTGTGTTATGGAATCTAGAATACGGATAAACATACTTAAATACTTTTTTTTTTTGTAAATACATACATATTATACATAGAAACACCCAGACCAATGCAAATACCCATATTCATGCATACAAAAATTTGCACTGAGCGGGGATCGAACCGCGCCTCCTGCGTAGCATTCGCGTTCACTACCGCTACGCCACATTGTTTTTTATCTTAAATATCTACCTAAATCTACCTAAATATAAATACGGCTATTAGATACCTATTACAGTAGCTAGGTACCTATTCACATTCCGTACACACTTACCGATTGCTGTGATGAGGCCCCATAATCTCGCAAGAGGCTGCAATATGTCCCATAGTTTGGTAGCAAAAGACTTTTTTGGAGGAATTGTCCTTCTTGGTTGGAGCCGCGAAGTGCTTTGAGTCTGGAGGGCCACCTCCGAATTCTGTTCATCAGCTGGTACACTCATAGTACTAAAGTCATAACACAACTGCGTGGTTTGTATAAAAACCGTATTACTTCAATTCAGCATTTTTCTAATTCCGGTATCTGATCTTAGCTATCAGAACGATATAAATAGCTTAAAAACATTTTTTTTATTGATAATTAAATCTCTGACAATATTTGCGTTTCACTTGCTAATATCAGTTGTATAGCAAGTTCAGTATTAATTTAGTCATTTATTTATCTTTTTTAATATATTTATTAATGTTTACTAATCACTCGAATTCGGTTGGTCACACAATAATATCAAACAGAATCTGGCGCACTGCCCGAATACCAAAATATAACACCTTGAATATACGCTGGTACACTATGACCCATATACTTATATTGTTTCTTTATATTTTTATATAAACAAATGTATTAAATACTGCACAATAACACTTCAACACAATAAGCTTCACAAGTACGAAATTATGTTTTAAACGTGGGAGATTTCTAGGAAGATTATGTGTGGTAGTTTTTCACCGCGGAAAATGTACGTGGTCGGTTTCCGCACGAACATACTGACACAACCGCGCGCCACTGTACATAGCAAGTAACTGAGGCAGATGTAGATAGATACCTGTCACCGCTCTCGAGTGTACCTATTAGGTATACGAAATGCTCAAGAATCTTTTCGCTTCTCAATATCTTCCCTTTTTAGTAATGTCAGTAATGTTCTTACTTGTGAGATGAGAAAATATAATATTGCTTCATCATCATCAATTAAATTATAACAAGTAGGTAAGTACCTAGTTCGATACTTAGAATTAACAAGTTCCTAGTTACCTAGCTACTGTACCTATCTACCTATTAATTAAATCTTTATGATATCTATGGGAAGTCTCTCAACGTTATCTTAAAACGAGACGAGATTTAGATAACTTGTCTTTATAAAAAATTAGATAACAATGATGATTGATGCGATTATTTTTGTAGTAAGATACCTACATACTTAACTAGCTGTTATTCGCGACTCCGCCTGCTTTGAATTCTGGTCCTGTTCACGCTGCACCATGGAAGACAGAGAATTAGTGGCGGCGTTGAGGAGAGCAGCCGCCCATGGCGCCAAATTTGCAGGGGCGCCGCAGAGCCCCCTCAAATTTGTAGACCAGGTGACTTTTTATAACATAATTAATTACATATAAAACCGTATAGATGGCGCACGACATTCTGCCTTTGATTTAAGAAGTTTTATTACTCATAACTAAATTTGATATAAAACATAACATAAAGTCACGCCTTTATAGGCAGAGGTGCTAGCAACCGTATTTCGCCAGTTTATGTTTAGGTCCCAATGTAATAGGTTGCGAGCCTATTGCCATTAACCGGGCACTTATATACCTGCGATAAATACCTACATACATAACTTCGAAAAGCATAGAAAAGTCATTGATGTGTGCCATGGTAAAACCTGGGATCGAACACGAGACCTCGTCTGAGCAGTTCATTACCCTGAACTAAATTATAGAAAATAAAAATGAATATTTTCAATGAAAATAATAAGTCAATAAAAAGTATATACTTAATCAATACCTGGAACTCAAAAAGAAAAATACAAAGGAAAAAATAAATCAGCATAAAATTAAAAATCTAAAATGTAAATAATTTTTAAAAAATGCACCTGCACCTTGGAGGTCTGCACCTTTTGCTCATGACACTCCCTCCCCAATTTCGTTCGTGACATACATCGATCCCCATTGCATCCCTATAATTTAACCCATTTACTTAGGTAAGTAGGTATATGCCTATAATTTAATTCTACTTATCTGATGTTAGCTTACCATCAGGCGAGGTGAAGTCAAATTAGCGCGTCCTATATGCAAATATAAAAATTCAAAAATATATGGGAGGAATCTCCCAGATTTATTAGCATTAATGATTACTGTTCCGCTCCCTTGGACAGTAGCATGATGAATTGAATTGATGACATATAGCCTGTGTTACTCACTATAACTATGACTCACAATAAACTGTGTTGTTTAAGTATTTTGTGACAAAAATATATAAGAAAAAGACAAATGATTTGTGTAGGTACCTAGTTATATATAGCATGCAGTTCTTGTCAAATTCGGTGCGCCATCGCTGGCCACATTGGGAAATACAAAAAACCCATCCCTTAACAACCTTTTTACATAGACACAACAAATACAAAACTAAAATGCGAGACCAATGACAATGAAATAACAGTATGCTCTGATCAGGTATTATCCTGTAGTTGAAATGAATTATCTAATTTTACAGTATTTATTTATTTTTAATCATTCACTCAACCTTAAATGATTTTACTATTAAATATTATGACGGCACAATAAATTATTTCATATAAGTTTTCTTCTTCTTCTTATTTTGCTTAAACGGCTCCTTGCATGGCTTATGGCTTGCATCGGTTGTATTAGATCATTCATCATAGAGTAAAGTAATACAATATAGATACCGATGATTCTGCCAACCTCAAGCCTCAAGTTGGAGAGTAGGTTTAATCCAAAGTATAATCGTTTATAGAGGTCTCTAGGTATTTATGGTATTCTTAGTAATTTGGATTTATTCTTATCGGTCACTCAAAAAGGGACATCACAAGTGTTATTAATAACAAATAATAATAAATATGTGAATAGGTATATATAATTATAAATTTAGAGCTCAGGGTTTAGATTAGTTATTTAGTGGGGGAGGAGGAGGGTTTTCTTATTGAATGAATATGTTGTATTTGAAAAATTATTGTATTTTAACACGTATTTATAATCACTTTGATGTTTATTGCATTTTATAAAATATTTTTATTTTATTCGGAAAAATAATATCTTCTGTTTTTGGGTGGGGTGGCCAGTTTATTGTTTTTTACTTTTCTCTTTTGTAGTCTTGCTTGTAACACTGCTACTTCGCCATTTAATTTTTGATGTTTGGTAAGCTGTTGTTGTGGTTATCCTATCAATAATTTCATTTATTTCTTTAAGTGTGAATTGACTGAATTGAGTGTTATAAGTAAGCGCATTTTATTATTTCCAAATCGTATTACTGAAAACTGTAATTTAGATTACGAAAAGCATATAATGCAATCGGGCAGTGGTGCCAAAAATCCGCCATGGGCTCGCTCAAACGTGAGTACAAACATGACCGGCATCAATCCGCAAATCATGGATCCAAATCAAATGATGTCGCAACAAGGTATGATGCAGTTCCAACAAACTCAAGTGTTCAATCCTAGTATGATGCAAGCTCAAAACAGCATGACGATTCCGATGGCAGGACAAATGCCGATGAATCAAATGGCTCAAGGTCAAATGTACCCTGGTAATGTTGTCGCGTACCCTACACCACGTGCTATGAACCCCGGCCTGTATCAGAATGCGCAATCGAATCAATCACCGGCAAATGCTGAGCAGCGCGTCTTTACCGGTACTGTAACGAAAACGCACAATGATTTTGGCTTTGTGGACCACGATGTCTTTTACCAGACTTCAGTATGCGCAAAGGGAATTATTCCCAAAGTTAACGACAGAGTACTTGTTGAAGCTACTTACAATCCAAATATGCCTTTTAAATGGAATGCGACCCGTGTGCAAGTTTTACCCAAAAGTGGAACCAACCAAAAGCCCAACAATCAAAAATCTAGCAATTATAATGCTGTGCCACCTCCTGTGAATAAGAACAAGTCAATGACGTCACGTCGTGATGAAAGACCCCGTAGAGATGACAGGGTAAGCAGTGCATAAATTAATATTTGTTTTTTTATAAACTTACAAATGCTGTTCATGTTACTGAAATAAATATATCATTTTTTACCTAAGAATCACTCTTCTAACAACATTTATTTTTTCTGAAAGTAGAATATGTAAATAAAAGAAATACATTAAAAAAAATACTACTAATGCTAGCAGCAGATGCCGTTGACCGGATTGGTGATCAGCCCTTCCTTTGGGCCTTTTCACCCATTTTCCCTATATAACAACTGCTATAGATGTTCATATGACAACAAATAACCGGGCACTTATAAACCTGCAATAAATACACACATAACTTCATCGAAACATCATTGGTGTTTGCCATGGTAAAACCTGGGATCAAACCCGAGACCTCATCTCAGCAGTCCATTACCCACACCACTAGGCTACCACGGTTAATAACATGACCCTACTTCTATCTATGCAATGCTATATTATTATAATTAATATCTGTATGTATTATTGAGTTTCTGATATATTGCCACTGTTTTTGAAGGATTCATATTGTGAATCTACAAGATATTACAGGATTCTTTAGGGCCTAAAATTATGCTGGATTCTGCTAAATTGCAGGATCCCATTTTGCTAGATAGCAATCACTAGCCATAAAGGTGATCTAAGGTTAAGACAATGTATTATTTTCTCCTTAACTATACAATGCCTTTCTGGAATTTAATATAATGTTCTTGTTTTTATGTTCTTGTTTGTATGTTCTTGTTTTGAAGGGTTTACAGTTTGTTTTCAATTCATATGGACAAAAAACTCTGTTACAGAAACGATCCCGCACACGGAGCCGATCACGTTCACGAGATGTACGTGAGAGCCGTAACCGTCGTGACTCCCCGCCGCGTAAACGACCAGTGCTCCATCAGCCCTCACCAATAAAATACATTGTGCGAGTACCCCGGATGCCCCTGGATATGTAAGTTTTTGAAAATATTGCCATTTTAATTATCTTTAATTAATACTTAGTTTTGACTAATACCTAGTAGTACTAAGTTTTCTGAACCTGGAAAGTATACAATGTAACATTCTTCATGAATTTGTGCAGTAAATAATAATAATAACATCAAAATATTTTTAAGAAGATACTGAAAGTAACAAGTTGAACATTGCTTGTTAAAGGTTTTTTTTGTTAGGAATCAAGCTATGTATATTGCCATACAAATACAAAATAGGTCACAAAATGTATGAATTCATTAAGGCTGTTCACTGACCAAATGCATGTATGCTCATGCAGACACTGCAAATAATGTGGTGAGAACATTTTGAAAATGTAGCATATTTGGTAGGAGGTAGGACACGGCGGTATTTCCGCCCAATTGAGCAGTCCGACTGGGGAAGTACATCCGCCCTACAGAATACCGTGGTTATAATAACTACAGGTTGTGTTCCCAGCGGTGAGTAGGATAGCCAGAGCTCACTGGAGAATTTGTGCTGTTAGTGGGATGAATAAAGGCTTGTCCTGCTTTGTCCTCTACACTGACGGCACAGAAACTCTGTGCTTACAGGGTCGGCAGCGCTAGTGTGGCTTCTCTGGTGTTACACACGTCCATAGGCCACGGTAACCACTTTCCATCAGGTGGGCCGTGCGCTAGTCTACCACCTAAGTGGTATAAAAAAAAAAGAATTCCATTCTAACCAAATATTACTGCATTATTAAAATAATGGAAATACCTATGAACATTTTCTCTTTATTGCAGCCAAAAAATGGATGTACCTGGTGTATCCCAAAGATATACAAATCTCTATGTACCATCGGACTTCTTCAGTGCTCAAGTTACTTGGGGCACAACATTCCCACCTCAAGCACCATTTTCTATCAATAATCCCTGTGCATACCATACTCTGAGTAAAGAAATTGAGAGCCCCATCCTAAATGATTCCGTTTTGGAACCACCAGATGCCGACTATAGGTTTTCAGCCAAAGTAAGTTAATTATTTCAAAGTTTATAATCAAATTATTTATGAAATTTTGATGTATCAGATATATCTCCCAATTTTTTATTTTGTCATTTAACATTACGTAAATTTATTTTTAGGTCATGTTAATCAGTATGCCAACCTTGGAAATGCTATATCAGAAATGTGGACTCACTAAAGTAGATGAAAAAGATAAACGCAGTAATAAAACTCCACTGCATCCAACAAGACTGATCAAATTCCTTGTAGGACAGAAAGGCAAAGGTGGTGAAAATTTTGCTATAGGTGGACCTTGGAGTCCTTCTTTAGATGGTGAAAATCCTCAGTCTGATCCAAAAGTTCTGGTAAAGACTGCTATACGTACTTGCAAAGCACTCACAGGCATAGATTTATCTTCATGTGCACAATGGTAAGTGACACTCTTGATATTTGTTGGTCTCTAGCTCCACAACTTTGCTGGTGTTTAGCAAAGATTTGATATTTAGTAAAAGAGCTTCTTGTCACAATCCTTCAATATTATCACCTAGACATTTCCAAAAAAGAACTCATAATCAAAATGGGATGGACAAAGATCTCTTACCCAATATCTTATCTCATATTTGTCATGGTACACACATTCCTTATGTGAGTGTATGAAGGCGTTTGTACATCGTGAACAGGCGCTACTGATCGGAGGCAGAATCGATGTACTACGTTCCAAAAGAGCAGTTGATTACTCTCGTAGCGGATGTGTCGTGTCCATGTGTGCAGTCGGGTGGGCGGCGCGACCAAGTGCGCTTGTGAGTATACCACTATAACAGTATTACCCATGCAGGTACCGAATGGTGGAGTTTTACTACTGGCGGGAGGGCAGCGGCGGCAAGTCGCGGCTCGAGTGTGTGGTGTTGTTCCTGCCGGACGTGTGGTCGGCGCAACCGTCGCGAGTCGACTGGAACACAGTACAGGAGCAGTATAAGGCGGCCTGCGATGCGGCGCTGCGAAAGCTCGACGGCGAGGAGCCCGAGTCCGGCAAGCAACAGCAGGCAGTACCGGCCGACTCTTCTGCGGCGGACAAATCGCAAATTGTTTGTTCCCAGTTTTGTTTAGTTAAGATTCCTGCTGCGTGCGCTTCCATAAGGAAAGAAGACCAACGTGCCTGTGCTGCAATCGTCTTACATTTCTGTTGCCACCGGACGTCGCCGCACATAGAGATAACACTTTATAATAAATACATTATTCCATTTGCAGAACGATTAACTTAAAATCCCTCTTTGAAGTCTGAACACTTGGTTCTATTTTAACGAAAACTCAGCTTTCAATTTGGTCCCTGAGTTCAACTATTAGAGTACTACTCGAGAACTAATATAATACCACTACTTACAGGATAAGAAAGACTTGGACAGTAGTACAATAACCATTGACGAAAACGATGATGATGATGAGGAGAAGCCTGAACCGACACATTACTCCAAACTAGATATGAAGACTATTAAGGTTGGTCAGTTAAGACAAGAGCTACGGGCGCGTAATGGTAGCTGTAAAGGTAAGACAATAATTACTATTGCATATAATTTTTGTATGCCACATAAGTTAAAATCAACAAAAAAATTATAGTATAATGCTTGAAACTTGCTTTGAACTTATAAAGAACAGTATTTGTTATATTTTTGGATAAACCTAAATATTTTGTTTTCAAATCATTCATATTCACATTTTCAAATGAAACCAGTTTCACTCAGACAATCTTTTCAAAATCAGGGTTGAGGGCTCAACTTGTATCTCGTCTATCAAAAATGTTAAAATCTGAGGAAGCAGAGGACAAGAAAGATGATGTAATGGAACTCGAAGACGAAGATCAAGAACAAGAGAAACCAACTCAAAATGAGGAAAAGGTAGAAGTAAAAGATGACAAAGAGGAGAAAGAGGAGGAGGAAGAAGAAGAAGAAGAGAAAAAAATAGAGACTAAAACAGAAGAGGTCGAGAAAAAACCTGAAGAGAAGGTCGAGAAAGTAAAATCTGAGAAGGAGATTGAAGAAGAGAAAAGAAAGGTAAATAAAATACTTTTAAATGTATGAAGTGTTTTGTATCATATTGTGTAAATTTACGTTTCTGAAAATGGGCAGTACAGCAGAATTCCATGAATGTGAAAATGGCATGGTATACTTTTTTGTTTCTTTAATGGATTACAAAACTGGGATAAGTATAGTTTGTAAAAATATAAGAACATTAAACATAAATATTTCTCAAATCTCAAATTTTAATATACTTTCAGCTGGAAAAAGAAAAGGCACTTCTCAAAAGTCGGTATGAAATTCCAAATGTCCCACACATTTTGGTACATCCATCAACTACAGCAAAGGCGGGTAAATTTAACTGCAGTGTTGCTACACTCTCACTGTTACTGGATTACCGCATGACTGACAATAAGGAACATAGTTTTGAGGTATGTATAGATAATAACAACAAGGTCACAAGCTCATTATCATTATTGCGTGTCTCGGTCGCATCACCTCGGATTCCAGAATCCGCTTTTTTCAGCTTAACTGTGACGCGGCTGATATCTGCTGTGCAATTCTCTAAGCTTACAGCGTCGAACGCAGCGCTGCGACAGCCTTAATCGAGATTGTGATTGGTCGATCTCCAGTGACGTCATCCACTCCGATACTTGGAGAATTGCACAGCTGATATATTTTGTGAAATAACTGACATCTCTGACCTCCACATCGACGATATGGAAGTTCTGTAGTTAAACCAGTTGTTGGACCTTTGTGTGAATGCTTTTGATTTTTTCTAAATAAATAACATTTACAGCTGTTTGTCTTCGCTGAGCTATTCAACGAGATGTTGATGCGTGACTTCGGTTTCTACATCTATAAAACTCTATACACATTGCCCGAAAAGACAGAAGAAGTCAAAGAGAAGTCTGATGAAAAGACAGAAAAGAAATCAGAAGATAAGAAAGACGAAAAGAAAGAAGACAGCAGGCCAGATAGACGAGATGACAGGCGTGATTCCAGAAGACGTGATAGAAAGGTAAGTTTTGTCACTGAAAACAGAGTATTTCTTGTGTGTTGGTAAAGTTTCACAGGATCAGCTGGTACATGCAGTAAGAACATTTCGAACGATCTAACGGACTCGGCTGAATCCGGGGTGAGATTTCAATTTCGCATGTTGTTAATTTGGTGACGTCTAGCACATAAACATACAGACGTCATCAAGTTTAGAACATGCGATCTCACCGCGGATTCAGCTGACGAGTTCGTTCGATCTTTAGAAACGCTCTTAAAGCATGTGCCTGCTGGATGAATGTTTATGAGTCGAATTTTCGCTATTTATTACTCTCTCACGCCAAAACAGCTGAATGGATCAGGATGAAGGACACAGAGATAAATTTGTCTAAAATAACGCATAAATAAGCTACTTTTTATCCCGGGAATAGGTTCTTGTGTATTGCAGTAACGTGATCAGTTTCACGCAGGGAAAACCGCGGGCAATAGTCAGTTATTAATAATAAGATACTGCATTACTAATTTAATCATTTTAAGTTAAGTACTGGCAGAACCTTCAACATTTATCAAACATGTTTTTCCATTCATATTTAGGAAAGTCCCAGTGACGATGAACGCAGTAGTTCACCAAAGCGTCGCAGTCGCGGCGTAGAGTTGCCACCGGACCCGTACCTATTACTTTCACTAGTATACTTCGACACAGCTCGAGGTGGCAGCATGACCAAGAAAGACCTGCAGAATTTGTTCATGAGTCTAGGCTTACAGCTTTCCCGGTCACAAATTAGGGCTGTACTTGAAAAAGTATGCGTAAAAGATTCTTTCAATTACAAGTAAGTGTTTTATGTTTTGTTTTTAACTCTATAAGATTTAGTTATAAAGAAGACAAAGACAATGCAGAATTCCTGCACGAAATAGATTGGTTCTTTTTTTTACGTGCGCAAAGTGGAAAAGGTTATGTCGGACTCGAACCGACCAAAACTGTCGTGTGACCTTTCTAGCCACTCCCCCATGATAGGTCTTACTGCCGCTACTACGGCGCGCCCTGCGCTTGGTCGCCCAAGGCGTAGCTCCCATTCCGCCACCATTTCCCTGTGGAGCCAGGATCTCTTGGCCCGAATTTATTCGGGCTCGGGATCGTTACCCCGCTCCCGCGCCGCCTTTCGGAACCGGTGTAGCGCCGAAAGGGATCTCGCTTCCAGGATGCATGGTGGCGATCCGGCAAGAAGACTCGCCGACCAAATAGGTTGGTTGGTAATCATACAAAATTAATAAATTAGTATGAAAATATCACATCAATTAATACAAAGGATTAATCGATTACCACAATAGTTTTTAATATGTGTGGAAATCGTATGATATGTAATTGTATTAATAGTGTTATGAAGCAAAATAATATTGTACATAATGTCCATAAGAATAAATGTTTAAGTTGTGACTTTAAATTAATTTACAGCAATATCTAACCATTTTGTAAATTTTAGGACACTCATACAAACTATCAGGGATGTTGCATCTGGCACATCAGATGCCATTCAAGACTTGCCACTGGACACAGCAGGAGGCACCAATGAAGTACCCACACATGTAAATATTCAAATACATAACATACAATAAACAAATTTTATCACAATAAGGACAAATACTAATACATGTTATGTTTACAGATCGCCGAATTAGAGGAGACAATTGCGGCAGGCAACCGCAACTTACTACCAGTTTTCAATGTACCCACAGATGACACTGAGTCTCAAGATGGAGAAACTAAAGACGTGAGCGAGTCAGGTAAACATATTCAATTGGTTCAGAACTACTAGTGCCTCAACAGGTGACTTTGATCGAAATCAGTATTTGCAGTTTGATACGGTTGTTATGATTACAGTGGTTATTTTAACTACTTTTAATGTAATTACTAAAAATAATTTTACACAATTATGTTTATTTATTAATGATCGTTACTTCAATTACCTTAACCTTACGTCGATAAAGCTAACGAGTGATGTGACGTAGCCACGCTTGACGAGATCCCTATTTCTTTGTCGGGGTTCATATGGATTTACATCATGTTCCAGATTTGAAAGAGGCATGTCACATCCTCGTCCCGTCTAATATATTGCTCGAGACAAATATCTTGGACATAAAATGTATTCTATATGCGTAGTAGTCATTTCTTGGATGTCTTTTGAGTGCCACTGTGGAGAACCAGCTCAAATTCATCAAACAAACCGCGCGCTTGATTAATGTCCAAGATAGTGTGTGGATGCAGCGCACTGAAGCCGTGTTTGTCGACAGGCATGGTGATGTACAGATCGCGGCTGGTGGACGTGGGCGCGCTGGTGGCGGCGGAGGCGCGCAACGCGCAGGCGCGCTCGCGGCTGGAGGGCGCGCTGGAGAGCACCCGCGCGGCGCTGCGGGCGGCGCGGGCCGCCGCCGCCAGCACGCAGCAGGCCGAGCGCGGCGCGCAGCACCAGCTGTCCGACCTCAGCGCCAGCCTCGCCAGCGCGCGCGCCAGGATCACCTCCCTCACCGTCAGTATACTGCATTCGTTTTTGTTTTAGGTAAAGGTGCACAACATCCGATCGAGAACCAAGCGGTTCGGAGACTCTTTCCTCTGTCGCACCATTAAGGCCTGGAATTCATTACCGGCTCACGTGTTTCCTTCTTCCTACAGTACTGGGTATTTTAAGCGGGGCGTGAAAAAGCATATGATGAGGCCGTCGAGCTGAGTGTCACCATTGTCACATGGTATGTGAAAGTAATGGTGACCCTCTTTTCTGAGACTTCAGCTTACCATCAGGCAAGGTGAAGTCTAATTGACGTGTTCTATGTAAAAAAAAGGAACCTAGCGTACAGCATTTTTGGATAGGAAAACCTGTTGAACTCGCGACATCGAAGCTTTTACGCAAAGTGAAACGATATTCTTCAACCCTGTCTATTAATTAATTGAAATCAGTATAAAAATATCTTTTCTGCAGACAGTTTAGGGAGTTTGAGAAATATGTTGGCATATGATGTTATGTGCAAAGTGTTAATTAAATGCACCGACTTTTCCACAACAACACAATACAATCTTACAAATCGAAGAGTTTATAAGATGATACGTTATTATATCTTGTATATTTGTACTTACAGGCCAGTTCAAAAATATTTCATTCCGCTCTAAAGAGCATCCAGTCCAAGGTTGAAGCTATCGTCAACATAAAATATGAGGACGATGACGTCGTTGAGATTGTAAATGGACCACCACAGTAAGTAGAACTATTTCAATTTGACGACTTGTTTTGATGAATGCAAGCAGTTTGGTGATATACAACATTTTATTACAGAAATGAAAAATCCAAGAAAGTTACGGAAGAAAAAGAATCTGTCACCGCCAAAGATGAACCTTCATCAAATGAAGAAAAAGTTGAACCTAGTGAAGTGAAGGGAAAGGAGGGTGACATAATTGCAATTGCAGATGAAAACATGGACCTTGATGAAAAAGAATAGCCTTTACACATTTCATAATTTACTATAGTACAATTGATTTGGCACATTGGGTTTGGAAGTAGGTTGACTAAGATAGCTTGAGTTTTGGCCACTCTATAAAGACCTGTGCAGACGAGTGACTATTATACGCCGATGAAAAAAAAAACTGAATTTTGAAAAACAGTCCGCACGATGTGCACACACTTGTAGCTTGGATATTTAGTAAAGTCAACAACCATGCAACCAATGGACACCTATTGTCTCATATTTTATTAACAGTCAATTCTGGCATCTAGCTGAGGTATGATTTTGTTAAAATGAAAAATGGTATATCTTTTCACATTAGAAATAATTCTCAAAAACAGTTCATAAATGAAGGAGTTAAAACAAAAAAAAATACAAGCAAAAGTTTGATGGCTGGGCATTAATACCACACCATTTTATTGAGCATGTAGGCATTTTTATATTTGTTTTATAAATATTTCATACAGAAACGCGGCAGTGTTCGCGGACCACGTACGTGGTTAGCCTGCACTGGTAGATTGACTTCCAATGCGGGCTTATGTTGACATATTCGCCGTAACCATTGCCAGAAGTAAGTCGCCTGTAATGCGGTATCTATTGGTTGCATGGTCGATGAGTAAGTGCACTGTATTGTGAAGCAAATATTCTGAGATTCTTGCTACGGAGGCAAATATTCAGGATTCTTGTGTTGTAAAAAGAGATCCATACCTTTATTTCGACATTTCATTCTCAAGCGCTCAACGTAAACTGCAGTTCCCTGAGTTCTATTTTTTTTAGAATCTTCCTCTTACTTTTGTCTAGTCCACGCTATCCATAGTTGTTCAGGGGACTTCAGTAGGCGGTACTGTGCATCCGTTGTGGGAATTACTCATTTCATTGGTTAGGGATCTATTTTGAAGGGCGAAAAAGAAGGCTGGACATTGTCCTTCGTTTGCACACTCCTTGAAGGTATCAATCTGTCAGTTCTGAATACTCAAGTCTTCTAGCCAATGTGTCACATCAAAAGCCTGTACTATGCCTAGGTAACTACCTAACATATCCCCCTATTACTGATATATAAAAATTTAAATTAAATCCACAACAAAAGCATTGAGTGTGCACATCAAGTCAGATCAACTGTGGCACACAGCTGTTAATGTCTCTATACTAGTATATAACTTGATCTTAAATATGATAGGGTATTACATTGTAACTCTTGGGAAGAGGATACAGTTAAAACATAACTAATTGTATTAGCGTTTAGAATATAATCTGAAGAATTAATATATAGGTTCTTTGAAATTCTCACAAACTTATCTAGGTGATAAGACATTTAATTTAGAGTTATGTGTATCCAGTGTAAGGTGGATGTTAGCAATGTAGCGATTTAAGATACTATGTGTAAGATTTCTGACAATAGGGGTTGATTGAAATCAACAAATAGTATTGGTATTTTTTACACAATGCAAGTCAACGGTTTTACTAATGCATATAGCTAATCTTATTGAAATAAATAAGTTAGCTTCAATGTCTGTGACTTGTTATTTTCTTTGGATTGTATTTGTATGCAAATAAAAATTCTGACTAAAATATTACTCTATTGTTTTATTTATCAAATAAAATTATGCTAAAATATTAAATTTAATATTAATTCAGTGCTAATATCTAACATTTTTAATATATTATGTGTTATGATATCGTACATGCACTACATTCCCATAATATTATACTAATATTAAATTATATCTTATATAAAATGCTTTTACTTACACTAGTGCTTAACCCTTAATCAGACAATGGTAAAATAGTAGCCACCTCTATGGTACTATTTCAATGTCGAAAAATATTTATAAATTTTGAACGCACCTAAATTCTTATTTTTTTTATTCATCTGTGATGATGTTATCTTTGCGTTAGATTGGTAATACGCGGCAAGGTAAGTGACGTTTAGCTGTCAAAAAAGTTTGAAATGAAATAGCGCGGAAAAATTTGACTGGCGACAACTTTTAGCTGTGTAAACTAAATAAAAATTTCGTCACGTCTTGAAAAATTCTGGTAAGTTAATTTTTATTGTTATTTCATAAATATAACTATAATAGCCAAAGAAACATGTTTATTGCTACAGATTACAATAAGTTTTGTGGGTAATAACATGGGTTCAAAGTATGTGGCAAATATATGACCGTTGTCCGTTTGTGTCGTTTGTGAGTCAAGAAAGTAGATAGAATGGAACTGTTTTCTCATATATAAAGATTTGATTGTTTTCTAGTTTGTTTGTTTGAAATGAATAGGCTCCGAAACTACTTGACCGATTTGAAAAATTCTTTCACTGTTGAGAAGCTACACTATCTCCGGTAAACATAGGGTAGGTATATAACATCACGCTACGACATAAGGGAGCGGAACAGTAAGCATAAATGTCAACAAATCCGGCAGGATCCCATACATTATTTGAAAATTAAAGACGGGTGCTAAAATTATGCCGCCGAGTCAGCTAGTTGTTCCATAATATTTAGGTATTATTGTTACAGATAATTAGTGATAATGGCATCGAGGAAAGCGCTCTCGAATGAAGAACTACAACACCTTCTAGACGCTCAAAGTAGTGAACCCATTCTAGCCGTGAAATGGCTAGACACCAAAGAGGTCTCAGTTCTATTTTCTGCGCACAAGGAATCGGATGTTACAATGGTCAAGAGGACACAAAAAGATGGCACAAGGAGAGAAGTATTTTGCCCCAAGGCAATAGCGGACTATACCTTATATATGGGGGGTGTAGATCACTTTGACCATTTCCGTTCCTCCTATCCTACAGGTAGAAAAGCACGTAAATTTTGGATGCGTTTATTTTTTTTTATGCTCGATGCTAGTATAATAAACGCTTACATACTTCACCTAAAGAAGCATGCACAACGTGATTTTTCGCACAGGAATTTCAAGCTGCGACTCGCGAGGACTCTTATTGGAGACTTTACATGTAAAAAACAGAGGCCTATAGTTTTCAAGAACAAGAAAAGTGGTAACTTCGGAGTTTCCGATGAAATCCGTCTACAAAATGTGGGTAAGGTACATGCGCCTTTTAAGGCCCTTTTTTTGCTAAATTGAAAGAAATAAAAGAAATGAAATAATTTATGAAAACCAACTTAATTTCCACATTACTCATTTATTTCTGAATATAATCAACATACAGATCAACACGTTTGATAAAACTTTAATTAGGAAACAACTGGTTTTAAAAACCTCCAAAGTGGGCTTTTTTAGGAACATGGGTACTTAACATAGCCCTATATTAGTTAAATCGTTTATAAACGCTATCAAAACAAAACATAAGTAAATATGTAAAACTTAACTTAACATATGAGATTCTTAAGTAATTAGTCTGTTAAAATAGTATTTTTGGTCATTAATTGTACGATGGGCCATCTTAGACATACGAAAACTTAATTTACCTAGAAAACAAAAATATCTGAAGAAAAACAATAAAAAATACCTTTGTGACATTATTCTAACAATAATTATTGGTAAGAACAATAAAAAAAACTAAATTATAAATAAATATTTTTGTCCGCAATTTCGGTGGGCCCTATTAGGGTAATGAAAAAAAAAACAAAATAAAAATGTAAAATAGAGCGCAATAGGATTTTTAGTTGCATTCTGGACATATGAAATCCTCTAAGTCTTTTTTAGTTAATCCCACACATTCTTCGTGGTACCACAATAAACAACTAATACATTTTCGCATAGCCCTCACTGCTTCAGTTTTACAAGCTGAGCAATACCAATTTTCAGCCTTATTCTTTGATTGTAAACTTTTTTTAACATTAACTTTCTTATGTTTTATCTTCTTTTCTCTCAACTTCTTCTTATCCACTTTCGTCTTGCCTGTATTATTTTTGTTCTTTTTTCGGTTTACAATTCTTTTTGGCTTCGATATTGCTGTAACCGTTTTCTTTTCTTTTTTTTCTTTAACACTGTCAAATAAGTCCTTAGTCACCTTTTGACCAATATAATTAATTGCTTTTCGTCTTGGTTTATTCTTTACTATTGCAAAGTTAGGTGTAGGTATAAGTTCGTGAAATGGAGACCTCTTTTGTGTTTTCCTAATAGTTTGTTTCAAATCTAATAGTGGCACATTGTCTGAATCTTCAGACTGGTGATCTTCTATTTGGGTTTGATGTGTATTTACTTCTGTGCATGCTGGTATTCCATCAGATGGATCTAGTATTGATTCTTCTGATTCCGATGACGTATAAATTTTACTCCTCCTGGCAGGATATTGAAAGTATTTTTGTAATGCGTTTATGTCAATATTTTCATCATCTTCGTCTGATGTGGAAGAATTTATGACTGGTCTTTGTAGGAAATTCTGTCCTAACCCAGAGGTGCTGGGAATTGGAGATTGAAATTGTGACTCTCTATTACATACATTCAAGTCTGTTGCTGTAGATTGTTCTATAATATCAATAGTAGTAGATTCGGTGGAAGAACTGTATTCAACCAATTTCCTATAGGCGTAAGTTGGTGAATGTTTCTGTGCCCCAAGAGTAGGTGAAGGTGAGGATGAATATCTAGACAAAGGCTGAGGCAGATGCAGCAAAGTTCTAGGTTCAGAGCAACAGTCAAAATCAACATTTTCTTTATTTATTATTGACGGTGACATGCAAACGCTTTCTTCACAATCTGTATCTGAATCATTAACCACGGACTGTTCTAAAGCTGCTGAAGCGACTGAGTTAGAAGCGGTTTCATCAAGAGCAGGTCTATTAGTAAGAATGGAAGGTGCAAAAGCCTCCTCGGGAATCGCATTTGGATTATAGGGATGGAGTCCAGTAGCTTTAAACCCATTTTTTATGTTATCTTGAGTTACACACTTAGGCCATACCTTCGAGAAATTTTTGTTAAACCGTAACTTCGTGAGTTTACGATCTGGGTGACGATAGGCGTACAACAAGACTTCTTCATCCCAATGATGTTCGAACGATTTGTTCACTGATTTATCTAATGGTTGTAACTCATGGGTGGTATTTGAGGGTAGGCAATATAATACGATTTGGTTTTCATCTGCGGCATCCACAATCCTAGCATCCAAATGCGAAGCAGCTCCATCGAAAACAAGCAAACATTTTCCAGGCGACTTGTAGTTGCCAAGATGATGGATGAAATCTATAAATAAATCAGTAGTCATGCTACCTTTTGGCGCCATTTTGACTATAGTACCATCAGGCAAATTATCATTAAATTCTGGTCTTAGCCTTTTACCTTTAAATATTATAATTGGTGGTATTGAATTACCTGAAGCATTGACACACATAGCGATGGTGACGTTTTCAGCATGCTCCTGTGCGATAAAATGAACTCTTTTACTGCCTTTTTGTGCAAGAACATGTTGCTGGTGGTGCAATGTCAACCGACAGCCCTTTTCATCTATATTATATAAACGTTCTGGATGCCGAGGAATGTCTAACTCATCATATATATTTTTTATAGCCGTGAAATGTTGTTGCACAATGTACTTGTTCAATTTTTGAGCCCTTGCAGAGTTCATAAACTGTGCTTTGCGAACTGAAATTTCAGGGTTTCGTTTTAAAAAATTCGAGAGCCATTTTCTACCTGCTATGCATTTGACGTCATTGAAAGTATTTGGTATTTCATTGGCTTGACAAAATAAGTAGGCTTGCTTTCTCACAATCTTGCGCGTTAACGGGACGCCTACTTGAGCAAGTCGAATTATCCGTCTTGCTAAATCTTTTTCTTGGGCATCAGTTAGAGTAGTTGTTCGGCCAGTTCTCTTTTCTGCACTGCCAGATATAAGGTGATTTCGAATAGTTCGTCGTGGGATATTAAAGGTAGCTGCTGCCTTTCTTTGTGACATACGACCGTGTTTTATAGCCTCTATTGCAGATTTAAGTTGCTGTTCAGTCCATACACCACGTCGCTTTTTATTACTTGTTTCCATTTTTTTTTAACTGAAAATAAATTCCATTTTTTTTTAACTGAAAATAAATTAATATTTTAATACAATAAAACATCGATTTACGCAACACCCTTTTTCGGCACCACATAAAGTGATAAGGTAATTAAAATGATTATAAATTCCAACTTAACCCACTAAATATAAGAGAACTCTCAATTTGAAATTTAGAGTAAAAGGTAGTCAGGCACCTGCTTATTTACTCGTACTTTTCTTTTACTCGGCTTGACAGGAATTAGCACTTATCTAACTTTAAAATATGTTCAAAATAACTTATTTTCAAAGAAACTACGAAATCGCATAATCCTAATAAGGCCCGGGCCTTCTTGGGAATTCGTATAGTGGGCTATCTTAGAGACTTTACCAGACAATAACGACTTTTTCCATTAAATTAAAACTAACAAAGAATACTTAAGACACTTACCTTCTACGTAATTTCCACGAATCTAAGTCACATTGTATTTAAAAATAAATAAGAAAACTGGCAGTTTTTTTATAGAATTATTAAGAAGTTTGTGAATGAGAGGTTATAAAACGTCACTCATGTGCTAAGTTACGGACAAACTGTCAACCATTGCAAAGATGGCGGCTCCCTTCCATTTAAATAAAGTTGCAGTTTTGTCTTTGGCCCAATCCAAATATGAGCGCGAAATTTAAACTCATTCGAATGTATAAAAGCATAAAATTTTGGAAGTGGGCCATCTTAGGAGCAGGGCCTTCTTAGGCGTATGTACCTTATTCATTTTCCTGAGTTGCAAGATACTTACACTGGGTGTAAGTTTTGTTCATCTAAGAAGGTAACAAAACGGTCTAACATGAGATGTTCACACTGCCGCGTAACTTTATGTATGAAACAATGTTTTAAAAAGTTTTACTTGGCGGAAAGCCAAGGTAATTAAATAAATTTGTAATTTTAAGTTGTTTGTTTTATTTACACAAAAGTCCGTAACAAACAATGGTCATATATTTGCCACTTTCTCAAGACTCTAATCAGACAACGGCAATATATTGACCACCTATAAAAAAACAAAAACGAGCCAATTTTTTCGAAAAATTTTCATACACATGGCCTACATATGATACAATCATCTATATTTATCCATAAAACCAGTTATTTCTTTCTAATAAGACTCGCATCCGATTAAGGGTTAAACTAGTAATACATAATTTTGTTGAATTTTACATTATACTATTATAGAAAAGTATTGAAATACACGGAGATAACTAAAAGCCTGTATGAACGAAGTTCCAGGTTACACACAAGGCTCAACATAGTTCCCTGGGAACAATCCTGTGACTCCATCCATGACTCCTTCCCACCAACCATCATCATTCTTCTTGAGCACATAGATTACTGCACTCTCTTGGAATGACAACTCATCCTCTTTGTCAGCATAATAATCATATATTGCCACAACTGCAAAAGAAAACGTAGTATTGAAAAAGTGATCAATTACCTACAGGCAGGCAGATGCTGCAAGAACGTTTCGAACGATCGAACTGTTACGAGTCTCGGAACGAACTCGGCAGCTGAATCCGCAGATTTAAATTTCGCATGGTGTAAATTTGGTGACGTCACGTTGTTGAGTGACGTCAATATACACGATCGTGATCTAAACGAAGGGGGGACAGAGCTCTATATACCTCCATCCCTCCCCTTTGCATGATGCATCTAATACGAGATATTTTAGCATCAATATTTATTACCTTTCTCAATATAGTTTTTAGGCACCCAACCAGGCAGATCCTCCTCATCAGGCACTATAGCGGGAACCGCACTTGTGTACTGAGTGTTCATCTTATTCTGCAACGTAAGTAAACATTACTTCAAGGAAAATAAAAAATATTTTACATACGATTTATAAAGCCTTACAGTGAGATGATGTGGTCTTCCGAAGCCGTCATGAGCAAGTTCGTCGTCCATGGGTGGTGGCGGCAATGGCGGGGACACTGAACCACCGCGAATAGACCCCCCTCCCGCAGATGATGACGACGCGCGCTGAAATATAAACTGCGCTAAGATTATAGCAAAATGTTTAGAACTACAGGAATGATCAATGGTTCATTATAACCAGTTTCTAACGAATTTAAAACATTGTTTTGGGATCAGAAATATAAAGCTTATAGATAGGGAGAAAAAATAAGTTATGGTTGGAAATAGTGGAATATGTACCAGATCGCGCCCCAAATGGTACGCTCAAACGATTGTTCATAGGAGTAGTTGACGATAAGAAAAAGTATCAGATATTTTCAAATAGCCGAACGAGCAAATCCGTTTTTGTGATAAATTAATAGAACAACTGGGTCTTAATATCAGGTATGGAAAAGAAAAAATAGCAATACAACCAGTCATTCAATTTATTGGAACTACTGAGAGATTCCAGAATTATATTATTAATTGAAAAAAGAAGTAGTAGTTGTACAATCATCCACCAAAGTGTTAGTCACACACAGTCACGCACAATCAATTGAACTGATATACAGTTCGGGAACAGACACGAGGGAAGGTGCGCAATGCGTGAGGGGAACGCAAGGGTGTACAAATAATCGCGTATACTTTGGAAATCCCTTTTAGTAGTCTTCTAAACTATAGGTACTTTATTGAATGATATTTTATAGCATTTAGTATGCTATTTAAATCAATTAAGATATAGAAAAAAATGAATCAGTACAGTCGCCGTAAGACGGATATATGTATAGAAGAATTTGGATGGTTCCGGGCGAAGGTTCTGTGGCTTAGTGGTCAGAGCGTTCCCCTGAAAAGGAAAAATCGCGGGTTCGAATCCCCCGCCTGAACCAATTCAATTTTTTCTATATATAGGTGCATTAATTTTTGCGTACTGCTCATGTATAGTTCGGAAGGTTTTCAAATAAGTATAGTTAAATAGTTAACATTGTAGAGTAAATGCATAGATAGCTAAAGTAACACTGCAAATGTACTATGGTAAGAAATACAATAGAACTAGTTTCAAAATAAAACTACAGACCTGTCCAGGTAGGCTCATGGAATGCTGGCTGTGTTCGCCGTCTGAACCAATCAAGGGTGATGGCGGAGCTGAAAGGATTATTATTGATGTCAAAAATATGTACCTACAAAAACGATATTAACTTATTATAATATTTTCATTAAAATGATAACGTTGTACTGCGATTGCATACCGCCCATGTGGCACCCCTATAAATAGCTGGCATTCATTGCGGTTATAAATATATATAAATATTCTACAACGCTCTAGATAGCGTACGTAGTAAGCATGTGTTATGGGATCTAGACTGCGGATAAACATAGCTAGATCATTTTTTTGGAAATACATACATAGAGTCATAGATAGAATAATGCAAATTCATGCATACAAATATTTGTACTGAGCGAGAATCGAACACATGCTTTCTACGCAGCAGTCGAACGCTCTACCGCTACACCAACTATTATATAAGATTAAATGATATGAGATTTTATGTCTGCCAAATAAGTGGTAAGTATAAAAAAAAAAACACCACAGAGGTCAAAAAGTTCGGCGTCGCACCGCAACATTTGGCCTACGGTTGATCAAATGAAATATGGCGGCAGTTGATAATTCAATTTCTTACTTTAATTACTTGTTGTTTGATGTTATTACCACAAGCTAATAATAATGTACCTACCTGTTGACAATACATGTTAGGTATAGGCAAATGATGCATGAACAAAAAAAAAAACACTTACGTGGCATACTGGAATGTATATCAGGAGTGTAGATTGGCGAAGATTGATGCTGATTTGGATGCACCATTCCAACCTTAAAATTGAAATAAAAATTATAATTATGTTTCATGAATAAAAAGAAATGTTATTTAATAATAATAATAATAAATCATTTATTTCAGGCAATAATAGAAAAGTTACAGGATGTTAAAAAACTTAGATTCTATCAACCAATTGTATGATTACGGTGACCCTAGATCCTAATTAAGAATTTTGTACAGACCTGTGGTTGAGCTACTGGCAAAGTGGAGTACCCTGGTGGTCGACGTGGGTAGTTAGGTGCATAGTGTGATGGTACCTGTGGTGGAGCCACAGCTGGCGGTGTCCTGTATTCTCGCGAAGATTTGCCTGAACAAAAAATAAATAGGTATAATAAATACATTATTAATAGCCTCACATCAGTTAGCCAATTCACTAACCCTTCAGTCATGGATCAAGGCTGCCAAGTTGTAGACAGAGACAAATTGGAGTTTTGTATTCCACAGAAGGAGATTATGCCTGGGTGCAAGATCCTACAACACTCACTGTGTTCTTATCCAAATGTGGGGTCTAGGTGACAATTATTGTACACTGATAGTTTAAGTAAATGTTTATTATCTAGATAAGTTTTATGTGTAATGTGTCAAGATTATAGTGAACTGTGGTGTGTACCACAGTTCACTATAATCTTGACAATGAATAATGTTATATCAACTGTTTGCCACCACACATCATGCATGCAAGTAAGCATAATGAATACAGCAAATAAAATCAATGTTACCTAGAGTACCCCTCCCCAAAGTGCCTGTATTAGCAGCAGCAGCTGCACGCACAACGGCTGGCGGTGTTGGAGGTTTTGTTGTTGGTGCAGGTAGTGTGGCAGCGCTTGGAGGAGGTCCAGATCGCCGGCCCCTAGGTGTGCCACTTGCAGCTCCATTCCAGCGAGCGCCATGCCCAATCTCATCCAAAGCTGATAAAATATTTTTGTTAATGTCCTTTTCATATCAAAGCAGTTAAGTTTTTGTAGATAATAGAATACTTATTCCACAAAAATATGCACACATTGTACTGACAGTAAGTAGTTTTTGGCAAAATAAGTATTCTAATGTAATTAAATTTTGCTCTTATGTATACTTCTCTTAAAAACTTTATCATATACAACACACAAAGCTCCAAGAAGTATTTTGAATTCATACACTACCTGTGTAATCAATGCTTTTTCTAACATATTTGATTGGTTTTTCAGGATTAGCAGGAGCAATTATTTTGTATTGTCGGTTAGTAACTTTGTTTGCTGTCAGAACACCAATCTCTCTACGTGCAACCTTCTCCTTGTGTATAGCAACAGTTTGAGCTATGTGGTTCATCTGACCTTCCATTTCAGCCAACTGCATGGTCTGTAGTTCTAACAGCTGGAGAAAGTTATATGCCAATGTGTTTATTTGGTATGCCACACTGGCTAATGATTGGGTAGTATAGTTTTTAGTGCTTTCTAATGCAAGTCTTTTGTTTTCTGACTGGAAGTAGTTCGCCTCGCAATAATCAGCCACACGTTCCAAATTTGTGTGGCTGTCTGTTAAATGACTGCGCCCTTCAGGGATTTCAGTCTGCAGTAACGCTGCTAACTCTGCCATTTTGATGTATCTGAAAATGTTTGTACAATATAAGTTCCTGTACAATGATCTCCTTTATGTACAGTAGCACTTCATTTAACAATAAACACTCCTCCTAAAGCGGTAACATGTAATGTAGGTACTAGGTACCTATTGTCACGATCACACCCTATCTATCAACTACAGGAAATGTAAGATTACCTTACCTTTAATTGTTCAGTTATAATTATTTATATATTTAACACATTATCAGATCTTCGTAACCCTTAAAAATGTCCCTATAATAGTCACATCAAGATCTATAGTAAAATTAAATATTAAAAACTTTGATGAGTAGGATGATGCAGGTCGCTTGCTTTGACTTGCCTTGACTGACATGACATAAGCAAACAGTATTGCCGCTGCATAAAATTTTAAAGATCCTGAGTAAAACGAAACGGCATAGTGCAAACTGCAAAGAGGATTTGAGCAAACTGACTGAAACTGAAAAAGAACATCCGCCGCAACCTGTCCAAGCATTATTATAACAACAGGATTGTAATACTGACTGATAAGCTCAAATAGAAAATGGCAATAAAAATCTATAATTTCTTGAAAAACTTTATTCACATTTTCCAGGGGTAAGTAGGTACACAGGAGTCCGTTCACCATTTATACCAATTTGTATCTACTTCGAAATTACTAGTAAGTAGGTTTTTTTTTTATACCACTTAGGGACTACTCACTCTTATTCAGCTCCATTGTCACACTTATACAGCTCTGCTTCTATCAGCCGCGTACGGCGTCGTAAGAATTAGAAAAGCCGGCATAGCGTGCTATCTCCGCTGAAACGCTTCTATCTACTGCGTACGGCGCTGAATAGGTATGCTGCGAAGACGGAAAGCTACTCATTTCATTTAGTATTGCGCCGTCAACATGGATAGTTCTATGTGCGATATTTTTATCGTTTCACTTCTTGCAGAAGAAATAGAAAATAATGAACGTAAAAAAATAAAACGCAAACGACAGTGGGAACAGTATACTGTACAGGTCGCAACTTGTCGCCAATCATCCCTGACCGGTTCCGCCGCGTTCGACTCGACGGTGAATGCGACGGAACAGCGCTGAACGCTCTATATAGCATTCGTATGATAAAAACACATTTATCCGCATTTTATACTGGTTTGCCGCGAAAGGAGAATAGACGCGGAAAGCTGAATGGATGCGAACGCGTCTGCATACAAAATCTTTGTTTTCTATGGACAAAGGCTGAATGGAGCTAAATAAGTGTGAGTAGACCATTAGGTGGCAGACAAGCACACGGCCCACCTGATGGAAAGTGGTTACCGTGGCCTATGGACGTTTGTAACACCAGAGGAGTCATAGTCGCACTGCCAACCCTGTAAGTAGTTTCTGTGCCGTCAGTGTAGAAGACAAAGCAGGACAAGCCTGTAGTCTGCCCATTGACAGCACTAATTCTCCAGTGAGCTCTGGCTACCCTACTCACCGCTGGGAACACAACACGAGGTAGGTATAGCCGCGGTATTCTGTAGGGCAGAGGTACTTCCCCAGTCGGACTGCTCAATTGGGCGGAAATACCGCCGTGTTAGGACAGGTAGGCCGAGGCCGAGGTAGGCCTCCTAATGGGTATTCTCTTGAATAGATATTTATACTTTGGGATTGTCATCACCGTTAACACCTCCAGTTAAGTTAAATTACTTAATACTCCCCGAACATATTTACACCCGATTTGCTCGATGCGTTAGTCTGACAAAACTGATAAAGCAAATTATAGTCATCAAAGCTTATGGGCTCTCCCACATATAAAGTTCACACTACGAATAGATGAGGATTTCGCATGTCAACTTAAAGATAGCATTGACGTTGCAGTCGCATAACAGATCATAGGCCTTCCACCTACAATATCTATATCCCGTTTCAAAATATATATCTATATATTTTGAAACGGGAATGCTTGCATGAACGCATTGTCGACTTAGTATTAAACAATAGGTATATATAGGCATTGCATTTTGTTATGCCTTTTTGAAAAACTTCAGGTAGGTATACTTACGGTGAGCAAATATTTCACATTTTTGGGATCACGGTACTCCATTCGTTGGGTAGGTAGGTGGGTGTCAGTTGCTGTAAAGTAACCGTGTAATTCAGGGCAAAAATGTAGATCATAGGAATGTAGGCATCAGCCTGTACGAGATTAGGATGGCCCTCAAACAGCTGAAAAATAACAAAGCGGCGGGTGAGGACGGAATTACAGCAGAACTTCTGAAGGCAGGCGGAACGCCGGTACTAAGGGTCCTTCGGAGACTCTTTAATTCCGTCCTTCACGTGGGCACAACGCCAGAAGCGTGGAACGAGAGCGTGGTGGTCCCCTTCTTCAAGAAAGGCGATAATACTTTATTGAAGAATTATAGGCCCATCGCGCTCCTGAGCCACATTTACAAGCTGTTTTCGAGGGTTATTACGAACCGTCTCGCCAACAGGCTTGATGACTTCCAACCACCCGAACAAGCTGGATTCCGAAAAGGCTACAGTCCACATCCACACGCTGCGGCAGGTTATACAGAAGACTAAAGAGTATAACCGGCCCCTCTGCTTAGGATTCGTGGAATATGAGAAAGCCTTCGATTCGATCGAAATATGAGCCGTGCTACAGTCTCTCCAGCGATGCCGGATAGATCACCGGTATATTGAAGTGTTGAAGTGCTTATACCAGACCGAAGACCTCAATAGAGTATCCTAACAGGTGGGCCTTAAGATGAATATGGACAAGACAAAGGTTATGTCAAATGTCCATGTTGTGCCTCTACCGGTGCATGTTGGGGACTCAGTCTTAGAGGCTGTTGACGAGTACGTCTACTTGGGTCAACTGATCCAGGTAGGAAATTCCAGCTTCGAGGACGAGGTACATCGACGAATCCGACTCGGCTGGGCAGCGTTCTACTACGCTAGTACTACTACTAGGGCTACGAGATGTCTTCTCGTCCGACATACCTCAGTGCCTGAAGACGAAAGCACTGGATGCGGGTTGCTTTAGATCGGTCATTCTGGAAGTCTGTGAGAGAGGCCTATGTTCAGTGCAGTGGACTATGTGTGGCTGACATGATGATGATGATGAGGAATGTAGGAACATACACATTTTCTTTCATCTGAGCGCCAATCTCGGTTGCATCCATAGTTCAAATACTACTGGAATTTTTGATATTGGCTTTAACGTACGCGACTGCCATCACCCCTCCAACCCCGAGAGGTAAACTTAAGAGGCGTGGTCGATGGAGCCCTCTTTACCCTATAATAACAGGTTTAAGGTTGGGACTAAAGACGTTATGTTCATTGTGTACATGAAACAATACAAACAAACAAATACAGATAGTATTTTAATAATTTCACTCTAACTTTTGATTTCTTTTCAACCTGTGGTTTGTGCACACATGGGTGAAACTTAAATAAAAGTTTATTTAGTAGCTCCATTAAAATTTTATTAAAATGTTGCTATTTTTATCAGTTGTATGTAAGCTTGTTGAATATACTTAAAACATTAAAAAATGTTCATCTCATAATATTGGGTACATTTAGGAATTGTATTTCAAATCAAAAAGTTTATGGTCAGTTCAGTTCAGTTTAAAATTACAGACATAACACTAAATACATGATTTTTATTACAATTCATTGTCCACAAGCTTTAAGATCTTACATTTACTACAATAACATACATAAATGTAGTATTGACATACACACACTTTTGTCTCTAACAACACTAAAAGAATGTATTCATTTAAGTTCTACGATTGTTTGTGTAATTTATATAGGTGACTCTGTCACAGTAATTTAATGTTAGTTATTTGTAAAAATACTAGTGTAACTTAATCAGTAATTATAATTAGACCAAATTTATAAGAAAACATATTTAGAAAGATACAATGGTCAACTACTTAATAAAACTATTCTGAATAAAAATAAAGAGAACATATTTAAGAATCGTAAACTAACTGTACAAAATCATAATCACATCATGCGAAAATTGACTATAAACAATATTTCATGCTGTCAATAACACATCCCAATTAATTTCATTGTTGTATACTTCCTGTTCTAACCACAATTCATAATTTTCTTTAAATTCCTCATCCAGTTCAACATTTGTTTCTAATACGCTATTAATATCCGTTTCAAGCGGTGTCAAGTCTAATTCTTGTTCGTTCCCAGTACCATATCTCCTGTTATTAAAGCGATCTACGCTGACTCGAAGGGCGCACTCTTCATCCTGAAAGTCCCACGGTCTTGCATCAACGTCATTTCCAAATGCCCAGTCATCATTTAACCTGTGACGAACTTTAGAGTATATAGCACTGATCGTTTTCATGTTTGTTTTCCTCCATTGTCTCCCCAAATACTTTGTTTGCATCTTTAGCAACTTTAATACATAGAATTGCATCAATGCATGCCTGACTTTAAGTGTGCGTTTCAAGATAGGTGCACTTTTAAAAACCACAAGCATCATTATTCTTGCATTCTTCCATTTGGTTAATTTATTCAAAATCCTTAGTAAGTTAATGCATGAAAACACATTTCTCCAGGAGTATGGGACTGTTGAGTCACCAATATCCAAACATTCTTTTGTGAGTTCAGGTTGCTCCCCAATCACACAAGCTGGAAAATCAAATATGGGGATTGTGTTCTTTGCCCCAACATAAGACAAAATATTCTGATTGAAGAATTTCAAAACTAATGGCATACAGTTAGCATAAACCAGATGCTGTGACATAAATTCAAATTGATAAACATGATTTAATTTAAAATGTTTTAACAGTAGCATCAGTATTGCTGTAACAGCTTTCACTATGATATCTTTATGTCTGTTTACATCAATACCAAGTTTCAAGGATTGAAGGACTGTCATAGGCATCTCTTCAGGTAGTAAGTCTGCCATGATATTAATTGAATAAGTTTTAGCTGTAGAAGTAGGTGCTGCAGCTAAAAGTATTTTCAATAGGGCTATCATGTACTGTGGCAAATTAGGTAACATAGCTCTGTATAAGATTTCAGCTTCAGTATCTTCAACCTCTTTCTCACCTTTTGTGAGAGGACTTCTTGCAATTTCAATTTCTCTTTCAGCTTGTATTTCTGAGAGACTAGTATACATATGTTTCTTTAATATAGCAATTCCTTCATGTATGGGTTGTGGTAGACCAGCTATGGTTTGCCTGTCTCCAGGAAGTGAATATCTGACAAATTTTGTCCTGACATTATCTAGAAACATGTCAATATCTTTCTGGCGCACTTTAGATTGCCATGGTAAACTTCTAGGTAATGGAGGTGGGGGAGGAGGACTGTCAAACTGTTTGAAGTACATGTAGTATGGACAATTGGGATTATTTTCTGATTGTACACTGTCACTAGGTATTGATTGAAACTCCATAGAATAATCCTCAGAACCATTTCCTGTTTCTTCTTTGTCAACAAAAATTTGTTCATCTGACTCATCTAAAGAGGTTTGTTTCATAAATGTTTGCCTGCGAAGTGCTCGTTCATTTTCTTTCAGCTTCCTTTGTCCAGGGTTTTGGTTTTCTAACATATCTGCTGCACTAGGAGGGGGAGAACTTGCTCTCATACCTTTTATTATTTCTATGGTGTCTTCTAATAGTGGTGGAAGCCCAGCAGCATCCCGAAGTCTAGATTTTCTCTCTTTCAAGTCCTTTGAGCCCCCCAAGTACACAAGTAATACTTTCCATAATAACAGAAGTACTTTCTTCATTGGGAAGTGGGGTGTTGTGCCTGCACAGAGATGTGTCACCATGCTCAGAAGTTTCACAGGCAGTAATTCTTCACCAAATGGTGTACCAAGTTCTTCCTTGAAATTTTTTACTAAATGAGAATATTCGGATTCATTATTATCTTTTTCAGTTCTCATGTATTCTGTAATGAGATACAGAACAGATAGAATAACTCGTAGATTTATGGAATCAGCAAGGGATTCTGCAAGTTTCCTGGATGCTATTGCGGAACTGCTCCTTACGATTTCAAGATTCAACAATTCGACGAAAGCAGAAAATGTACCCATGTCATATAACATCATAACATTCACGCGCGCCCAGTGAGCTTGCTCAGCATCTGATTGCATCTCCGCCCAACAACCCTGGGCTAGATATAGTATACAACGAGTTGCACGCATTCGTATTTCACTAACAGCAACGTCCAAATGCTCTAATAATTTCATAATTACAGTACGTTGCTGTTTATTTGTCAATCTTTGCCAACTAGGTGGAAAGTTAAATTCCTCCATAATATCTTCAAATGCTTTGACATTAAGCTGATACTCCGGATGTTCTGTGTAGCTATATAATTCTGCGATTTCGTTGGCTTGTGTGTCACAATCATCGTAAACAAAGTCCAGTTCAGGGCTCTCCATATCGTGAACACAATCCGCTTCTTCCATAGGGCGGCGAACATCTGGTATTTTTGCTCCTGCACGGCGACCATTACCGTTCGTACCCATTTTAGATACGTTGGGAACTATGTGTACACTGTGTGATTTCACATTTCAGAACAATATTACGTATTGAATAAATATATTTTTCATAAAAAAAGATGTTCAAAGCGACATAATCTTAGATGGCAGTCGACAGCAGTGTTGCTAGATACATAATGTATCCCCCCCTGTTTTTATAACCAACCAAAGACTATGTAAGAGTAACGAAGATTCTTCCAAAAATATTAGTGAGAGGAAAATAATAGAACTGTCTAAAAAATTACTAAAATACCTAATCTAGAAATCAGACATAAAATTTAAACAAGATAAGTATTCGTTTTCTTTGATTTATTGCCGACCACAACGTTTTTTTAGTTACTTCACAGTTCACGTGACGTCACTCAATTCGCGCATTTCGATTATGTTTCGAGTGGTAAAAGTAAAATGGTCTCGTCTCGACTATCTGTGATTATAATTTGTTTGCTTACTTTTTTACTAATAATTATTAATAACTTATATTCTTATTGGGAAAAGTGGATAATATTTAGCAAGGATATTATAAAAAACGACAGTTCAAAACTATTAAAATGTAGGTTCATTAATGATAGCTAATTTCTTTGCTTCCAATACCTACTTATTGCTCGAGACATAATATATACCTTAGACCTAAAATTTACTCAAAATTTGCTCTGTACGCGTAGTGGGTACACAGATCGTCACTGTCTTTTGAACGCTACGGTAACAAAGATTACTACAAAACAATTCGGGCGCGATAGGGTCTTGTTTGTTTCGCGATTTAGGTCTGAGAAACTTGTCCTGAGGTATACTAACTTTTACTTTGCCGAGTTTTGAAATGCAGTACTTTCCTGTAATTATCTTTATCCAAAGTAATGCAGCTATAAAAATTAAAAAAAAAAGATAGCTAGACTATAACAATACTCGAAATAGTTTTCAAGATAATATACTTTATGAATTACCTATACTTTTTACATATCTACTTATAATAGGTATGATAAGTTTTTATACGCCCATTATGCTGGTATATATTGTACTCATGTAGGTAAGGTAAGGTGTTGTACATAATTATTAATATCATTATGGAGCTGTAAGATATATATTTATATCGATTATCTTGAATACCTTGAAAAATATAGGTATTTTATGCCTAGATGGGCACCAGAGATAGTAATTACAGGTAACGCTATACTAATGTTAACTTTCAAAAAGTTATGGTCAGTTATGGTCAAATATAATTATTATTCTGCATGGTAGCAGGTTAAATTTGGTTTCTTATTTATCTAGGTAAGTAGGTACATCAAAGTGGTCTTAAAAATAAAAACAACTGATTAATCGACCGTAAGCTTTGGATTTTGGTATGAAATCATTATTTGAGTGTCCTAATCAAAAAAATAGTTTTAACCATTTAAAACATGTCCCTGTAACAACTACTTGTCCGTCGCCGTGAGTTACAGGACTCGTCTTTGGTCAGATATTATTATAAATATCTTTTGTACTCCTTTATATCACATTTTTATAATGACGTCATACCAGAATTAAGTAATTAATAAAACGCGTTTTTATTTATTTTTAATGGCTTTTCGCAAGAAATATAAATTGGAAAAGGGATAAAGTAAATTTCTACATCTGTTAAGATAGTTCCTAAAATTTGTCAAATACCCAATTTGAGTTCAACAATCTCAATGACATCTACATATCTGATTTCATATTCGTATCTTAACAATTCAGTTTGGTCATTTATAGCACTAATATTATTGTTGTTTGTCGATTGATATAAGAATAAGAAAATGATTAGTTGAACTTGTCATTCTTATTATTTGTTTAACAGTCACCTATAACAATATACCTACCTAATCACTTATTAAATATATATATATAATAGTCTACAACATTCCACATAAACATTTTGTATTCAATGCGTACGATAGATGGCGCTCTTTGATTTAATTTAAAAATAAATTGCTCACATTATTATTAGAAAAAGCATATTATTCGATTAATGAGTATCTAAACGATGAACGATAGATAATGATTTTAATCATATTAATTCATAATTTATTTTATACATTAAATTGACATTAAATTGTCATTCAGGCCTATTATTATTGTATTAGGTATGACATTAAAATGTATTGTTTTGAGCAATGTATTAATATGAGTAGTATGACCTAATCTTGTAATTAATAATTATCTACTAACCATAACTATAAGTGCCAATACTAACCATAATGACTTTTAATTTTAATTTGTAGGTCCTACCACTAATATGGCGTCATATTAGTGGTAGGACACAGTGCACTTATGTTTATTATTTTAAGATCTCTGTAAAACCTATGTTCCACAATTTATTAAATAAATAATAAATAATAATTTTGTTAGAATTCCGAACTATAGAATAGCCCTGTCGTCCTACGGTTTCAAGCGCTAAATCCTAATCCCGTGGGAAAATCCCATTTCAAAAATTCATTTATTAAGTAGATTCTAATTTCATGTAAATAACGCTGCTAGATTAAATATTATTCTAATACGATCCCAAGCGTCTAAAAAGGTCACATTGAGCGATTCTGTTTAAAACAAGTAACTTTATGAATTTCCAGTAGATCTCGTTAGATTCATACAAACTCATAAAATGGTCACTCACATGAGCAGAATTATAACAATTCATTAATTAAGCAGCTCTTCTCTAAATTCAAGTAAATATTTCTTCATGACAAAATATTATCCTAATACGATTCCAAAAAAGTGGTCTTTTTAGGCCTGCTGATTTGTTCCACCTTCGAATCGTTGATGTCATTGAACCTAGTTTGTCTATTCCCATGATTTCCCATCTTTTCAGTGAGTACCTACACAGCCGCGATAATGTAGAGTATTAATTGTAAGTAGGTATGTTAGGTAGGTTATTGTAAGATATAATTTTTTGAAATCGATCGAGTAGTTTATTAGGTTACCTGCTAATTCATTAAGTACAAACAAACAAAATCTTTTCTCTTTATAATTATACTAGTTGTTATCGCGACCATCAATCATAGCCAAACTGTCCTTTAGGGATATCTAGTTCTAGTCTATCCCTGCACAAGATTTCATCGAACTCGGTTCAGTAGTTACCAGACTAAATAGGTCTTTGACGTTTTTTCTTGATCTTACTCTAATAACTATAACGAATTTCGTTACAATTTCGAACTTATGTGTGTATTTATCGCAGGTTTATAAGTGCCCGGTTAATGGCAATAGGCTCGCTACCTATTACATTGGGACCTAAACATAAACTGGCGAAATGTTGGTGCTAGCACCTCTGCCTACCCCTTCGGGGATATAGGCGTGTGTTTATGTTTATGTTATGTTACTCTAATAACTTTAACGCTTTCTTAAAAAATACTGTTGGCTATTTTGACGGATTTTTTTGGAGGAAGCCTGCGCTAGAAACAGTGCCACGTTAGGGCCACTGACACTCCGGGCATAATATTGTGGCGCCCCTCGTGCAAAAAAATATATTTAAGTTTCTTTTTTAATTTTTCGTTTTTTTCCTCATATTTTTTCTTAGTTTGTATTTTTCTTCTCGAATTTCAGGCACATTTTATATTTTTTTGTCATTAAGTAAATATTTTGATTTTTTAAAATTGTTATTTTTTTATAATTTGCTTAGGATAATTTCACTTATCGGGTTTTTATCACCATTTGAAAATCTAATCATCTAGCTATTTCGTTTTCAATCGAAAGTATAAGTATAAGTAATTAAGTTAGAAAGTCTTGATTAAGAGGTGGTTGATCGGAGATCAACTTGCAACCGTAACCGGAATAGTAGCAAAAATCTAGAACGCAATCCAATGCAATTATTGGAGGAGGTAGGACACGATGCTGGAGGAGGTACGACACGCCGGTATTTCCGTCCAATTGAGCAGTCCGACTGGGGAAGTTGCTCCACCCTACAGAATACCGCGGCCATAATAACCTCGTGTTGTGTTTCCGGCGGTGAGTAGGGTTCCAGAGCTCACTGGAGAGTTTTTGTGCTGTCAGTGAAAATACCAAAACCTTATCCTGCTTTGTCTTTTACACAGATGGCACAGAAACTCTTGTGCTTACAGTGCTGGCAGTGCGATTGTAACTCTCTTGGTGTTGCACACGTCCATAGGCCACGGTAACCACTTACCATCAGGTGAGTCGTGTGCTTGTCTGCCAACCAAGTGGTATAAAAAATATTTGATACGGTCTCGAATATTTCGTTGTTCTTAAATCAAAGACAGAACATTTTTATAAATATGATTTAATTTCCAACCTGCTAAGTTACCACTTAATCACGAACATCATCAATTTATTTATCAAAATTGTTGAGAAAAGTGAGAATAGTTTCAACAGATTTTGACTGTGAAATCGATACAAAAAATCAGCGTAATACCTACTTAGATATCTACTAAGACTAAAGTATTGGTAATACCTACATAAATAAGTACGAAGTTTTAATTTTTCTCAATAGGTTATTTTGATTTTAATAGGATGTAACATACGAAATGGCCGCTTTTTTGAAGAAATTAGTAAACCAGATTTTCAGTAACTAACATTTATGCGCGAGGGATATGCCTGTCAACCTCACCTTCGGCAACCAAAACGACCCACAGGCGGCGTGCGTTTTAGTCGGTTCGAGTCCGACATAACCTCCTCCACCGGCTCCGGTGGGGAGGTATCCGTGGGGATTTTGCGCACGTAAAAAAAAAAAAAAAAAAACTAACATTTATGCATTTTTTTAGGAATGACAAATCCAAATTTTATGATTTTATTTGTGTATGAATGAGATATTAAGCTAACAAACGCTTTTATAACTTTTTTGAAAAGTGAGCTTTAAAAAGCTGTAAAAATGAAATACGAAATTTATCATCAAAATGGATAGTATTTAGGAAGTACTGTTTTTAAGATCGATTTTAAATATATCAAGCAGCCAATAAAATCAAAATTTAATACAGAGTTCTAAAATCTTGAAATCAACTTTCAAACAAAGTATAAATAATGGAAATAGCTATTTTAATTACAGGAATAACGAATTCATGAGTCAGTAAGAAAATTTCGACAATTCCATAGGGTAAAAGACCTTATTATTAACATTATACATTCTACCCATAGCCGATCAATTAAACCGCAAAGTACTAAGCACTTGATTCTGTTTACCCACTTTGGATAAAAAGCTTTCTAATGGTGCGGCAATATGGTTTGTTCTCACGTCAAACGTCTCTGCTATGACATCAGAACATTTGTAATACAACAATGGACCCTTTTACCCTGGGAGGTATTATAAGGACCGCAGGGGGCGCTTTGGGGCGTTTTATAATGGAAACACCGCTCCAGGTTAATTTTGGATTTACGCCACACTTAGGTATTGTAAGTGGATGTGGGGCGCCGTGTATACTATTAAGGTAGTAAAGGAGCACATAGCTCGATTTTGACTGATTTAATTACATTTGCTGTGTGGTTCCTGGCAGAGTAGAATGAGGGCTACTCCATCTCTTCCCATGCGGTGTCGTACAAGGCGACTAAGGGATAGGGCTGTTTAACATCAGACAGATATATACAGCCCAGACTCAGCCTCAGATGCATGGCTCGAGTCAACAATAGTGCCCGGAATACGGCAATAGGCTCACTCCCTATTACGTGGGACCGAATACAATTATTGGTGAAATGTGGGTGTTAATTCACCTCTGCCTAACCCACCAGGGATAAAGGCGTGATTATATGTATGTATGTAATTATAACACCAAAGGTATCATTCCTGTGGTAGGTACATACCTAGTACATTAAAAGGAGAAAAAATTAAAAAGGATGTCAGGCATCTTGTATAGTAATTCATTATTTTTATAATTATATTATACTATACGAAATGTATTCATTAATGTCAATTTAAAGTGAAAATAATATTTAGTCTTTCAACGGTTTCCGAGTTGATCGCTTCGGATGCGGCCGGGATCCGGGAGTAACGCGAACATGTTGATGAAATTAGTCTCACCCCTTTTAGGTAATGGCAATGTTAATATGTATGGGCTAGAATATATTTTTTACTTTCTGTCTTTCTTTGAATCCGTCACCAGATTTTACGTGCTGACGGCCTCTGTGGCGTAGCGGTAGTAAACGCGACTGCTACGCAAGAGGCGCGGGTTCGATCCCCGCTCAGTGCAAATATTTGTATGCATGAATGGGTATTTGCATTGGTCTGGGTGTTTCTATGTATAATGTGTATGTATTTACAAAAAAAAAGTATTTAAGTATGTTTATCCGTATTCTAGATTCCATAACACAAGCTAGTTAAACTATGCTTACCATGGATTTGGCGTTGAATAGAATGTTGTAGAATATTTATTATATTTATTATTATTATTGACAAAATATTTATGTTATATCCTTTCTTTATGATGGTAATCATAAACCTGAGACGAGGTCTCGGGTTCGATCCCAGGTTTCACTACGGCACACACCAATGACTTTAAAACCACAGCTCGTAACAATGAAAAAATAAATTTTGTAATAAATAGTAACAAAATTCAACATGTAGACCACCATGCTAGATTTTTAGGTGTAGAATTGGATTCACAATTGAATAGGAAACAGGAACTTGACGCGATAGACTCATCAATTTCTTCTGCTTGTTATGCACTAAGGAGTCTTCGGGATGAATTGGATGTGAGACAACTTAAAACAGTATATTACGCGTTCGTCGAATCTAGGATCAGATATAGCATAATGCTCTGGGGGAATAGTTATGCCTATAATAGTCAGAGAGTATTCATCTTACAAAAGCGACCAATTAGAACAATAGTCAAAATTCCACAATTCGAATCATGCAGAGAGTGTCCAGTCTGTACATATTGGTTCTACTAAGTGACTTAGCAAAAACACGTACGCTCTTTCTGTGGAAAGAGCGTTAGATCAGGTAGAGTGTACGAAGGAAGGCTATAAAACATACAATTTTCCTAAACCTGAATATTGTTAAGCACAGTATCAGGCAGTGGAACTTTTTAACAAGTTGCCTATTTATCTTAAGTTATTAATATGTAGGTAGTGTAAATTGGTCTATTTTGAACCAATTTACACTACCTACATATTAATAACTTAAGATAAATAGGCACAACTCAGGGCCTTTTTATTGCAAAAATGTTTATAGCATCAGAGTAGAGTGAATGCAGTAGAAATGCGTGCGTTGCGAAGTATGTGTGGCTTGACCTTGAAAGATAGAGTGAGAAATAGCGTGATAAGAGAACGATGTGGAGTGACAGAAGATGTAGTGATGAGAATTGAGAGAGGAATGTTGAGATGGTTTGGTCATGTTGAGAGAATGAATGAAAGAAGACTGACGAAACAGGTGTATGAGGCGAGTGTGGATGGTACCGTCGGAAGGGGAAGACCTAGGCGCACATACCTGGACCAAATCGGGGAAGTTTTAGAAAAGGGGCAGGTCAGGAGTACTCTAAACCGACGAGCATGCATGAAGAATGTAATGAGAGTGAATGAAGCGAGAGTAGTATGTCAGGATCGTAGCAAATGGAGATCCGTGATCTCTGCCTACCCCTATGGGAGACAGGCGTGATTTTATGTATGTATGTATGTATATTTATACTCCATATCGGAATTTGTGTCACATGGTGAAAATAATAACTAAGGTTTGATATCGAATGAAAACTGGCGAAATGTGGGTACTAGTACCTCTGCCTACCCTTTCGGGGATATAGGCGTGAGTTTATGTTATGTTATGTTTGTAGAAGATTAATAGAAAGGGGTAGAATATGCCATGATCGTAGCAAGTAAAAAGATGTTGTTTCTACCTACCCCAATGAGAAAGAAGCGTGACAGAATATACGTAGAAGTAGATGTGAGGTACAGTTATCCACGTACGATAACATCTCTGTATCGAGACTCGTCGCCCAACAATTTTCCGCTTTATAATTCGAATAATATTTTTGTTCAACTTACTCTGTCGTTTGACATTCATTTCTCTCTGGTATAGTAAGTAACTTGTACAAAATGCTTTTAAAAGTAATGTTGTCTTTCATGTTAGGAAGTATTGTGTCTTGTAAAATGTTTGAAAGTGAACTAAATATCAATGATATTCTTCGGTCTGATCTGATGCCAACGTATTTCATGGTTGACAATGAAAATCAAGATTTTAACAGCTCTGTAAGCGCAAGTGCGAACCCATCTTCGAATGGATCTATCGATGCTGCGCTTTCTACGCTCGCTTATCACAGGTACATACTTTTTAAATGTTCAATCTACAGCACAGTGCACTAGGTTTTTTACTATTTTGTTTGATTTATATTGAAACAAGATCGTGCATCATCTTGTTTAATATCTTGTGTCTCCACCCGCGTGGATGTCGGTTATTGCAACAAAATATAGGCAAGTGTCATCAAAATCGATTCAGCGGTTTAAGCGTGAAAGCGTAACATACAGACAGACAAAGTTACTTTCGCATTTATAATATTAGTATGGATATGGTAAGATGATGCACAAGGCTCTAGCTTGGGTTTTCCTTACGGGGTTTAAGAGTCAGATGGGAACCATAACCAACTTATGCATGGAGAACAGATCATGGTATCCACATTGAGATTGGTTTTCTCATTAATAAAGAGATAGAGAGAGAAAGGGGTAAGAAGGAAGTGGAAAATCTTTACCTAACTGTTGTATCGTTGCTGACTGTCGATCGTAAATTCACACTGTACAAAATATCAAGTTTGCGTATTCACATAGGTGATTAATCTAAAAATTAATTTACCATTGTGCTAAAAATAAAAATAAACTTTTCTGTTAACCAATTTTAGAAAAATGATGAACGAGTATCATTGTCGTAATTACATTGCTGAACAAATTTTGGAAGAAATGGGTAAGAGCGTGTTGCAGAATCGGGTCGGAAAACCGTTCAATGATGTTAAGAGCAATGAGTTTATGCGCAGACAAGACGTGAGAAGCAACGTTGTGTTCGACGTGGGCTCAGGGAACTATCAAGAGTGGCTGGCCAAGTAAGCGATGCTTTCAATAAATTCAACGAAATGTTTTATTTGACTGTTTATTAAAACTTATCATTATATGATAGTTACAAAATACAGTTAAGAATATCCAATTCGGACCTATAATAATTTGTCCGATACGGAAAATACTTTTGATGCAATAAAAAAATTAAGAAAGTAGGCATATGATAGTCTGATGTCATCATTATTACAAACTAGCTGTTAGTGCTTGGTGGTTTTTAGATTTTCCAATATTAGATATGCAATAAAAGAAGTAATCCGTTTCGGTGGAACCATTGAGTATTTTCCTGTAGTTAAAATAAATTATTTAACTGAGCTTATTCAATCAAAATGGTGCAAGAGCGATAAAAGTTGCGTCGGTTCTTATTTTATCGTTTTTATTTATTTTAAATCATCCATACAACCTATAATAGTAAATTATTAGACTATTGAATATAATGACGTCACAATAAATTAAGACAATATATCAAAATACTAGTAGTAGTACAAATCAAATAACCCGCCCCTGATCGCTCCCGGTGCAAAAGTGCCCATAACACTTGCTGCGTTGCCACGCTGGATGGCGATGGACAGCCTTTGGACCAGGAACGACCCGAAACGAGTGTCACCGGTCGCCTCGATGAGCCTCTGTCCGATTTCTTCATTAAGGCTTTTAACTTCCTTGCCCCAACTCCCCAGAGTCTCCACCGTTATTGGCACAATAAATTATTTCATACGAGTTTCCTTATAACTTACCGTTTTTACGTTAAGTATAAAGTAACTAATTTGACTAGTCCTTCAAATACTCAATTCTCAAATTTAGCTATAGATATTGATAGTCATTAATATATTGATTGCGGGCACTGTACCGCTCCCATGGTGCGCGCGGCGTGGAACGAGAGACGTGTTGAAGGGAGGACGTAAAAACGAGAAAGAAGGAGCATTAGCTGAGGGCAACCGTGATACCGCCGTGAGCGGCACAACGCTCGTGATCGGTCTTACATAGCACTATTTCGAGCAGTATACAAAAGTATAAAATGTATAGGGCGGCGGCGTTGAATGACGTATACAATACTGCAGCTAACATAAACACTGCAACAACTAATACTTCAATGCCGGGGTTTCCCCCACAAGCACCGACGCTTCAGACAAGAGAAGGTTACGAGGTTTACGAAGGAGGTGAAGGCGTGAACAGTTACGCACACAATGCCGTCTCATCGGGACATGACACCGAAAAGTATGGTAAGAGGACTAATCTTGAATATATATATTTACGCGTTATCACGCTTCCTATAGGGATAGGAATTCCCCATAGGAACCTGTTCCCGGGATGAAAAGTATCCTATGTGTTACTGGAGTACGAGTATTGGAACGGAATGAAAATTGGCACATAGCCTCTTGAATTTTCGGAGGGAATGATCTAACGTGTCGAAATTTTCAACCAAATCTATTCCACGGTTTACGCGTGATTGTATATCTTGTCTAATCAGGACACAGCTTTATCCGTATTAAGTTAGGATTTTGCTCCACTTCTATGAACATTATGATCCTTGGCATATTTGACATAACACCTATATTTATGTATTCATTATCGTAGTACTTACGTTGGTAGACATTGGTCCATACTTATAGCTTCTGTCGATATCTTTTTTCTTCTAAAAGAATATTAGTAATAGCCGCGGTAGCCTAGTAGTATGGGTAATGGACTGCTGACACGAGGTCTCGGGTTCGATCCCAGGTTTTACCATGGCACACACCAATGACTTTTCGACGCTTTTCGAAGTTATGTGCGTATTTATCGCAGGTTTATAAGTGCCCGGTTAATGGCAATAGACTCGCCACCTAACATTGGGACCTAAACATAAACTGGCGAAATGTGGGTGCTAGCACCTCTGTCTACCCTTTCGGGGATATAGGCGTGAGTTTATTTTATGTTAATTACTTATTTTTCCCCATCCCCTCCAGTTATGCTATATTGATTGTATTATGTGTGGGTTACGTGGTAGGCTAGGATTTAAGTAGAGATCTCTCATTCGTAAGGTGGATTAAGCTTACCCCGCGTAATATACCGATAACTCTGCTACAGGACCAAGACTGAAATAACGCTATATTTTATATCTTTGCTAATTTCATGCTCTTTTAAATTTCGGGTAGAGGTTGAACCTACTCAATGCCTCCCTGTGTATCCCAATTTATAAGTATATATTTTACAGGTGGTGGCTACGAATATTCAATGCCTCCTCCTCCACCGCCGTTATATCATCCGCCAGCTCAGGCTCACGTTGTTAAAGAATACGCGGAGGAACGTGATCATCACGGTTTGGGCGTGGCAGATCTTTTTGATATATCGCTCACTGGCATCGCCTTTTTGTCCTTCGGCATGTTTGTACTGCAAGTCCTCATGTGTATTACTATGGTAAGCCTTTTTCTGCCTATGCAGGTAACGAGCTGAATGTGCCTATTATCATCCAGTAGCTAACGTTTGATTTTCAACAATTTACCTTAATATAGCCGCGTGGTTTCAATCAGAGTAGAATTTAGGCCACCCCATCTCTTCCATGCGGTGTCGTGAAAAGGCAACTAAGGGATAGAGCTGTTTATCATCTGATATATACAGCCCAGATTCAGTCTCAGATGCATGGCTCGTGTCAACAATGGTGCCCGAAAGACGGTAATAGGCTCACCCCTCTATTACGTGGTACCTCTGCCTAACCCTCTTGGGATAAAGTCGTGATTATATGAATGTATGTATAACCTTTATATTGATAAATTATGAAGACTTTTATTAGTAAACATACGATCGATGCCAAAGTGCCCCATGACGTGAGACGTACCTAGTTGGCGAGAAGTGGGTGTTAGTACACCTCACCTTCGGGAATTGCCAGGTGTGAATATATGTGTATATGTTTTAATCATACAAATTGGTCCAACTGTTCTGAAGTTATGAGCTCACATGTGTCACTATATTACTATGTGATATAGAGACTCCAGCACAATCTCTTATGATTACATTTTTTTTATTCAGAATCCTCAACAAACGCAAGTAATGCAGATGGTGGACAGTGGAGGGGACACAGTGAACATAGACGAAGTGTTTCGATTCAAACGAGATTCAGAAGCAGAACATCGCGTTCCTGCCGTGAACAAGTTGGCTAAATATGCTCTTTTGGCGCTGAGACCACGATCGACGCCGTGTCTTTACCGCGCTTTGTGCGTAGGGAATAAGCAGGCAAGGGATCTACGTGACAGCAATTGGTACTGGTTGCCGGTTTGGCAGTAAGTGTTATAAGAAAATGATATAAATATGTCAATGGGAACTAACTCGATCAGGGTATAGTACAGAATATAATATATAATAGTACATACTATGTAGTATAGTTACATACATACCTTTGATTTGCTTGACGTCTGAACCAGGTTGCACCGGCCGTGGTCACAGGATGACTCCGGGAGGTAGGAGATTCTTTATCTACCCGCACATTCTCAAAATTTTTATATTTTCTTTTCGCCATGTACCATCACATACTACACTCACAGTGTCTCTATTCTGTAAGCAAGCAAACTGTCCGGCGTCTATCCAATTGAGCAACAAAGCTAGGTTGCATGTTTTTATCACTAGATTCCATGTTGCAGGTAATTTAAACCCATCTTTCTGATTGAAATTTTTGTGCTTCTTAATTTCCATTGCTGCACGTACGCGATAGTTTAAAACTAAAATATTCATTCCTACACGCAGTGCTGCTTAGTCAACGGAGACAGCAGCCCCTCTTTCCCACCTAAGGGAGACGCTACCACCTGCGGCAAATAGCGGCCGTGGTGGGAGCGTTCCTGTAGAGAAATGTTAGGAAGCTTGAAGTTTATTATTTCTGTTTACCAGTGCGGGTGTAGCGTGGACGCGCGGACGAGCTCTGGGCGCGCTGCGAGCTGCTGCTTTAGGCCTGGGCGGTGCTGACTGCGATATACACTACCCTGTAGCTCATTGTACTACTTCAACTAATTGAAAGACTGCCTAAAGTGATTGCAGGACGACCATGACCAATAAAAAAAGTTATAGCAGCAAATTGACAGCTTACCACGACAACTTGAGAATCTCTCACGATAATTGTAAGAAAAACATTACAGTAGTTAACAAGATTGTACCTATTCTTTATGAATATTTTTGTGTTTATTACGTTTTACTGTTTATATTGAAGTTTATACCAGTATTAAATATTGAAATAAAACTTTTAAGGGATTCTATGATAATTTATCTACCTAATTGGTGTTATTTTCTTTATTTACATAGATCCCGAGGTTTAGGTGACTTTTCAGCGGCCATAATCTCCGAGACTTTCAAAACTAAATGTCTGAAAGCCCGTTGATAAATAAAACTCATGCAGTATACTGTCTAACACTTTATGGAATATTTATACATAAATTATTATATACTTAATTCTAATACTAGATATAATTTATTTACAACTCAATTTACAGTTCAGTAGGTATTATTAGGTACTTAATTGATATCATTCAATATGAATAACATTTTGAACTTATTGTGAATTATTTATTCTACATTCAATATGGGCGTATTGAACGGATTTTCACTAATGAAATCCAGGCTTAACACTAATACAAAGTATTGAGTAAAGTTTTGAGGTGTTTTTGATGTTCTTCTACTCTAGGTTAAGTTTGACTATTAATCTAAAGAAGTCTATAACCGCAGTAGCCTAGTGGAATGGGTAATGGACCGCTGCGACAAGGTCGTTCCATCCCAGGTTTTACCATGGCACACACCAATGACTTTTCGATGCTTTTCGAAGTTATGTGTGTATTTACCGCAGGTTTATAAGTGCCCGGGTAATGGCAATAGGCTCGCCACTTATTACATTGGAACCTAAACATAAACTGGCGAAATGTGGGTGCTAGCACCTCTGCCTACCCCTTCGAGGATATAGGCTATTTGCTCCTGTTGGACTATGTTTCTTAAAGAATATTTTTCGTCACTAAGGTATAATATAGAACTTACCTAGTGATTAAACCTATGAATGAAGATGGCATCTACCATTGATGTGGTATGTAATCAATCATATTATCGAAGGATGGCGGAAGTGGCAATAAGAATTCATATGGAGATCACTTTTCAGTAGTTTGGGATCATTACTCTATGAATGTTTTATGTCACTTGTGCCCTCTTATGTCTTTCAAACATCAAAGAGGAGATAGACTACTTATTTATCCGGATAGGTAGCGTATTATCACTGGTATTGTATTACTGTCATATTTCATACAAATTGTTAGTAAATAAAGGAAATAGTTTTCTGTAAAATAAACAATGACAGATGATGTAGCTCAGCGCATCAATAACTAGATACTAAATTCGTCTGCTAGAATATGTAGCGAACATTTCAAACCTAATGATTTTTATGTAGGGCAGTATATCTCTTCTTCAACTCTTCTTTTAAATTCGCTACTGTCATGCAGGAGCACATTTTTATTGATAAATTTACAAATAAAATTATACATTTTCAATGGAAATGTCAACGACAAGATTGACAAGCACCTCTGACGTAAGAAACAGGATTATAGACTCTAAGACAAACACCAACGGATCATCAAACGGAGGAGTCGGTAACACGTAAGTGACATCAAAGCTGTTGGGAGTGTTTATAGGCACCGTTGTTTGCCACTTTGGTCGTTTAAAAATACCATAACATATTGAAAAAATATTCCTACGTGTGTAACATTTGACACCTCTGATTTATAGCTACGTGACGTATGAAGTGACGAAAGTAGCAAGTTAAGTAATTATGTACAGTTCGCGCGGCAGTCAAAATAGTTAAACACTAACACACTAACATTACGGAAATTGAACATTAATAGATGTTGGTCAAAATAAATACTGTCTTTCAACGTTCAGGCGAAAGCTATTATATTAGCTTGTTAAAACTTCACAAGTCAAGTGGGTGTATGGAGCTTTATCAGGACTTTCGGGGCTAAGCCAACCACATCGGCTTGTTGTGCTCCTGCAGATTGTCAGACGAGGTTCTGGTGTAGGATCACTGCGACGCGAGCGAGGACTCAGGTCCGCACACGCTCACCGAGTGTCCGGCGTGGGAGACGCCGAGGCGGGAGCTTGTGGCGGCCCTGGGAGTGAGGGTTCTCACGCTCTCCACCTTGCTCGCGGCGATGGTTCGCTGCGCGGATGCGTGGGCGGCCGGCGCCTCCTTCTGCGAGCAAGTAATGCTCGTGAAGGAGGAGGCGGGGCGGGAGCGGCAGCGGGAGCGACGAAGGATCGCTAGACAAGCTGCCCGCGCACGAAGGCAACTCGGGCGTCGGAGGTCGATGAACGACCTCCGCCCCCCATGAGCGCCGGCCTGGGGGTGACAGGTGAAGCCGCCTGTCACCCTTGCAGAAGCAGGCCGCGGCGGCGGCGCGCGTGGCGCGCCTCCCCGTTTCCGGGGACGAGTTGGGGACTCTGTGGTCCCCACACCCGAGAAGAGGGCCAAATCGTGAGAGATGGCCCTGGGTCGGCCGGGGTGCGAGGGATATGCCTGTCAACCTCACCTTCGGCAACCGAAACGACCCACAGGCGGCGTGCGTTTTAGTCGGTTCGAGTCCGACATAACCTCCTCCACCGGCTCCGGTGGGGAGGTATCCGTGGGGATTTTGCGCACGTAAAAAAAAAAAAAAAAAAAAAAAAGGTTCTGGTGTAGGATTCTCTCTCGTGGTTGTGCCACCAGAGAGGAAATCCTACGTCGTTTGATATCCTTCGCCTTTTTATTAGATGAAATTAGAATATAATGATATGTCATTCATACATACATATAATCGCGCCTTTATCCCCGGAGTGTTAGGCAGAGGTAAATTAACACCCACATTTCACCAATCATTGTATTCGGTCCCACGTAATAGGGGTGAGCCTATTGCCATATTCCGGGCACTATTATTGACTCGAGCCTCAATCTGAGACTGAGTCTGGGCTATGTATATCTGTCTAATGTTAAACAGCCTGGTTTCCGGCAAAGTAGAATTTGGACCACCCTATCTCTTTCCATGCGGTGTCGTACAAGGCGACTATGGGATAGGACTGATATACATAGTCCAGACTCAGCCTCAGATTCATGGCTCCAGGCAATAATAGTGCCCGGAAAACGGCAATAGGCTCACCCCTATTACGTGGGACCGAATACAATGATTGGTGAAATGTGGGTGTTAATTTTCCTCTGCCTAACACTCCGGGGATAAAGGCGTGATTCTGTCATTTTTATACGATTGTTCATTGTGTTTTCTAATTTTGGCGCCAATACATTGTACAATATTTTGCTATATTAAAATGGAGTGGGGTGATAAAGAAAACCGAATCGCTGTGATTGCATTACACAAAGTTGGTATGGAGCCGAATGTAATTTTTAAAACTCTCCATACGCTTGGTATTAGTCAAATGTTTGTGTACCGGGCTATTAATAGGTACAATGAGACCTCCTCTGTTTGTGACAGAAAAAGATCTGGCCGTCCACGTAGTGTTCGTACGAAAAAGGTGGTCAAAGCAGTAAGGGAAAGAATTCGAAGAAATCCTGTCCGAAAGCAAAAGATTTTATCTCGGGAGATGAAGATAGCACCCAGAACCATGTCGCGCATTTTAAAAGATGACTTAGGACTTGCAGCCTATAAGAGACGCACTGGTCATTTTTTAACTGATAATTTAAAAAAGAATAGGGTGGTAAAATCGAAGCAACTACAGAAGCGGTACGCAAAGGGAGGTCACAGAAAAAATTTGTTTACGGATGAGAAAATCTTTACAATTGAGCAACATTTTAACAAAAAAATTGCCGTATTTATGCTTAAAGCTCTAAGGAAGCTTCCCAATTAGTCGACAGAGTGCAACGTGGGCATTATCCGACTTCAGTGATGGTTTGGTGGGGTGTTAGCTATGAAGGAGTGACTGAGCCATATTTTTGTGAAAAAGGTATCAAAACATCGGCACAAGTGTATCAAGATACCATTCTTGAGTAGGTAGTTAAACCCCTTAACAACACCATGTTCAATAACCAAGTATGGTCCTTCCAACAAGACTCAGCGCCGGGTCATAAAGCTCGGTCCACGCAGTCTTGGTTGGAAGTGAACGTTTCGGACTTCATCAGAGCTGAAGACTGGCCGTCGTCTAGTCCCGATCTTAATCCGCTGGATTATGATTTATGGTTAGTTTTAGAGAGTATTGCTTGCTCTAAACGCCATGATAATTTGGAGTCCCTAAAACAATCCATACGATTGGCAGTGAAGAATTTTCCCATGGAAAGAGTGCGTGCTTCTATTGATAACTGGCCTCAACGTTTAAAGGACTGTGTTGCAGCCAATGGAGACCACTTCGAATAAGCTTTTTATATTTTAAATTGTTTTATATTTATGTATTACACTAACACACTGTAAAAGTAATAAATATTATTTGCAATAAAAAAAAATGTTTTTTCTTCGTAACAATATTTATGGCTAGACTAGGTATATATATATGAAATAGGAACACCGTGGTTACAGATGACAGGTGAACCTGATTAACAGAACTATAATGTAATGTCTAATCTTTAGAAATAGGCTCTAATGTTGTATATGTGGACTCTAATGTTGTATAATAACTCGCACTTGACCAATTTTTTGATTACTATAATACCAAAAAAGAGAATCCGTCTAGAATAGTTTTGTTTCAACAAAATGTTAGGAATATGGTGTGTAATCGCAGTGTTATTGTACCTAATTACAGATTTTACTACCTTTTTATTTATTTATTTAAAGCTTAAATTTCATTCTACTTATCAATTTATTAAATTACAGTATTTCGTTTCAATGAAATAAATAATATTGTGATATAGGTATTTAAACTATGATGGGCACTCACATCAGTATATTGAGCTATTGAGCTATTGTGATATTCACAGTATACTGAATATTGTGATATTCCAAAGACAATAACTAAAATTAAAAATTGTCGATAAATGCAAATGTTTTTGATTGAGTGTTATTTATTTTTGTTTTTTGTACACGAAGCACGCAGCTAGTTATAAATAGGTAATTTATTGTTACATGTAAAGATTTTGATCATAAAAACAACGCATTGTTATGTGTAATGAGACTGGAAATCACTTAAACGACTAAACAATAATTGATCTTTCTAACGATCATGCATGGTATGATATCTAACATCTAAACATTTTGAATAATAGATAAATACTCTTAAAGTGATCGCTTTTAAAAGAAACATAATGTTTAAAAACAGGAACAATTTGGACATGATTGTAGTTCCTGTAATAAAATATTACGTAGATATATACAATATTGTGCGAGAGTTCATATCTGATATATTAAATATTTTATTCATTATAACTTTATGGTGGTGATGAGGGTAAAGTTACCGGTGTGAACACACAACTGAGAGGTGTATACGCATACGGGTTCAGTAAAGAGTATGTTGGTGGTGAATGACCAAATATTTGCGGTGGGAACAGTCCTTGCCGCTGAGCAATTTTCAATCGTGACGTCAGCTGCTTCTTCCATTTTGTCCGTCGATTTTGAAACCAAGTCTTTATTTGTACCTCGGTCAAGCCCAGAGCTTTAGATAACTCCATTCTCTTTGACACGCTGAGATATTTGTCAATTTTGAATTCGGATTCCAAGCGTTCAAGTTGTTTGGCGCTGTAAGCTTGTCGAGGTTTCCGTTCAGGTCCAGCCCTCCTTGGTCGTCTATTATTCTTGTCATCTGTGGCAAAAGAAAAAAATTGAAAGTTTGAGTAAATTTTGCAACACAAATATTTGTAGAAATTAAATTGCAGAGTCATCGTTTTCAAATGTTCAAACCCCTTTACAATATCTACATACAAAGTAGCTGCTCTCGCTAAAACAAATATCTCGTAAAGTTTTTTCGTATACTAATCGGAATTATCACGGGCTCTTGTTAAGTGGCTTTAAACACAATCAGTATGTTTGCGCGGTGCCTGCGCAGTTTGACATCTCGCGTGTCAACACAGTATTGTGGCCGCTGTATGCGATGGTCGTGCTAACCGACTGCTAACTATTTACGTAAGCGTTTTACGATCGTACAACATTTCAGGATATATATTAAAAGTTATTGATATCTTTATATTGTTACATATTTATACTCGTATTAGGATTTTTTTATACATTGCAGACAAAGAGACAGAGTTGTTGAATCAGCACAGAACCTGGTCGCTTAGGTCAAAAGAGAGATAGCAGTTTTAAAGAATTAGGCGCTATTGCTGCTCGAAAGTCATTATTTCTATTGCTAAGAGTCCAAAATGAACAGCACTGATGGTTTCTGCTCATAGGCATTAACATTCATAGTCTTTAAGAAGAAAATATTGCATGACTTGAGTATTAATTAGTTACTAGCACATGACATTCCCCAAGCTTCTCATTCAAAAAGTAATCTCCAGCATAAACTTTTGACGCTGTTTCTCGTTAAAGCAATGCACATACAATACAATAGACAGCTTCAGATTGATTTTGAGTAGCAAAGTACTTAAAAGGCACACAGCATCGATCTTGACGGATATATATATAATTGTACAAGAATTCTTGCTCAGCTCTGCTTCTTTTTATCTTAGATTCATAGTTTTAATTCTTTTTACGTCGAATCGACGGCGATTTTACTCTCAAATTCTATGTTCCTAAGTTTCAATTTCGTAGGCTATATTTATTGCATTTAAAAACATTAAAAAAACAGCACGATCAAGAAGGCATTAAGAGAACAGTGATTTAGAAGGTTCATGAAGAGACTGAATTATGTTTCAATAGGTGAGAAAGATTTGCTGGGATTCCAAGGGGTTCTTTACTAGGTATCACCAGGTGACTCGTGGTGAAACGTGTACAGCACGGATTGCAATATCAATTATCTGGAAATCTTATCTCTTGATCAGCCATCTTTCAACCAGCAGAAAATAACTGTGTTCATAAATAAGATTTGAAGCAAAGCTGTTCTCAAGTACATTTGTTGTATAAATTACTCACACTGCTCTATATTTCTAAAATAAGTATATAAGCAGCAGTATTCAGTATAGCATAATAGGAGGCGAGTTTGTTAGTGTTTACCGGACAAGTTTTAAGTTTGGAAAATCTTAACTTTTCAGTTATCGTTCAGTGTTTGACATGGTTATCGAAACTTACTTACAGTATCCAGATTTCAACATACGCAGTAAGAACAACAAGTGAGAGCCTGGCCACCTTGTTCATTTGGTTATTCAACACAATATTTCACATTTTTTATGAAATTGAACAAAAACTAACCATTTCTCAGTAAGCACCTATGTATTTCATAGAACGGTGGTGTCAACTGAGTTTCTGGATACAGTTCGATCACAAGAGAGGCAGCGTTAAGCCGACGTATAAACATGAGAGCTTTGTTGGTAATTATCGCCGCGGCAGCTGTTTGCCGACACCTCGGTGCGAAGTCGCGACCACCGACCGACGGCTGGCGACATTTCGACGAATGTGCTCTCGGTCTAATCGCGCGAACCGTACGGCGTGTGTACCCAAGCTGTTGGTAGTTACAATTATACTTGAGCCAAATTCGGGCTATTTATGTGTACGTATAGAGAACGTCATAATGAGAACTGAAAAGGGTAGGCTAAGGTGGTTGGGGCACGTAAAACGAATGATTACTGAGCGAATGATACCCGTAGACCACGTAAGAGTGCAGACAATCTGAGGTTATACTCGTAAAACTAAATTGAACGATCTGTACATAATCCAAAAAGAGTGTATCAGAATAACAGCACAAATAAATAACACAGAAAGCTGTAAACCCTACTTCGTTGAATATAAGGTCTTAACATTGCCATCACTATACATGTTTGATATATGGACATTTGTTTACAAAAATATGAAGAGTTTTGGAACAAAGAAAGACATTCACAATATAGACAACCCGGCATAAATAGCGAATACACTTACCGCCTTCTAGAATAAAAATGTCCGTATTATATGGCAGTTAGAATATTTAATAAACTCCCAAACCATATCACACTACACGGAAGCATGACACTCTTCACTAACTAACTTACTGCCCCGTTTCATATATACAGCCTGTATTGTTGCTAAAGTTACCTCAATGGTCAGAGGTTTATCCCATAGAGAAAAAGGATAGAATTTATGGTTATATAAAATAAGTATTTATATATATCAAGTATAGCACATAGACTGTATAGAAAAGAAGGATTTTGACGATATCTATAAAGATAAGTGAAACAATTACGTTACAATTGGCAGCACTGGCCGAAATTGAATCGCTTATGCGCGCTGTGGGAGACTCACAATGATCTACTGACCAACCTGGTTTAGTCAAATTCTTGTTTTAATACGTCAGAATTCCAATATATCTCTCCAACATCGCCTGATACTATCTTCAATGACAGGCATTCTTAGTTAGAAAGTTGTGGATATACCGGTAAGTAAATGTTAACTGTTTTTGGACAAAATCAGTCAAAGATATGTTTTTGTCTGTATTTATCAGCTTTTTGCATTGTACGGATATCGTCACATTATGTTATCATTTTGCTGTTGTTCAATGGAAATGTAGAGTCTTAGTGTTACGGCTAGATCAGTTCATAGTTGTGAATCTGTCTGACGTCACTAACTAGCCTTATTTATTATTTTCAGCATTCTTATCAGGCGTTTGAATAAAGCACACTTACAAATAGTTAACGTCGAGATTATGCTCTCTCATTCCGTGCAAAAATGTATGTAGATAATGTTATATTTGTAGATAATAGTAGCAGATTATAACCTCTGGTGCGTCTTTTACTTATTTGCTCCAAAAGATTCACTACCAAAACCGCTATAAAAGAATCGAGTAGTGGCAGCCTTTTTAAAATTTCTCTGTGTCTGTTCATTATAAAAGATTGTCTCCTTTGAATGTCCTTTTTAGAGTAACATAGCATAAACTCACGTCTATATCCACGAAGGGGTAGGCAGAGGTGCTAGCACCCACATTTCGCCAGTGACAAATAATTTAGGTAGTTGCAAATTATGTTATAAAATCATCCAATTTAGTAATATATTATATCGCATTCAAAGTAAATTGTCAGTTTAGTAAACTGGTAATCGTTCAATTTGAATCTTCAGCACGTGGAAGAAACATTTAACTCACGAGCCACGACCCGATCTCAAGGAAAATCAAGTCAAGATGTTAATATTGTTGGACAATATGGAACTACTAGCTGTTGCTCAAGGATCCACCATCGTACTATATTGCTGATGTCCCCGTTCCCATTACTTACACAAACTTAGGCACGGTCTTTATATTGAAGGACTAGGCTCTCTGGAGCATTTGGCACACAGACAGATTGTAGTCTGCTACAATCTGTCTCTGTGCCAAATTTCATTCAGGATCTGTCCAGTCTGTTGTGCGTTACCTTGTAGTTAACATTTATTTCTCCTCCCTTCCCTCATGATGGATCACATGATCAATGTTCGCATTTGCAACACCGTGCTGCTAATCGTTGTAACTGCGTAAATGTAAACGCTGTTGAGATTATGAAGCTCTGACACTGAAAATAGACCTTCAGATCTAAACTAATGCTTATTTTAATAATACAAATCTTTACGTTCTCCGCAAATATAATCTTGTAATCTTGGGGTGATACGCAATATTTTTAATTTAACTACAATTTGTAATATTTGGGACCTGGTGCATCACGAGTACCTACTTGAATGTTTCTATGAGAACTAGTTAAAACAAACATATGTTATTAGAAGAAAAGTAAATTATAGTCTAGCCGTCATAAGATTGATTGCGTTTCAACACATGTCAATTTGTCATGACTTGTGATATAATAACGTTATTTACTGCTTTCATTATGCTAATCCAATATTTGCATATTTACCTAGTTTTTTTAGGAATTATATTTCAGACACAAAGTAAATAAGATTGTTTATGAATAACAGAATTGAAATAAATCGAAATTTCTGAATATAACGAAGGAAACGAAAGTCAAGAATGGCATTAGAAGATTTTTGTGCTGTCAGTAGGAAGTCCGCCGTAGCCTAGATGGGTAATGGACTGCTGAGACGAGGTCTCGGGTTCGATCCCAGGTTTCACCATGGCACACACCAATGACTTTTCGTCGCTTTTCAAAGTTATGTGTGTATTTATCGCAGGTTTATAAGTGCCCGGTTAATGGCAATAAGCTCGCCACCTATTACATTGGGACCTAAACATAAACTGGCGAGGTGTGGGTGCTAGCACCTCTGCCTACCCCCTCCGGGGATATAGGCGGGAGTTTATGAGTAGGAAGACCAAGAAGGCAGAAGGCAGACCAAGCGAAGCACGGTAATAATAAAGTACGATGTTAAAAATACATTAGAGCTAAATATATCATGTTTGGTATCACATGAAGGAGATAAATTAACACATTCGAAATATGCGTAAATTATTAACGATCGCTTGCCCAAAAATTATATAAGTAAAGAAATAAGTTTAAAACTAAAACCCGACTACTGAAAAAACTAGTTTATTGTTTTAAAACTAGGTTTTTCGTTACATCGCTACAATAACAAACAGCTGACATGATTTGACTTTTGATACTAATGAATTTACAATTAAAATAATTGTAAATTCATTAGTATTTTATTAATTGTCAATAATTACAATTACAAATTAAATTAATTACAATACAAATGTCAATCATTATCTGCAATCATAGATTTGTCAATTGTTATGTCAAATCAAATAACCCGCCCCGTCGATGATTGTCAATAATTATAGTCAGTAATTTTATTGTAAATAAGCAACATCGCCCATTTGATCACGATCTGGTAAGAAACACAATCTCTCAGTGGCTCCACTGTAATTGAATACTCGACGCGTCGTGTGGGGTTTAAAATAATTCAGTCTCTAGAAAAAGTAATAATAAATAGTCTTAAAATGTTCCCATCTCTTACTTTACGTATCATCCTAAAATTATAAAATGCATATTGGCAACAGTCTGATCAGTAAAATTAAAGCTGGCAAAATGTGAAAAAAAAAATGTTCTGTTTGAATGTTGTATTATTTGTCTTGCAACAGCTTGGTAAGTTAAAGTCTCAGGGTACAATAATACACGAACAAAATGTCAACGTGTATAATGTCACCCTGAGTTGACATAGAAAGTTTGAGCTTGCAGTGGACCCCCGGGCTATTCCCGGACATTACACGCTCACACTAATTTTATAGCCACCGAAATTCCTTTCCGCTGCCGAGTCAACCAATGTGACAAACTGCTGATAAATAAATACACAGGTTCTTTTGAATACATACACGTTATTATAACTTTGGAATACGACATTATGATTCATTGAATCATCACAGGGTAATGATATTTAATAGATAGGTTACAAGTAAATCAATAGAAGGCTGTTTTTGGGGCGCCTAAAATTTTCAGTGCCGTTTTTTTTGCGCAGCACAGAAAATCCGCGCGGTTTTGTGGAGCTCTCATCACATTATAATAACCTGATGTGTGTTCTGACGCCATACACTTCAACTTATTGAATGAGCCACCAGTAATATCTACTATGTACTCTTCGACAAATAACTCAAAAGCTGGCCCACAAGGTGCGATACTCGTCTTCTGGTTAAGCAGTCGAGGATTTCACCCCTTCGTGGGAGGGTCTACTGTCGGTAGTGTTCGAGTACAAGCAGGTCTGGGCTAACCTCACCCGTAAGCCTAGCATCGCATACAGCTGCTGTTTGATGAACTATATGTCTATGAATCTTTATGATATATAGACAGGTATGATGTGTATGAGCAGATGTTTCAGAACGATTTCTTGTGATATTGGGTGACGGGTGCGTACACCTCGTACATTCGTAAGTAGTTTACGTTTTAGTGTGAATACACACCTTGTACGTGCACACTTGCTTACGGTTAAACAAAGAGATGCAAGTAAATTTAAAGAACATAATTTAAGCTTCGTTGCTGGGCTAGGCACAGTTTCATTTTAGAGGCTCATATTACTGAGATATCCATCTGCAAGAATTTATATAAACTAGTAGGTATTCGTCTCGTTGTAGAAATTGAAACATAATCACTAATAAAAGGTTATCTTACTGTTTCCAAATTTTTGTAGTAAAAGAACAGTGTACCTATTACAAGCTAGTACAACAAGTACCTACAGCGATCCCGCGTCCTAGGCCTAGCGGTTAAGAAGTAAATTCGTAAAAATCCCAAAATCTAATTGCATTACCATCTCCAAACGCCAAACCATCTTTGAAGTAGGTTATACGAGTATAATAAACAAATATTGACATGTTTATAAACAATATAAAGATACGAGTAGTACATCACTGGATACAAGTCAAAATTTGAACTCAATCAATGAAGAACTTTTATTTTTTTAAGCGTACCCATTCCAATACTAAAAGTTGTCTTTTAAGCGTACCCATTCCAATATTAAAAGTTGTCTTTTAAGCGTACCCATTCCAATATTAAAAGTTGTCTTTTAATTATACAATACATATAAAAATATTAAATTTGATGTACAAACAAAACAAACTATACTATAGTAAAATGTTAAGATATCGAAGATTTTCTCACCATAGATATTTGAATGCGTCTGTAGCTTAGTGAATCTGAAGCGTGGGTAGCTTACTGATTAAGGAGTCGGCGTTACGAGCGAAAGGTCCCTGGTTCGAATCCTGGTCATTACACTTTCGACGTGAACCCACTCCTAACACAAGCAATTTCGCTTAGCTGGAGGGGTATTAGTAATTTCAATCAATATTTTACTAAAGGAGTTAATCCATATAGGGATGAAATGCAAGAAATGGTTACAATACATACATATAATCATGCCTTTATCCCCGGAGGGTTAGGCAGAGGTAAATTAACACCAACATTTCACCAATCATTGAATTGAGTCCCACGTTAGGGGGTGAGCCTATTGCCGTCTTCTAGGCACTATTGTTGACTCAAGCCATGCATCTGACTGAGTCTGGGCTGTTTATATCTGTCTGATGTCAAACAGCCCTATCCCTTAGTGGTCTTGTACGACACCGCATGGGAAGAGGGTAGTCTAAGTTCTGCTCTGCCAGAAACCACGCGGCGTTTTTGGTTCTAACATTCATTAAAATAGAAAAGATTATTAGAAAGAGAATTAAGATTATTAATGAAGTTAGGTGTAGTTTGTCCATTCGTGCTGTGAAAACATTATCCGTATCACCTATTTATCAATTAGAGCGTGCAAGTCTTCTTAACTAATACAGATGCATAACAATCGATCATTTCTTCTCTCCTTTTTGTAAGGGGTAAACACAATAATAATTAGTCATAATCCGTTAGTGAGGGACGATTGCGTGTGAATTATGCGTGCGAAGAATTACACCGGACGATACTGGCACGCGATTAGAGTTGCGTGCTTCCTATAACGTTATTATAGGCCCGTGGGGGTGTCAGTGATGATAATTGAATTTAGAGGGTACTTTACTGTTATAGAATATCAAAACTCACATACAATATCTACTTATAAATTCAGTTAAGAACCCGTTGGACCTTCTAAATTGAACCCAATTAAAAATACCCGCTCATTTCCCCTTTTCAATGGGTTCAATAAAAACCAGTCGCTTCCAAAGCTTTCACACCTCGAAGCGTGGCGTCTGCTTTACCAATCTAATTAGATATTTTCTATGAAGCGACTGCCATCTGACCTCCACGACCCAAATGCGATATCAAAGCATTCGAGAAGAGGGCCAGATCGTGAGAGATGGCCTTGGGTCGGCCGGGGTGCGAGGGATATGCCTGTCAACCTCACCTTCGGCAACCAAAACGAACCACAGGCAGCGTGCGTTTTAGTCGGTTCGAGTCCGACATAACTTCCTCCACCGGCTCCGGTGGGGAGGTATCCGTGGGGATTTTGCGCACGTAAAAAAAAAGGCCAGTTGTTGAAATTTTTAGGACTTCCAACTACTCGTAACGACTGCCCTACATGTTTCTATGGCAACCGGGACCGATGGCTCAACGTGCTCTCCGAAGCACGACCTGACCAATGCTAATATATATTCATGCATACAAATATTTGCACTAAGCGGGCATCAAAACGCGTTTCTTCTTTTTTTTTTAATATTTTTTTTTTAATAAAGTACCCTAATTACTAATATTGCTTCTAACCCCTCCAGTTAAGCTAAATTGCTTGTGTTAAGAGTGGTTTCACGTCGGTAGTGTAATGGTCAGGGTTCGAACCCGGGACCTCTCGATCGTAAGGCCGTCTCGTTAACCACTAAACAACTGACGCTTTACTACCTCCTCGCCACAATGGCATTGGGTTCACTATTATTATTTTTTATAAAGGACGCATCAACATGACTTCATCTCGTCTCATATAGTAAGCTTAAGGCAGTCTCAGGAAAGAGGGTCACCTTTACAAATACAAACAATGTTAAAATGGCTGTTTTTTGCTAAGAGAAATTTGAGACAGTAAGAAGAATGACACACGTATGCTGGTAAATAATTTCAGGACTAAGAAATGTTATTATGATCTATGTAGGGTAGCGGTAGAGCTTTTGACTGCTACGTCCAAGGTTGTTGGTTTGATTCTCAGTGCAATGGTACTCACCGTAAAGTGAGGTAGAGGGTTGATGTGTAGCTAGCCAATGGGCGTACGCGTGTCCGGCGAGAAGCCCCGCATCGCTCAGCGCGCTCAGCTCAGGACACGTTGACGTTGATGACACTAGAAAAGTAAAGATAAATTTAATTTTGTAATGACCCGTTTTACTTTTTTGAGCCTTAAATCGTAATTTGGGCAATTTTTAGATAGTGCTCAGGTATAGTCAGGTTAGCGGTACAAAAGTTTTTAGAAAGAAAAGTGTTTCGTTTATTAATTTATGTAAGTTACTAGGTTAACATACTATAAAGAAAATAGGTAGGTACATACATGGTTATGGTGATGATAATATCCCAACATTATTGGAAACCTGACAGAGTTTCCATCCTTACTCAATAATATTGTCTATATATGAATGATTTTTCTACGTTTTTACATCCTCTTCCATGCGTATGAGCCACGACTCAATTTAAAGATTTAATAGGAACGCAATTCTTTACAACCAATGACCACATCTTGAAATGACTTGGGTAGAACTTAAAAATTGCAGATCTACGGCTTGATCTGAGGCGTACCACACTGGAAGGGCATGTCAAGACGTAGAGCGTAGGTCCCGTGAAATTAAGACCTAAGAATCCGATGGAGGGGCCTCGAGTGGAGTCAGTTCCTAAAATTATGGAAGACAGGATGCAGAATGGTCCTTATCCAAAAGAAGTGGCCAGCAGATTTATCATCTGCTTATCGGCCCATCATGTTGTTCGTCGAGATTTTTTGAACTCCAAACATGATAGGATTGTTAGCAACGGTGACTAGGACCAGGCGGAGGATGGTGGGAAATTTATTCCGCAGTCACCTTCCCGGCAATAGGTCTGATGTCGGTGATGCCGTGTGTCTTTAATCAATTCTGTACTAACATAAACGCTAGGTCCCCATCATTCACTCGGAGGGGTCCACAAGGAAAATAAATGGCCGCCGCTGTAAAACAAAAATCACGATTCTGTCAAAGTACAGTCGCGTATGGAATGCCACACACTAGAACAGGTCTGTATTTGAAAATTGTTGTTCCCGAGGTTGTTTTACGACATTAAAGTATTTTTACAAATTGAGTTACATTTCCAATGGATTATAGGTTTGTGACATTCTTGGATTATTATTACACACAGCGCTAACTAGACTGCTGTCCTAATTAGCTTTGGTCATGGGTTCTAGTTGAGAGATGAGAATAACCAACTATTGTCGTAAAAAAATTCTCTATTGTGGTTTATTTCTATTAAAATCTAGCCTTCCGCACGCCGCGCCGTTCCACCCGCGTGGTTGTTATTTTTGATCATATCTCCGTTTGCACTAGACCAGTTGCGATCAAACGAATGTAAGATTTAAGTATTTCCAAGATCTTTCAAACAAAGAAAACCTTTCAGTAGATGTTGCGTCCATCGCGGACATACAGATAAAAATTACAAAAAATTACATTTTTATGTTTGTATCATTAATACATACTTAACACCAAGTATTTTTTTAAATATTTCCAAGTGTTACCTTTGCAATTTGCAATCATTAAATAATAATAGATGTACAGAGCCCTATCAACACCTTCGGAGCCCAAGTCAACATCACATGCACCTGTGTGCACCTGCTAAACCACAGACGAGACTTTGGCGCAGCTTTTGGTTTCAGGATACTATCTCGTTTTCCGCTATTTCTGCGGCAAGATGGAGGTGGGTCCCACACCCGAGGGGGCCTTCTGTGGCTCTGGGTCAGTCGGGATGTTCGATGGATATGCCAAAGTCTACCTCCACCCCGGTAACTAATGGCCCGAGGCGGCCGTGCGGTTATAGTTGGCCCGAGTTTGACATAACCACCCCCGCTGGCTCCGACGGGATTTCCGCACGTTAAAAAAAGGATACTACCTGGTTTCAAATCAATCATGAGTAATAAGCGGACTCCGGGCTCCATACTGTAATTTTGGTTGCAATCAGGAAATCGTTAGATAGTGCGATTATGGGATTTGGAAAATATAACAATTTTAAATACTTTTATACTGAACACACGGCATAGACTAGTCGCAAAATATTTAAAGTAGGTATATTTCTTACCGTTGTGCTCATCTGTAGTTTCTTCAATAATATCATTGTCATGTGAATTCACAACTTCGGAATTAATATTTTTATTAGTACCCAATATGCTATCTATTAGGAATGTTTTACTTTTATTATTATTTATAATACTATTAACCGCGTCTTTTGTACTACTATTCGATGATTCACTTTTATTACAAAGATTTCTAATATTGTCTAACGTTTTATTGGGAAATATCACTCTACTCGGTTCAAAATAATGTATTTTATCCGCACTCAAAAGTGGACTTATAACATTTTTATAGTTTTTATTTTCACGAATTCTATGTATAGAATGTTCACTGTTTTCACATATATCTATAGTTTCATTTTCACTGTCATATTCTGTTTCAGATTCACAATCGTAATTAGAATATTTATCAACACTACATAGTACACGCGTTGCTTTACTGGAGATGCACTCATTTTCACAAGTACTTGAGATATCGTCCATCGTGTTCATCGTTCTTACTATTAACATAATATATTCATATTTAGAAAATATATTAATAATAACTTCACATATCGAAATATATTGCTTCACATTATATGTTAACGATCCATGTCCAAGAGGACAGGTGAGACTAAATTTCTTAGCTCGGTGTTAGTTGGAAACTGATAATTGCATCCGAAAAAAGGTGGTGCCAAGAGTTGGACCGCGGTGGCTGTAGGTATGAACGAGACAAGATCCTCCAACGCTACTGGTTGACCGCTTGCTGGAGGGGATAGCGCCATCTTAAGTAGGAGGAGCCTCGATAACCGCCTGTGAAAATTCACACCTTTCTTTTATTTGATAACACATTATGTCAGAGCTCTTTACTTCACAAAAGATCTCTAAAAGGTTATGATGAGGCGTGGATCCAATTTCTACCGGTTATTGTTTGATTAATGTCGCAGATTTAAGTGATTTATTGTAAACGATCTGCTTGGATAATGCGGTGTGGTTAAAAGGAAAATTTGAGAAGGATTGAAACGGAATGAGTATAGTTTTAAAGTGTTAGACATTTTACATGCTAGTACGGGGAAATTTTAAGACGTGAATGACTGAGTACACAATTCAAAACATTACGAGTTTGCATGCCAGATAAATCAGACAGTCTAACACGAATATCGGTAATTTGTTTGAAAACACTGAGCCGCCGAACCTCGACTGAAGCCATCCAAATCTTCCTATTTATATACATTTTGCGGCGACGGTGGGAGCCATCTACCGATATTTGTACAAACTATTGGAACCAATGAATTGATTTAAATTTTTTCCTATCTTAATCGATTTGAAAAGTTAGCAGACTAAAATTTCAACAAATTATTTGGGTGGAGTAATTAAAAATCATAGCAACATCATTCATTAGTTCCAATAGTTTGTAAAAGTATCGGTAGATGGCTCCCACAGTCGCCACAGGAGCGAATTTGTGCAGAGGGCCAGATCGTTAGAGATGGCCCTAGGTCGGCCGGGGTGCGAGGGATATGCCTCACCTTCGGCAACCAAAACGACCCACAGGCGGCGTGCGTTTTAGTCGGTTCGAGTCCGACATAACCTCCTCCACCGGCTCCGGTGGGGAGCGAATTTGTGTCTTCTATACAAGACACAAATTTGCTTCTGTGTGGAATACTGCTCGCATCTCTGGGATGGTTCAGCAAAGTACTTACTAGATGCTCTCGACCGACAGGTTGCAGCAATGTGCGATCCGCATCATTGGAAATCCCGAGGTCCCGAACACCCTAGAACCTTTGTAGATGCTTAGAGATGTTGCGTTCATGGCTGTATTGTACCATGGTGAATGTTCTGATGAGCTCTTCCAATTAGTCCCACCCTTCCCTTCCTACACAGGATAATGCGTGCAGGTCTTAGATGTCATCCAGACATGGTGCAGAATATACGATCAAGAACCAAGCCGTTCCGTGACTCTTTCCTCTGTCGCACCATTAAGGCCTGGACTTAATTATCAGCTCACGTGTTTCCTTCTTCCTACAGTCCCGGGTCCTTTAAGCAGGGCGTGAAAAAGCATATGATGAGGCCGTCAAGCTGAGTGTCACCATTGTCACATGGTATGTGTAAGTAATGGTGACCCTCTTTTGTGAGACTTTGCCTTCAGCTTACCATCAGGCAACGGGAAGTCTAATTGACGTTTCTTATATAAAAAAAACAAGATAAGGAAGATTTGGATGGCTTCAGGCGAGGTTCGCTGGCTCAGTAGTCAGAGCATTTCCTCAGTACGGGAAAGATCGCGGGTACGAATGGCGCCTGAATCTATTAAAAAAATCCAATCCTTATCGATTTGAAAAGTAAGCATACACTTTGCTTTAAAATTTCATTCGATTACTCATACATTTACATCTAGGCCTTGAGGCTAATAAGTAATTTATTCTTTGTGCCTCTGTAGCGTTAAATTCCCGCTCAGTGCAAATATTTTTATGCATGTATTTTGTATGTAAATGTAAATCGGTATCGCTCCACCAAGCGTACGGCGGCACGTTGCATGCGGGGTTGAGAAGACAAAAGACTGATTAACGGCACCCATTCTTTCAACATGTCATGCCCAGCTCCCGGCTTAAGAGCAGAAGGAGCTTCCTTCGATGTACTATTTCTGTGGAGCGTCTCCCCGAGAGCGTTCCAGTCTCACAGTGGGAGGCACTCTCATCGGCATCAAGCCCCAGATGAAATGGTGGCGGAATGGGAGCTACGACTTGGGCGACCAGACGCAGGGCGCGCCATAGTAGCGGCGGTAAGACCCATCATGGGGGAGTGGCTAGAGAGGCCACACAGCACCACCTATGAGGTGGTGCTGTGTGACGTAGATGATCACCGAGCACGGATGCTTCGGAAAGTATCTGCGTCGGATAGAGAAAGAGAAAACGTCCGAGTGCCATCACTGCGACGCGAGCGAGGACTGAGGTCCGCACACGCTCACCGAGTGTCTGGCGTGGGAGACGCCGAGGCGGGAGCTTGTGGCGGCCCTGGGAGTGAGGGTCCTCACGCTCTCTACCTTGCTCGCGGCGATGGTCCGCTGTGCGGATGCGTGGACGGCTGGCGCCTCCTTCTGCGAGCAAGTAATGCTCGTGAAGGAGGAGGCGGGGCGGGAGCGGCAGCGGGAGCGACGAAGGATCGCAAGCCAAGCTGCCCGCGTATGAAGGCAACTCGGGCGTCGGAGGTCGATGAACGATCTCCGCCCCCCATGGGCACCGGCCTGGGGGTGACAGGTGGAGCCGCCTGTCACCCTGGCAGAAGCAGGCCGCGACGGTGGCGCGCCTGGCACGCCTCCCCGTTTCTGGGGACGAGTTGGGGACTCTGCAGTGCCCACACTCGAGAAGAGGGCCTGATCGTGAGAGATGGTCCTGGGTTGGACGGGGTGCGAGGGATATGCCTGTCAACCTCACCTTCGGCAACCAAAACGACTGACAGGCGGCGTGCGTTTTAGTCGGTTCGAGTCCGACATAACCTCTCCCGCCGGCTCCGGTGGGGAGGTATCCGTGGGGATTATGCGCACTTAAAAAAAACCCCGAGAGCGTTTGGTACCAGAAGCGGTGCATAGTAAATACACCTCCTTTAGAAAACATTCAGCCTGCTGAGAGCCTACCATCTTAAATGGTCCATCTGGAAGTCCTCAAATAGGTTGAGGACTTAGGTCGGCTGCTGTAGGGCCAACCGCGGGATTACCTGGACTTGGGGGGTGGTGGCTGTAACTGTGGTGCACCTCTGCAGTCGATGGACCACCTCCTGTCCTGCCGTCGTGCCCACTGTGCCCCTACACCTGCACAATTGCTGACCTGAATGAAACGACAGAAGGTGCAATCAATGTCGCCGAATTTTGGGCTGGGCGTATTTAACTTCTATTTTTTTAACTGTTGCCATTGTTACGAAGAAGAAGAACTAAAGATTTTGCCAAAATTTGACTACCCAAACAAACGTTGGGTACCTTATTTATACCAATGCAATGTTTGTAATAATTTCTGTACGCCCTTATTTATTTCGTCAAATTTTATTTGGCAGAATATTACCAAGGATAATATCATAATGGCATTTGATCTTAAATCAAATGATTTATTACATCTATCTTTCTTTAGTTAATAAAATTTTTGGTCGGACAATTTGCTGTAACAAAGAAGTAAGAATTTTTGGTAATTATATTATTAAACAATGCAATTTTATTTTATAGTCATTTATTTAATGCTCCATTTTAATAACCAATTTCGACGGTGTAACGTTTCCATGTCGAATACTGAGCACCCCGACTTAACCTAACCTAGGTTACAAAGCTTGTTAGCCTTTGTGGTTATTTTTTTATAACCATACCAACACCAATTTTGATGGTGTAACGCCGAAACCGTTCAAACTCCTATTATTATTATTTTGCGCAAAATATATTACTCCAACTGAAACATTTAACTAAATAAAAAATGGTAAAAGTACTAGTTGGTAAAAAAGGTACTGTTTAAACGTTCACTACCCACACACTGTTCGTTATTTATGAAGATATTTTGGCTAAATGATAATTTTGCAAATGATATTGTGCAGAAATTTTTTGGGAAGTGATAATTTGCAAATTTCTTTTCGGTCAAACATATAAAGACGGAGCGCTTTTACAGTACAACTTTAATCACTAGATTGGTTAGAAATCTTGTTTAGGTATGTCACATTTTCCATTTAATTATGAGGAATTTCGTGTAGTATCTTCTGAGTCTAAGCTCCTTACCTATATAATTAATATATCGTTCTATTTTTTAGAATGCTTTTGCTAATCACACAACAATCGTATGAATAAAAAATAATTATATTTATACGATTGTTCCTTTTTATGCTTATTGTAGTTCCTTAAAATATTTTATTAAAAAAGTAACAATCTAGCTATTGTCATTTTTTAAGTAACATATGTTCCCAAGATCCCTCCGCGCAAGGGTGAGAGGCAAAATGCAAGGTATGGTACACCGAAATCTGCAGTATGGTGCGCAATTTGGCTCTGTTTATTGATGAGTCAGAAGTCCGAGTGCTGTTAGACATTTCTTGGGTTTAGAATCTGAAAATTTGGATTTCAATTTAAATCAGTCGAGATAAGTAATTTCATATTGTATAGAAATACTTTTGCAAACACCTAGCAAGGTTAAAATCGCAATTCGCACGATGATGTAGATCCTGCACTTCTGCAAATACGCGCTTGGTTCTGTAGCCGCGCACCTCGCTGCGTGATGCGTACAGCATCTAAAAAGAAGATTTGAGCCACGTAAGATTCAGCGCAATCTTCATATTAACGAAAGAAACTTTTCTCTAGGTTGGTGGTTTAAAGGAAAAGATAACGAACTATTTTCTGCTGCTCCCACACTTTTCACTTTCTGGCGTAACTGTGCCATGGTAGTTAACTGTACTGTTCATAGATGGTTCTACGAGTGGTACCTAGTAGTAAGGCGATTCGTACACTACTTCACGCGCGCGTCACGCAGCGGTGCGCGGGGAAGCGTCGTCGATACTATTGCTTCTATGGTGCTATTTTTATATAGAAGATACGCGGGAACCAACACAACGAAACGTATTCACGCGCGGTATCGCAGGTAATGGCGCAAAAAACGAGACATTTCTTTGAAGCTAATTGAACATCAATAATAAATCAATACGTGTATAAACGCCAAATTTATTGTGTCATTCTAAAATGCCAAATAAGTCAACGCAACTGAGCACAAAGTGATGTACCAAGATATAGTTAAGTAAGCCAGGAGCAAAGTATAAAGATCCCTCGTAAATAGTATGGTTTTATATTTTCCTTTATATATTAAATTTTAGATTACCTCAAACACCTACCTAAAAATGTCAAATGAAAAATCTACACGTGGTGACTCGTCTGTATTTCCGCGGCTACGCACGTGGCCGCGTTTTTCTGCGTCCCGTCGCGAAGCGCAGAGCGATAAATATTTTGATTCCTTGATTCACCGGTAGATGGCGATAAGGCATATTCAAAACATAACATAACATAAACTCACGCCTATATCCCCAAAGGGGTAGGCAGAGGTACTAGCACCCACAATTCGCCAGTTTATGTTTAGGTTCCAATGTAATAGGTGGCGAGCCTATTGCTATTAACCAGGCACTTATAAACCTGCGATAAATACACACATAACTTCGAAAAGCATCGAAAAGTCATTGGTGTGTGCCATGGTAAAACCTGGGATCGAACCCGAGACCTCGTCTCAGCAGTCCATTACCCATACCACTAGGCTACCGCGGTACTTTCCTATTCAAATCACTCTGTATATTTTTTAAATTTGGTATTTGCACTATAGCAGAATTATTTTTAGAAGGTATTTCTTAAATAGAAAAGTATGTACCCACTAGAATAATAAACGTTGATAATTGCCCTTAAAGGGCTGCCCATTAAGACTTATCATCATATAATTCAAAGTTATTGAAGGTACCTACTTGTAGAAAGAAGCTGGAATGCTATTGTTTGATTGATTATTTTGAATGATAAAGAGAAATAGGACTAGGTAGTTACTGGTCCTTCTTTCAATACGGTACAGATATTTTTTATTTAATGTGGAAATCCCACGGACGGGATCGTACATTTCAGACTCGAACCAACTGAAACCGGCTGCCGTTTTGGGTCTCGGATGCTGCGGCCCGCACCTCCTTCTGCGAGCAAGTAATGCTCTTGAAGGAGGAGGCGGTGCGGGAGCGGCCGCGGGAGCGACCAAAGATTGCAAGCCAAGCTGCCCGCGTACGAAGGCAACTTGGGCGTCGGAGGTCGATGAACGATCTCCGCTCCCCATGAGCGCAGGCCTGGGAGTGACTGGTTTCGTTTCCGGGGACGAGTTGGGGGCTCTGTAGTCCCCGCACCCGAGGAGAGGGCCAGATCGTAAGAGAGGATTCTTGTGACCATGTTCTGTACCAGAAATACACGACTTTGAGATTTACCGTTGTTATTCAAGACTCTAAAAATGAGCGTGAAGCTATTGCGTTATCTCAAAACTCTATTATAGTTATTTACATTTGCTTCACGCTCCAATAAACTTTTCTTTGACTACTAATGTTTTTCTTATACGGATTATCCTGCAAAAATGGCGGTACGGTTGTTAGTAACTCAACCCGTGAAAGGGTTTGCCATGGCCGAAGCCACGAAGTGGAAAAGTTGTCGTTATCACATTATGCCTATGGATATTTACTGAGTAAAAATTGTTATACATTTGAATTATTGAAACATTGAAAACTACTACGACCAAAGAACATCAGGAGAATCATTTGCGATGCCTTGAGTATCTATAGAATCTCTGTAAGTATTTAAGTCTTAAGAATAGCGTGTTTTTATACGATAACTAGCAGATAGCCAGATTTTGATCCCTTTCCTACAACTCATAGACAGATAGATACATAATTCTTTATTGTATATCAACAGATTTACAGTAAGACAAGTAGGTAGCATTTATAAAGTTCAATGTATGTACAATGGGTAGCTTCATCGTTGAAGCGATTTCTTTCTAAGATATAAGCTGTAATCTATCCCAGTTCCAAATTTCAGGTTAATCCGTTCAGCCGTTAGAGCGTGATTGAATAATAAACATCTAAACATCTTCACAGACTCCCACATAAGGATAGTAGAATTACATGATTATTGTCTTAGCGTTGTTGTAAATTGCGTCCGAGGCTACTATCTCGGAGCACAGGAGGAAAAGGAATGAGAAGTCTTCATTCCTTTTCCTCCTTCAGGTTTGCGTGATTCAGCTTTTTTTCGAACGGCTGCCATCTGTACCCGCAACCTTTCCCCCTAGCTAACCAGAGCTGCGACCGTCAATCCGCTTGGGTCCCAAAGATCTTGGTGGGTCTCCAAAACACATAATTGGGTATTTGACTGACTCGTCAAATTAGTTACTTTCACTAAACGTCAAAACTGCAAGTCATAAGGCATATTTGTTATATGCTATATATAACAAATTTGCCTTATAAACACGTGAGCTACGAACCTATATAAAAAAAATGTATGAAATAATTTCTTGAGACGTCATAATATTTAATAGTCAAATCATATACTATTATAGATCTAGTTAAATTATATTCATTTATTTCAATCAATCAATCAACTAGCCCATCGCAGTCCACTGCTGGACTAGGCCTCTCCCAATGTTGGGAGGCTTTGGCCTACTGTTGGTACAGGGTTTTATTTCGAGTTTTCCTTCTCTCGCAGTGATATGGTTTGCGTATGTTTCCATTAGTCGCCTCTTACGACACCCTTCGGATGAGATGGGGTGGTGATACTTGTATTCTTTCTCCGTCACCACACGGAATAATTCATTTATTTAAACAGCATTAATTAAAGTACAAAATATCAATATTAATAAACACACAAAAAAGATTCGCGATTAGGTATGTCGCGTCGAACAACCCACACCGCATCGTTCCCGGGGCATTATAGATTGGGTAGATGACTATAAATAAATAAAAACGATAAAATAAGAACAAACGTAACATCGCTCTTTTACCATTTTTATTTTAATAAGCCCAGTTAAATAATTTATTTTAACTAGAGGAAAATACCCAATTCAAATAACGTAACATAAGATATATAATTTTGAAGTTATCCGTGTACCCAACATCTACGGTTTCAGAAGCTCGTACTGTAACCCGCAGATAGTAAAACACGATTACTCTCGATCAGTTTGTTAGAAAGTTATATTGGGCTATAATCTTGTGATTGACGCAATGTAAACAAAGATTATTAACGAGGTGACGCGGAGCGAAATATTTAGATCATAAAGTAAAGGTTTGCTGGTAACTCCATTTATTATTTTATTTACTGTTACTTACTTAAACAAAGTCAAAATTAAATGTAGGGTTGTGTTTTTTTCCTGACAAATATTTATAAATGTGCAATGAAATCTATCGATAGTTGTCAGTATTTTTATAAAAGAAACGATTGAAAATATAATTAAACACTAAAGAACTTGAAACAAAAATTCCATTTTAAATCAATCAATTTTTAACCAGCTGATTTATAAAAAAAGTTTGTAAACAGCTAAAGAACATTAGTATATCTGCCACGTATATCAGTGGTATGAGCTAAATGGCTAAATTATTACTAGTAGTTCTGTGAACAATACCACATTTTTCTGGTACCTTTGTAACGAAGTTCACCTTTACGAGGTATGATTTCTTTTTCACAACAACCTGTGAGGAATCATGTTATCTTTATATTTCAGTCAAAAATTATCAAGATCCGCTCAAAAATAACTCGATAGCAAACTTCCTCCTTTTCTCCCCCACTTTCTTTCCTATCAAAAATAAATCTCGCTAAAAGTTATGTTTTAAATCAAAGAACATGCGGACATACGCACAAAAGCAAAATCGGTCACCTTCGATTAAGATAGAATAAATTGAAACGGTCCAAGCGGGTTTCGAACCCGTGATCTTACCCTTACAGGGGGAGCGCTCTGACCAGGGTTCGAATCCCGCCTGGACAGTTTCAATTATTTCTATCTTAATCGATTTTGAATAGTTAGCATACTAAATGCTTAAAATTTAATTTAATCGGTCACCTTGTTGAAGACTTTCCTTCGCTTCGCTCGCTCAGTCAATTATTCATAAAACATAATATACTCATTGGCAAAAAAAATAATTATAGATAATAAAGGGAAAAAATGCAGGTAATTCAGACGATGCCCCTAAGCTTATCTAACAAATTCGTCGTGTAGTTCTGGCTAAAAATAGTTCTACCCTATCTACCCTTAAATGTACAAGGCCACTTAGGGGACATGGCTGATGCTCGAGCTCACCAGAATGTTTTGTAACTAATAAAGGTAAGTATTGACCTGCCAAGCGCGATAATTATGGTATACGTTTCATAGGTACCCTGCCTCTCGCATCTGTGAGCTCTGCTTGGACAATTTTGTGAATATTCTTACAAAATTATTTGAGGTTTTAAAATAAAGTTTGCCAACACATGATTTTATCGTTACTTATATCTGGTTCGATATACGCTACGTAGGGCCAATACGCTCAAGATGTCCCTACTAATATGGGCTTATGTTGAACTTTAAGGGAGCGACTACCATTTTTTTTTACGTGAATTCCGATATTTTAATCATTATTTTATTATTCGGTGTAATTTATTAGCTTACTTTTTACTGCTTAGCCTGGCCTCTGAACCGAAACATGTAATTTACATTAAATGCTTTTATCTTTATGATTTTATCTACTAGGGATAGTGAAACTTCATCAATTATTATTTTCATATGTATTCCGATGCAAAAACTTTTTAAATAATATATTATGAATCAACTTTTGTCATAGACTGTACAAACATTGTAAGGATGCAAAAATTATATCAGTCTGTCAAATCGTAGAACAAAACAAAGGGTCAGCAATCTTTTAATTGTTCTGTTTTCCTTTATACGCAGAGATTCCGCAAAACGATAAAATGTCTGTTCGTTTTTTATCTAAAAGAAAACAGGCATTTATACAATTTTTTACACATGCTATCTGCTGCATGCGTGCGTATAAGCCGCGTGGTTTCCGGAGAGTCCCATCTCTTCCCATGCGGTGTCGTATATACAGCACAGACTCCGCCTCAGATGCATGGCTCGAGTCAACAAAACTATTTATTAATATACAACGTCCGGAAAACAGCAATGGGCTCACCCCCTATTATAATAATACGTGGGACCGAAAACAATGATTGGTAAAAGTGGGTGTTATTTCACCTCTGCCTAACTCTCCGGGGAAAAAAGCGTAATTATATGTATACCTATACAGGGTGTATTTTTGAAATGGGGCAGTAAGGGCAAGTACCTTAACCGTTGCAGTTACAGCAAAACGTTCTTAAAAGACCTTCCCTAACTTTTTGGGACATTTTGAACTGCATTCACAGATTTTGTAAAAAACTTACAGTTAGCAAAAAAAATGCAAAAAGTTCAAAAATTTTTTTTTATGCCCATCGATTCTATTTCATGTGGGGGTCAAAAAACTCTATGGGACCATTTTAGCTTTCAGTACTAGAAAAGACAGAAATCGCCAAAAACGTTTCCCATACATTTCGTACGGAAATATGATAAATCAACTCGAAACTCATAGGTCAGGTAAAATTTTGAACTTTTTTAAATAAAAAAAATCATTTAAACATTTAAGAAATTGGTTTATGAAATAAATTGCTCAAAATGATTTCCATTTTCACGAATACATAAGTCTATCCTTTTTTGCACTGAACGAATGGCGGCTAATAATGTTCTGGGATGAATATTACGTAAAATGGTCATTAATGCATCCTTGAGCTCTTGAACACTGGCGTACGTCGTCTTATACACCTCGTTTTTCACGAAGCCCCATAAAAAAAAAACAAGTGATCGGGGCTACGAGGTGGCCACTGTGTTGGACCATGTGTACCTATCCACTGTGTACCGAATAGGCGGCTCAAATTGGAACGTGAAAGGTGACTGTTATGTGGCGGAGCACCATCTTGTTGAAAATGAACTTTTCGCAATTCCGACAGGGGCCATTCGTCCATCTCGTTTTCAAGATGGTGTAAAATGACTTCATTATACATGGCAGAATTCAGTTTTCCTTCATAAAATTCCACCATTATGACTCGATTGGACATTATACCACACCAACAGTTGAATGAGAAGCGAACCTGATTATGACTTGCCGTAACTCTTAGTGGATTTTCTTTGGACCAATAGTGGTGATTTTTTCTGTTGTACATACCGTTATTGGAAAAATTCGTTTCGTCTGACCACAGTATGTAATTTAAAAATTCATGATCTCTGCTTATTTTTCCTCTTAGCCATCTGCAAAAAGCAAGCCTTCGAACATCATCACCCGGATGTAACACTTGAACTATGCGCCCATTTCGATAGTACTTGTAGCCGTATTTCTTCCATATCTTTATCACAAGGGAGTGGGATACACCTACTTCAAGGGCGACTTGCCTGGACGATACCTCTGGATATGCTTCGACATAAGTCAGAACCGCAATCTCCGTGTCCATGTCCACACGAGGCTGCCGCTTTCTTTTGAAAGAACCCTGCAATTCCAGGTTTTTCAAAAGATTTGTAATAACCTTTCTTGTTGGCACATGCCGCAATGGATACTTATTGCGGTACCACACTAATGCAGCTCCCGCATTTCGATTATTAACAAAATACGCTTCTAATAAGTCAATTTTTTCACGCTTAGAAGACATTTTAGCGAAAATCCTTAATTAATAACTCATACGAAGTTTTTCAGCTGAAACTAAGTATAACACACAGATTTTCGAATCTCTGTCTTTCCTAGTACTGAAAGCTAAAATGGTCTCATAGAGTTTTTTGATCCCCACATGAAATAGAATCGATTGGCATAAAAAAAAATTTTTTGGACTTTTTGCATTTTTTTTGCCAACTGTAAGTTTTTTACAAAATCTGTGAATGCAGTTCAAAATATGTCAAAAAGTTAGGGAAGGTCTTCTAAGAACGTTTTGCTGTTACTGCAACGGTTAAGGTACTTGCCCTTACTGCCCCGTTTCAAAAATACATCCTGTATATGTATCTGCTGGTAGTGTTTATTTGAGAGCTTGATTATAGTTTATTTACTTTGAAGTTAGGTAGGCATTACATTATTATTTAGTGACGAGACTCAACTTACATTTCTCAGTTCAGTAACCTTATTTATCTCAAGTCCAAGTACTTTTCGCAATATTTGGTTTCTGGCCACTTATTATCAAATCTTGTACACCTAATACTGTCCATAACTTTTTTTTTACGTTCGCAGAATCCCCACGGATACCCTCCCACCGGAGCCGGTGGTAGAGGTTATGTCGGACTCGAACCGACTAAAACGCACGCCGTCTGTGGGTCGTTTTTGGTTGCCGAAAGTGAGGTTGACATGCATATCCCTCGCACCCCGGCCGACCCAGGGCCATCTCTTACGATCTGACCTGGCCCTCGGGTGTGGGGACTACAGAGTCCACAACTCGTCCCCGGAAACGGGGAGGCCCGCCAGGCGCGCCGCCGCCGCGGCCTGCTTCTGCCACACTGTCCATAACTAGCACTTACTGTAATCCACAGGTATAAAACGGTTCAGTAATGAAAGTGACAGAGCACTTAGTGTCACACTCTAATACTAAATTTATGACAGGACTTTATACCAAAAAAAACAACATTAGCTAACACCGAACTAGAAATATAGCCGGAATGACATCAATGACATCTGTAATATCGTTCTTCATTTTACAAGGGTTATAAAGATACGTTATAGTGACGCGTATACTTTTATGTTACATGAGAATATCTTGTCGTTCGCAAATGATGTAAGTACATGTTATTTATGCTGAAAAACATCGTGGGCTATAATGTGATTTGTGAATGTGTTGGTATCCATTTTCACTTTTGTTAGTGATATCTTTTTTTATATAAGTACTCATTTTTTTATACAACTTAGGTGGCAGACAAGCACACAGCCCACCTGATGGAAAGTGGTTACCATGACCTATGAACGTGTGTAACACCAGTGGAGTCACATCCGTGCTGGCGACCCTGTAAGAACAGAGATTTTGTGCCGTCAGTGTAGAGGACAAAGCAGGACAAGCCTTTGGTCATCCCACTGACAGCACAAAAACTCTCCAGTGAGCTCTGGCTACCCTACTCACCGCCGTTACTCATATCTTATGTTTATCTTATGTTTGAACACATCCACATTTAGATGTGTGGTAATAATATACATATGAATACCTATGAATGTGCCGTGTGGTTCCCGGGTGCCGTGACCCCATCTCTTCTCATGCGGTGTCGTACAAGGCGACTAAGGGATAGGGCTGTTTAACATCAGACAGATATATACAGCCCAGACTCAGCCTCAGATGCATGGCTCGAGTCAACAATAGTGCTCGGAATACGACAATAGGCTCACCCCCTATTACGTGGGACCAAATACAATTATTGGTGAAATGTGGGTGTTAATTCGCCTCTGCCTAACCCTCCAGGGATAAAGGCGTGATTTTATGCTTTTTATTTTTAACTATGATTGTATGTTGAATGAATGAATTCTATGTACCTATTCTACTAAACTATTATTAGGTGTATTAGAACAATTAGAAGATTGTATAATGTGTCACGGTAGCAACCAAAAGTGGCATATTGTTGGTGGTCAGAGTTTTAAATTCATAGTAAAATTTTTGTTCTGTACAATCAGTCCCTAGTATTATATACGAGTATATACCAAAGTCATTGTTTCGGTCCCCACGTAATAGGAGGCGACCTTTCAGCGTAAAACCGGCACGTTTTCCTGACTGCGTTGCTACGAAGATTAGGTATTTCTAACAGAAAAATTCACGTTATCCGACTCAAACTCTCAGGCATTGTAGTTGGTCCTTCCACAGTTGCGTCACCGAGTCCATAAAACACTATCTATAATTAAAAACCCGGCATGAAAATACAAACTTAGTAATTTTTTGGATTATTTATTTATTTATTTTTAAACTTCATGCACAGTCTATTGTACAAAGGCGGATTTAATGCCAAAGGCATTATATGACTGTCTACCTTAGGGTGATTCAGAGATGAATTGAGGTAAGTGCAGGTAGAAGAATGAACTATTAACCACAAGGATACACAATAATGATATATACGTATCTACTTTATACATACATACTATAATACGTATACATTAACATACACTAATTATATACTCATATTCTACATACCTACATAATATATACTTACATTTATTCAATCACAGATACACAATCATAAAGTATAATATTCAATTTTTATCCATTATAACGACTAGGGGCCACTGTAGAGCTGACATAATATGCTCAAAATGGTGTCGTAGAAATACGACGGATTATTATTTATACGATACCAAAAGAGTGATATTGAATTTTTTTGGCATCTGCATTTCTGTTAATCCGGCGTAATCTTCGGAAGGACTTAACCATATTGTAATTTTCATGGGAAGAGAGAAGTATCAAGGTTATATTATATATAGGGCACCTTTCAGTCCATTAATATTTCGGGTTCATTCGTAAAAATTAAACAATTATTAAATATTCTACAACATTCTACACAACGCTATCTAGACCCATACTAAGTATAGTTTAACTAGCTTGTGTTATTGAATCTAAAATGTGGATAAACATTTTAGATTCCATAACACAAGCAATTATACATAGAAAACACCTAGACCAATACAAATAGACATATTCTTGAATATAACTATTTGCATTGAGCGGGTATTGCACCCGCGCAGCAGTAGAGTTTGAGTAGCAGTTGAACTATTTAACACTACCGGCTACGTCACAGAGGCCGCCGAACAAATGAACGCAAAATTTTAATATTTATTGGCGAATCTGCTAGCGGAAGTGTATTTTATTAAAATTATATTTAAGAAGAGTCATAGAGTTATGTTCTAATCTTAGTTAGATTATGCACATCTAAAAGGCTTTAAAATTGACATAGAATGATTGAAGACGTAAATATCAAAGCCAAAATATTGATTTTAAATCTACATTTATCATATCGCATGATGATTTTTTGATTTTTTTTATTTATTTATTAGGTCTACCAACAATGTTTTACATTAAAGCATACAATAACAGTAATTAAAGCTAACTTATTACAATGCAAACATCACTTAAAGGTTAACACCGCATACAAAGAATGATAAAGAGAAACTTATAGAAATAATATAATAGAGACTTAAAACTAAACAACTTAACATAAATATGAAAAAATATAGGAAAAGGAAAAGAAACAAGCTTACGTGCACTTAACTAAGAGACAAACTAAATATCTATATATCTAACTAAATAACACTAATAATACTTAAAATACGTTTTAGTTTTGGCTGGGTATCAAAGTGAAAGTCAATCCTGTCACTGAGACTGTTCACAACTCTAGACAGTCTCGAGCATGGAGAATTAGAACCTAAAACTGTTCTTCTTAGAGGTGGGCAGAGTGGTGTGACTGGACTGAATGATATAAGATTTATTTGAATTTGTAATAATTGTTCTAGCACACTTGCTACAATATGTTACTAAAGATACATTAAACATTTTTTTAGGTTTCCGTTGAAGCAGTGGCAAGGAGACCTGATTCCTGCCGGGTTGCTTTACAACCGTGGTAGAGATGATTCTGAAAATCGGAATCTGAAATTCAGTGTCTGAAATCAGAACTCAGGTCTAAGTCAGAAATAACAATTCAGGTCGTTCTATAAGCGGTAAGTTTTTTTGACTTCTCTTTTGAAAATTTTCACCCTTCACCACTGCGTTGAAGACGTGACTTTTGTGTGAGTGACTACTATCTGACCCTTCAACGTCGATTGGAAAGCCTGCTGCAGAACCTCATCTGCTTTTGACCAGTTAGCAGGTGAGGTTAGCTTGATGATCGAAGATGGTTGGGATCCTATGGTGCACCAAACCGATGATGATGTCAATAGTTTATGCGAACATTAGGCATACCTACATTAAAACAAAACCAAGGTCATCGATATCAATCGTGATTTATTTGGTGTTTTTATAATTGTATAGTGCCAGAATATTAGTGTAGATTAAGAGACAGCTCTACCATTCTGCCAAGAGTACAGATATTATTCCTATCAAAGGCGTCTTTAATAAATAGCAAAAGCTCTAGATAATTTTAGTACGTATAAGTCGCCGGCCTGGGGGTGACAGGTGAAGCCGCCTGTCACCCTTGCAGAAGCAGGCCGCGGCGGCGGCGCGCGTTGCGCGCCTCCCCGTTTCCGGGGACGAGTTGGGGACTCTGTGGTCCCCACACCCGAGAAGAGGGCCAGATCGTGAGAGATGGCCCTGGGTCGGCCGGGGTGCGAGGGATATGCCTGTCAACCTCACCTTCGGCAACCGAAACGACCCACAGGCGGCGTGCGTTTTAGTCGGTTCGAGTCCGACATAACCTCCTCCACCGGCTCCGGTGGGGAGGTATCCGTGGGGATTTTGCGCACGTAAAAAAAAAAAAAAAAAAAAAGTACGTATAAGTGATAAGTTGATAACATACATTTACTTCGTAAGTCTACGACTACTTGTGCAATGTCCGTAAAGGTATGATCACATAACACACTCGAACCAACAATTTCCCTACATATATATTGTTGGAGGGAGAGGGTCCCCTCTGGGTCCCAACGCCTTTACAAAGATTGACGGCCATGTGTCAGGGAAGTTCGAGAAGGAAATCGATTACACGAATCATATCGGGAAATTTTCGACATTTATGTAAGTAAGAAACTAATAGAACAAGTATTCAAATATTTACTACTAACTAATCTATGAGTTAAATATAAGTGTAGGTATATGTTGAGTGGACCCAATCCACCCATTGTTTTTGAAGGAAGGAAAGGTACGACTGTTGCAGATTTTACAAGCCCGAGGAGAGCCCGTTTTTTACGTGCGCAAAATCCCCACGGATACCTCCCCACCGGAGCCGGTGGAGGAGGTTATGTCGGACTCGAACCGACTAAAACGCACGCCGCCTGTGGGTCGTTTTGGTTGCCGAAGGTGAGGTTGACAGGCATATCCCTCGCACCCCGGCCGACCCAGGGCCATCTCTCACGATCTGGCCCTCGTCTCGGGTGTGGGGACTACCGAGTCCCCAACTCGACCCCGAAAACGGGGAGGCGCGCTAGGCGCGCCACCGCCGCGGCCTGCTTCTGCCAGGGTAACCGGCGGCTCCACCTGTCACCCCCAGGCCGGCGCTCATGGGGGGCGGAGGTCGTTCATCGACCTCCGACGCCCGAGTTGCCTTCGTACGCGGGCAGCTTGGCTTGCGATCCTTCGTCGCTCCCGCTGCCGCTCCCGCCCCGCCTCCTCCTTCACGAGCATTACTTGCTCGCAGAAGGAGGCGCCGGCCGCCCACGCATCCGCGCAGCGGACCATTGCCGCGAGCAAGGTGGAGAGCGTGAGAACTCTCACTCCCAGGGCCGCCACAAGCTCCCGCCTCGGCGTCTCCCACGCCGGACACTCGGTGAGCGTGTGCGGACCTGAGTCCTCGCTCGCGTCGCAGTGATGGCACTCGGACGTTGGCTCTTTCTCCATCCGACGCAGATACTTTCCGAAGCATCCGTGCTCGGTGATCATCTGCGTCAGACGGTACGAGAGGCTGCCGTGTGGCCTCTCTAGCCACTCCCCCATGATGGGTCTTACCGCCGCTACTACGGCGCGCCCTGCGCCTGGTCGCCCAAGTCGTAGCTCCCATTCCGCCACCATTTCCCTGTGGAGCCGGGATCTCACGGCCCGAATTTCTTCGGGCTCGGGATCGTGACCTCGCTCCCGCGCCGCCTTTCGGAACCGTTATAGCGCCGAAAGGGATCTCGCTTCCAGGATCCATGGTGGCGATCCGGCAAGGAGACTCGCCGCGTTGAAGGATATCGTGCGGTACCCCCTTATGATGCGGCACGCCAACTTCTGCTGCGGACGCTGCAGCAGGGGCATGTGCCGATCATTCAGGGTGTCCGCCCACACGGGACACCCGTACAGGGCCATGGACCGCACGACACCCGCGTAGAGTCTCCTGCAGGAGTCCTCCGGGCCCCTCAGGTTAGGCAGTAGCCGCGCCAGAGCGTTGGCTGTGCCCACCAATTTGGGGCCTAGACTTCGGAAGTGGCCGTCGAGCACGAGCCCCAGGTATTTCATCTGGGGCTTGATGCCGATGAGAGTGCCTCCCACTGTGAGACTGGAACCAGGTGGTGGCGTGCGCCGAGGTCCATGAAAGAACATGGCCTCGGATTTATGCAGAGCCACCTCAAGGCCCAGCCGCCGGATCCGTTCCACTCACCGATGAGGTTGACTTGGGTCTTCAAGTTAGGTATTGGTTGGTTCCTCTATTGAATACTCTCTTTAAATAATAGGTCGTTAAATATGAAATTATCGTTTTCGAAGAAATTGGAGGAAACTCAATTTTTAGTACTAACATTTTTGCATTTTTTTTAGAAATTACTAATCCAAATTTTTGTTTTTTTTTTGTGTATGAAGAGACAACATTAAGCTAACAAACACTTTTATTACATTTTTGAAAAGTGACAGCTGTAAAAAAGTAATACGAAATTTATCATCAAAATGCATTTAGGAAGTACTGTTTTTGAAGATCAAATTTAAATTATCAAGCAGTCAATAAAAACAAAATTTAATACGGAGTTATAAAATCTTGAAATCAACTCTCTCACAAAAAAATAAATAATGAAAATAGCTTTCAAATTACAGGAATAACGAAGTCTTGAATATGTAAGAAAATTTCGGCAATTTCATAGGTAAAGACCTCATATTTAATTTAATGTATTTCAAAGGCTATGAAAAACTATATTTTAATAGTTAATGTGTTATTATTCTCATAAGTGCCAAATTCAACGCGCAGTGACGTTCTCGCACACTTCTGAATTTGGTCTCGACAATTATTATAGATAAGTTTTATATACGATCTCGAAAACCACGAGACTATAGTGTTTGAAATTATTTATATACAATCATCTAAGTAGATTAAAGTAATTTTCTGAGTTTCCAGTAGTAAATTTCGGAATGTTGTCAAATGTTTTCCATCGAAACATAATGCCCAATACGTTAGAATTAAGTATAGCTAATATTACATTTTTGTACCACAACGTCATGTGACAAGGGTCGCATTGTATAGTATTGGACACGCTTTGAATCACTGTGTAATATCTGTCTATTGAACTAACTTTGCCTTGCCGAGATACTGTTCATATCATGTTCTACTATTAATAGAATATAACAGCTATATTTATATGACGGTTATGATTATGATCAGATCCTATTCAGCCTTATTAGCTAGAAGCACCCCTCAAGAATTCGTCCACTTTCCAAAGGGTATTTGATTTTTTGTAGGACTAAATGTTCAAAGAGCAACTAAAAATACTCGAAGTTGTAAAAAGAGTTGCTGTAATATGACTGCGTTGAAGGGTTTCCTGCGATAATTTAGCTTAATTATCATTATTTTTTTATACTTCTTAGGTGGCATACAAGCATACGGCCCCACCTGATAGAATGTGGTTAGGTAACACAAAGGAAGTCACAGTCGTGCCGCTGACCCTGTAAGAATTAGTGAGTTTCTGTGCCGTCTATTTTTAATGATATTAAATTTATACTATCGTATTAATTCAAGTTTAAAAGCATAGAACAGAAAAAAAAACTGTATTCTCTGTTCCGTTTTTAAATGAAAACAAATCACGTCTAGTGCGTGACCCGATAATGTAATTGTGATTCAGTAATACTTCAAAAGCTGTCTGCCAAACACGTCCTACCAACTTAGGTTGGACGTGTTCGGCAGACAGCTCTGTAAGATTAATTACTCACTTTGGTTAAAATATCTACTTGAATAACGGTTTTACTCATGTAGGGCGACATTTGGTCACATATATGTACATATATACTATCAAGTAGTTATAGATTGCTGCTGTTTCAATGTCGTAGGCTTGTGCCACTGAATTTGGAGGAATTGAATTATTGGAAATTGAAATAATAAAATACTTATTACTCCCTCGCAACTGGGCAATTTGCAATGGCCTGGTAGTATATGTTTCTATTAGTGGTTCATTCCCCTGCTGGGGTTGTATGAATTTTCACTAGGTGTGGGGTAAGTATCTACTAATTTACCTCACACACTAGCTAACCCAAGCCATTCTAGCTTATCCTGCTAAAATATTGTGATAACTGTGGTTTATCAGCATCCCTACACCAATCTCAATTGCATTTAAGGCTTGCAATCTTCAGGCCAGGGTTCGTTCTCCAACTCCCTTTATGTTCTTTTATCTTTTCACATTGCAACTGGAGACGGTGCACACTGTGCGGTATGAAAGAAACTTCCCTCCCTGCTGCAGTTTTCTCAAGCACCTACAAAATGGGGCTACTCAAAAGAGCATTAATAGTTTTCTTCAGGGTCAGCAGCGAAATTATAACGCCCGTGACGTTGCATACACCCATAGGCTGCTTGCTTTGCTTGCTTGCTGCTTGTCTGCCACTTAAGTGGTATAAAAAAATTATAAATCTATTCTTGGTTTATCTTGGCGCTTACGGGAGCGCTTACTGTATTACCCTAGGAGAGGAAAGTCTACACCAAATTCTCATGAGTCAATCAGCAGGTATACTGGTTTGCAGGTGAGGTTGGCTTGTGTCCTGAAACTCTTATGTATATACACCTGAATAGACCTAAAATATGATGATAACTCTTAGATATTAACGAGTTATCATCTATCATTAATAATTCAATTTGAAAACGTTCATGAACTTTGAAAGGAAAGATGCGGACTTTAGATCAATTAGCTATCACTAATGAAAATTAATTTCTTATTAACTAGTTTATGTAGCTATTGATGAACTCTTTGCCTTCTTGCGGACGTAAATTAATCGAGTGGGTATTTTATTTAATTAATTATTATACGCTATAGCCCGCGGACGTGGACCTAATCCAGAAATAAAAGTAGCCTATATTACAGACTGTAATCTATCTATGAACTTTCACATTTAATACGTTATAGTAGGATAGTATAATACAAGATTATTATCAAGATAATACACTAAGGATAACCAAATATTGTATTAATCAAGTCACTATTAGGACCTAGGACAGCGTGAAATGGAGCTCAGCTCACTGTGATCTTAAGCGTGGGCGTCCGGTGACAGAGATGAATTTTGGATAGCCGACAAAGCGAACAAATGTGTAAATTAAAGACTTATTCAAATATTGTGGGTAAAGGCCATGAAAGAATTGTATAAAGTATATTTTGCATTTTTCCTAGGTGGAGGTTTAGGTATTATAACTACAGTTCAAAAAACCCTACGAAAACTATAAGACCGGCTGTGGGGAACAAAAAAAGTCGTGATCAACTGATAGATTGTTTTCGTAACTAATCATGGATGACATGCGTGTCAGTAACGCCGAAGACCGAGTGAAATGGAATAGGAAAAGTAGGAATGGAGACCCCGGGCTCGGAGTTGAAAGACTTGGATGCGACGGGGAGCATTTGATTATCATTAGTGTGATTGCTAAGTATCTACTAAATGTCTATGCAATATCATTTTTACATATTTTTTTTATAAATTATAGGTTATTGATCTAGCTATTATTATAACTGTCGAAAATGTGAGCATATTTAATCTTTGCGTCCCTTAGGGCGTGAGTAGGTTTATAAAATACTGAATCTTATTCGTATGATGAGAAAAACTCAGTGAAATATTATGTAAATAATCCTCCGTACATCATTACTTTACACCTGTTAGGTGTGTTTTTAGTAATCTTTGTGATGCTTCTGTGTGCCTTGTTATTAAATTATTTTTCCTGGAAATGAAGGCGCGACTCAGTACCTACATTAACATGCTAATTGAATCTTCCGATCGAAGACACGTCCAACAAACATTAATTTAAATAATAATTACGCGATTATACGGTCATTGAACATTGGAAATGTTCTGGTTGCAACAGAGGCTTTGATGACCTATGAAACCAGAACTCAGTCACTCCTTTTCCTCTTTTGCTTTGGTTAACATTTCTATTTTAGCTACCGTACTCTGACCTGTAATTTGTGTCTGTAAGATATAAGAAGGTCGCAATATTCTAATAAAACAACCTTACCAAATTCACAAGATTGAAATTCGTTCTGCATTGAAGCAGACTTCATATTAGCTCCCTTGTTAAAAAACTTCAACGGCAGAAAATAGAGCATCTTTTTAAACTTTATCTAAGACGTAGTCTTTTTCATTATGATGCGCGCAATATTCCGAGTCGGGAGAGCGAGATCGATGATGGGGCTTTATTCTAATACACCTAACTTTAATATTGTGCTTTAAAATTTAGCGACGACGTATAAAACTGTGAGAAACAGTTTCACTTCGTAAGCGAGTCAGAAATATACCCGATATTGGCGACACGCACCCAAGGGACATTTGTATTGTGTTCCTACTCGCGGTTGAATTATAACATACGTATAATTTACTCACGGTTTTGCCAATCCAGGGTAGGCAAAAACAATAGTGCTTCATTTACGTCCTTCCAAAATGTATATATATGTATATATGTAAAGTAAGAATGTATTAATGGTTTGATTACGGTAGAACTTTCTATGCCGTCATTAACCCTTTTAACGGGTTTAAGTCGGTACCTATTTCTAGTTTGTGCTATTTTCAATAGGTGCTTTACCTATTTATCCATGATCGTAAGACTATTAGGTAGTAGGTATAGAAATTTAAAATATCACCAAGCATCATATTCTGATTATTAGATTGGATTTATCGATTTGACTGCATCCTGTTGTTAAATTAAGATGAACTTAGTGATCCAAAACTTAGTGATCACCATATCCCTACACACAGGATGTACGAGTATGTACCTGGGTAGTAATGTGTGTATCGTAACGTATTTATAATAAGGATATATTAAGAAGGTACCTGCTCTAATAATGGTACCGTGGTGGTACCGATAGATTGGTTCACTATCTTTGGATAGAGTGGTGGAACTAATCAACAATGGGCCTAACAATAATTCAACATCCAATAAAGTTTTTGCTTCCACAATATTATACTAAAATTCATATGACAAAACTACACAAATGTAGTGTGTATAAACACAGAAGATATATCGGGAAAAAGCCTTTATTTGGAAGAATAATTAGGTACTCATAGAAGAAAATGATGAACATTCATGTAGTTTTAGCTCACAAGTACGTAAAGTACTACAAACCCTTTCATAATATTGTCTACCCTGAGGTTTATTCGGACACAACAATTTCACTCCGCCGTACTGTACAAAAAGTGGAATAATGCAGTAGAACGAAGTATATTTATGTGTGTGTTAATATTATTACATTTTGTGGGATAGTATGTATGCCTATATACAGGGTGTATTTTTGAAACGGGGCAGTAAGGGCAAGTACCTTAAACGTTGCAGTTACAGCAAAACGTTCTTAAAAGACCTTCCCTAACTTTTTGGGACATTTTGAACTGCATTCACAGATTTTGTAAAAAACTTACAGTTAGCAAAAAAAATGCAAAAAGTTCAAATTTTTTTTTTATGCCAATCGATTCTATTTCATGTGGGGATCAAAAAACTCTATGGGACCATTTTAGCTTTCAGTACTAGAAAAGACAGAAATCGCCAAAAACGTTTCCCATACATTTCGTACAGAAATATGATAAATCAACTCGAAACTCATAGGTCAGGTAAAATTTTGACCTTTTTTAAATAAAAAAAATCATTTAAACATTTAAAAAATTGGTTTATGAAATAAATAAAAATTAATTATTACATTATACAATTAAAATATTGTCCACATTTTTGTACAGTCAGAGTGACAGTCTAATCTATTAACCCGCCCCTCATCGTACCTGGTGCAAAGGTACCCATGACACTGGCGGCATTGCCCCGTTGAACAGCTATGGCCAACCGTTGCCCCAGGTACGAGCCGGAGCGGGAGTCACCGGTTTTGTCCCTCAACCTGCGCCCTAATTCGCTCACCAGATTCTTGGCGTCGGTACCCCAACTACCCATTGTCTCGACCGCAAAGGGAGCGAACATATATTGCTCTGTCAACGCCGCATATTTCTCTCGTTTTTTATCCGCTGCGTCCTCAGCAGCAGCTGCCGGAGACCGGACAGTACGGCTCAGGTGACTGGGCGCAACCGTGCTGACACACGTGGCATCCCACAGAAGGCACTTACCATTTTTCCATGGCAACAGAGTCATACCGTCCGGCCTTTTGCCGTCGGATCTGCTGAGGCCAGGTGGTTCTAATAGGCATGGGATATCCGCCGACACAAAGGCTCTCCGAAGTATGTCGTTGAGAGCATGGTGGCGCGGAAACCTACCCGTACTTCTACGACAACTCAGTGCGTGATGGCCATCGCTCGCCACCGTGGAACCGCAGGTGCATCTATGGGGTTCACACAACCCGCAGCCCAGGCGGAGGGCCACCGCCACCCGCAACGAATTGTCATCCAACAAAGTGCCCAGGTGAGGTGAAGGCAGCGCGTGCAACCACGCTCCCGATTCCGGCTGTGACACTGCTCGGAGCCTGGCCATATCGGCTCCCGAAGCACCCTCCAATAACTGCTCCCTAAGCCTTACAGCAATGCCCTCGTCCCAAGCGCGCTGGACAGTGGGCACGACTGGTCTCGACGCCGCTGAACTGCAGGCGAACCACACTGTCTCGGCGCCGGGCGCAAAGGGCACGGTCACTCTGCCACCATTATTATGGAGGATTACAGTGACGAGATCCGCTACCCCATGCGCCGACGCCAGGAAAGCCGGCACACCCACATCCCGCGCGCGTCGCACCCCGATACCTCCGTGACGAATGGGAAGAGTCGTCTGTGTCCACTGAGACTCATTGAGAGATACATTTAAAATCGACTCAACAGTGGATCTAAGGCTGTCGTCGAATGCTGCGACTTCCACTGGACATACCCAGCTTTTTTGCTCAAAATGATTTCCATTTTCACGAATACATAAGTCTATCCTTTTTTGCACTGAACGAATGGCGGCTAATAATGTTCTGGGATGAATATTACGTAAAATGGTCATTAATGCATCCTTGAGCTCTTGAACACTGGCGTACGTCGTCTTATACACCTCGTTTTTCACGAAGCCCCATAAAAAAAAATCAAGTGGTGTTAGATCGGGGCTACGAGGTGGCCACTGTGTTGGACCATGTGTACCTATCCACTGTCTACCGAATAGGCGGCACAAATTAGAACGTGAAAGGTGACTGTTATGTGGCTTAGCACCATCTTGTTGAAAATGAACTTTTCGCAATTCCGACAAGGGCCATTCGTCCATCTCGTTTTCAAGATGGTGTAAAATGACTTCATTATACATGGCAGAATTTAGTTTCCCTTCATAAAATTCCACCATTATGACTCGATTGGACATTATACCACACCAACAGTTGAATGAGAAGCGAACCTGATTATGACTTGCCGTAACTCTTAGTGGATTTTCTTTGGACCAATAGTGGTGATTTTTTCTGTTGTACATACCGTTATTGGAAAAATTCGTTTCGTCTGACCACAGTATGTAATTTAAAAATTCATGGTCTCTGCTTATTTTTCCTCTTAGCCATTTGCAAAAAGTAAGCCTTCGAACATCATCACCCGGATGTAACACTTGAACTATGCGCCCATATCGATAGCACTTGTAGCCGTATTTCTTCCATATCTTTATCACAAGGGAGTGGGATACACCTACTTCAAGGGCGACTTGCCTGGACGATACCTCTGGATATGCTTCGACATAAGTCAGAACCGCAATCTCCGTGTCCATGTCCACACGAGGCTGCCGCTTTCTTTTGAAAGAACCCTGCAATTCCAGGTTTTTCAAAATATTTGTAATAACCTTTCTTGTTGGCACATGCCGCAACGGATACTTATTGCGGTACCACACTAATGCAGCTCCCGCATTTCGATTATTGACAAAATACGCTTCTAATAAGTCAATTTTTTCACGATTAGAAGACATTTTAGCGAAAATCCTTAATTAATAACTCATACGAAGTTTCTCAGCTGAAACTAAGTATAACACACAGATTTTCGAATCAAATTCGAAATTTGAGGGTAAAAATTCTTTTTATTTACTTTACAGTCAATTCTACCCACTTCCTGGCCATAACAAAAAGTTAGACCATCGTAGAAATTTGTTTCTGTTGCCGAAATGTATGGGAAACGTTTTTGGCGATTTCTGTCTTTCCTAGTACTGAAAGCTAAAATGGTCACATAGAGTTTTTTGATCCCCACATGAAATAGAATCGATTGGCGTAAAAAAAAAATTTTTGGACTTTTGCATTTTTTTTGCCAACTGTAAGTTTTTTACAAAATCTGTGAATGCAGTTCAAAATATGTCAAAAAGTTAGGGAAGGTCTTCTAAGAACGTTTTGCTGTAACTGCAACGGTTAAGGTACTTGCCCTTACTGCCCCGTTTGAAAAATACACCCTGTATAATTATATGCCTATATATATATGCCTATACTTAGCAATTAGAAAGAAAGAAAGAACCATTTATTATACACGTACACTTACACTAAACATAAAAAAAACCACAATCGGAACATACAAAAATAAATAAGTAAAACATAAACAGTAAGACACAAAAAAACAGAACTTAAAAATAACAGCAATAAACATGTAGGTTTTATGTGTTTTCTTTTTGTAGGATTATGTTTATGTGTTTTCTTTTTCATTATTATTGTTTAATTTAATATATTCTCTATGTACACCTAACTGCCCTGAAACATTCTTCTCTTATTTTTTTCTCTCCACCCTATGGTTGCCTATAAGAAATTGCCGAGAAGTACGTGCCGTGCCACAAAACATATTTCTTATTGTAATGTAAAATTTTATTGGTGTACAGTAAAGACGATTATTATTGATATACAATAGAGTGTTACACGCCGTTTAATGAATTCCTTACATACAGACAAAAACCGTCAGAAAATTTTCTAATATTTTACAGGTAGAATAGAACAATCACAAAAAGTGTTCAGTATTCTGGTAGGCAGGTATTACGGTTTATTGTTATCCTGGTCCGACAATATGGTTGATTGTTAAAATTACTAAACCATTGCTTTGTAACATAATAGTATCAGTTTCTAGTGATATTTTTTTTTATACTACTTAGGTGGCAGACAAGCACACGGCCCACCTGATGGAAAGTGGTTACTGTGGCTTATGGACGTTTGCCGCCTGTGGGTCGCTTTGGTTGCCGGAGGTGAGGTTGACAGGCATATCCCTCGCACTCCGGCCGACCCAGGGCCATCTCTCACGATCTGGCCCTCTTCTCGGGTGTGGGGACTACAGAGTCCCCAACTCGTCTCCGGAAACGGGGAGCCACGCGTGCCACCGCCGCGGCCTGCTTCTGCCAGGGTGACAGGCGGCTCCAGTCTTCCCACTGATAGCACAAATTCTCCAGTGAACTCTGGCTACCCTACTCATCGCTGGGAACACAACACGAAGTTATTATAGCCGCGGTATTCTGTAGGGCGGAGGTACTTCCCCAGTCGGACTGCTCAATTGGGCGGAAAAATCGCCATGTCCTACCTCCTAATAAACCTTATACTTTAATATATATATGATTTATAGTTATTTAAATTTTTACAACTCGAGTCGCTATTGTTTTAATAAATGAATAAGCCAAAAACAAAGTTTCTACATATACCATTTAACTTTAGATCACACATTTGAATAACATTATTTTAAACTGCACCTATCTAAATATACATGACAGCTATTATTGTAGCTATAAGCACGTAAGTAACATTTATGGCATCCACGATTTCCGAGTGTACATTATGGCAGACAATACGAGTACGATAAACTGCCGATCGACCGAAATGGTTTCCGTAATGTGGCACTTGTTGATCGTAGTCTGGGAAAGGGTTATTTATACCTAACACTCGCTCATACCTTCATCGTTAGTAGGGTTAAAAGTGTCGAATGACACCATTACGCTTCTGAAATCCACGTACAAATAGGGTTCAAAGATTACATTATCCTGTAGTGATAGATTGATAGAACGACCGTAACACCTTCGAGAAATGTAATGATTCTTTATGATTGATTTGTCTGGTTTCGAATATCTAATGTGATTATTATATACGTATCTTATCTGTGCGTTCTTTCTACAGTCATAGCATTAATTAATTATTCTGATTATTGCAGAGTTGCGTTAGAGCTGCATTTAGGCATTTGATGCCTTTAATGTTGCAATAATGATAGTTTCACCCAAAAATGGATCAAAAAACAGTTTTTTGTAATGACGTACTTACTAGTGTTTTAACAAATGTATAACGGAAAAACACTTCCTTTTAAATTTCATCTGTCTGTTCATTTGAGGTAATTTACGAAGAGGCTGTGCCAATTTACTGCGGATAGAGCGATGCCTATGACGATAAAAAGGCAAGGTATCTAAGTAAACTGTTTATTTTCACGAATAGTAAACCAATTAAATAAATATTAGTGTATTTTTTAATTTTATTGAAATATTTAATTAAAATTAATTGTTAAACATTTTTATTACAGCAAGTAACATTTGCGAATTTATATTTGATATGCCAATTATAATATGCTTTTTCGCATATACCGCAAATTGACTTATTTTTTTATTTACCATTCCCAATTGATAATTCCCTGAAATGCGTGTGTATATACGAGGGAGATATTGTATTGGCCTAGATTATTTCTCCCCGGCTTATTAATGTTTGCCGTGTATACGTGATTACACAATATTCGATATGGAGGCCAGAGTTTGAGGAATAGATAAACAGTCAGCACACACATGAATATAATTTTGAAACGTAATGACACACAGAAATCATCATTCGCATACTGATTCACTGTTGTGAAATCAACAAAGTAACTACGGATAAAAAGGTCAAGTGATTCTTTCGATGCAAGGGTATAAAAAGATGGTAGAAATAACTGACCAGTAAAAATATCATAAGGGCCGTCAGTTTACGTGTACTGAAAAGCCATTTTCATTAGCGAAGGGCAGTTTGCAGAGACAGCGAGAGTGTGGACAGGCTCACCGTCTTAGACTGTGATGTAATTATATTCTCATGGAGCAGTAATGTGAGAATATCCGAGACCTCCGCTGCGGTTTCCAAAGCTTAGGGTTTAACTAGACCTGGAACTTTCCGAGAGAATTACTTGGGTTCCTGGTGTACAGGAGTAACAGTAGTGGAAATTCGGATGGGATTAGTCCCGATAGTAAAAAATAGCTCCACTGGCTGGGAACGGAATAGACCGGTGGCTCTTTAACGTCATAGTAGAAATTCCAGTTCTATGATATAAAAAAATTAGAAGGGGTCCGCACAAAAAACTCAAATATTGAAATATTTATTAAGATTCTGGAATTTTATCTTTGGGTATCGACATTATATTTTCCTAAAATATTGCGGAATTCGGCAGCTCAGCATCACCGAACGATATGTGCCCCGCGGGGAAATATTATGTTTTTCCGCAAACGCGTGGGTACGAACATAAATATGTGTACGTACAATATACCTAAGTGCGAAGTGGTCCAAATTGCACAAACAATTTTAAGGAAACAAATTTCACACAGTAGCTGTTTCGTCAACATCAGAAAAAAATTGACTTTAAGAATAATTTATCACACTTTAAGTATGAGTTTTTAATTTTTTATTTCTTTGTAAGTAAAATTTTGTATCCCAGTCTTACAATTAGTCATCTGTTTGTTATCAGAGTAACAAGTGTAACAGGTGAAGGAGTGAAAAAAAGGTGATGTTCCGATTAGATGTTTAGTTTTATTTCATAAACAATCTTACATTGTATTGAAACTTAGTACAACAAAATAATAAAAATCAAAAAAAATACCAATAATAATAATAATACATATATATATATAAAGATAATATTTTCGCGTTCAGTAAAAATACTGATTGTGCATCTAATTAAATTCAGAATGATCACCACCCACCCCGAAATGGATAGGTTAGGTTAGAAGACTAAGGCGCCCCCGCCACCTTATGTCTTTGTGGTATTTTTTTTTATAATTGGTTGGTTGGTTGGTTGCTAACTAACTACCTACTTGCAGTAGTTTGTTGGTGCTCAATCAGTATTTTTGATGTGAATTTGGATTATTTTGTCGTACAAAATGTACTCTTTTTGATATACGTTTAAATACCATCCTATAAAAAACTGTCAAAAGTTGCATGTCAAGGATATTCAAATTAAAAAATTGTTTTCTCTAGTTCAATAAAATACTTAAGATTATTATTTCTATTATAAGTAGTCATCATTCAATTCAACTACAAATTTACGAGAAAAAAGATAATGTCGAATAAAGTATAAAAGAATATATATTTTGATGAAGTTTTGTTGATTTTATGTAATTATGTAACTACGAATAGGTTATCGGAGTCACGCTAGTATTACCATAACAGAAATCATACAATTTTTAGAGCATAATAGAATGTAACCCATCTCACTTTCTGAGAGTGGACCAAACGGCACGGCGGTCAAACACATTCGGAGAGTACACAAACTATTAACGTTTTAGTCAGCGGTGATGTCATCGACATACACGTATAATATTACTATAGCAATTATATTGGAATTACTGTTCATCATTCATCGTACAGTCGCCGTGTTGAGGGATAGTAAGTAACTAAATACTTCAAACCGCTTTTCTCTTTTTCACGTTTTTCCTCGCTACGAATGTGTTAGCTTGACCATCTCATCATCACACTTGATATCGAGTTTTAAGTAGAATATAACATTTTATTCAATTTGTAAGAGAGCTGAATTTCCCCTTTGGTCCTCTTTCTTTTGTTCCCTTTACTTTGATTTCTGCATGCGATGGACAGACCTTTAAGAATCAATTGTCACAAATGTTTGTCTGCACATTACTTTGAAGTAACTAACTGTACCTATTTGTCTAATTTTTTCTTCAATAAAAAGGAAATTTTTTTCAAATTTAGGGGAGTAGTACTATGATTTTACTCTGGGGCAAAGTCCGGCTGTAACTTCCAAAATCCGTATGTTATTTTTAGTCTGATAAATGTTACAATATCTATGCGTATTGCAACAAAGCTTTTATAGTATCGTTCAGCACTCAGCGACCGGAAAGTAAAATCATAAAATACTTCAACTTTAACTTACCCTTCCATTAGCACTACTAACAACTATTGTTAAACACACACATAGCCCCGTTTGTTCATATCCTACGATAGCTTAGCCGTGCTAGTTAAGTATACTGTGTACCCGGTAGGTAAATGCATAGAAGTTTCGCTTCAGACGGGCGAACTCCGACGTGACAGATTTTTAAAGCATTTCTGTTCATTATATTTAAATGACAGCTAGGAAATTTGAACTAATTTAAAATTCTGATCCCATAACAATTTGTGGGGTGATCATTTTAATTTTTTTTTATTTTCTTTATTTTACAATTTTAAGAAAACTTACAGCTAATAAAGGTTCAATATTATATAACTAATAGGATGAAGGCCAATAATCAGTTTCCACATTTAGGAAATGCGATTATATTACATTTCAAAGAGCAAAATAGGATCTTTTGCAGGATCTTTAAATACGATTGCAACTCGGCACTGTTTAAAAAGTGGATCATTATTTATGTGAGTATAAAACTAAATGCTTTATCGAATTATTTTATTTAATCTAAGATTTGGGTTCAGTTAAAGTTGGATGATTCTGCGGCGTAGTTGTAGCCATGTGCTACGCGACGGAAGTCGCGTGTTCGATTTTGTTACATTGATGATTGAAAGAGTTATAAAATAAATCACTGCACTGAATTTTCAGTAATTACTAATTAGTTTACCTAATTTAGATGTAAACAATCCATGACTATTAGTAATTATCTACATGAAAAATAAATCAGTGAATAACTTTTTAATTTTTACTCTGAATACGCCATAACGTGTATAAAACCCCATGAAAGTTACAGAGTAATCGATTGCATGATGTAGAAATATTTATAATATCATCAAATATATCGATTTTATATAGGTATTAGCTATAGATATAAGTCTGTTCCAACTTTAATAATGATAAAGTTATAGAAAAGCCTTTGAAACGTTCTCTTATTGTCTATATGAGACACGTCTGGAACGTTTTTCGTTTAGGAGAGCCTCTTTGATATCAGATAGCTCTACTTTTAATATTAGGTCCTTACATATGAAATTGGCGTTTTATACGAGAGGAATATAAAGTCACTTTTTTTGTAAAATATATATTTAATTAATCAAAGTATGCACCGTTGTTATCTATGCACATTTGGGATCTCATAGGTAGTTCATTGATCCCTTTACTAAAAAACCATGGGGGAGAGAATCAATAAAATATGTGTATGGACTGCCGCATCGGGGTTGAATTTTATTCTTGTAAGAAGTTGTCCAAATTCCGGAAAAAGTGGTAATCTGTTGGAGTAAGCTCTGGGGAGTACGGTGGATGTCGCAGACATTCCAATTGTAGCTCATCTAACTTAATGGTTGTTTGTTGTGCAGTGTGTGGTCTTGCGTTGTCGTGAAGCAGCAGTGGCTTAGAGCGATTGACCAATTTCGATTGTTTAGCAGCTAGCTCTTCCTTCATGGTTTGCATGAATGGTTTGCACGTAGATATCTCCCGTAACCGTTTGGTCAGATTTTAGAAAGCTTTAGTGAAATACACCAGCTCTAGTCTACCAAATAAATATTACACAACATTCTACACAACGCTATCTAGACCCATGGTAAGCATAGCTTGACTAGCTTGTGTTATAAGATCTAGAATGCGGATAAACATACTTAGATACTTTTTTTTTGTAAATACATACATATTATACATAGAAACATCTAGACCAATGCAAATATACATATTCATGCATAAAAATATTTGCACTGAGCGGGAATCGAACCCACGTCCCCTGCATAGCAGTCGAATGCTCTACCGCTACGCCACGGAGGTCATCAAAGTAACACACACTCACAATTAACTTTTCGTGAGTGAATTTTCGTTTAGGGCAGGATTTGACGGGGTCCCCAGGGTTCAGCCATTGCGACGACAATTATCGTACGTATCCACTTTTCATTACAATTAATCATTCGATTTAACATCCCTTCATTATTGTGTCGGTTAAGCAAAATAACACAGCAGTCGATGCGTGTTGCAAGTTCGATTGAGTGAATCGAGTACATTCATCGAATTCATGAGGTACCCATCATTCAAGTTTTTTTACTTTCCCGATTTGCTCCAAGCTTGATACGGTTTTATCATTTACCCCGAAGTCTGCAGCTATCTATGAAGTGCTTTGTGATGAATCCGCTTCCACAATAGTCTTTAATTCTTCATTTTCCACTTTGGTCTCCGGCCGTCCACGAGGTTCGATCGAAGGTGAAAAATTACAGAACGAAAACGTTGAAACTAAAAACGTATCTTGCTTTCTTTTGCGACACCAGTGCCGTACACGTTAATGATTTAATCCTTCGAGTTGTTTCTGCAGCACTGGTGCCACGGTAGAACTCGTACTCGTAAATCGATATATTTACGAGTATGAGTTCTACCGTGGCATTTCATGTTTTCCATTGTGCGATAATAATCGACGCCAAAGAAAAAAATAATGAGGAAAAAACAAATAAATGACTATTTCTAAAACTCATCACTCAACTCAATGTACCAGCTAAATGAATTTATAAATTTGAATTTGGAATTCTTGACCGAGGAGATATTTCAGATCAAAGTGGTACGTACGTACGACATAATGGTAATTTCATATGTAATGAATGTATAAACACATTTACATTTATTTTTCTGTATTCCTATCAAAAGAGAAAAATAAATGTCATTTTTCAAATATCTACATGTTTTATAAACATAATCTGTCTTGTGTTTAATGTTTTGCTTGACAATCTGAATTAAATTTTATTTATCATCAAGTTTTGCTTTAGCGTTTGAACATTCCAAATGAAATGTAAAACAATTTTTTTAGGTGAAATTATATTGTTTACTCACATTTACACCAATATATATCAATGCCCTCTTCTGAAGAAAATAGATTAAATTCTCTCCCATTTCCTTCAGTGTTACGAAGCCGCAGCACCGCAGAATAATTAATAGAACTACCGTACGTAGCACATAAGCATAACTCCCCGGCTTTGGTTCTAATCGAAACGTACCATGAAAAATTATCAACAGCAATCCTCCACCCAGCGGCATGTAGCTTTTACCCCCTTGGGAAAATCAAACTAGATACTAGTAAATTAACTCAATCGTTCAGTAACACAAGAGGAAAATAAAATTGAATTATTAAGGCCATTAAGGCCTGGAATTCATTACCAGCTCACGTGTTTCCTTCTTCCTACAGTCCCGGGTCCTTTAAGCGGGGCGTGAAAAAGCATATGATAAGGCCGTCAAGCTGAGTGTCACCATTGTCACACGGTATGTGTAAGTAATGGTGACCCTCTTTTCTGGGATTTTGCCTTCAGCTTACCATCAGGCAAGGCGAAGTCCAATTGACGTGTCCTATATAAAAAAAAAAAAAAAAAAAAATTATAAGTAAGAAGTTCATAAGTAAGAATCGAAGCTATCATCAATCTATATTATAGAAAAGCGAAAACTTATTCGTACCGTCACTGACTAAACACGAAATTTTCGAAACTCCTTGATGTATGAAGCTGAAATTGATCGATTTGATTTTGATCGAACCTTTCATTGTAATACTGGATACATATTTTTAAAAGAATGAAGGCGAACGAACGTAAAAGAGTAGATCGTTACAGCATAGTACATTAAACGTGATTCGTGGGGCCCAATTACGGTCTTCTGTTAACCAAGTCTACTGGCGCAGGCTTTCCACTCGGGGTCGAAAGGTCAAACGGCAGTCACTCTTGTGAAAGCCAAGATAATTCAATAATGAATTAACAGTAAAGCGCCAGTTTCAGTCCCAACCAAAGCTTGTATTTCAAAACTCGGGGTCTGCTGTCTATTGGTTTATTTTCACTTTTATGGGAGTGAATGTATCTTTCCAACCCTGAGAAAAAGCTTCGTCTGTCAATCATCAGATGTACTGGACTACGTGAAGATCTTCGTGGAGTACCGTTGAGTCTCATATACACGCTGGCTCCTTCGTGTTCGTTTGTTAGGACCTCCTTTGTTCGTTTGGTGCGTACTCGCCATAATAGAAAATGTGCCGCGCCATTTCACCCGCGTTAATCTTACTTCACCGCTCTCATGGATCGAACCGTGACATGATGTAGAACGAGCCATTGACTACAAAATAAGTCTATACATCGTATAAATATAGCTTCGATCAATTAACTAGCTGACTTTTACATATACCAATCTAAGTTACATAATATATCATATGCAGAGTGAAAAACCTCAAGTAAAGACCAATATTAACTTATTATCCTTTAGGGGTGACAATGGAAATTTTTAACAATAATGCCGCGTGCCGCGTGGTTCCCGGCAGAGTAGAATTTGGACCACTTGTATGTCTTCCCATGCGGAGACGTACAAGGCGATTAAGGGATAGGACTATTTAACATCAGACATATATATAGAGAGGTAGGACACGGCGGTATATCCGCCCGATTGAGCAGTCCGACTGGGGAAGTACCTCCGCACTACGGAATACCGCGGTTATAATAACTTCGTGTTGTGTTTCCAGCGGTGAGTAGGGTAGCCAGAGCTCACTGGAGAATTTGTGCCGTCAGTGGGAAGACTAAAGGCTTGTCCTGATTTGTCTTCTACTGACGGCACAGAAACTCTGTACTTACAGGGTTGGCAGCGCGACTGTGACTCCTCTGGTGTTACAGACGTCCATAGGCCACGGTAACTACTTTCCATCAGGTGGGCCGTGTGCTTGTCTGCCAACTAAGTGGTATAAAAAAATAAAAATAAATAAATAAATACAGCCCAGACTTAGCCTCAGATGCATGGCTTGAGTCTACTCTAGTGCCTGGAATAAGGCTCACCCCCTATTACGTAAGACCGAATTCAATGATTGTGTGAAATATTGGTGTTAAAGAAATGTGGGTGTTAATTCACCTCTGCCTAACCCTCCGGGGAAAAAGGCGTGATTATATGTATGTATGTGTTAAATATCGTGCTTATTACTTTGAAAATGGCGGATTCATCATCCTTTATTTAATACCCTAATGGGGGATTTTTTTTAAAACATTTTACAACATATAAACAAGTATTACTAAACTATCAACTTCTATAATTTCAAGTTAGTAGGGTTCTGCATTGATGAATCAGTTAGTCAGTTACTTTAAGTATTATATTATATACTTTTATGTACTAGCTTTATGTTAGCTTTTGCACGCCATGATCGGCATCTTCCCAGTGTATGTTCCGGGCGTCCACTTGACTGCTTTTCCTCCTCTATTTCCGGTTTACGGATTCCGATTCACGGTTTTGAGTATTCCCAATTTCCACCCTTAGCGACGTCAAGCCAGGACTTACAATATTCATGATACGTATACTGTATATAATACCTTGAGGTCGAGAGGTCCCGGGTTCGTATCCTGGCCATTACACTGCCGACGTGAACTCACTCCTAACACAAGCAATTTAGCTTAGCTGGAGGGGTTAGACGGAATATTAGTAATTTCGGTTCTATTATTCTTTATAAAGGCAATGGTGGTCATTCAGGGCTAACCTAAGTTCATGATCCCGTTAATTCCCATTTACATTATCATATACACACGCCTATATTCCCGAAGGGGTAGGCAGAGGTGCTGGCACTCACATTTCGCCAGTTTACGTTTAGGTCCCAATGTAATAGGTGGCAAGCCTATTGCCATTAACCGGGCACTTATAAACCTGCGACAAATACAAACATAACTTCGAAAAGCATCGTAAAGTCATTGGTGTGTGCCATGGTAAAACCTGGGATCGAACCTGAGACCTCGTCTCAGCAGTCCATTACCCATGCCACTAGGCTATCGCTATATATATATTGGCTCGCTAGTATTAAGAGCTAAAACGAACTCTGTAAAAGTTATGATCAGTAAGTAGGTACAACACTTTTCCATTGCGGCGAATTTTTTGGATAGCTCGCATTTTTCGCTGAATTCCCGCAAGCCGAGCGTTTATGTACTCGTAGCTTCTAAGTCGCATCATTCCACAAATTGTAGCCTCTTACATTTTATACATTGCTACATTGTTTTCGACTTTATAAACTGATGTTAACAATTTTTTGTTCAATTCTTGAGTAACATTGCGTTGCAGGATTATTTGTTATGTTTTAATAATCCTATGAAAATTGCGGTACTATATTAAGATGCAGATATATTTCAAATTATGCCGAAATTGGTCAATGGGTGACCTAAGGCGTAATGATAGAGAGTTCGACTGCTGAGTCAAAGGTCGGGGGTTTGATTCCCACTCAGTATAATATTTGCGTATGTTACATTAATATGTAAATTTGCAAAGTACATAAATATTGTATGTAGGTACTTACAAAAAAAACGCATCATAAATTTTATTCTAGAATCCATAAAACTATCAAGTTATACTGTATAGAATAACCTAGAATATTGATTTATTTAATGGAATGTGTGTAATACGAAAATATTTTATTATTCGAGAGTTTAGCTCGAAGATAAAAGTAAGCTAAATGCGAGCCGGATTAGCGCACTAAAAGTTCCGTACTACCACAATATGTTATGTTAAGTATCTATAAAATATATTAACCCTCTTGATGCTCATAGACACGTCTGGCACACACTCTGATATGGAGCTTAAAACCAGTGAAATTATATTAAATACACTGCCCAGCATTTTGAGTGATATAGGCGTAACCTTCCCAATGTGCCTTTCTAGGCAATAAGGCTTGTGATAATCCATGAATAAATATAACGAATAAGAAAGATAGAATAATGAACAAATTTACTTTGCTAAGAAAACCATTCTTTTATACAATTGTAAATATTAGGATTGAATACTGAAAAAGTAAGTTTGCCATTAATTTAGTAATAAAAATCTTTAGACAGCGTTGATTGCGAAGCTTGGTCACTTAGGCTGCGCTCTACCAGAGTGTGCGAAGATGTGTTTGTTGAATCAACACTTAATTTACCTAGCTTCGCTCTAGCAGAAACAGCTGAGCGGTGCGAGGTTTTTGTACTTGGAAGAGAAGGGAAGGATGGGTGTTACGGATGTATTGCGATGGCACGCTAGTACTTTTATTCCACCACTAACATCAGAAACGAGACGCTTTATATATACGCACTACGCACCATCCATCCACGCATCGTTTCGCAGCATCACTATGAAACGGTGCGCGTTGCAAATGCTTGCAATACTCGGCCTAATACATCTCTGGTGGAACCTCCACAACGTTCCTATTTTTTTATATAGGACACGCCAACTTGACTTCACCTCGCCGGATGGTAAGCTAAAGGCAAAGTCTCAGGAAAGAGCTGGTAATGAATTCCAGGTCTCCGAACCGCTTGGTTCTTGCTCGTATATTCTGCACAGTGTGAGGGTGACATCTAAGCCCTGCACGTGTTGTCCTATGTAGGAAAGTAGAGGGTAGGATTAGTTGGAAGAGCTCATCAGAACACTCACCATGGTAGAGATGGTAGGAAATAATATCTCTACGCATCTGCAAAGACTCCTTAGCCTCCCTACGCATCTCTTCACCTTACTACCTCGCACATCTCTGGTGGAAACACAGCCTTATATTTTTAAAGGACCGGTGATTTTGGTATTAGATGCAAATTTTAGGATTATTAAATTTTGTCGGTATCCTCTTCTGAAACAAAAAAAAAACTTGATTGCGAATGGACAACCATATCCTTTTACAAGAATACCATATACTTTTAAAAGCACTAAGTTAATTTCTCCTCCTGCTGCTGGAAATTCTAGTAAGTATCCACGATGCAGCAATGGTTTTTGTATTGATACATGTAGCCTCAAAAGCTATCATGAAGGAGTGGTTTTTGGTTTTCTGGCGGTGGTAAGTATCATCATTATTATCTGGATTCGATGTAGTCTTTGGCAGGGCCAACAGATTGCAGCAGAGGTAAAGCATTCAATAGCAAGGCATGGTTATAACACAAAACAAAATCATCTTGTACTTCTTTAAACAACAATATTATATAAAGTGACATTATTATTATCACACAATCCTCTCGACCTTCTTATGATTTATACGGCTTTATCTTAAATCAGTACCATTTGGTCAAAGTGTATTCGTTGGAAAAAGGTTTCTCATAAACAACTGTCACATAAGAGTAAGCCCTCTGTACCGTAAGGGCTTTACAAATATCGCATGCATGGATACAAAATAGATACACCGTAAGTACTGACTGTTCACAAAACAATAATAACCGTAGTAGGACTATAGAGGTCTTCACTGTTTAAACCCTCTTTTGGAAAATGACATCTAAGCTGCAACAGTATTTATGTGTTGTATTCATGCCGGTACCTAATTAGAGTGGTTACTATCAAACAGGTAGTATGCTATTTTACCATATTTCTAAATCGATGAACTTTTGTATAAAAGATGCAAATAAATCGACAAGATAAAATTTGGTAGCTGTCAAATCAAACTGCAAACTTAATGTTGAGCTGACGCAAAGACGACATGTGTTTAAAATGTATAAGACTTTTATCACACAAGCGTTCAGGTATTGAGCGTAACCGGCGCCGGCGGCGTGAACCACCTTTCACACTACATAAAAATGCTCGTGTGGAATTCGTAACATAAACTTTTCAACACTTCATCGTACGTTGTTAAACGGCTACGAAGTCAACGGTAAGATTTTTTGTTTAGCGCTACAGTTTTTCTCAACCGGTAAAGGGATGTTTCTTTTGACGATTTTTTGTTTCTACCAAGTTATTCAACCCTTCTTTGTTCTTGAATAACTTTTTGAAATATATTTTTAAAGTATGAACTTCCAAGTCAGTATCAAAAATATACACACTAAATGTGGGGTAGGCAGAAGTATATTAATACTAATAATAATTATTATTTTATTATATAATACGGATCGGACCTATTATCATCAACCAGTCAACGTGATTAGCCTTCATTGAGTAGAAGGCCTTGAGTGTATTATGAAATATTTTAAATGCCATTTTGGTGGCAGGTTAACTCCCTACTTGATGTTGTACTAGTCTATGGACGCGTGCAACACCAGGGGCGTCACATAACCACTATCTCCTAATGTCTATTGTCTACGCCGAGGCGGGAGCTTGTGGCAGCCCTGGGAGTGAGGGTTGTCACGCTCTCCACCTTGCTCGCGGTGATGGTCCGCTGCGCGGATGCGTGGGCGGCCGGCGAGCAAGTAATGCTCGTGAAGGAGGAGGCGGGGCGGGAGCGGCAGCGGGAGCGACGAAGGATCACAAGCCAAACTGCCCGGGTACGAAGGCAACTCGGGCGTCGGAGGTCGGTGAACGACCTCCGTCCCCCATGAGCGCCGGCCTGGGGGTGACAGGTGGAGCAGCCTGTCACCCTGGCAGAAGCAGGTCGCGGCAGTGGCGCGCCTGGCGTGCCTCCCCGTTTCCAGGGACGAGTTGGGGACTCTGTAGTCCCCACACCCGAGAAGAGGGCCAGATCGTGAGAGATGGCCCTGGGTCGGCCGGGGTGCGAGGGATATGCCTGTCAACCTCACCTTCGGCAACCAAAGCGACCCACAGGCGGCGTGCGTTTTAGTCGGTTCGAGTCCGACATAACCTCCTCCACCGACTCCGGTGGGGAGGTATCCGTGGGGATTTTGCGCACGTAAAAAAAAAATGTCTATTGTCTTTTATAATCTTAAAGAACCCCATATAATACCTACTCGTTTAGAAAAATAGGGATCATCCATAGCGTACTTTGATATATATAAGTATTTCACCGTTACTCCAACACCACAGTAAATAATTACCAATCAATAAAGATAAATAGCTGAAGGAAAAAACAAATACCTTTTCGTTTTCCAAAAATCAAAACTTTAACAAAGAGTCTGTCTCCCCCAGTCTGTAACAATTTCAATTGTGTCAAAGTGTTATTCGACGCTTCGTCGTGTCAGTTCGAATTTCTAAAAGACAGTTACCCTCTTTGCAAAGACACGTAAATACCGATGTGAACTGTGAAATCTATAGGTATACAATAAGTAATGACCTTTTTTCTTTACAGCTTGTAATATTCCACTCAGTTTTTTTTATGTCACATTATAAGAAGTCAAGTATTCGTGACATCATATTAGAGACATGGCAAAGTCAGTGCACGCCGCGCCCGTGACGTCGGGCTCGCGGCTAATGTTATATTACGCTCTAATTTGATCAGTATGAAACGCAGCTAAATAAATATTTTCTACATCATCATAGTCTGGAACATAATGTTTTTTCATGTACAATATCATAACCGTAAAATTGTATGCCCAGTCATGTCAAGAGTTTAATTTTGTCATATAAGCGCTGAGAAAGTGTTTTGAAAGATTCAACCTTTTGTTGAAAAGCCCTTGACCTATACGTAATCATGTATACAAAGTTGTTAAGGTTTATTGGTTAAGGTTTAAATATCTTTCCATCCTTCCTCTACCACTCTTCAGAACACACCACCAGTACAACATTAAGAGTCTTGGGACGAATGTTCGCTGTGCGAGAGATGAAAGCACCCCGAAGTGGCGGCGCGGCGGCGGTACATTTTGTCATAAGACGTAGGTTTACTCGTCGAGGCATACAGTTCTTATCACTGGGATAATTTGTATTGAAATTAAAATAGACTCAATCGATAAGATTTCAGCACCATTTGTTGAGAGTCCTCAAGTTACTAACATAGAATCTATATAGGAAGATGCGCGGAGACGTTCCTTTTTGGCTGTATTTTATCACTACCATACCACTGCGACGAGTTTTCGCCCCTTCTTACTCAGAACAACCTGCCATATTCCCCCTTCTTATACCGTACCCCTTCATATACTATACTTCTTATACAGGTACCGAGACGGGACGCTGTGTGGTTTGAGTCGGTTCCCTTCCAACCAGGTCATTGCTGGCCCCGGTGTGGGGGAAACCGCGGGGCTACAGTCAATTTATAAAAAAACATAGTATATTGATCAAAATCCCGTATAAAAAACATACTATTATACCCTACTAGTTTATTAACTAAGTAGTATTCACATAAATGTACAGAAGATAGTCTTAGAAAGGTACACATAACCCTAACTTACCTTTGAAATAACCTTATAAATAAAATAGTAATGCACCAATTTCGTGGGTCTAAATATACATATTCAATTTTCGATTCCATGTTCCGAACGTGTCTTCGTATGACTTGTCAGCATATCCACCCGTAACTGCTTATCGGAATCGGATATCATTTTGGGAAGTGCGTCCGTGCCGTCCGTAGTCTTGACGATTACAATTTGTGCCGATATTAGGTCTGATGTATGTAAATGTCACATTTCCACCTTCTATTTGCTAGACGCGTTACAAGTATGAAAAATAAATGTATCTTTGACATACATATTATTAAATTGAACGCGGTTAATTTCGATTATCCTACCATAAAGCCGTTACGTAGTTTTAATGCGTATCCACTCCCATCATCGTATAAATTCAATGTTGTAGTGAGTTATTTTAATGTAAATTTTTTATGTCTATTATTTTATTATAGATTAATATGATTTTAGAGATTGATTACAAGAGATTACAAAAATTAATAGTTTTACATGCTCTTTGTTTTTATTGGTAATCTCTAAATCTGTTATATATTTATATCGGTTTCAATGCAAAGTCACCGAAACTACTGAATTAAAAACCAGTGCCAGTTAAAAGAAACATCTTTTCCAGAGTAAAATGGCTGTTTTCATCAGTTACGTTGTAACTTGCAGATTGATAACATAAATACTGGCGAAGTATTGATTGGCGTATAGACTTTATAGACTTTAGAGTCAGACTCCATCATTCAAAGCACGGATATGTAAAACCTATTTTAGATCCAAGTTTAAAATTTATATAATGTATAAACGTGTATGTATTAATGTATAAAAGCTTTATTTCTATTATTTCCCTTTGTGCATTTCAAATAATTTACAAATTATAATGCTGCTCGGAACATATATTTTGGACCTAAAATATGCTCAAAATGTGCTCTATACACTCAGTGCGCGTTTCTTGACCGTATTTTGAGCTACTGCGGTGGGCAGGCTAAATTTTACCAAGCATAGATTATTCCAAAACAATCTGCACGCGCCAGGGCCTCTTTTGTCTCACAATATTGGTCCAAGACATGTGTGAGACGATGTATACAAATGTTTGTCCTAAACTAATACTGTGCTTTTTACTACGGTATTGAAGTTTTCTTTTATTATCTTTATCTAGTTTTATACTCAAATCCGAAAAGAAAACTAAAATATTTGTGCCGGTGTCGAGCGGCTGTTGTACGTTACCATTAGCTGCTTACCTACATATTGTTTGTAGTGATTTTCAGCAACGTGTGGGGAAACTCTGATAAGTTAAGCCGGTAAGACTCGTCCAAATTTTGAACAAGCAGAATGAAGTCCAAAGAATAATATACAAACTGAAAGTAACTATGTTTGCATATTTATTACTTACCTACGTTGCGTAAGAATACTTTACTAGTTTGTGTAAAAGTCTCGCCTGGGAACTGTGTAGTTTAGAAAAGATCTTAGTTCTCATTTTTGTATCCCATTATTAGAAACTGACTTGAAAATGGTCGAATTGCTTAAGCTTTTAAACAATTTAACCACTTTTCGTATATAACACTAATGTTTTTATTTCATGATAAGGATAAAACTTATTCCTAATAGTTGCGACTTTATTGCTTTACCAATGAGGCCCGGTGTGTGTTATCTAATCCTAAAATAACTTGACTTTACTTCTTATGTGTCGGGTAGTGTTTACTTTTGGCGGATTTTACTACTTATTGTGTGTCTACAATAACCGTCCGTACTAACCGTAATGTCTTTAAATGAGTAATTTAACTAAGCACAAATTTGAATGTAATATTTTCAACAATCAATCTTTAAGACCACACCTAGACTAAAGGATTATGCGTTACTTTTTTTTTAATATTTCTCTGTGACCTCTGCTATGCAGTTTCGCTATGCTTATGTTTTAGGATAATAATTCGCCCAAAGACATTCTGTCGCTTCTTCTCCGCAGAACAATCACAGAAAACAGCAATGCCTTCCCTAAAAATTAAATTAAAAATTTAAAAAACCCCCGTCACAAAAAACTACCCCCTAAAAGTCCAAAATAAGTTGTGTTAGTTAACCCCATAACTTTGATATATCTAGTAATATATATTTCGATGCAAGCCTTGTCATGTCGGGGGGCCCTAACTGGCAGAGCACTACGTCATGTTATCGGAACGATCCAAGGTCCCCCCGACAATGACAACGCGTGAATCCAAAAAATATATTACTAGGTATTCAAGGTTATGGGGCTAACTAACACAACTTATTTTGCCTTTTTGGGAGTTGTTTTTTGTTTTTTAGGGGGTTTTTTAAATTGATCTACTAACGCTCTTTGATTTGATACCCATATTGAGGGAGTTATGAAATAAAATGTAATTCGCCATTTTGTGGTGGCGGCTATCTTGGATTTGAAACTTGTCATATTGTATGGTACCCATATTGAGGGAGTTGAGAAAAAATATATACTACATCATTTTGTAGCGGCGGCCATCTTGGATCGATTTTTTCAAACATGGCTAGGAACACTCCCGATTAATATACCTTTCAAACAAAAAACAATAAATCCTAATCGGTTCACCTGTTCAGGAGCTACGATGCCACACACACACACACACACACACACACACACACACACACACACACACACAAACACACACACAAACACACACACACACACACACACACACACACACACACACACACACACACACAGACACTTCAAACTTGATAAAAATTGAAATAACACCCCGTCGTTTTTGCGTCGGGGGGTAAAAACAGATGTGGCCTTCATCTATCATCTACTAAAGTTGCATCACTAGGAGGCCAATACTGTGCTTTTGGCTTTGTTACAAACCAAACGAATAAACGACTAAGTAATCCAGACTCCAAATAATTAGTTCTGTATCACAAACATAATTATTCCAAGAATTCACAACACTCAATGCAGTGATAGGTGGTGAAAGAATCACTTCAACCACACCAATCCTGCAGTCATTATTTTGAAGAGGTATATTATTATTATAGGCATTGAAAATTTAAGAAGTAAAAGAAATTAAATGAAATAATGATTATGCTCAAGACTTGTAGGTATTATAAAGGTAGGCATCCATACTAATACTATAAATGTAAAACTATGTCTGTGTTACGCTTTCACTGATTTTCATGAAATCTGATATAAGGGTAAATTAGACCTTAAAGGACATAGGCTATGTTTTCTCACGATAACTGCTAGTTTAGTTTAACAATAAGTATAAAATTATTTTGAATTGATGTTATTCCGACAAACAGCATGCATTTGAAAAAGATATACCCACGCGGCTTGCGAAGTTAGTAGTTAGTCTACAAGACAAGGCTCCAAAATTATGTTATGAAAATAAAATCAATTCAAGCTAGATCTACATACCGAGAATAGATTCCCATGGTTTGCGGAAAGGGAATCAAATAATCACACGGGTGTAGTGGGTATCAGCTAGACTTTTATAATAGGTCTTTACATATAAAATTGCAGTTTTAAATTTAAATTATAAATTTAGGTTTAAAATTGGAGCGGTTCGGTGGTTTCCTCTGTCGCACCATTAAGGCCTGGAATTCATTACCAGCTCACGTGTTTCCTTCTTCCTACAATCCCGGGTCCTTTAAGCGGGGCGTGAAAAAGCATATGATGAGGCCGTCAAGCTGAGTGTCACCATTGTCTGTATGTGTAAGTAATGGTGACTCGGTCTTTTCTGAGACTTTGCCTTCAGCTTACCATCAGGCAAGGCGAAGTCTAATTGACGTGTTCTATATAAAAAAAACCCAAATTTCAGTACTAACATTTTTGCATTTTTTTAGAAATGACAAATACAAATTTTATGTTCTTTTTTTTGTGTATGAATGAGACAACATTAAGTTAACAAACTCTTTTATTACATTTTTGAAAAGTGACAGCTGTAAAAAAGTAATACGAAATTTATCATCAAAATGAATAGCATTTAGGAAGTACTGTTTTTGAAGATCGAATTTAAATTATCAAGCGGTCAATAAAAACAAAATTTAATACAGAGTTGTAATATCTAGAAATCAACTTTCCTACAAAATACAAGTAATGGAAATAGCTATTAAATTACAGGAATAACGAACTCATGAATCTGTAAGAAATAATAAATATCATAGGTAAAGACCTAATATTTACTTATAAAAGTCACCGTGTCTTTAACGCGTCTATCAATGTAACGTAGTACTGCTGATACACGCTATTGTCTTGTTTAAACAACTTAATCTTTAAGTAAACGCAATTACAAGTGGTCTGGCTAGTCGCTACCCTCTCTTGCTGAACTATTTAGGTTGCTAATACAAATAGCTAGAACAACAGAAAAATAAATTCATGTAAGGATGAATGTATATAATGTATATTACATAACAAGTTTGTAAGCATGATATACTCTGATGTATTCTAATAATTTAGTAGATACACGCTTACGCAATTAACAACCATAACCCTGATATTGTTGCGGTTATACTTATACAATACTCATGTAACTATATTGGATATTATCAACGTTGATTGTAGGATTTGTACATAATTAAATGTACACAATATTCGAAATATAATCTCAACCTTTTAGGAGATCTGACGTCAGACTCTTCACGTACATTTATTTGATCTAACACACACAGGGCTAAGACTGGCTATGAGCTGGATTCAATAAAAGTATACGGTGCGCCTCTCATTGGATTCCGTGACTCGATTTTAACATAACCCATAACAATACGTAATTGTACAACCAAACCTACTTTCGATTTCCTATTTGTACTTAGTGTATTGTTATAAATATTTCAAACGGATTCTATTACGATTAATTAGGTATTATTTTATAATTAACACCGATGTTGCGGTTGCTTTTTAGTAGGTAGCCAAGGTCACGGACTGAAGATGTTAGTGGTCTCATAGTCACGTAAGTTCCAGATTGAAATTAATTTCTATCCACATTTATTATAATCGAATCAGTACTTAAAAGAAAAAAAAATACATTCTCAAAAAAATTGAAACAACTCAAACATTGATATACTTAGTAATATTTTGATTCAAGTGTTGTCATGTCAGGGCGACCTAACTGGTAAAGTTCTCCGTCATATTATCGGAACGCTATATATATCGCAATATTACTATGTATATCAAAGTTAATTAGGGCCGTTGTGATGGAGGTTTCTAAAATTTTTAATTTAATATTTATTTTATTCTTTTCAAATTGATCAACTATCAATTTAAAAAGTGTAAAATACAAGCCCTTTCATTTGATACCCATACTGACGGAGTTGTGAAAAAATATGTACTCCGTTATTTAGTGGCGGCGGCCATCTTGGACATTTTTTTTTAAACATAGTAAAGAACACGCCCGACTATCTTTCAAACAAAAAAAAAACCAAATCCTTATCGGTTCATCCTTTCAGGAGTATGATACAGACAGACAAACACACACACACGCACAGACAGGTCGAACTTATAACACCTCGTCGTTTTTGCTTCGGGGGTTCAAAAATCAAACGTAGATATTAACCCGAAGTGTGGTATAGCGGCTAAAGGCTACATAATTCATTCAAATAATTTAGGAAAATGATTAATGATATAATAAAGTGGCTTATGGTCCCCGTTTAGGCTCATTAACGGTGTACAGCGGGTGGCCGACGGAGCGGAATTTATCTATCAGTCGACTGTGAACCGCCCTCGATACGTACCTACGTAAGGGTTGATTGTTGCTTTAATGATTAGATTTCACAGCTTTGAAGCTTATCATATACCTACCTATGGCTGAATATTACTATTTATTTAGGGTGTTATCCCAACGCAAACGTTTAGCAAATTCATTAACATTTTTTTATACCAGCATGTAATGAGTCTCATGTCATTGTTTTATCGCGTACTTTAAATCGCCTGATATAAGTTTTGTTTGACTTATCACAAATTTAAAACATGTACTACTACACTAGAATTTTGTTTAGGTACTTTAGATTTATTTTGATTAGTTTTTAGTGCACATGAAAAAGAAAAGAAATCGCACGTAACAAATGATGTAGCTAATCTAGATAGTATAAACACTAGGTATGTATATATTTGTAGCTTTCTATAGAGAGCTTAGCAACTGTATCTACACCACTGAACCATTTATATAACGTTCGGGCTATTTCGATAAAGTTCAGTTACCAACCGAATATGCCGGCGGCTCTTGTTCCTTATTTCAATATCTTCACAGAGTTACGGTAATTGGGCTCCTTTCTAACCAGCGCTTATTGTAATCGGCCATTGCCTATACAAATACACCCACATCACTTGGTTTTAAATAATATCTATTCTTGTTCACAGGTAGACATATTATATTATATTACTGAATTAGTACGTACTTCATACGAGTTCAAGAAAAGCCTCCATAACATTGCCGCGTTGTATTAAAATCATTTTTAGGACACGTCAATTAGACTTATGGTGATGGTAAGCTGAAGGCAAAGTCTCAGAAAAGAGGGTCACCATTACATATATATATATACCACGTTGCAATGGTGACACTAAGCTAGACGGCTTCATCATATGCTTTTTTATGCTTCGCTTAAAGGACCCGGGACTATAGGAACACTGCACACTATGTGGGTGATATCCGCCCTGCACATGTTTTCTTGTGTAGGAAAGGGGAGGGTGGGACTAGTTGGAAGACCTCATCAGAACAGAACATGCACCATGAATGTTCTGATAAGCAATTCAAGAGGAATGTTGGATTATGTTGAAATAATAATCTAATTGGTGGGTTTGAACTCGTTTGTACAATTCCTTTTCAGTTTTTAAAATCAAAATCAATTATTGCTGATTAACGGTGTGAAAAAAATGACATTTAGTACATTTAAAAGACCTCTTCGGTCTATCTTGTTAGCATACAAGAATACATAGGTTTTTAACCGACTACGGCGAAGCTAAATGAGGGTTATCATTTTGACAGGCTATGTATGTATGTTTGTTCATCTGTTCCCTCATAGCTCCTGAATTAGTATTTAGAACTAGATAAATGAGGTATCATTAGAAGAGTCTTGCTCGTCCGCTGGTTATAGGCTTTTTGACGTATCACTGAATCTAATGTAGCGCCCTCTAGCGGTCAAAAAGTACTGTGTATAAACTTGAGATAAATATACCGTGTTCGGTATCATCTGAAAAGGCTTAATTAGCACATTACAAATATGTATAAATTATAGCCGTTACTTGTCCAAGATAGTATAAATAAAAAAATAAGTTTTAAACTGAACAAGTTTTAAACAAGAAAATATCTAGGATAGCCGTGGTCGTATGCCACTTAGTCTAACAAATTAATACATCGAAGGTAAAAGTGGCAAACGACCACGACTATCCTAGATATTTTCTTCTTTAAACCTTTTTAAGTATCAGTATAGGTTACAGAGTCGTAAGAAGTCATAAGAAAATATGTTTAGTTAAATTATCCAATGCTAATAAAAATTTAAAACAACCAATGCAATATAAATATGTTAATTATAAGTGTCAACAACATACATACATATAATTACGCCTTTATCCCCGGAGGGTTAGGCTGAGATAAATTAACACACCCAGATTTCACCAATCATTGAATTCGGTCCCACGTAATAGGGGCTGAGATTATTGCCGTCTTCCGGGCTACGCACTATTGTTGACTCGGCCATGCATCTGAGGCTGAGTCTGAGCTGTATATATCTGTCTGATGTTAAACAACCCTATCCCTTCGTCGACTTGTAAGACACCGCATGGGAAAAGATAGGGTGGTCCAAATTCTACTTTGCCGGGATATCTGTCAACAAAGATGACAAAGATAAACATAAATGAAAGAAACAATTAAAATAGCATAGAATTTTTTTCTGTAGTAGCTAGGAAAGAAGCCCTCCCTCCATAAAAGCTGAAACATAAAAGCATAAAAGCTGTTATTTATGGTCGTCATTCGTTTATTCTTTATTTTGCTTCTGTTCGACGATGGTTGTCTCAAGGCCTTTGTAGGCTCCACTAGTTGATCAGAGCGGTGTGGTTTCGACTTGCATTTAGTGACCGATCCGGCGCACTTATTATGATATCCTAAATATACAATTGTATATTTTACTATGTAAAATGTTGCCGAAATAAAGTACCTACTAAGAAAATGAATTCTTCGCGACTAATAGTACAATACATTTTAAGAGTCATTAATCATCATCTACCTGCTCTTGTCCCCTATTATTTGGGGTCGGCGCAACGTGGCATTCGGTTCCATACATTCCTGTCAAATGTCATATCCTCAGTTACCCTCGTCTTTGCCATATCCTCTTTTACACAATCCATCCACCTTTTCTTGGACTTACCTCTGCTCCTAAAGCCCTTTATGTTCATAATTGGAACCTTTTTTACAACAATACTTTCACCTCTTCTCACATTCACTGGTGCCACTTTCAAACTTCCTTTAATATGTATACTCATTGCTTATTCTGTCCGTTCTCGACACACAACACACATCCATCTCAACATTCGCATTTCTACTACATGCAATTGTCTTTCACTCTCAAAGCCAAATATGACTATTCATACAATGCGGCAGTTCTGATCATGGACTTACTGTGATTTTATAAAGGTAATGCATTTTTGAAACAAAAGTTATGTAGCAATTACGTCAGATTGATAATCTCTAATTTCATTTACATACAGTATTGATATTTCCTAATACGGCGAGGTGTTTGCTAAGGTCTATGTCGATTATAAGTTTGTATACTGTATTATACGTACTCGATTATAAGTTTACAATTTTCAAAGTTTCACAGACAATAATTGTGTAAGTTGTAAGACATGATATCGTTCTGAAAGCGACAAAAGGTAATTTCAAAGACATCAGTTTCACTTTCACATAATAGACTTTGTTATAGAAACAAAATAATGATGAAACATCACAAGAAAGGTGAAACGGGACTGATGATAGATTACAACACTTTAGCATTTAATATAAAAACAGGTTCTGTATTGTTTTTCAGCTAAATCAAGCAATTTGTCTTCGTCATAATAAACAAAAAAAATTATCTAAATAGCATTCTGAAAATATGAGTCCGTATTATTTATAATATATGTACCTACTATGAAAAGGAAGTGCAAGTGAAAATATACTTATCTAAATAAAACATTGAAATGTGATTTCTTTTATTCGATGTCATCTTCTATAATTATTTCGGTACATGTGATGCTAAAAGTGACTACTAAATTAATTCCCAATGTTGTGTTGATGTTCACAAAGTGAAATGCCACATTTCTGTTACCTGTCTTACCAGTGCTAAACTGAAATTTCTTAAGTGTAGTATGTTTAAATATAAAGTTACAGAGAATACTCGTAAGTGTTCTCTGTTAGTTTCCATTAGCTACACGAGTGTACTTCGTGTTTCACCTGCATTTATAGAGTTAATTCATTTCATCTGGAGATTTGTTTCTCTTCAAATTTTGACCAACCGTTATAAAACGTATTTTAATGTGTTGTTATATAGCTATAGTTACTTTTATGTGGTCTAAATGAAAACTTATCGCAATTAATATAATCTGCGCCTTGTAGTGAAATGAAACTGAATAACTTCAAAACTAGTGGTAGTATCATGGTGAACTATTTATTTTTAGTTGTTAGCAACATTGATATTTACGTATATATTGTTTCTTGGTCACGAATCGGTAAACAGAAATTGTTATTGACAAAATGTTAACAAAATTCAAATACGCGCATCTAGGTAAGTATCAGTCTACGATTGATATTCGTCGGCGGCGCGCCTCGCGCGCCTCCCCGTTTCCCCACACCCGACGAGAGGGCCAGATCGTGAGAGATGGCCCTGAGTCAGCTGGGGTGCGAGGGATATACCTGTCAACCTCACCTTCGGCAAGCAAGGCGGCGTGCGTTTTAGTCGGTTCGAGTCCGCCATAACCTCTTCCACCGGCTCCGGTGGGTGGGTATCCGTGGGGATTTTGCGCACGTAAAAAAAAAGTCTACGATTGATATTGCTTTTCATGTCATAGTACTAACAGAAAGGATATTAAAATTTTAATTTTTATTTCCCCCGGAACAACTAAAGTTTTGAAAATTTTTCGTCGAATTTTGATGATAAATTGTTTAAAATTTTATTTGCCTTGATTCCAGATAGATTTTATAAGTTGTAATGTGGTCTGTGTAACCTTCCTTTAAAGCAGAAACGGCTAATTTAGTATAGATATTCTTGAGATGAGGTTAACGCGCTAATAGGCACTTATAAATACTTTAGCTTTGAACTTCTTTACTTCACTAAAAATCTTTGTGAAATAGTATTATTTGCTGATCACACATTTAGCTAATTTATAAAACTCACAAACAAGACAAAAAGTATAACTCGTACTTGATGATGTGACCCTTCCTGAAATATTGCATTGGTTCACAAGTGGAAACATCTTACTAAGCACAAGTAGTAAGTTACAAGTTAACAACATTAGTAAAGGTACAGCTAACAGATTTTTCTAATCATTTTAGATCTCAAACCTTTCATCAAATAATAAATATAATATTTAAACCATGTCGCATTACCTATTAAAATTGGTACATTTCAATATAAAAATAATTCTACTGTAAGTACATTTTAGTGTTAAGCTACTTTCGTCATAGGCTGTACGTTTCGATATAATGAAAAGTTACTCAAAGATAAAGGGATTGTGTATAGACACGAATATATTATATACCTACAAGGCTTTAATTAATTACAAGCTCCGCGGCGCGACAATGAAACAAATTTCTTAATTAATTTTAATACTTTCCTTATTTTATAAATTATGGAAGATGATAATTGAGGAAATATTTCGTAGAATTTGAAGTGTTAGGTTGATTTAAATTTGTTAATTGCTAGAATTATAAACATCAAAGGACCGAGATCTGTTGGGCTCTTGAGGAATCCTTAAATCCCTTTTTCGGGATTATGACTCGTATGGGTTTTATTAACTCGATTAGAACATTATAATCACTTTACTATTAACCAGAGTGAGTTTATGGATACCCTTGTAGAGATAGTTACGGTATAGATACTGTGGAGTATATCTAAGACTGCAATTGTTTTCTGTTTTTGAACACTATCTACTATTTGTAACTATTCCTCCATGCATAGGAATAATATCCCTGTTTCGCGGGGACGTTACACAACAAAGCAAAGTGCGCTCAGGCTGGGAACAATTATCCTTAAATCACACGGTAATCTCACAGTAGCGAGGCGATTACTTTAACCACTCCATCATCTGCGGATCTAACAATAGAGAAGTGTTTATATTATAATAGGTAGGGTAGTATAATGGAATATTCCCAGAAGTTGGTATCACCGAACTCGGCAATACCAAGTGGGTTGTTTCACTAGAGTTCCCTATTATGTTTGGCGCACATCATTGGCATCCTTAATCCTTTTCCTTGTCGATGCCAATAATGTGAGCTAGCCTTTAGGGTAGATGGTGGATATTATGTATTGTATCCAATATTCAAAACGTTAGCCGTGTAGGTCCACGTTCACCTGATATTAGATCATCACTTCACTTTTTTATCTAGTTTTGGCATTAACGGGAACGACTGTCGTTAGTCCCAACTAGGCAAAGAAAGCCTGCACCCGAACCTCCTCCATCAATCAGTACAATAAGTACTATAGAAATTGGCCTTGTTAGCTGCCTCATTGGTCTAATAATAGGGAGGCAGGTTTTCACAAAACCCCAAAGAAAAAAATCGCACGATCTTGGTGGTCAACTGGCCACCAAGATTGGACGATTCATGTTTCATGCGCAGTGTGGCAGGTTGCGCCGTCCTGCTGAAACCACATGTTGTCCAGATTCATGCCGTCCAGTTGAAGCCACAAGAAATCCTTCACAGAAAGGATGTAATGAACCAATCAACTTATTGCAGCAATGATTTCCAGAACACATTATCTCACGAAATTCTGATGTCAACTGATCACCAAGATTGTGAGATTTAATGCCGTGCGATTTTTTTCTTTGGGGTTTTGTGAAATCTCGGGTTTATGCGAATAAGCCCGAAATAATTCCAGAGCTCAAATCGGAAATCCAACACGTCATCGGTGAGATACCGCCACATATCTGTGCAAAAGTCATGGAAAATTTCATGAAAAGAGTAATGGCCTGTCATCGGAGTCGTAGGGGTCATTTGCTGGATATTTTATTCCATACATAATCGGAACATGTCTTCTTTACAATACAATAAAAATATCACAACTCTGTTACAAAATACTTGTTTTTATTTTATAAGGAAAATGTGCACTCTTACTGAGACACCCGTTATTATCTACTGGAATCTAATTTGACTTAATCAACTAAGAGGTTATTACGTAGGTACTTATCGTTTTATGTTAGTTCCTCGGAATACTTTTTGGCATAATTTCTTTGCAGCACCATTGGATGTGCTGTTTCTAATTTTGAATTTAAGTTACAATTTAATTTACCGTTTTTACGTACGTTAACTTTGTAGACCTATGTGGCGTAGCAGTAGAATAATACATTCATTTTTTGCTTCACAAAGAATTAATTAAACCATTTCCGTTGCTATCTGTACGTGAAATACAGTTCGTAGGTAAGCAAATGACGGGGCGATGAATTGGATACCAAAGGTGTCGAGCACTGATAAATTAAAGCCGAGACAAGCGAAAAAAATAGGGGACGCTCTTCCTCAAGATAATGACGTGAAAATGTCCGTTCATTCGTTAACTACAAACAGTGACAGCTGCTCGAACTTTCTTATGATACGAAGTACCGTTATTATTATTTTTTTATACAACTTAGGGGGCAGACAAGCACACGGCCCACCTGATGGAAAGTGGTTACCGTGACCTATGAACGTATGTGACAACAGTGAAGTCACATCCGTGCTGCCGACCCTAGATTTTATGAGACGTCAGTGCAGTTAGATTTGTTGGTTATATTTTTTTCAGTGTTTTACTTACTACTTACTTAATAATGATTATACTGAAAAATATACAGCCCCGGCGACATTAGAGTCGGGATTTTCAGGAGCCACTGCTGTCTGACCTACCAAATCCCAGTGAACAGCCTGCGCCAAAAAATCGTCCGTTCTGACTAGCAGGTGTGTTTGACTTGGACTCCGAAGGTGTCGCGATAGGGGCCTTTTTTTTTTTTTTTACGTGCGCAAAATCCCCACGGATACCTCCCCACCGGAGCCGGTGGAGGAGGTTATGTCGGACTCGAACCGACTAAAACGCACGCCGCCTGTGGGTCGTTTTGGTTGCCGAAGGTGAGGTTGACAGGCATATCCCTCGCACCCCGGCCGACCCAGGGCCATCTCTCACGATCTGGCCCTCTTCTCGGGTGTCCCCAACTCGTCCCTGGAAACGGGGAGGCGCGCCAGGCGCGCCACTGCCGCGACCTGCTTCTGCCAGGGTGACAGGCTGCTCCACCTGTCACCCCCAGGCCGGCGCTCATGGGGGGCGGAGGTCGTTCATCGACCTCCGACGCCCGAGTTGCCTTCGTACGCGGGCAGCTTGGCTTGCGATCCTTCGTCGCTCCCGCTGCCGCTCCCGCCCCGCCTCCTCCTTCACGAGCATTACTTGCTCGCAGAAGGAGGCGCCGGCCGCCCACGCATCCGCGCAGCGGACCATCGCCGCGAGCAAGGTGGAGAGCGTGAGAACTCTCACTCCCAGGGCCGCCACAAGCTCCTGCCTCGGCGTCTCCCACGCCGGCGATAGGGGCCTTAACATCCAGCGGCGTTAAAACCATTATGATTACTATGTTGAATTAAAAAAAGATTTATTAATATTGTGGAAAAGTACAAGTGTGGTACTTTTTACAATATTAATAAATCTTTTTATTACTAAACCAGACCAGTTTCACCTCACGGCATTCTCACTGGCTAACATTGTCAAGTCGTTCTCAAAGTCTTACATTGTAATATTTTAATTGGTTAATTATTTTAGTTATTGATATGTAAATCAAATTCAACCAAGTGCCATCGATCAACAATATAAATACTCCTATACGTTGTGTATAAGTATCACTACCACCATCTCATCTGAAGGGTGTCGGAAGAGGCGAATAACGGAAAAATATGCATACGACTTCATAGTAAGAAAGGGAAACTCTAGATAAAACCCTGTACCAACTCGTTGGGCCATCGTGGAAACAGTAGGCCAAAACCTCCCAACATTGAGACCTATGTTCAGCAGTGGGCTGCGATAGGCTAATTTATTGATTGATTGGCGATATGGCCTCTGTGGCGTAGCGGTGGAACGTTTGACTGCTCCGCAGGATGCGCTGGTTGGATTCCTGCTCAGTGCAAATATTTGTATACATGAATATGTATATTTGCATTGGTCTGGGTGTTTCTGATTATGAGATATATGTATTTACAAAAAAAAAATGTATCTAAGGATGTTATAAATAACACAAGCTAGATAAGCTATGCTTACCATGGGTCTAGGTAGTGTTGTGTGGAATGTTGTGGAATATTTATTATATTATTTTATTTATACGTTGTAAATGCTAATTCTTAATCAGAGCAATACTGACCATGTCAGTTTCTATACGTACCTACTATAAGTTTAATTAAAAAAACATTCTGGTAAGTAGGCCACGAAACTCTGAACTCTCGTAGTGGATTAGTTTCAAAAACAATGAAATGTAACTGGCATTTATTTCATGCTTAATCCACTTTGTGCTTTCTGAAATTTTAGTTTTGACACCGACTTTGTAACGTAACATTCGCGATGTCCGCCTGACATGTTAACTTGAGTGGGTACCTACTGGTGGCTGGGTGGAGCAATTGAGTAGCCAAATAAAACAGTCTTTGTTCATTTTATAAATATAAAATTGGATTTGGAATAAAATTCATGGTTCTATCTCTTGTTTTCAAAAACAAGAGGTATACATCACTTATCGGTTTTTAACGTACCCGACCCACAGGCGGCGTGCGTTTTAGTCGGTTCGAGTCCGACATAACCTCCTCCACCGGCTCCGGTGGGGAGGTATCCGTGGGGATTTTGCGCACGTAAAAAAAAAAAAAAAAAAACCCTGCGTATTTGAATGCGGTTTTGATAGTCTTTTATTTTATCTTTTGTATAGGTATAGGCACGGGTGTAGGCACATCACTTATCGGCTTTTGACGTACCTACCCTGCGTATTTGAATGCGGTTTTAATAGTTTTTTATTTTATCTTTTGTATAGGTATAGGCACGGGTGTAGGTGTAGATTGTGCAATTTTGTATATGTATTCTTTGGTTTATTCCTTGATGAATATAAATATTCATTGATTATGACACAGGACTACAATTGGACGTTTTTCCTAGACTGCGATCTATCACACAGTTTTAGTCATGACTCTTGTCTGATAATTTTTTTTACAAAATCTCTCACATTAAAGTAGGTAAGCAAAGTATCGTAATTACGAGTATATAATAGTTCGGGGCTTATCGCGATTAGATCACGTAATCACATGTAGGTACTGTAACGCGTCCGAAACGTCAGCAAAAATAAGTAGGTACCTTGATTTAATCATGATAAGTCCCGAACCTTAATATAATTACGAATTTGCACCGTGATAAGTTAAAAATAACCATACTATCATTGGATACTACAATTGTTTTTTTTCTCATTGTCCCTTAAATCGACAGTTCTGTGGTAGCGAACGTTAAAAGAAATGAGAACTCCGCCTTTTATAAGTTAGTTATAAAGACAAAGAAAAACATCATGAAAATATGTACAATTTGTATTGCCCTAATACCCATACAAAGTATTTGTTTACTCCGTACAAAGTAGGTCGAACTATGATCATTACGCGACATCCTAAGAAAGTATGACATACATAATAGTCACGCCTCTGCCCTTTGGGCTAAGCAGAGACCACATCTTTGGTCTTGCTACGGTCCTGGTATAGGCCTTGTGCTTCTTTCATTATGTTTTTCATACTGCTATAAACAGCAAAATGTGCACAAACATTAATGTAATATCTGTGTACATAATCATATTTCTGAAATAAATGAATTGAGTTAAATTGTTGTCATACATGTTGGGAAGTAAATATATCACAAATAAGACTTGACGTATTTTAGCCAGTACTAAAATCACAGAGTATACCTATAGTCAGAATTTTAATTCGATTCCAGATTTGACATTAGCTACTGTCATTTTGTGAAATAATGATACCACATATAATAGTGTAGTGATGAACACAAAAATCGATAAACAATCATCAGTGTGCCAATTAAAGACTAAATTATTGATTTTTATTTAAATAAATACATAATTATTCATAATAATTATTTATTAATTAGTAATCGCTGCTCTATTTTATAAAAAGTTTATATTTTTGTTTTTATATTAAAAACAAAACTTATAATAAAAGAGCCTAGATAATTTTCAGTATTGGTAACCCGTGCGCGCTCGTGCAGCTATCGCCATTTTGTTTATCGTGCATTCGGCTTCATTCTCCCAGTCTGACTGCACGAATATCTTATTTCATTGCGAATCGATATTTTGTTATTTTGTTGGGTTTTTGTTAAAGTGTTGTTACGTTGTGTTTGTTGTTACGTTTATAGCTTTTTGTGAACTTTGAGTGAATCTATTTGTTTTGGTTTTCCATCAAAATGGATCCTCAGCCAAGTACATCACAAAAAGACAAATAAAAATAAAAATATTCATTACGAACCAGATATGGTTAAAGCTACGCTTTTAGAACTGATTCCACATAACGAGTCTTTTAATAAGTACGCTGTAGACGAAATGGCAGCACAACATGGGATCACGGTTTTAAGACTGCCCCCTTACCATTGCAAGCTAAACCCTATCGAATTGATATGGGCGCAGGTAAAGGGGCATGTAGCTCAAAATAATAAAACCTTCAAATTGACAGACGTGAGAAATTTATTTCAGGAAGGCATTCAAAAAATTACGGCTACCGAATGGTCTAAATGCGTATCCCATGTTGTCAAAGAAGAGGAAAAAATGAGTAGGCTAGATATGTTAATTGACAATATCACAGACACATTTATAATAAATGTTACAGAAAGTGACAGCGATAGCGATAGCGATGACGGCGACAATTTATAAAATAAATTATTACCATAATACATATATCTGTTTTATTTGTCATGTTCCTTCATGATCACATTTTTTTATTTATCTCACACACAATTATAAAAGAAAAGTCTCAAATCGTTAATTAATCGTCAAAACTAAATTATCGGTTCAGAAATATTTAATTTCCTGATATACTTAGTTTACGAGAGTAAAATTATAAACGAGAAGAATCGATGCGGAAATATTCCATTTCCATATCGAATAATTTCGCAACGTCACTATTTAGTACTTGTCATAACGTTGTAACACTGAAATTGTCAAATCTGGAATCGAATTAAAATTCCGAGTATAGTGTAGGTACGTCCTCTGGAATAGCAGTCGGAGCTTTGAAATATTATTAAGAATTTCGCAACAAAGAACTTAACGGATACTCGAGAAATATTCGGGATGGGACTAAGCCGTACTTTATACACTATTTTGGTTTAAAAATGAAGAAAACAAATAAATGAGATGAATTACTTAATGAAATTTTTATCAAAACTATTTAAATTTAAATTTAAATAATTTTATTTTAATTAATTTTTTTTTTTTATAAAATTATGTGATTTGTCCCTTTAGGATGAAATGGGTGTGAGACGAACCACTGAAGCACCCGTAACACGACGGAAACAGTTAGCGGAGTAATGTGACGGTGGAGGTGGGCGGATAAAAAATAATTAAATAATACGCGATTATTTTGTGAAGTCATGACTTCGCGTCAAACATTAGGATTGATTGGGGTCCTTACTTCGTTTCGTGAAGAGGATGAGAGACAAAAACGTCTCGATCTGACCTACCTAAATGAAACTTGTCTCAAGTAAATAGATCTCAGTAAAATGATTACTTCTTTAGTGTTTACACGGTCAAGTGAATTTTCTAGTTCTTTTTTCCTTGTATTTTTTACTTTTCTTTTTTCTCTGCTGTCATGTCGCGTATGAGACCACCTGCAAGTCAGTAGGTACTGTACGTCAGAGTTTTAAATCCTTGTCAAGATTTACTAACCAGATTTTTCAGCAGTCTATGATGGCTAAACTTGATTCACCGTCTAACAGTATAATGGATATCCTTATAAGCATTTTTAAGCGATTTCCACTAGATTTACCTCCAACCCTTGATATTGGAATCTTAGTAGGAGTGACAGGTATCTGTTGAACTCGTTACGATATTTGACACCAATTCCTGTATCAACAGTAGGTGGTGGCGCGATTCTCATGCCACCTGAGCTAGTGGACTGTATTTTGCGGGGATGAAGTTAACATGTTTCATATGACACTTTACACAACAAACAAGATAGGTGATCGGGTTGCCGCGGAGGTGGTTTAGGCATTGAATGCAACCCGAGAAATTAGGAGAGGATGCACGAACCTTTACTACGCCACGTGCTGTTTTGTCATTTGCTGGCTGGGCCGTTGCACCGATCTTCTCTTCCTGGCTCAGGAGCTGCTGCCCACATCACTAAATCACTTGAGGGACACACGAGAGGCACAATCCGATCGGTAAAGGTCTATGAAAGCGGTTAAAATCCAACAAACATTATTAATTTCTGAGAGACGCGCGCGCCGCCGGCCATTGCGCTTGCTAGTTCAATGCGGAAGTCAAGATGCGGCTATTTCAACCATTGGCGGGGCGAAACTATTGTTATCTCACTTTAGAGGTAGTGCGGGAGGGAGATGGGTATAGGGAGCGTGTGCTCAGCGTCAGACGATTTGAATTTACTACTACTGGCGCCACCATTCCCCCCGGCTTGAAGGGTTACCTTCAAAACGAAAAATGCGGAACAAATCTAAAGTCTAATCTAAATCTAGGTTTGGGAAATAACAACTAAAATATAAACCTAGATTTGAACTCGTGCCTACTGCTGGCTAGGCAGAGGGCAGAGGCGAACAACCGGGCACAGATACGATCCGGTTGTGGTTTTAACCCGTACAACACGAGTTATCCCGCGGGAATCGGGAAAAACTTCCTCTACTACTCCTAGAGGCCAATGCAAAGGAGGCGCATTCCCAGTCATAAGGACTACCACCGTACCTACAGTAATTGGGTTAGATGGAGTATTCCATTTTTGACGCGACTGCAGCGTGTGCAAACAATCGGTTCTCCAACGATTCCAAAACGATTGGACTAATCTATCCAAAAGAGCGTGACGAGTTAGAAGGTGCATTCTATCGTCATCAACATCTATTGCGGGCAAATATTTTAGCGTACTTAAATCACCGGTCAACTCTATATGACCGCGCGTAGATAAAATTCTCAAAAAATCGGCCTACATAAACAACACAACGCAACAGTCTCGACCAAGACGAGACGCGATTAGCCAACAACAAAATAAGGGACTCTTCACGCGGGACCGATACAACAAGCGAGTGCTTCTTCTCCTCGGGTGGTTCGGAAACCGTAGTGGGATTGAATTGACTAACTGGCCACTTATCTAACGCGGCATGAATCCAGGACGGTCCACTAAACCATAACGGGTGATCTAAAATTTGCGAAGGAAGCAATCCACGAGAGAGACAATCGGCTGAGTTGTCGGTGCCAGCAACGTGAAAGAGATTTTGTGGCGCTAATTCAGATTGAATTTTTGCCACTCTATTAGCGAAGAATGTGTCCCAACGATGGGGCGAAGAGTGGGCCCAACACAAAGCGACTGTTGAGTCCGAAAAAGCTAAAATTCTACTAATATTAATGCGACACGGAAGTGCTAGTCTTAGCACTGCCATCCAAAACTACGCGGAGTTTAGTAGTAAGCTTATCTTCTCTAATAACTCCGTGGTGCGGGATAATGTACGAAGGCTGGGTCTCGTCAGTGTCCGCAGGCGCAGGTGAGATGTAACCTTTATCTAAATATTCGTTAACAACCTCATCATAGGCTTGCTTTAACTTTGGAGACGCCTGCATCTTTCGTTCTAAACAAAGAAAGCGTTTTTCAGCGGATACACGGGAGTCACCGAGCGAAAAAATATCTCCCTTGAAAGGGAGCGCGACAACATAACGATCCTGCTCATCACGAGTAGTCGTGCGACAATAAATCTCCTCAGCCATCTTGTCATCAGGGCTTAGGATTGGTGGGACATTGACCTCTTCAATTTCCCAAAACTTGCGGATGGTAGACTCCAGTGGCGGCTCGACGGTGCAACAGGACGAGGCAGTCGAGTGACTAAAACTATCTATAGAAGCGAGTGCGGAACCAATTATAACAAAACCAAGAACTGTTTCCAGTGCGTGCGGAGCGGGGTACGTCGGTCCCCCTTGAACCTTACGTGATAACTGGAGGTGCGGGAGAATCGAAGCGCCGATCAATATATCGACGACTCCAGGAACAGCGTAAGTCTCATCTGCTAAAGGCAAGTCTTTAAATTTCGTTAATAAAGACGTGTCAACCGGGACGGTAGGCAACTGTTCAGTTATTTTATCTATAACGAGCGAATCCATGTCAAACCAAATATTATTATTAAAACAAGATCCAAACCTTGTTTTAACGGTGCCATGAACAGCTGACTGTAAACCTCCAAAACCCTTCACCACTGAGCGGGTTGAACGCTTATTAACATTGAAACCAAGACGTTGACAACAATCTTGAGTAATAAAATTACTTTGCGAAGCGCCATCTAATAGCGCTCGAACAATGTGCGGCTTACCCAATGCATCGACAACAATAACGCGAGCAGTCGCGAGGACAACAGTAGTGAGCGCAGCACTAGCGGACAACGAACACAAGGCGACGCCATTCGCAGCGGTCCCCGCGCGGGCAGGAGCGCGCGCGAGCGCGGGCTGCGGCTGTGGCGCAGGCGCCACCGACACGGGCGACCTATGCGACGGTGTGCCACCGCTCGACGAACCAACTGTGCTCACATTGGATGCGGCGTTACTATTTTCAAAATGGAGCAAAGTGTGGTGTCTCGCTTGACATTTGCGACAACTATTGCTACTATTACATAAAACAACGCGGTGTTTAGTACCGAGACAATTAAAACAAAAATTATTAGCGCGAACAAATTTATAACGATCATTAGGCGATAATTTTAGGAAACCCGGACACTTGTACAATTGCGAATGATGAGTATTACACAAAGAGCAAACAGGTGATTGTACATGTGCTGGTGCGGTATTAACATAAGTATGAGTTGACCTCAGTGACCTCGATGACGCATCTATTTTGCGTTCCGAACTAACAACTTTCTTCGCGCCTTCATGTTTCGATGAAGAGCGTTGCAATATTTTTATATGCTCGCGAACAAAACTTTCTAAGTCTTCGAACTTAGGAATTTTATTGCCGCGATGATCCGACTCAAATAAACGAATGGTTTCGGAATCTAATTTCTTTAAACCCATATACAAAAATAAGAAGTCGCAGAGGTCATCGATCTTTAGGTTCTTTACGGCGCGAACAGATGATGCGAAAGTATCTAGAAACTTCTCTAAGTTTTGATCGTTACATGCCGTAATGGGTTTCAAGTCAAACCTCTGATTTGGCTATTAGAGATTCGTTCTTGTGTTCTATAGAAAACTTGGATAGTTTACGCGCGGATTTCGAATCCTTAGTACATGACATCAACGTTTTAGAGTTAAATTTAAATCCCGGCTCGAAGGACCAAAAAGAATGGTGGCGCGATTCTCATGCCACCTGAGCTAGTGGACTGTATTATACGGGGGGGGGGGGGGTGAAGTTAACATGTTTCATATGACACTTTACACAACAAACAAGATAGGTGATCGGGTTGCCGCGGAGGTGGTTTAGGCATTGAATGCAACCCGAGAAATTAGGAGAGGATGCACTAACCTTTACTACGCCACGTGCTGTTTTAAGTGCATTATCACAAATCGATTGTACACGAGAGTAAATCATTTCTCTTTTAGCGTATAAAAGTTTCAGTTGAACTTTACTATCGGTACTACCAACCTTTGGGGGCATTTTTACAACTAATATCAAACTAAAGTGCGGTAAACAACAAATGAAATGACTTAATCTTAGCGGTACCTACAGTACAGCGACGCGGCGCGAACGATATCCGTAGGTAGGTAGGTACTTATAACTGCGAGTGCCAGCTTGAACAAAACGCGCATAGCAACAAGATCGTACCTACGCGAGCTAGATCGCTGTCTAGGTTCAACTATTATTTCAGGGATTAAGTATTGCGTAATATCTATTCAAATTAAAATACTTTCGTATGAATTTGAATGCAATGCGAGCGAGGTATAACCACGTATCTACCCACGTAGGTATTAGGTAAATACGATGCGAGCTAGCGGCGAACGGACAACTTAATTGAAACAAATAAAAACAAAAGCCAAATGCGTTAGGTATTACACTGTGCCTATGCACTAGGGTGTCAGGATACCTAAGATCTAAACCTAAATGCCTAGATGCGGGGTTTTCTACTAAAATAACTAGGTATTTAGGTGCGGTGCGTTTATTCCCTGTGGAATAAATAACAAAAGCGAGCTACGACTAAGGATCGATACGATAAGAGAAATGCGAGCGAGGTATAACCACGTACCTAACCTATGTAGGTATCAGGTAAACACGATGCGAGCCAGCGGCGAACGGACAACCCAGAAATTGAAATAGCCAAATGCGTTAGGTATTACACTGTGCCTATGCACTAGGGTGTCTAGTATACCTAAGATCTAAACCTAAATGCCTAGATGCGGGGTTTTCTACTAAAATAACTAGGTATTTAGGTGCAGTGCGTTTATTCCCAATAGAATAATAACAAAATGCGAAACTACGACTAAGTATCCGGCTCGACCAGGACCAAAAAGAATGGTGGCGCGGTTCTCATGCCACCTGAGCTAGTGGACTGTATTTCGCGGGGGGTGAAGTTAACATGTTTCATATGACACTTTACACAACAAACAAGATAGGTGATCGGGTTGCCGCGGAGGTGGTTTAGGCATTGAATGCAACCCGAGAAATTAGGAGAGGATGCACTAACCTTTACTACGCCACGTGCTGTTTTGTCATTTGCTGGCTGGGCCGTTGCACCGATCTTCTCTTCCTGGCTCAGGAGCTGCTGCCCACATCACTAAATCACTTGAGGGACACACGAGAGGCACAATCCGATCGGTAAAGGTCTATGAAAGCGGTTAAAATCCAACAAACATTATTAATTTCTGAGAGACGCGCGCGCCGCCGGCCATTGCGCTTGCTAGTTCAAAGCGGAAGTCAAGATGCGGCTATTTCAACCATTGGCGGGGCGAAACTATTGTTATCTCACTTTAGAGGTAGTGCGGGAGGGAGATGGGTATAGGGAGCGTGTGCTCAGCGTCAACCAATTGAGACGATTTGAATTTACTACTACTGGCGCCACCAGTAGGTATCGTACCAATACATAATGTATCTACAGTGAGGAAAATTGAAGAAACTACTCACGGATGCACACGGTTGGGGACATACTTATACTCGTACAGTTTGCAACCTTTTCCACTCTAAATTCTGATGCTTTTGTATACTTAATAGAAAAGGGGCAGAGCAAAGGAAAAATACTGAATATCCTACCCTTAAGTATATGTAAGGTCAGAATAAAGGTATGATTCCGAACTATGCAGCACGCATCAGTGTTGCACGGCAGCAGATGCAGAGGGTATCATGATACATACTTGAAACTATAATTTTATTTATATTTTATTTATTTATTTCACAAACAAAACAAAACAAATCTTTGACATAATTGCTATATAGTGATACAATTTAAGCACAGTATATTTAGTCATATTCACAATTATAATATGATGGGCTCTGCTACCTACACTAGGATGAACCTGTTACATAGGTAGCAGTGATCAGTCGTTATGTATGATACTTGATTTATTTGTAATTATAGCGAGTGTCATGTGCTTCGGTGCTTGTAATGATGTATGTGCTAGTAAGATTATCTGTAATGATTGTGAAGGTGAGTGTGTGCACTTGTGTGTGTTGTGTATATGTTAGTGTTGTGTAAGTGTTTGTATGTTTAGGTGCGTGCGTGCGTGTGTGTGTGTGTGTGTGTGTGTGTGTGTGTGTGTGTGTGTGTGTGTGTGTGTGTGTGTGTGTGTGTGTGTGTGTGTGTGTGTGTGTGTATGTTTGTGTGTGTTAGTTGATGAATGTCAGCAATAGCTCTGTGTTATCGTAGTCCTGTTTTAGAAGCCAATCTGTTACTTTTTGTTTCACTGTGTATTTGTTTAGATCCCTTATGTTAAGGTTTTTATGGAGATTTTTGTATATGTACGTGCCCAGAACATAGAATTGATGTTTTGCGAATGTCGTTCTGTGTGTAACACTTGCCGGCAAGTTTGTGCGTTTATTAGGGTTTGATGGGTCAAGACTAATATGTTTCCTTAATGACGTGCGGAGCACATAGAGTTGGCGGATTGTGAGGACCTTACAGTCGGCATATAGTTGTGTGGTTGGGTATCTATATGGTCTCTTCATCATTACCTTGAGCACTGCTCTTTGCGCTCTCTCAGCCTCAAGAAAACCGGTTTTCTTTGCACCACCCCAGACGGTTATGCAATACCCTATAATTGACTGACAGACCGCAAAGTAGGTCATTTTCATTGTGTCCAGGTTTGCTGATCCCCTAAGGGATTTGAAAATATGTGTCAGTCGCATGATTCTGTTCGTAAGGGTATCTATATGCTTGTTCCATCTTAGCCCATCATCAATCTGAACACCCAAATATTTCACAGTATCAACTCTTGTTAGTTTGGTACATGTACAAGATGGTGCTGTGATGCATGAGTGAGCTGTAATGTTAAATGTTTTTGGAGGCTGACTTATGTGTCGTATTGAGAATGGTATGTATGCAGTTTTCTTTATATTTAATGATAACAGATTTCGTGTTAGCCATTCCATTACTTTAGTGAGGGCAGATTCAGCATTGGCTTTTACGGCTTCCCAGGTTGGGCCATGGACCACTATTGCAGTATCGTCAGCGTATGCATATAGCTTTGATTTGTCAAGTACCAGTTTGCAAAGGTCGTTCATGTAGATTTGAAATAGGGTGGGAGATAGTATGCCCCCTTGTGGGACGCCGCACGATATTGTATTTTTATCGCTGAGATAGGTATCAATCTTTACAAGTTGTTTGCGATTTTTAAGATAGTCCTTGAAAATGTTTAGTGCCACTCCCCGCACACCTAATCGCTCCAGTTTATCTATTAGTAAGGGAACAGAAACTGTGTCAAATGCCTTGGAGAGGTCCAGAAATATTCCTATACATTTAATATGTGTGCAACAAATTGTGTCAGCTCCAAGACGGCATCTTCTGTGGAAACACCTGGCTTGAATCCATATTGGTTCTCAGCTATGATATTAAAATTATTTAAGTATGACCTCAGGCGTCTGTTTAGTATAGTTTCCAGGAGTTTGGAAAGACAGGGTAGCACTGATATAGGTCTGTAATTACCAACACAATCTCTGCTCCCTCCCTTATAGATTGGATGGACTATGGCCCTTTTAAAGTTATCCGGAAATACGCCAGATTCTAAGCAGTTGTTGAATATGTGACAACGTGGTGGAACAAGTGTGCTACAGTTTTGCTTTAGAACTAAGGCCGGTATTCCATCCCAACCTATTGCACAGTTTGATCGCAATTGCAGAATGCAGGATTCTACTTCTGCTTCGTCAACTGCCAATAAAACTAGGGAGTTGAGGGATGACTGCACAGTGTTAGTTGCTGTGGTATTATTGGTGGCACGAGTGTCATTTTTGGATATTATTTGTGCTGCCATATTCTGGCCTGTATTACTAAAATAGTGGCATACCCTATTTATGGACGACTAGTAATTTCTATCTATGCTTAATAAGTCAGATGGACTAGTGATTGTTTTTTTAGTGTTGGTAATTTCTTTGATAACTTTCCAAAGTGCGTTAGGATTGCGTTTTGCCTTTTCTAGTTGACTCTTTTCATGAGCACGTTTAAGCCTCCGTAGCAAGCTGTTACAGAAATTGCGATAGCGGGTATAGGTAATCTTTAGTATGATATTATCAGGAGACTTTCTGGCTTTGATGTGCATTTTGTCCCTATTCCTGAAACACCTTAAGAGTCCTGGGGTCATCCACGGCTTAATTGTTCTACGTCTATTTGCAATATTATTTTTGTTGGTGTTATCAGCTATTATTGTGGAAATTTTTTGTGTAAATAGATTTGTGAATTTGTTGGCATCCGAGATTGTAAAGATATCGCTAAAATCAGTTTTTTCCAATTCTAGTTTAATCGCTTCATAGTTTAGTTTCGAGATCGTATTTTTAGTTATCTGTGTAGTTTTAAGTTTGGAAATCGCTAATATTACTGCTTTATGATCTGTGATGGACACATCCAGAACCATTGTAGTGTTTGCTTGGACTGTCTTTAACAGGGTGTGATCGTAGCATTTTTCCCCCCTGGTTGGCAAAAGGTGTGTTGGCATTAGTCCATGTGATGCATTTAAAATAAGGTACTTTAGGCCATATTCATCCCTATTGGACGGTATTAGGTTGATATTTAGATCGCCCACAAGAACTATATTTGGAAAAGCAGTTAGTTCTATATATATGTTATTTAGGCTCGATAAAAAGTTATCATAATTTTGTTTCGTTTTGTATGACGGGGATCGGTACACCGATACCACCGCCAGCTTATTTTCCATCTCACATATGAGACAACTCCCATCGGTGAAGTCCGGCTCTCTTATAGTGACTCGTGTCCCTATCTTATAAAATATTATGATTCCATCGTTTTGATTTGAATTACGCTCAGTGGCCTGTGATTGGTAACCTTCCAGAGTGGGAATATTATGAACTTTAGACATCCAGCACTCAGTTAGCACTATGACGTCAAACTCAATTTTTGTCCTATGTATTAGTGTTTGCAAGTTATTAAAATTCCTATTTACGCTTCGATTTATTGTCATTGCGTATTGTGGTACTGATTTTCTTTTATTTCTATGGACCATTATGGTCGGATCACGGGTTATTTCTTCGCATGTATTACTTTTTAAACTTCTATACGAATAAATGGCACCAATGAGAAGAATTGACCGAGATTGACTGAACAGAATGAATTAAAACACTAAACAAGACTATCATATTCACGTCTATTTCATGGTACGTACTGCGTCTGCTGCTGCTGTCTGCGGTCGGCCTCGGAATCATACCTAAGCAAGAATGGCAAATGAAAATGAAATCGTGCCATCCCAAAACTTTTTATAACACAAAACCAAACTTCGTTTCTCGGGACGTCATAGACTAACTAGTCGTATACTATCAATGGAAGGCCCTTATTGAATTGCCATTATGATTTACAGGAAATTTAGAAAACGCAATTTGATTTTCCAGCGGTGTTGATCTTCGTCGCTTTCCTTTTGTAGAACTTTACAACATTTATGTAAGTAGTCAAGTCTTAGAAGCTAGTCCTTTATTGAGTTTTCTCTCTACTTACTTACTTTACAACAGTATCTGAAGAAAAAACGAGATCTGCAAACCTTTGAGTTCTTCATCATGACTTCGACGATGGTGTGTGAAGACTGTTATTCCGTACTAGACCAGCGAGATGGATGACCCAGCTCCTCCTTATCATAATTTATCTTTAAAGAATATTAGCAATCGGAACCACTAAAATCCCCTTCAACTCTTCTACCTAATCTAAATTACTAGTGTTAGGAGTGGGTTCAATGGTAATGGCGAGGATTCGAACCTGGGACCTTTTAGCCTATCACGTAGCAAGCTATAATAGAGATAAAGCCGTACTACGCGAGGGAAAGCTTAATAAAATTAATTATTAAAAATTATAAATCCAACTGCTATCTAAAAGATCGAAACAAGTTTCATAGTAGGCGGTACCCGTTGACCAATCATAAACCGAAAGAAAATTATTGGGTACCACCTACTCTCAAACTTGTATCTATCCGTTATTTTTAAACTTTCGCGGTGTGAATTCATAATTATACTAGGTATCGGGACTTATCGCGATAAGTCCCGATACGTAGTATAATTGTTTCTATCTTTTGGACAGTCGCGTTTTATTATTTTTTAATAATCAGTGTTATTGTAAACTTTTTAGTTTTGATTTGACATGTATATTTTTGTAATCTCCTTCAAATTCCTTTCATTTTGATACCTTACTCGAGAAATGTAAATGATTTTTTTATGCAATCCCGGATTTTATCGCCAATATCCACCGTATGGGCTTTGTTGACATTTTATGCACCCCATGATCACTTCAGACCCCATTCATCAAATTTCTGCCGTATACGCGCGTAACACATTAGCCTCGCTTTTGCAGTCGGGTAAAAATAGGGTTGATTTTATCATTTATTTAAAATCATTAATTGCCCTGCAACTTACTATCAAATTATTTTAATGGAATCTATTCACAATGTATATCATCAACTAGCCCATCGCAGTACACTGCTGGACACAGGCCTCTCCCAGAGTTGGGAGGCTTACAACATGTACCTACGTTATGTTGCATTATTTTATGCGTAAAGTAATCTTTAGAAATTGAGTTATTGCCTACTAGCACGTTGTATCCATAATTTAAAACATCAAAATTCACAATACTGCTGTCTACTACTAGACATATTCTACAAGTAACATTTCAGTATAGTACATTCTGCGAGGAAGTTCAAAGACCACAGTTTCGTGTTCATGGTCCCGCCACAAAGGAACTTTTTGTTATGTAAAGTAACACACGAGCATCACACAGGCGCGCATATTTATGTACATGTATGCGTTTCGGCAGGTTCACACGCATTATAATAATACCAACGGGCACGTTGTTAAATGAATTATTTTGAGAAGAATGTCTGTAGGTACATTATTATACAAAATAAATGTTTCAGTTGCCACGGTGTGAAGCCTTTTGATCACTACAACGACATTTCAATGTTGGCTATATCTCGTGTTTGTTTGGAAGTATAAAACAATAGGGTGAGTTCTGTGAAGTTCTATAGTTTAATTAAAACACGAAAGATCGAAAGTCTTGCGTTTCTAATATTGAAAATCGGTTCGGTGAATATTCAAATCCATTGCCTTTAGAACTTGCTAACAATTAATTAGCTTTATAAATGACTAAAAAAAGTAACTTCATCGATTTTCGGCTATAATGTATCTCGTCGAAACTCAAGTCAGACAGCGCGATGAATAACGTAAGGTAGACGGATTATTTTGTCTGAAATGTCATTGAAACAGTAGTGATATTGTATTTTATACACAAAAGCCTGTACAGAAGTTGCGTCACTACATTGATAAAAGCTTGTCATCCTTATGATTTAAACTTCCTATTTTAAATGAAATGTTTTCATACTGTATATTCGAACGAACGAATATTTAAAATTAAAATAAAAAAGAATTTGTGATTAACAAAACGATTCATCATATCATCATCATTTTTATAACTCAAGAACGGTTGATTTGGCTGAAAATTAGTACGGATGTAGCTTAGAACCAGGAGAGGGACATATCATATTTTTCATCCCGTTGGACTGCGTTCCCGTGTGACGCGACTTAAAACCGCAAAGAGAATCCTAGAAAACGTGGTATAGCAATAACGTATCTGACTTGGAGTAACAAAATGCAAATAACAGCTTATCGTAATAATGTCTATGGTTAAATATGGTTAAAAAATTGATAATGCTAACTATTCAAATCGATTATTGAATTAGTTCACGCGGGTTCGAATCCCACCTGAACTGATTCAATTGTATTCCTACCTTACAATTACAAATTCAGAAATCAATAATAAGAACCGATACCACGCGGGCAACGTCTAGTTATTAATAAACTACATAAAAACGCTTGAAAACGAACCACTGGATCATAGCGTCCTATTTACATAAGTACCTACATAAATGTCAAGAGTAAAATTCACTAACACTGATTCGGAACTGTCTAAGTCGAGTGTGAACAGTTTAATTTTACACCGAATGTAGGAAGTTCTCATACAATTTGTAAAGTAGTAAGCATGAGGCAACACAGCGGGGTATGGCTTGGCCGCATAGTTCGGAGCGGGCGCCTCGGGAGGAATTCTACGCTTACTCCGTCCCACCTTTTCAAACCCTGCCTTTTCTCTACTCTACTATAGATATATGCACACCTTTGTGCACACACTGACTTAACACAGTAGACCCTTCTACGCGTCGCATAGGCACCAGTGATCGACAATTTGACATAGGTACTCAACCCAAAAATGATACTACAAATTATTTTATAAAGATATTTTATTAAACATTTTTTTCTGTAAAATAGATTAATTAAAACTGACATTTACAACAAACAACTATAAAATTCTTTGTATTATCTCTCTAACACTAATTACGTTAATAGGTCCTGTTTAATGTTTGGAATTGTAGTATAGCCGTATGAATGCATTGACAGTTCTCGCACGGTGGCGATATCTTAGATATATCAAACGATAACATTTGAACACGTAGCACATCGTATCACACGAGGATGGGAAGGGGTGCGGATCGCAATTAAACTAACACGTACATTTAATTGTCGATACACATATTCGTAACTAGTAGTTGCTCAGCGTCAGCCTTACTGCCGTCACACGTCGAATTCGCAACCCGTCGCAATCTGCAGACTCTTTTTGTTTACGTACGCGCGACTGGCGTGTTTAGACATTAGACATGAGTCTTTGTTGCCAAGCAGTTACAGCGAACATTTATATACGGCCGTTCTGGATTCGTAAAAATATATTTACGATGCACGCCGAACGATTTGCGACAGGCTGAAAATTAGTAATATGTGGGACACACACACGCCTAGCTTACATTTAAACATTAATCTGTAACATAGAACACCAATATATGTTCATTGAGTACCTATTCTCCTACTACCGTCAGATTAGCGTCTTAATAACATATATTCCACCAAGAGTTATTTAATCAAAGGTAATTGGTATATGTCGTTATAATGGACAAGGAGATTTTTAACAGGGGTTGGGAGTTTAATTAATACTAGATAATAAAACGTATTTGAACCAAATGGGATAACCTATTGTACGGAAGTATCTATTACATAGGTACTATTGTATAGATACTATCATTCTTTATTAAAGATGAAGTATTAAATCCGGATTATGGTACTATCAACAAGCCCCAGGTGCGCTCCGTTTTAACAAAATAGAACGATGTAACGAACAATGTAAATAGCTTATTAATTTATGTAAATATGTTTTATAACATTTTTATTATACTTTTGGAACATGTACAAGAATTTTTATATTGGTTTTTAAATAATTATAATTGGTTATGTCCACAGATATTCGAGTGATTTCACTAACATGTATCGATGTTGAGAGTTAAATGAAGTTCTCTGCAATTATTTTGTTGTATAGATTTCTTTACTACGGATTCAATTTATTATGTTCGTTAAATGTCAGAAGAGCTTGCGACCTACGAATAAATCCTTAGTTTATAGAAAAGAAAGAATTGACATGTCTTACAGTGACAGTCTTCTGCGATTAGGAGATTCTAAAACGAAATTTGAATAAAATGCGTCAGTTCATCCACCATAACACTGGACGGATCTGGGGACTTTCATACATGTGTGTGGCTAAATGGCATTTCAGTAGGTAATCAACATCTGCAACGAACTTCATCAGGATTGAAATGAATAGGTTAGGAAATAAATAGATATGCGTATCTACTACGAACGGATTCTGTAGCAGTTTATCTCGCATTATATTTGTATCTAAACAATTTCCCGCTGATTGATCATGAGAAAATGCTATATCCAACAAGACTTAGGCCTTGATAACCACTTACCATCAGGTGCTTTTTTCACCGTGTACTTGTATGCCACCAAAGTGGTTTAAAAAACTTTTAAAGACTGATTTATTCGGCATAAATGACAAACCTATAATTAAACATGGTTCAGGTACCTACTTTGATATAACTTAACTCTATAAGATCTCTAGCAAATTATTATTTTCTATTGCTATTTGAAAATAAAATTAAACAGAACAAGTTTGAATACTGCATTCTTGGAAATACATTGTTAAAACGTTGGTAGTAGGAAAATATATAATTAGCGACTCTGGCAGGTGTCTGTATGGTTGCGACCGGCAAGGACGATAGGGAGTGTACACCCATTACGAAGAGGCAGCTCTTATAGTTTTGAACCGTTTTTATTCCATAAAATAGAAAAACGCTTGAATGGTGATTTGCAATTGATTATATTTGAGTAAACGGTAAAGTAAGCCTCATAAAATGAAAAAGGACTTCATACAGGTTCTTAATAAAATCAGGAATAAAACTTACTCATTTTTGACATACTTATATAAATTAAAAGTGCGAGCTGCAGAACAACTAACAAGTCATTAATATAATCAAAAGAATTCTCTTGTATTTTAATAGTTATATACCTAACATCAAAAAGTTTAACTGGGATTACCAAATCCTTAAAAGTAATATTCTAAATTAAATAAGTACTTGCCAACTATTAAAACAAATGGATCAAATATCCATAATTATATTGTACATTCATGACTTGAATGAATTTTTCAAAAATTTTCTGTTAGACGACGGATCAAACAAAGTAATATACAACTCTATAACTTAGATAACAATGGGAACAAATCCTCTAACTAATGGTACCTCAACCAAAAATGGACTCCTCTTATTAAATTCGTACTGAATAGAAATATTCTTACAGAAATATGGTACCACTTTTCAGAATTCAACGATAGAGATCTAAAAGTGTGTAAAAACAGGATCAATATCTTGTAGCACATAAATCTCGCTACGAGAGCTCTGCGTCTTAATCGGTGATTCTTCGTTCTTTTTGTTGCGGGTCAGTAGCTGTACGTAGGTACTCAATAAATCCTTGAAATTCTAAATTGGGAATAAATCTATACTCATTATTTAGCCAAAGAATCGAACATGCTTGGTGGTATAAACATCTTTCTCAGAGGGCCGCATTGATTGTGATAAATAACGTATTGAAATGTAAACATTTGGATTTAGAATTGTAACTTGACACATACGTAATTATAGCGTTGGTTCTCCATCATTATTTATGAGCCAAGTTCTGATTTGAGTGTATAATATATTATAAATGTCTTTGAAAAATTAAAAAGGAACATGAATAACGCTTCTAATTGATCTTATTAAAATTATCGAATATTAATAGTATTTTTTTTTAATATTTATTTACGGAGCTTAGCCACAATGTGTCGCTCCTTATTGCAGTATTGCAGTTATTTAGTTTTTTTTGTCATTTGCATTCAATCATGCTAAATAAATACTCATAAAATGTGCAGAAATATTTCTCCAACTGAAAATTACTTGAATAGGTGACATTACGCCACCCGCATAGCATTTTGTGCGGCAAAATGCACTTGGCCTGTATATGCTAATCGCAACCACACAGGCTGTTTCCTGTGCTCACACTTACATATAGGAATACAAGCGTTCGTTGCAGAACGCTAGCATAATTTATATACTTAAATATTGTACCTAACCGTATCGCATAACGCATTATGTGCATTTAAGACGACAAACCCAACGGAGTGTACGACACTGATTTTATAGTTTTATTTATAGACAAGAATATTCTTGCCATAAGAATAATAATCTACAACAACTACTATACAAAAAGCTCTTATTCTTAACAGATTTTAAGCATAGGTTTTGAAAGCTCTTTTTGATTAGAGTCGAACATTTGAGATATAATAAAGAATAGGAACCCAAAACGATTGCTTCAGTGAAGACTGACATTTTCGAAAAACAAACTTGCATTCACGGAAAAACAATACTATTTATTTTATTTAAATATATGTGTATTGTACTGTGTTGAGAGTAATTGAATGAATATTATTGTGCTCTGTGATTAAGTTTATAGGCATATTACATACAAATAAATTATATTGGTATCCATTAAATATACAACATTATTAATAATACCTATTAAATACAACATCAGGTTTGATAGCTAAAGGTATTATATATAACTTTTATTTTATATGGGCATTAAATTACTTCATTGTGCTTACAATGGCACTGTGTCCGCGCCACCAAATAAAATATTAAATGTATGTATTACTTTTGCTAAAGAAAGAAATCGAACTTGCCCTTATTGTATTGTTGATTGCTCCCGATTGAAGTTGGTACATTTACGATTATTGAGTATCGTATATATAAAGTTATGCTGCTACAGATCTACAAACCTCCGCCCCCTAAACTTAACCTCTTCCGTTGTTCTCCGGAGGCAAAATTGTTAGCAAATACCTACATAAGTAATATCAACTTAGTCGTTTCTGATAAGATAACCCATCTTTGTACCATGTAATGAATACTGTATTTGTAACAGCAAATTGCATTTCTTCCTTTAGTATCATACACTTGAAGTCTTAAACATATTAGACAATTGCATAATATCTATTACTATCGTGGATTATTGACTTGCTGTCTTTTACACCCTACCCGATACATTTCAACAAATAACATTTTCATTCTTTACTATTTGTTCACAATTTGACATTGGCTACCTACACGTCCTTTTCGTCACTCTGAAATTCTTTATTCTCAAACGAGTAACTTATCTCTATGCATATTCTCTCAGTTCATACACCGTTGCATCACAGCCGTGCGTGCGTGTATGGGCAATTTGTGCGTTCACTTGCGCCAACCGAGCAGTCGCACAGGACTGGAGCAGGCCATAGGTAAGGGCTCACGTGGGCCCCGGCGGAGTGGTGCTCACAGGTAGCTGGTGGTGGAGCGCAGCGGGTTCATCAGGCTCATCCGGGCCGATGGGGGGCGTGCCGGTCACGGGGTCCGGCTCGGCGGGTTCCTCCGGCGGCGCTGCGGCCGGACGCACGTTGTCGAGCCGAGGTCGCGGCGAATAGCGCGGCGTCAGCGCAACGCCGACGACTGGGTGCGATTTAAGACTCCCACCTGGAGGACGTCGTGCATCATGCGCTCGTTCTCCTGGCGAACTGCGAACAAACACATAACCGGCTTAATCGTGGTTACGATACATATTAAATCAGGGGTGGAATTTGCAGGGGTAACATCCCTATACATTCGATACCTACTTTTGTTTTACCAACTACACAGGTGGTGAGAAAGAGAGGGTATATTAACTAGTAAAGATCACATATTTTAAGGTCAAAGGTGGTTTACGTACTGGTTGAAAGTCACAGGGGCATAACTCAATCTAATAAGGAAAGAACAAACATGAGGGGATTCTGAAATGAATTTCCTATTGTTATTGGTTTGATACTCTAGAGGTGAAATGTTTATATGAAAGACATTTCACAATAATAACGAGAATGTTAGATTTGTGAGTAGGTACTTTACACAAGCTTGCGCGGGTTGTTGATTAATACATTAGTGCATTAGTTGGATTTAAAGCGTAGTTTGAACTTTTTGGCTCCTACCATTTAAAAGTATATCACTGTGGATTGTAATGTTTCATTGAACGGCATGATGCGTTAATCATGTCATCGTGGTTAAATCAGTCGTTTTACGCTGGTCAAGGCCCATGATGCCAGTAAAATTTGTAAACAAACGGAATGCTTTTGTTTAGTGTGAGTCTTTTTTATCGTGTTGAAACCCCCTCGGGTATCATCTCGGAGGGGCTGACGATAAAGTGGTTATGTCAAAAAGGAACCGCGTAAGGGTCGTCTCGCATTTATCAACTCGGTAACTGATCGGCACCTCCACTGAGACAGCCCTCGCGATGATGGCATGCCTGTGAGTAGGATCACTGTCATCTACTGCGAGTAAGAGCCGTCGCTGACCGGTTTTTTTTAGTATCTGTTTCAGTTGTGTTTCAGTTTCAATGATCTATGATTTCTTTTCCTTTCTTATTGTTATAGCCCTTGATGAAGAATACTATAGATAACAGAAGATATTTTTTCTTTTCATATATAATAGTGCTCCTGGCTATTCGTAAAACTGATGTACATTAAACACACTACAAAATATAGTTGTGTTGTGTTTATTTCGAACAAACTACTTTAGGTACTGCTTTTATTTTGTTAGAGTTTTTACAGTATTTTTGGGACCTACCCAGATCTTCAAGTCTCTTTCTTTTTATTGTTTAGACAAGAAAAAATGTACCTTCCGTATTCCGCGTGCTCGGGAAAGCCGCACGGGTATATGGAGCTCTCAACACACTAAAACAACCTGCCGTGTGCCATACACTGCGACTTAGTGAGTGAACGATTGGAAACACTATGCACTCGTCGACGGATCACCCAAGCCCTGACCAGCAGGTTCGGGCGGTACGGACCCATCTTCCGATTGGGCGATGTCCAGACACACCAAGACCCTTCGCAGGAGGCTCCACAGCGGGTGGATGGCTAACCCTGACCATATTGTGGCGGCATGAGGCCAATGGGCCATGGAGCGCAAGATGGCGAGAGATCGGCTCCTACCATCGCCACGAGGTCTCGGCGCTGCACCTCTCAGGCCGGACAAGCCTCGAGCCGAGGTCAGTGATGGCAGGCGGGACTTGATTCGCTCCTGGCGAACATGAACAGATACTTCCCGAAGCAGCCATGCTCGGAAAACACCGGAGTCAGCCGGAAGGAAAGGGTCCCGTGCTGTCTCTCCACCCACTCGACTATGACCAGGTGGAGCGCCAGCCACTACAGTGCGATGACCCGCACTCGGGGACGACCATTCAGCCATAATGGTTTGAAGGGCAGCATCTTGCCACCCGCGGACCTATTCGGGCAGGGGCCAACTGTCGCTACCTGCCCGGTATTGTGTTGTCGGCCGATAAACTTCAGTGAGCACTTCCGCCTCCAAATCCCTAGTGACTAATACTTCCGCGGATATAGAGCGGTACCCGCGTATAGCCCTGACCGCCACGATACGTTGGGCCCTTAATATATAGGGCCTTTTACCGGCAGTCAGGGCATCCGCCCATACCGGTGCGCCATAAAGCGCCATTGACCGGACCACTCCGGTATATAGCTGTCGAAAACCAACGCTTGGTCCACTCAGATTTGGCAAAAGCTTGCCCAGAACGAATGTAGCGTCGATGAGTCTCGGGAGAACATACGGAGGTGCTCGTTGAAGTGCCACCTTGAATCAGATCACCTGTGGGTGTTGGACGTCTCTGTGACGCCCACAGCTTCGAGTGAGGACATTCTTGGTACGGAGCCTGTTCTTTGGTACCCGGCGCATGGACGCTTCACAAGCCGCAGTTTACAAGTCGCGAAAGCGGCCCGCACCGACGTCTACCCCTTCAGTCAGATCGACCACTGATTCTGTAGGACCCCCACGCACTCAGATCTGGTAGCTGGTTACCTGGTAGCTCATATATCAGCTCCTTAACGGGCGAGACTCTGGTACAGATTTTTCTCTTGCAGTTGCTCCCGCAATAGTCAAAATCCTATAATAGCAATACCCCAATAGTTGTAACAACACGCAATATTTTGCTTTAATACGTATTGGAATTTTCTTATTTTTTAGCCCGTTAAAATGTCCGGTTAGTAAAATTATACTAAGTACAAGTACAGTGAGCTGCAGAAGTCCGGGACTTGCAGCCCACTATACATTTTTAAAAAAGTTCATAAAGAAAAACAGAAGACAACCAAACGTTGTTGAAAATAATAAGTTTTTACAGTATATAAGTAGTATATACTTATAAGTAGTACAGTGTGGTTGGTCAGTTAAGTCATTTTATAAATATTGTTCTATTTCTTAATAATTTCTTCAACATTTTGATTCACCGCTCACATAAAATATAGTCTATGTAGAATCAATCATAAGTCTGAATAGAACTGTGTTGCGACAATACATATAGCATCTTCCGATTGAGTAATGAGTTTTGAGTCGCCCTCTACGAAACGTCCTCTACACCCGTATACTCGTACATATAATTTTAAATTGGTAATTTATTGAAAATATGAATCTTGTGTGAAAATAAAGAAACAAGCGTCAACAAGAAACAATTTTTTTTTTTTTTTTATATAGGACACGCCAACTTGACCTCACCTCGCCTGATGGTAAGCTAAAGGTAAAGTCTCAGGAAAGAGGATCACCATTACAGACACTAAGTGCTACAATGGTGGCACTCAGCTTGGCGGCCTCATCAGATGCTTTTTCACGCCCCGCTTAAAGGCCCCGGGACTGTAGGAAGAAGGAAACACGTGTGCTGGTAATGAATTCCAGGTCTTGGTGGTGCGGCTAAGAAAAGAGTCTCTGAACCGCTTGGTTCTTGCTCGTATATTCTGCACAGTGTGAGGGTGACATCTAAGGCCTGCACGTGTTGTCCTATGTAGGAAAGGAGATGGTGGGATTAGTTGGAAGAGCTCGTTAGAACACTCACCGTGGTAGAGACGGTAAAATACAGCCAAGGAAGCAATATCTCTACGCATCTGCAAAGGCTCGAGGGTGTTCGTGACCTCAGGGTTCCCAATAATTCGGACCGCGCGTCGCTGCAACCTGTCGAGAGCATCTAGTAGGTATTTCGCGGAGCCATCCCAGAGATGCGAGCAGTATTCCACGCAGGAGCGAATTTGTGTCTTTTAGAGAAGACACCGCTGCTCCGGCGTGAAAAAACGTCTCACTTTGTTTAGGAGTCCGAGTTTCCGCGAGGCTGTTTTGATGATGCTCTCGATGTAATTTCTGTTATTCAGTTTGCAGCGAATATCCATGCCTAGGATATAGAGATTGTCCTGCAGTGGAAGTGGCGTGCTCTGAAGAGTGGGAAGGGGAAGGAAAGAAGATACCTTTGCTGTGAACGCACAAGCCTGCGTCTTCTTGGCATTGAACTCGACCATGTTCTCGGAGCCCCATTGAGAAATGTGATTCAAGATCCGGTCCAGTTCAGTGACAAGAAGCTGTCTTTTTTCCACGATATCAGACTGTTTGGCCGCAGGTTGTCCGTGATAACTCCCGTGTAAGGTGCTATCGTCTGCATAGCAATGTATGCTGCCGGTGGACAGCATGTCGTTGATATGCAGAAGAAAGAGAGTGGGAGATAATACAGACCCCTGCGGTACGCCAGCATTTATTTGCAAGAACTCCGAAGCCCGTCCATCACAGAGGACGCGGATACGGCGCTCCCGCAGGAAACTAGCAATCCAGTTGCACAGTCTAGGAGGCAGACCAAAGGCTGGTAGCTTGGAGAGAAGCGATTTGTGCCAGACTCTATCGAAAGCTTTGGCGATATCAAGACTAATTGCCAGTGACTCGCCGTGCTTGTCCATAGCCTCACCCCAAAGATGGGCAACGTATGCTAGAAGATCACCCGTTGACCGTTTCGGCCTGAAGCCATATTGCCGGTCATTAATTAAGGAGTGATCCTCTAGGTGACGCATGAGCTGTTTGTTAATGATGTGCTCGAAGACCTTGCACAGCACTGAGGTGACGGCTATGGGTCGATAGTTGGCTGGCTCTGAGCGATCCCCCTTCTTGGGGATCGGCTGTACATTCGCCTCTTTCCAAGCCGAAGGCACTGTACCCGAGCTGTAGGACAGTCGGTACAGCCGCGTAAGCATCGGAGACAACTCCGCTGCACATTTTTGTAAGACCACCGCTGGAATACCATCCGGGCCACTGGCTTTCCGGACATCGAGTGATTGAAGCACCGCACGAACATCGCATTGCCTGATACGTATTTCAGGCATTACGTGGTCACCATTGGGTAGTGTCGGCGGCTGTATACCGCAATCATCGACTCGGGAATTGGCCGCAAAGAGATTTACTAGCATATTGGCTTTCTCTTGCGGTCCATGGGCCAGGGATCCATCAGGGTAGCGCAGCGGTGGCAGCGAAGGCTGACAGAAGTTGGCTTGCACGGCTTTGGCCAGTCGCCAATATCCACGGCTGCCCGTGGGATGTGCCACTAGCTCTTGACCAAGCCGCGCAATGCGCAGGGCATCCGCTTTGACGTAAGCCCTCTTGCAGACCTTTGTGGCTCTGTTGTACGCCGCCTTGAAGTGGCTCACATTGGGATCGTGCGTGGCACGCGCCCTTACCCAAGCGCGATACGCGGACTGCTTTTGATCAACCCCTCGCACACTCGCGCCCGGACCAAGGGCGCACTCCTCGGGCACCGGTGACATCAGTGTACGGAATATAGTATTCCATACCCAGACCGATCTCACCGGCAACAGCAGTAGCACAATCCGAGGGTTTCTTACCTTCAAAGCAGCGTTCAACCCACGGGATGGACGCAAAATAGTTGCGCAGCCCATCCCAATCTGCTGACGAGTAGTGCCAGAGACGCCGCTTCCCCTGCACGGGTCGTGAAGGCGCTATAATTGGCACCTTGGAGCAGACCAGACAGTGGTCGGAATTGCCTAAAGCGGCTTGTACCGAAACACTGTACAGGTCTGGGTGACTCGTCAGCAGAAGGTCTAGCAGAGAGGGTGCTAGGCCCGACCTTCTTGGTATTCTAGTGACCTCGTGTACCAATTGGGTCAGGCCATGCGCCAGAGCAAATGCATGGGCGGCTCTTCCCGTATGGTCTGTTTTGGAGGAGCCCAACCAGGTTTCGTGGTGGGCGTTAAAGTCCCCCAAAAATACCACTTCGGCGTTCGGAAACCGTTCCTGCGCATCATCTGCCGCCTGACTCAGATATTCAAAGAGTCGAGTTGTCTCAGCATCTCCTGTATGGGAACGGTAGAGGCACACATAGATCTGACTCGTAGAGCCATGGTCTACGTGTACCCATAGGGTTGAAAAGGATGGGTCCTCAAGGCAGCGCAAACGGCGACAACAAACATCCGCCCTAACAAACACGCACACCCCGGCTTTTGCACGGAAATTTTCCTCGATAACATAGCCGGGGTAAAGCAAGTAGGTCGTGTCATCAGGGCGGCCTATTTGTGTCTCCGTGAGAAAGAGCATATCTGGTTTCGCCGTCTCAAGGTGTTGGTGGACGGCGTTGAGGTTCGCATGGAGTCCACAGATGTTAGTGGACTCCACCTCAAATAGCGAGCTTGTGGGAGTCTGTAGAGCCGCTGTGTTGCCCAATACTCTTAAATGCGCTGCTATGATGAAAAGGAGAAAAGGGCGTGAAAAAAAGAGGTGATTGTCGTCGCAGCACCGCGTGACAAAGTGCGGGATATTGGTTTTGTCTATGATTATGAGGCATGGCGTGAGCCGACACGCCGTACGGAAGGGCCCCCGTACCCCCCCGAATATGGTCGCCTGGCCCCCACTTCCGGTCACCAACCGGCACGACGAGCCATACCGGGATTATGCGCGGTCTGGTGAGGCAGCCTTCCAGGGTGGTTAGTCCCAGTTGGGCCTCTGTACTATACCGCGGGCGGCCAGCGGCACCACCGTTTCTACGGGTTTCCCTGACCGGCGCGTCGCCCCGCACCATCCTCACTAGACTACGCCAAGACCCACTGGTCCCACTAGTGCTGCGACCACCATCACCCCTACCCGGCTATGCATTTGCTGATCCCTGAACGCAATCCAACCGAAATTGAATTACTATGAAGGGTTTTTCGCAATATTGCACGGTGGTACCAACCCGGTCGAAATTTGTGACAAATTTGTGCCGTCAAATCTCTACCACCAGCCCACCCACCCACCAACTTAGGTGGCAAACAAGCACACGGCCCACCTGATGGAAAGTGGTTACCGTGACCTATTAACCTGTGTAACACCAATGGAGTCACATCCGTGCTACCGACCCTGTAAGAACAGAGATTTTATGTGCCCTCAGTGCAGAACACAAAATCAGGACAAGCCTTTGGTCTTCCCACTGACAGCACAAAAACTCTCCAGTAAACTCTGGCTACCCTACTCATCACCGGAAACACAACACGAGGTTAATATAGCCGTGGTATTCTGTAGGGTGGAGGTGCTTCCCCAGTCAGACTGCTCAATTCGGACGGGAATACCGTCGTGTCCTACCTCCTGTATTATACATAATAATTAAATGAAAGGGGCGTCAGTAGGTTAGTGGTTAAGGAGTCGGCCTTATGATCGAGAAGTCCCAGGCTCAAATCCTGTCCATTTAACTACCAACATAAATCCACTCCTAACACAAGCAATTTGGCTTAGTTGGAGGGGTTAGAAGGAATATTAGTAATTTCGGTTACTGGTATTCTTTTATAAAAAGAAATCCGTTTGAATTGGAAAAGTGACTAGCTCTGCACTGTTGTTAGTCCCGCACCCAAAACACAACATTACCCATTAAGTATAGAATTATCCAACGAGTGAAAAAGGTGAATTCTTTTCGAGGCACTAAGTTGTATCCCAAGATAAAAGAGCCGATTAAAGTACCTAAACTTTTCTGTCAAAATAATTTAATCTTAGAACCAAAACAGTTAGAACAATATTTAACTCCTATTAGCAGAGTAACACCCAATGATTTAATTTCGTAACTGTATCCAAATGTTGCAGAACTAGTTAAACGACATTGATCGTCCCGAACAAACAAAGAGGGAGAGCGTCGCGTCGACATCTAACACAATTGTGCCACTAGTTCATGAGAGTAACACTTAAATATATAATATTCTCTTCTCTCTTAAAGAACACGGAAGTCTTTTACAATAACGCGAATCTTCGTGCTGCTGAAATGCGTGCGTAGGTGTTTAAAGAGACTTTGGATCTAGAGAAAACTGTTAATTTTCTACTGTTAACTATCATTAGAGGTACTAAAATTTTCCAAGTTATAGTATATCTACATCTTTCCTACAAGTATTACGAATGTGAAAGTTTGTGAAGAAGTTTGGTTTGGATGTTTGATTTTTAGACGTGTTACTCAGTCACGCTCTAATGACTCAATGGCTGTAGCTGAAATTTGGTAGAGATATAGATCATAGTCTGGAATAACTAACACAGGCTATTTTTATGTCTCAAATAGGATCCTATGGATTACGGGAACCGGATAAGAATTGCAAGCGCGGACAACGACTGTTCAAAAACATCTTCAGCAACGAAATACAGAAAATTAAGCTACCTCTACTTTATTTAATGCTTAATTATGGTTCTAAATATAGTTGCCAACTTTTAAATGAATTACCTATATAATGACAGAGTTATGTTAAGTGCCGAGAAAGCCTAGTCTATGTAAGAATGTGTGGTGGCAAAAGTTAAAATATAGCTGTCTCAATACACTTCACTGGCTGATGCAAGTTGACATTCTGCGCACGCTTTCAAGAACTTTTCGAAGTATTAAGTATGCACGTTACATAACGATGTTTGCTTTCGCGTTTAAACTTTGAACTCGTAATTAAATTTCTAAATCTTTGTACAATAAGGGCATAATGAATGGTGTTAGACGTAGCTCTTTCGTCTGTATTTTCAGCGATGGAAATAGCTTAGTACATTCTATTCTATGTCTCGTGCTTAAGTAGTGCAAGTTTAAGTAATATTATCCAGGTCCATTTTATGTGTGATCATTCTTATTTATTCAATCTCTGACATAGATTAATATTGCCGCTAATGGATATACATACTTAATATCATATTATTATGAATCAACAAACAAGAAACCACTTGAACATCACCTATACGTATTCTTTTACCATCAAGATTGAGTCCTATAACTTTGTCATCAGTCTCGTCTTGTGTTATAGAAATCTGCGAAAATATTAACTGAAGGAGTACCTATAATGCTGTTCTTTAGAAAAATAAAGATGAGTGACTATAGTTGTATAAACATACGCATGAAATTATATAGCAATTCCTTATTATCACATGCTTGTAGAGTACTAAGAGCCCGTGGTACCGCTCTTACACTCTTTCTTTTGATTTGGTTTGCATTTTGATGCATGCGTTGTCGATTGTCAACGCATGTCATAAAAGTCAAATCCCGTACATTCGTAATTCTGTTCAACGATCACCGGCCACTTGTCTAGGGGGGCAGGTGAGATGAGCTTGGGCCCCGAATAACTTGGTTCCACAAAGATATTCGGAACCCCATCCACACACCTAACTAATGCAGGAATGAAAAGGGTATAATAATATTTTGTTTATTGTACGTTATTCCACAACTACAAGATATAAACTACTATTAGAGGTTCAAAAAATTTCCAAGACAAACCAGGACGTTGTCGAAACCGTCACTATAAAAACAACAATGTCCCTAGAATAACAGTTGTTAAAAAGGTATTTTTTTTATTAACTAATTATTTAACCGAAAACCACACCAGTTTTACAATTGTACTGGTGTTATATAATAAAAGCCATAGCTTAGTTTTATAAAAAAAATTGACCTTGTGAGCTCATATTTTAATATATTATCAAAAGACGACCAATAAAAGTACCGCCTTCAAAACGTATTTATAATAGTGGGCTTGTTTATCGTAAGCGGTGTTCAGTTTCCACCTCAATGCACTGGCGGTTCTCCAAACTCTTTCAACTGGTATTAGCCGTATGCCTACGTCGGACATTATTACATCTCACAAACTCCCCGGGATACCGATATCTATTATACATTTTCTATATAATGTAACATCGTGAGGTTTAGATATTCACTTGCCTACATATCTGTATTAAAGGTCCATGTTTGCAAGTAGGTATGTGTATTTCGATATCACATTTGGTTACACTTTCATTTCTCAACTACATTGAGCTACAAGTTTATTTATTTATTTCTTTCGTACAACTGTTCGTAAGTAATAACTACATCTCAGTCCTCAGAACGTTTAGATATTCATATGTAGAGTCAGCGAAAAACCTCAGCATCCTGTTCAGTACCTACTGAACAGGATGCTAATGTCATGCTACCTTGTTAATGAGATAACAAATAAATGAGATTAAAACTACATAGGAGTAACCGAGTTCTTTGGTAAAAACTGATCCCATTTTATTACGTGTTTATGATCTTTTATATATTATTCATGCTTATGGAGGGTTTGGATGGAACAGAAAAGTGTAAAAGGTTTTTAAATTTCGTTTCAAAATTGTAAATTTTTTAATAACTAACCGTTTAAAATGTCACTTACAAAAACCAGAATACATTTTATAAAATAATGTAAAAAGATATAGATGGGAAACATGACGAGATTGCAAAAAAGGTAAAGAAGAGAAGTATGGTCTCCAGGTCTCTGGCTCATGTGAGAACAATCCATATGAAAAGCAGCATACGTAAGTATATTCATTAGGTTGAAAAACATGCTTACATTTCAAATATTGGTAGCCTACCGCCGACGTTTACAAATGCGACCGACCTTTTAACTTTTACGATTTAGATACGAGTAGTACCTACGGTATAGTATTCTATGAAAATTAGGTACATGGAAGTTATATATAAATACAATAAAATTTCTCGGAAACGTTACAAACTAATTTTTTGTAAAATAAAAAATAAAATTAGTTTGTAACAGCATTGTTTAAACAATTTTTTTTCAAAAGCATAAAAGACCACTGTAGCCTAGTGGTATGGGCTATGGACTGCTGCGACGAAGTCTCGGGTTCGAACCCAGGTTTTACCATGGCACACACCAATGACTTTTCGATGCTTTCCGAAGTTACACATAACTTTATCGCAGGTTTATAAGTGCCCGGGTAATGGCAATTGGCTCGCCACCTATTACATTGGGACCTAAAAACATAAACTGGCGAAATGTGGGTGCTAGCACCTCTGCCTACCCCTTCGGGGATATAGGCGTGAGTTTATGCATAAAAGAGATGAATAAAATGACATAACTTTAATTTTAATAAGCACCATAGCTCTATATTGTTCAGATACAATAATATACTATTGTGTAGAAGAAATAAAAGTATTCATAATTTTAATGTTTAATGTTTGCATGTTTCTTGCCATTTGATAATGTTGCCTGCCGAAAGTGCAGCGAATAAATATATTGAGATAATTGTGACGTTAAAGATTCGTTTTGAATCCAGGAATTTACAAATAATAACACTGACAAAATTAAAATTAAGCTCAACGGGTAGATCCGATCATGTCAATTCAATCCCTTAATGCCAGTATCAGGAACGTCATTCATGGTGCAGAAATATGTATTAAAAATGAATTATACAGTATACGGTGAAATGTAGCTGAAATGTATTTTAGCATAACAATACATTACATATGCACATACATATATCCACGCCTGTAAATCCCCGAAGGAGTAGACCGCTGTATACATTGGTCTCATGAAATAGGTTATATAATTTACAAGTCTACTGCCTTCAAGCGGGCAAAAAGCTGTCTTTTTAATGCAATGAAAATTTAAATAAAACGATCCCAGAGTTCTGAAATATTTTATTATTAACATGGAAGAATGCGATGTAGCTTTATCTGATATCTGATGGTAATTATATTAATGAGATTTACTGATGTAAATACCGAATAGGTAGGTACTTTATTGGATATCTGACGTCTTATCATTCCTTATGAATTTGGGTTTGACTTTTATCTAATTTCATTAATCTGGCATTGTGAAAATCTTATGAAGCGTGATGAAAGATAACATGGAACTGATGTTCTATATTAAAGTAATTTATGTTAAGCTGTCATATTGAAATAATTAGCGGCATCCTGAACGTTGATTGTAAGGTTGATAATGTAATTACCGGGTCGTGTGAAGCTCTGATCGTGTGTCCTGCTGGTTGTAAATAAACTAATTACTATTCTGTGAACATTACGAGTATAATTGCAGTGTTTCATCACATTTATTACTTGTAAGTGTAAACTTATATAGGTATATATCTTAATATATACGCAAACTAGATTCACCAACAAAGAGAGCTCTAATGAACATCAAAACCGCTACCATGTCTTCCACCTCCATTATAGACGCTAGTTCCTCTCCCAAACCTACAATTCAAATAAACCAACTGTTAAACAATTTGTTATTTACTGAAACTCAGAACATATATTGATTTTCTAAAACATTTCAAAAGCAACGCTCAACTACTCCACAACTAATTATGATAAAAACGAATTTACTTTACAAATTTTGTCCTTAACTGTGGGTTCAGACAGATGTCTAAGTGTATTTATAGAAAGGGCAAAAGTCTAGAAGTTCTTATGCAAAAGCAAAGAAACCTTTCAAAACGACTACCATTAGACAAAAATTATGTTTTAAGTTGTTGTAGAACGTTGGGTATTAATTTTGTATGAATATCAGGATTGTGAAATGCTGATAGAGAAAGCAATGAAGCCAAGTTACTTCTTTTATTACAATATTTTACGAGTTACGGAAGCACTGGAGGAAATTGCACTTCAAACAAAAAAATTCTCAACGGAAGGCCTTCCGACTTTCATTCGCTTGCTTGCTCATACTGTGAAGTAATTATACAGTCAGATAGGTTTTGTAACAGGGCAGATGTTTGAAATAACTAAAATACCGTTAATTTTTATGCCACATCGGATGTTTATGATGTGATATATATATTGGCGCTGCGAAGGCCATCGACTTGTATGCCGTGGTGGCTATGGTCCTATCGGTATATAGGATAGGAGCCACTCTTTTTTTGTTAAACCACTTAGGTGACAGACAAGCGCACGACCCACCTGATGGAAAGTGGTTACCGTGGCCTATGGACGTGTGTAACGCCAGAGAAGCCACACTCACGCTGCCAACACAGTAAGCACAGAGTCTCTGTGCCGTCAGTGTAGAGGACAAAGCAGGACCAGCCTTTAGACATCGCACTGACAGCACAAATTCTCCAGTGAGCTGTGGCTACCCTCTACCCTACTTGCCGCTGGGGGAACACAACACGAAGTTATTATAACCGCGGTATTCTGTCTCCAGCATTTGATCCAAATAACCCTCTGCATCACGCTAACAACAGGCTTATCTACCTTCAATTTTTCAAACAACATGTAGTCTGTTCGTTGATAAATTATTATAGGTTAGGATGCACAGCGGATTCCCTAACTCTCATTAAGTAATAATATGTATAATTCCATTAACTAATAATATAAAAAACCCCCGTCACAAAAAACACTATCCAAAAAGTTGAAAATAAATTGTGTTGACCTTTAACTGTGATATACCTAGGAATATTTTGATTCAAGCGTTGTCATGTCGGGTGACCCTAACTGGTAAAGCATGACAACGTTTGAATCAACATATTACTAGGTATATCTGTATTTTACCGTCTGTACCATGGTGAGTATTCTGATGAGCTCTTCCAATTAGTCCCACCCTCCCCTTTCCTACACAGGACAACGCGTGCAGGTCTTAGATGTCATCCGCACACGGTGCAGAACATCCGATCAAGAACCAAGCGGTTCGGTGACTCTTTCCTCTGTCGCACCATTAAGGCCTGGAATTCATTACCAGCTCACGTGTTTCCTTCTTCCTACAGTCCTGGGTCCTTAGCGGGGCGTGAAAAAGCATATGAAGAGGCCGTCAAGCTGAGTGTCACCATTGTCACACGGTATGTGTAAGTAATGGTGACCCTCTTTTCTGAGACTTTGCCTTCAGCTTACCATCAGGCAAGGTGAAGTCTAATTGACGTGTTCTATATAAAAAAAAAAAAATCAAAGTTAAAGGGCTAAGCAACACAATTTATTTTCATATTTTTTAAATTTTTAATTTAATTTTAATTTTACACTTTTTAAATTTATTTACTAGTTAAGCCCTTTCATTTGATACCCATATTGACGGAGTTGTAAAAAAATATGAACTCCGTTATTTTGTGGTGGCGGCCGTACTGGACCAATTTTTTTCAAATATAGCTAAAAACACTCCCGACTAATATACCTTTCAAACAAATAAATCTAAATCCAAATCGGTTCATCCTTTCAGGAGCTACGATGCCACACACACACAGACACGTCAAACTTAACAACCCGTCATTTTTGGCTAGGGGGTTAAAAATAGTACCTATGTTTTTTTTTTTTTTTTTTTTTTTTATATAGGACACGTCAATTGGACTTCGCCTTGCCTGATGGTAAGCTGAAGGCAAAGTCCCAGAAAAGAGGGTCACCATTACTTACACTTACCGTGTGACAATGGTGACACTTGACGGCCTTATCATATGCTTTTTCACGCCTCGCTTAAAGGACCCGGGACTGTAGGAAGAAGGAAACACGTGAGCTGGTAATGAATTCCAGGCCTTAATGGTGCGACAGAGGAAAGAGTCTCCGAACCGCTTGGTTCTTGATCGGATGTTTTGCACCGTGTGCGGATGACATCTAAGACCTGCACGCGTTGTCCTGTGTAGGAAAGGAGAGGGTGGGACTAATTGGAAGAGCTCATCAGAACACTCCCCATGGTACAGACGGTAAAATACAGCCATGGACGCAACATCTCTACGCAGCTGTAAAGGTTCTAGGGTGTTCGTGATCTCGGGATTCCCAATGATGCGGACCGCACGTCGCTGCAACCTGTCGAGAGCATCTAGTAAGTACTTTGCTGAACCATCCCAGAGATGCGAGCAGTACTCCACACAGGAGCGAATTTGTGTCTTGTATAGAAGACACCGCTGCTCCGGCGTGAAAAATCGTTTCACTCTGTTCAGGACTCCGAGTTTTCGTGAGGCTGTTTTGATGATGCTTTCGATGTAGTTTTTGTTATTCAGGTTGCAGCGAACATCCATACCTAGGATATTGAGATTGTCCTGCAATGGCAGTGGCGTGCTCTGAAGAGTGGGGAGGGGAAGGAAAGAAGATACTTTTGCTGTAAACGCACATGCCTGCGTCTTCTTGGCATTGAACTCAACCAGGTTCTCAGAGCCCCATTGAGAAATGTGATTCAGGATCCCGTCAAGCTCAGTGACAAGAAGCTGCCTTTTCTCTGCGATATCTGACTGTTTGGCCGTAGGATGTCCATGATAACTCCCATGTAAAGTACTATCATCTGCATAACAATGAACATTGCCGGTAGACAGCATGTCGTTGATATGCAGAAGAAAGAGAGTGGGTGATAAGACGGACCCCTGGGGCACGCCAGCATTAACCTGCAGAAACTCCGAAGCTCGTCCGTCACAAAGGACGCGAATACGGCGCCCCTGCAGGAAGCTAGCAACCCAGTTGCACAGCCTAGAAGGCAGACCAAAGGCAGGTAGCTTGGAAAGAAGCGATTTGTGCCAGACTCTATCGAAAGCTTTGGCGATGTCAAGACTAATTGCCAGTGACTCGCCGTGCTTGTCCATAGCCTCACCCCAAAGATGGGTAACGTATGCTAGAAGATCACCCGTTGACCGTTTCGGTCTGAAGCCATATTGCCGGTCATTAATTAAGTAGTGATCCTCTAGGTACCGCATGAGCTGTTTGTTAATTATGTGCTCGAACACTTTGCACAGCACTGAGGTGACGGCTATGGGTCGATAGTTGGCTGGCTCCGAGCGATCCCCCTTCTTGGGAATCGGCTGAACATTCGCCTCTTTCCAAGGCAAAGGCACTGTACCCGAACTGTAGGATAGCCGGTACAGGCGCGTAAGCATTGGAGACAACTCCGCTGCACATTTTTTCAAAACTACCGCTGGAATACCATCCGGACCACTGGCTTTCCGGACATCGAGTGATTGCAGCACTGCACGGACATCGCGTTGCCTGATATGGATATCAGGCATCGCGTGGTCACTGTCGGGTAGTGTTGGTGGCTGCGTACCACAATCATCGATTCGGGAGTTGGCCGCAAAGAGATTAGCCAGCAGATTTGCCTTCTCTTGCGGCTCATGGGCCAGGGATCCATCAGGGTTACGCAGCGGAGGCAGCGAAGGCTGACAGAAGTTGGCTTGCACGGCTTTAGCCAGTCGCCAGTAGCCACGGCTTCCCGTGGGATGCATCACTAGCTCTTGACCAAGCCGCGCTATGCGCAGGGCATCCGCTCTGACGTAGGCCCTTCTACAGACCTTTGTGGCTCTGTTGTACGCCGCCTTGAAGTGGCCCAGATTGGGATAGCGCGTGGCGCGCGCCCTTACCCAAGCGCGGTACGCAGACTGTTTTTGTTCAACAGCTTCCGCGCACTCGCGCCCGAACCAAGGGCGCACCCCGCGGTCACCGGTGACATCGGTGTATGAGATACAGTATTCCATACCCAGACCGATCTCACCGGCGACAGCAGTAGCACAATCCGATGGGTTCTTACCTTCAAAGCAGCGCTCAACCCACGGGATGGACGCAAAATAGTCACGAAGTCCATCCCAGTCCGCTGACGAGTAGTGCCAGAGACGCCGCTTCCCCTGCACGGGTCGTGGGGGCGCTATAATAGGCACTGTGGAACAGACCAGGCAGTGGTCGGAGTTGCCTAAAGCGGCTCGCACCGATACACTGTACTGGTCCGGATCACTCGTCAGCAGAAGGTCTAGCAGAGAAGGTGCTAGGCCCGACCTTCTTGGTATCCTAGTGACCTCGTGCACCAATTGGGTCAGGCCGTGCGCCAGAGCAAATGCGTGGGCGGCTCTTCCCGCATGGTCTGTTTTGGAGGAGCCCAACCAGATCTCGTGGTGGGCGTTAAAATCCCCCAAAAATACCATTTCGGCATTCGGAAATCGCTCCTGCGCATCATCTGCCGCCTGACTCAGATATTCAAAGAGTCGAGTTGTCACAGCATCTCCTGTATGGGAACGGTAGAGGCACACATAGATCTGACTCGTAGGGCCATGGTCTACGTGTACCCAAAGGACGGAGAAGGATGGGTCCTCTAGGCAGCGCAAACGGCGACAGCAAACATCCGCCCTTACAAACATGCACACCCCGGCTTTTGCACGAAAACTTTCCTCAAGAACATAGCCAGGGTAGAGCAAGTAGGTCGTGTCGTCAGGGCGGTGTATTTGCGTCTCCGTTAGAAAAAACATGGCAGGTTTCGCCGTCTCTAGGTATTGGTGGACGGCGTTGAGGTTTGCATGGAGCCCACAGATGTTAGTGGACTCCACCTCAAATAGCAAGCTTTTGGGAGTGTGACGAGCCGCTGTGTTGCCTATTTCTCTTAATTGCGCTGCCATGAGTTTGGGTGGGAGAAGGCGTGAAAAAAGAGGTGATTGCCGCCGCAGCACCGTGTGACAAAGCGCGGGATATTGGTTTTATCTATGAATGTGAGGCATGGCGAGAGCCGACGCGCCGAACGGAAGGGCCCCCGTACCCCCCCGAGTATGGTCGCCGGGCTCCCAAATCCGGTCACCAAGCGGCACGACGAACCATATCGGGATTATGCGCGGCCTGGTGAGGCAGCCTCCCAAGGTGGTTAACCCCAGTTGGGCCCCTGTACTATACCGCGGGCGGCCAGCGGCACCACCGTTTCTACAGGTCTCCCTGTTCGGCGCATCGCCCCGCGCCATCCCCACTAGACTACGCCAAGACCCACTGGTCCCACTAGTGCTGCGACAACCACCACCTCTGCCCGGCTATGCACTTGCTGACCCCTGAACACAATCCAACCGAGATTGAATTGCTATGGATGGAGGGTTTTTCGCAATAGTGCACGGTGGTACCTACCCGGTCGAAACTTGAGACAAATTTGTGCCTTCTTAGCACTTTTTATACTTGTTTTTATACTTCACATTCAATATGTTTACGTGGTAGGTACTTTGTAGATTCTTCACTTGTGTGCATAGTTTGTGTGTGTTTCAGCTTTTGAATATTTTTATTGTACCTACTTCTGTTGAACCGAGACGGCTACATTTTTTAATTCAATAATTACCTACATTAATTAAAGCTTTAGGTAAATAAAACCAAAGAACTCACTTCACTTCGTTTAGAAACTCGTAGAATGTAAATGTAAAACTGGGCACAAAAGGGACCCGTTAAATTTGCCCCGCAAACTTTCTCTTACTTTCAGTTAGGGCACAACTTCTGTGCGTACTTGTACTTTAATAACAATTTGAGGAACAATAACTGTACTATGTAGTGATGATTAAGATAAAAGGCAAAAAGGTAACTTAAAAAAATTGGCATCATTTTCAAGCAACTTTGATCATTCTTTTTCATGCAACTTTGATCACTTTGATGAACCACAACTTTATTCGATTTTTTTTACTACTTGGTTGGCAGACAAGCACACGGCCCATCTGATAGAAAGTGGTTACCGTGGCCTATGGATGTGTGCAACACCAAGGGAGTCACAATCGCGCTGTCAACCCTGTAAGCACAAGAGTTCCTGTGCACTCAGTGTAAAAGACAAAGCAGGACAAGCTTTTGGCCTTCCCACTGACAGCACTAAAACTCTCCAGTGAGCTCTGGCTACCCTATTCACCACCAGGAACACAACACGAGGTTATTATGGCCGCGGTACTCTGTAGGGTGGAGGTACTTCCCCAGTCGGACTGCTCAATTGGACGGAAATACAGTCGTGTCCTACCTCAATACTGTAATTTCATTCACTAAAGTAGATATTCGTAACAGATTTCGGTAAAACATTTTTTATTCTTTCTTCATTTGTCATAAATCATATATATTAGGTCCATAAATTCTGTCTGCACTGCACTAGGGCATAAAACAAGATTAAATGTAATCATAGTAACTACAGGTATTATATAAATATATTTCTTTGCATTGTTTGGCGTTGCAGTAGTTTTATTCGCGTTAATTCTTTTAAAGATAAAAAAGCTTTTAAAACAGCAAAAAAAAATCCCTGACATAAACTTTATTTCTTTACAAGATAGAAAACTTTATCCGAAGTTTTAATCACGGATTTTTAAACCAAGTTTTAAACTGTTATATATCTAAATGAATAACGCTGTACTGTTCCACTGAGAATTTATTGACGAAATTAAAATCTGGATAACTGTTGGACTATTTTAATTGCAGAATCACTTACATTAAAATGTTTGGACATTTTATTTAATTCATGCACATCGCTTGCGAAATTTTTAAAAAAATTTGAATGCTTTTAAATATTATAGTTGAATTTTCTTATATGCGCGTAAATAGGGATATGTTTCCAAGTACCGTACTAAACGTACGCTTCCTTGAATTATCAGATATTCAGTACTCTATAAAAATATAGTCTCTTTTATGTAACAGAGCGATTCTGTTTGCGTATGACCATTGCATATGACTTTTATGAAAAATATAATACTTATAGGCATATATATACATATCTCTCTGGAGATGGTTTATGAGTAAACATTGAGTTTAAGGAATAGCTATTCCATATCCAAACTCTTACCCAAATAATAACGCGCAAACTCGAAAGTAATCACAACCACCCTCCACTTTAAAAACTTATTCAATAGCACTCGTGCGTCACCCCCTTCGTTGTGATATGCGAAAACATGACCGCATTCATTGAGATGCTTTTTTTCCCTCATATTCACACTCGTTGCTAGAAATTTACGAGTATATTCAGCAACAAGTTGAACACACTGCGAAACAGTCATATGATTGTTTTTAAATATGTTGCTTTTTATTAACAACTACGAGTAGATATTCGTTGGACTTACTAAATTTAATTTACGTGAAAAAACTTTTGGCTTCCGGAATAAAAATATTGTATTGCTATTTCTTTTTTTTATACAACTTAGGTGGCAGACAAGCACACGGCCCACCTGATGGAAAGTGGTTACCGTGATCTACGAACGTATGTAACACCAGTGGAGTCACATCCGTGCTGCCAACCCTGTAACAACAGAGATTTTCTGTGCCTTCAGTGCAGAACACAAAATCAGGACAAGCCTTTGGCCTTCCCACTAACAGCACAAAAACTCTCCAGTGAGCTCTGGCTACCCTACTCACCGCCGGGAACCCAACACGAGATTATTATAGCCGTGGTATTCTGTAGGGTGGAGGTACTTCCCCAGTCGGACTGCTCAATTCGACTGGGAATACCGTCGTGTCCTACCTCCTTTCTTTCTCTTTTCTCTCTCTTTCTTTGTCAAATATCAATAATAATAAATCTAACTCTTCGTCAAATATACTCAGTTCGTTTCAGGCGCTTGTGCGTGAAACATTCATTCAACCTCAATTTTTTTCCAATTGTAAATATTAATAGAAAATACCTTAAACGTGCAAATAGTTTACATTCATATTTCCATTATTAGGTTTCCATACTACTCATAATAAACCTCGACTGTGATCTCCTAAAACCTCCATCTTTCACAGGTTAGCAATAGTTGTTAATTTAATTTAGTCTATAGTAGAAATAAAATAATTGAAGAGTACGCATGTTTGAACGCGCTAATCTTTGAAACTGTCAGAATAATTTGAAATAATATTTTTACGTGACTTGATAGACCAGGAAGAAAGAGGCGAGCTTCCAGGCAATATAGTGGGACTACCCAAATAGAAAAAGGTACTAAAATGCCTATGTTTTATTGTATTATGACAATGATGGGTAATCAATCGTTTAACGGTTTCTAAAAAAATTATAAAATAATGATAAATATGCAGGAAACGTGAGGTGGCTATTCCAAGTTTTGAATAAAGTGCCGAAACGCCATGTTTTTATAATGTAATAAAAAGCACATTGCAAGCTTATGTTGAAACCTGCAAACATGGGTAGCATTTATAATTCCTTCATATATTATGTATGTCTATAAAACAAGCTCGGTAAGATGAAGGGTAACACGTACTGAAACAATTTTGTGGGTCTTACTGAATTATAATTTGTTACGATATAATTATAATTGTGTAATTATAAAGGTTGTTAACGTATAAGGGTTTCTTCCTTAAATTCAAAAATAATTAATATACATATGTCAACATATTGATAACTCACTTGTACTTTTCCACATTATTACTTATTATACCTGACCGGTTTCGCCTTACGGCATCTTCTAAGGTTTACAGGTTGTGTAACAACAAATTCCACCAAGTGCCATCAATCAACAGTATAAATATACATATGTCAATATTCGTGTTATGGCTTTAAGTAGAGGTTAATCTGCTAAGTCAGTGTTCGCAGGTTCAGTTTCCGCTCTGTGTAAATATATTTAACTATTTGTAAGAATATTATGTTTGAATTGGTCTGGGTGTTACTATGTATGAAAACTGTAAAAACGATACGATCTATTTTTCACATTTCATTTCTATACAAGTACATTAATAGTCCTAATATAACAATATATTGGAGTTATATTGTATTAAATAAGGTGCAATATACTTGCTGCCTGCGGAAAAAAAAAGATGTAAACAAATGAAAAAGGGAGACTGTAATCCTCCGGCACTCTAACTGTCCGATATGCAGCATACTGCTACTTTATTTAAGTTTAACTTGGGAAACACAGACTCCTAAAACTCTAATTACTAAGAAAGTAATAATCTAAATTTTAAACTTTCGTGTACCATGATATACATTAATGTTAACGGGAATTAACAGGATCATGGCATAGGTTGGTGGTACATACATACCTTTGATTTGCCTGACGTTTGGACCAGGTTACATCGGCCGTGGCACAGGCTGACTGGCTCATAGCACAGGCAAATCAAAGGTATGTATATACCTATAGGTACCATGATCGCGTTAATTCCCGTAAACATTACAGTAATATTCGTCTTATTATAGATTATTATTTCTTTTATGCTCTAAAGTTTTGTGGACATGTCCGTGAAGATTAATAATTATAAAAATGTATCTGTAATAGAACATTAGCTATTACCATTAATTTAGACCATTATATGATTCTATATATTATTAAATCGATTGTGATTAAACTTTGAAAGTTGTTTCAAAATTAAGAAAGTTAAAATAAACTGAAGGTGGAAACTGAGCCCGTGGGCGTGGTTAGTTGTGGACCTATTTGATCACGAAGTGAATATAACGTAGAAGTTTAGCTTTTTATGTAGGCACAAATTGCAAAAGCGTAACATTTTCCTGTAAAGAGAATTATAATTTAATTAAGGACTTATAAAAGTAGGTAACACGTTGAACTTGAATATGTGTGTATATAAACTTGACTAAATAAATAGATACAATTATAAAACTAAAATGAAACTTAATTTAGTATTTATTAGATAATTTTAAGTTTGTTCGAGGTCGTTCATCGCTCGGCTTCGGCAATTTTAAACAATATTTTCACCGAAGTTTGTGAGCAAGTGACTGTAACGGGCGTGTCCCCTTCAATTATTCGAAACAAGACTCACTCTTTGTTATAGAGTTTAGGACGCATTTTGTTAATTAACTACTTCATTGATCAATTAAAGAGCTTGTTGTCTATTGCTAATTGGGTAACAGCGGATTAAATACTTGTTAATTAAGTATATATTGGTTGGAGCGTTTATTACAGAAATTAATGAGTCATTATAATATTTCTTTAGTACAAAGAAATAATAGGCAAAGTAATATAACAGTTTATTTAGACCTATATCAGTATAATTGAAAATTAAATTAAATGTAAACATTCATTCATCCCAAAATCTGTAATATATAAATCAATACCCATTTAAAAAAAATTGTAGGAAGGAACTGAGAAAGTAAGTTTGTACAGTGTAAACTCTAAATAAATTTGATTGATAATATCAATGCAATGTAGCATATTTAAGTGATTTTATGCGTTACAAATAAAACTGTTATACTCGTACAAAGTGAATTCACTTCAGTTTCCATTTATAAGCTCTCATGAGAATAGCGTAATAGTTCGGAACAGTCGCAAAAAGGCTTCGTAAAAGCTTTTAGTTAGATTTTACTCTGTTTTTCCAGAAGCCGAAATCTGACGAGCCGGGAAACAATGAGTTTAGTGAGGAGAAGACTGAATAATGAAGCAACGATAATTTACTGTGCGTAATAAATAATCTTCATCGCGTTGTGGGAGCGCAGTATTTGTCGGCCCTTTAGCCCTTCGCTTGTTTCTGACGATCTGTTAATATTAAGGTAGACTGTAGTTAAACAAATTGGCTGAACATTGTTTTTCAGTTTCAGTGTGGTGAGCACTGATGTTAGATTGTCAAGCCCCTAGCTGTGAACCGACAATAGAAGTAAGCTTTTTTGTCAGAATATAAAGTGTCTGTGCTTCAATAAAAATGAGTAATTGATACTAAAATAATGATAAGTGATTTATTTTCTCTATACTTCTTCATTTTAGCGCTAATAGCTAAGTCCCAAAGCTCATGCATTGCTTGCGCTTTGGAGCTTAAGATCCTTTTTGATTTGCATGAGTGACTGCTGCTAACCCCCAAGCCCCGAAAGGACGGCCTGTGCCAGAGCCTCGACGTCCGTCAAACAGCAGGTATACCTCCTTGTAAGTGACCTCGACTGGATCCCCCCTTCCTCCCCCGTCTCGGCAGGGTCCCTTATAATATTTTATACTTATAACATTTTATTTTATAACGCAACAATAAATAACAGCACTGTTTCCGGAAATATCTTTGCGTAAAATGCACAGCTATAAAAAGTCGAGGAAAAAATTGCTTTCCAAGTTTATGAATAGGCCATTTTTTATTTCAACTATGCAATAACACACACTATACTGCCTCTTAAGTGCTTACCACTTAAGAGGTAGTATAGGAAGTAATTTCGGAAAAGTCATAAATAATGAAAGCCATGGGGTGATATTAAATTACCTACATACTTACACTGGTTAGCGTCATGTGGCCAAATCGTTAGTTTGCAACAAGCAAAGGGAGGATTAGAATCCTCGGTTTGCAATATTGCTATTATTGTTTCAATCGCCATATCGCGTTGTAATAAATAAATTAGTTACAAAATGCACACTGGAGTCATCAAAAAACGAGAGATATTAAACTCCATTGAAGATATCTAGACAGCTGTTGAAGACAAACAAATGCATGCAAAATATTATTAATATAATAAAAAACCACACAAGTGATATATCTTTAAACAATTAAACACTTCTTAAACTACAATGAACTTCCTCATTTAGCTTTATTATAATTTCATTAACATATTTTTGCTGACTTTAAAGAATTTTCTTTGGCAACATGACAACAGAATCCATTTAAAAGACTCAAAGGAAGAATACTTGTGTTAATTATATTAAGTTCTACGTAATATAAAAGAGCGCCCGTGTAAATCCTCTACTCCTTGTCACGGTCATTCGTTGATAATGTTCAAATAATGCGACTCCTGTCAGCTTCGCGTTTCAGATTTATTGCCACTAACGACCAACATCATATAAAGATTATAAAACTGATGATACATTTTTTGTGCTTAAGAGTTTTTTGGGGTCAAGGTCAAGAAGCTAAGATGATGACGATGAATATTATCTGTGTGATCATGAGTAATAATTGGGTTAAGTTCAATAAATAAAAACCACTTATTCGAGACGATAATACTTTCAGAATGGTCTACAATTTCACGACTTTAAAAAGATTTTTGGTTTCTCAAAAAGTCCCTGCAAAAATATCATATAAACTAACTTAAGTTTTATGCGCTGATTGTTAATTTATGTGGAGCTCAATGATATTTCATAACATAGATATGTCATATGCTCACAAATCAAGCTAAAAAAATGTTCCGAACACATTTTTCATTCATCTACATTTCAACGCCAAACCAATCGATTGAAAAGAGATGACATGAAAAAAACCATATAAAAAAAGAAGAAAGCTAGTGTTTGTCACTTCGATTTAATGATAACAAACTACACTCAACGCACCAATCATTGCGGTTGCTACATCGGTGTACATAGACTAACAAAATTACTGAGAAAGAAGGTACAAAGCTCTCTAAATTGAGGTAATTGCCTATTTTTAGACAGATATGTTTTTATTTGAAAACAAATTAAGGAGAAATCAAATTTCAGTCTACAAAATTAAATATATATATTTATTGAAGAATGGTCGTGACATTCTCTTTCACTATTACAGAATCATGTAGAAATTGACTTTTGCAGATAATATCTTATTCTATTGATAATAGATAATATAGATGGATAATATATTATTTATTCTTGTTCCGCAAAAGATTTTGTTTGAAAGTTAATTCTCGAACGCATTTTTTGAGTGCTGCCTTTCTGGGTGTTTCTAAAATTTCTTCCATATCTGGTATACTGACGTTGTCAAGACTCGACGGGGACATTTGTATAATATGTTGATTTACGCATTCCTGAAAAATAAAAAATATAATCTATTTGACCCCTAAATATGGCACCATAGTTATATTATATGTACTGAAGACAATTCGCTTACTATGTAAAAGCAATTTTATTACATGTATACATCGTATGAGGAATAGCTAAACATACACAGTTTTTTTTGTAATTATATAATAAATTTGGAAGGTTTATTAATTACCTTTATAAGAGGAACAGCATTTTTTTAAATAGTGTTCGACCTTTGTTTGATATATATTTATCAGTAGATTTGAAGTGGTTGCTACAGATTCTACTGCTTTTTGAATAAATCCAGCTTAACTCATTCCTTTGTTCACGAACAATTGCGATCCACTCTTGAAGTCGGACTTCATAGGTTGGAAACCTTAAAACGGAACAAACACGTCATTCAGGCAAAATTATCAAGTGCTAGCACGTAAGTTATAACTTATAAAATGTTATACTGTTCAAATAAGTTGATAAACGTTAGACCACAATTGTACTTCGCGTTCCACCGCAACAACAGTATAGTTCGTACGGTCAGGAAATTACTAAGATGTGTATACACATAGGTATTGGTAAATGTATACAATATAAATGTTTGACGATGTTGTCTACTAGAATGTAGTTCGTTTATTATTTATGACCTATAATTTTTTTACCGAGATAGGTTTCTATGTATTATTAAGTAAAAAAACTAAAACAAAAAATAATTGTAATGCAAATGTAATTTACATTACTGTTGACTCGCTGTCTAAATAAAAAAAAAACATTATTTATTAAATTCAAATACTTATATGGTTGAACTAGCTTACGACCGCGGCTCCGCCCGCGCGTATGTCGATTTGCAGGTTTTTTGAATATATTTCCGGTCCTACTCGACCGATGGTGATGAAACATGCGTAAAATTTTAAGTATGACCAATACCTTTAAAAAAAAACAGCATCGAAATCCATTCAGTAGTTTTTGTGTCCATCGCGCACAAACAGATAAATAGACAAGAATTCCAAAAAAACAGTTACACAAGTTTACAATTATATAATAGTATAGATACACTTTGTTATCTATAATATTATAAAATTGTAAACCAGCTGTGTCTGTAAATTGGAGATATTTAAAAAAAATACGTGGGAAATATAATATGAACGATACTGAACACGACGATATATTTTTTTAGGTCTTGTCTGTTTGTGCGCGATGGACGCCAAAACTACTGATCACACTTAAAATCATACGCATGTTTTATCACAATCGGGCGAGTAGACCCAGAGATATAGTCAAAAGACGTGCAGACCGACATCCGCGCGGGCGGAGCCGCGGGCGTAGCCCAGTTGTATTATAAAAAAAGCTATATTATGACAGTAGAGGAAGCGCGTGAAGTATGCAAGGACAGAAGCAGTTGGCGGGCTGCCGTCTCTCCCTCCCCCGGAGGGAAAAAGGCGTGAGCATATGTATGTAATTTTTTTTATACTGCCAATAGTACAACTTTAACAAGTACCTAGGTAGGTACTTGCCAGTGAAGTGAAGTTCGCACTCATTAACTTATTTGAACCACATAGTTTTAGTACACACTTACAAAAAATAACAATTTAGAATTGCGAGGTAGTGTAGTGAGTTTACTGCCTACGATATTCTCATCTGTACTATAATCTATGTTCGGAGTACACGCGTCCTTGTTGCTCACGTACCAAATTATATCATGCTGTCTCCTTTTATTTTCGTGCTGACATTTTTAATTTGAATAACAAGCAAGTGAGAAATATAATCTTAATAAGTTGAAATAAGTAATACTTACATGTGATTGAAATCCCTTGTGATTTATTAATTTTAGTGTGATAGTTTTTGCAATGTCTATACACACACGATGGCATTTTTGTAATTTTAAACGGTTTTGTTTCAAATCACTGAAGCTCTCGCTCTACGTTCGACCGGCGCCGGTCGGTATTGCGGACTAGAGACAAAACGTTCCAATTGACTCGTTTTCGGATCTTCACGTTTCTCGCGCAATAACACATCTACTCCTTTTTATATGTAATATCATTGGTGGAGCTCCTATGAATGTTACATGGTCACTTTGCATACACAAATCTTCTATAAAAAATAAAGATAAAACATAAAGATTGAATTGAGCGGAGCTTAAAGAATATGGGATTACGGGAAGAAAGAATCAACTGTCAGTGTTATGGTATAAAACAAATTTTATGTTTTAATAAATGAAACTATATGATCAATAATTATTTTAGATTGAATTAAGTACACAATGTTATAAAGTTAAGAATTTTTCAGCAAGAGTCGTTACGAACTGTACCTAAATGATTTTAGTGAGCAACCGTAAGCTATTTACGTTCACTTAGTAAGAAAATATAGGGAACATTAAACATCCTGTTGAAAGGCCAGCGTCTAAATACAACCTTCCAATCAGCTATCAGGTTTTCTCGAGGGTCTCCTTCTCTACAAAAGTGTTGATTACAGGTTAATATGGCTGAATGTATTCTATTTTATAGGTATTACAAATTAGACCCATGTCAATATTTTATCAGAATACAACAATTTTATTCATGTTCAATATTTCGTTTGCGCAGTTTGATTTCAAAGAACTTTTACAACAAAATGTATCTACTAGGGGAGTTTTTAGAATTCCTGCCAGTTCATTTGAGACAAGCCATTAGCCAACGTCAGAACTTTTTTTTTTCATGTGCGGAAATTCCTTCGGATACTCCCCGCTGAATCCAGCAGGGTGGTTATGTCGGACTCGATTCGACTAAAACCGCACGCAAAACATCCATTAGTTACGAGGGGGTGAGGTAGCCTCTGGCATATTCCTTTGCTAGCCAACCTCACCTGCTAGAAAGTTTTCGTCTTTGGGTGGGATATGACTAGCAGCAAAAGCTGGATCTAGTTATTTTGTTTTGTAGTTTGTTATTTGATCTACTCAAATGTTTCATATTAAAATCAAATTGATGTAATTTCACTCTTGAAAATCCGTGTGTAACATATCAACCTAAGTAGGTAATACAATTTTGTAATTTAATTAGAAGTGTGATTGCAAATGGAAAGCCATATGTGTCAGAACTAATAAGTGCGCTTTATAAACATACATTACGCGAGCGTGTATGAAATAAAGCTGATAATTAATTCCATTGAACTTATGGCCAATTACGTGCCAGTATCAGCTCTATTACTTACAGCCGCATTCAATTAGTCTCACTTGTACGTAAAGTAATTGATATCAACTCTAAAATATTTCGGCATTCTATTTTAAACATCTAGAGCTTTGATCTTTCTTTTTCGTGTACATTCATTTATGAAAGCCCAGTAACGTATTTAATAAACATTAATAATAGAATATATAGTTCATCGTTAATCGCTAATCTACTACTACTATCTTCTATTTTTTTTTCTGTAAAAATCAAAGCAATTTGAAATTAGTAACAAGGTTTTATACACTTCAATAGTGTCCTAACAACGAGTTACCAATTATATCTATAAATTTGAAAATTACTCTGTTGGTCTGTTAACTTTTCAAACCGAAACTACTGAACCAATTTTGAGGAAATTTGGTACGGAAATAAAATTTATTTCTTTTTATTCAATTTGTCTTATTTGTTAGAGATCGTCGCACCGCTCGCCATAGGCAGGGAATTCATCCTCACATATTGCGATCTGAGATGCTGCGCACTGTGCGGTACGAAAGAAACTTCATCCCACGCACACTCAAGCTATGGAATGAACTCCCTGCTGCGGTTTTCCCAAGTGCCTATTAGAAGGTTTCCTGCAGCGCCTGTGTAACGCCCCTGGTCTCGCACACGTCCATAGGCCACGGTAACCACTTCCCATCAGGTGGGCCGTGTGCTTGTCTGCCAATTAAGTCGTATAAAAATAGACAGCCTCCGTGACGTGGCGGTAGTGAACGCGGCCGCTACGCAGGAGGTGCGGGTTCGATTCCCGCTCAGTGCAAATATTTGAATGTGAATATAGGTATTTGCATTGGTCTGTTCGAGCCGCGATGTCAGTCGCTTAACGGAAAATATCGAAGTTTAGCCAAATCAGCAGTTAGACAAGTAAAGCGGATTCCAGACTCCGAGTTGAAAGATTCGGATGCGACTGGGATTAACGCTAAGAGAAAGAGAGAGTGATTTTGAGAGAGTGTTCAATCCGTGTGATTGATTCTATCGATTGATGCCATGCATAATGATATTTGTTTCGGTTTTCAACCGATTTACCTATCAAATATTCGCGAGTTTTTGAAAATCTTCGAATAATCCGCATTATTTTCGCGCGTTTTCTTTAAAAATAATTCTTTATTATATTTTAAAAAACTTTTTATTCGAGAAAATTCCATCCTGTATAAAGTAGTACTTTCCTTACCCAGTATCTTTATTTGAGTAAATGGACTATTTGGAGTAATGTTTGTCGTGTTTTGTGTGAAAATCATACCTATATAAATCCTAAGAAGAACAGGGTTATAGAAAACTGCTATAAAAAACATTCTCATCTTTAGTATGACTCCCTATACAGTGGACGAGGACGAGGAATAAGCACTTACATAAATTTACACGGTTTGGGAAATAAATACATCAGTTCATTAAATTTCTCAATTATTTATTTTTGAGATCATTCCTGTGTAGTATTTATTATTTTAGTTATTAATTTGTCTATAATATAAAATAACAAACAATACATGAAACGCTATGTAATGTTATGCTTAAATTGGTACGGGAATAAGAAATTTTAACCACAGTTTTATCCCAGTATATTTCTTAATATACAGCTACATCAGCTTCCAAGGAAGTGGTAAAGATCAGCGCTATACAGATATTTTTGTTCAATTAAAGTGTCTAATGAAAACATTACGAGTAGACGGTGGTACAAGGAAAACTTTTAACTTGATTATCAATATTAATGCGATGATTATACTTAATAATACTTTTATTATCATCTTCGCGTTAGTTTCAGTTACCGATTCTGAATAAGAATACCAAACGCTGTTGGCTCCCTTGTCGGTGATCTTCTTTCCCGTTAAAGTCAAAATAAATCAAATAATGGACAGTAAAGTGCAAGCTTTACTTGGAACTGCAAGTCTGAAGAATTCACCAATTCTTGTATCATTTTATAATACAGTAAAATCTTATGTATGTTTGCTGACTCTCCAACATTCCAATTCCTGTGTCTGTCGACATTCTAACGGTTACTAAAAGAGAGTTTGTAGAGAGCTATTTAAAGAGCGAAGAGAGTATAGCATATACCTTCTTTATAGACATCTACTAGTCGAGATAGTACGGTAGCACACATTCATGTACTTGAAAGCCATTCGACGTAGTTATAACTTTTAGTAAGCTGTTCTGTCATTTAACGTTCCATACGAGGGGAAGTACAATCATCCAGATATATTCAGATTAAATTTTTTTGCAAATTGTTGCTATGTGAAGTATAGTGCCTACTGAAAAGGATTTTGAATTTGCAAGGTAATGGGTAGTTGTCATATTTTTCGACTAAGATATAAAATCTAGTAAGTTTAAGACTCCTCCAGCAATTAGATTCTTGGTAAGCCAGTTACTGTTTTCTGCCTTTGTGAGTAGTATTCCCAGAGCACCTAAGGGCGTTCTTTGTTAGAGTCGCTTATAGGTAGGAAATGAAATCTGATAGCAAGTATCAGATGACGGGTATTTTTATGGTATCAATGACAGGTATTTATATGGTATCAATGACAGGTACGACTGAGAAACTCAGTTGGTGAAACATCTCGGCAGATTGAGTGCTTGTTCACCACCTGAGTAACATGAAAATGCAATAAAATGTCAATATTAAAATAATTGCACATGATAGATACACCAAGCTGTCACTTTTATTATAATGCTCTCGTTCATAAAAGTTCATCATGTATCAATTTATGGCCTGTTCGAGTGATAAATATTTACTTGGCGTCTATTTTACTGCCCTGCCATCTGTGGGAGCAAGTATGAATAATATCTCCTGTTACTGCTCAATATATTTTTTATAGTAACGATAAATAGACTAATATGTGGTTCGTAATTCATTGACTTCGGTGATGGGGATATAAGTCACACTAGTGTCGTTATAAATTTCGAACAGATTTTAGAGAATGTTTTATAACAAATGAAAAGTCTAACAATATAGAAAAATAAAACATTTGTTTGTGTATTTTATGCGCCACTGTACCGTTCATTCGGTAACGATAAAACTACGATACAACTTAGACTACTACTAAGATAATAAAACATATTTCTATTCTATAGCACTCCACAGCGACATAACACTTTGGTGTAACCTAAGCGGTGAACAGCAGAATAAAAAAAAACAATGTATTATAAAGTATGTGAGTCTGACAACTAAACAGCAGCTCATAGAAACCTTCTGTTATGGAGTGGTATAACAATGCCACAATCCAGCAACTGCAAAAGTCTACATTAAAAGTACCTATGCCTCGACGCACACAATCTCTAATTGCTAAAAAAAGGTTAAAGGTTGACTGCAATACAACAAAATATTTAAAAATATTTTTAATATTTCTACGCAACCTATTGAGTACTTTTTTATTCGTAGTTTGCTTATACGTAGGCTATTTGACTAAACGACCGAAGCAAGCGAGAGTCTCCGTTTCAATAAGGTGCAACAAGGTCCGATTCTGCTTTATCCGTCTGTTTGCATTTCTAAACAGATTTTCACCAACTTTGGCACACAGGTCCTTCGATTTCCAATTTAAAGTTTTTTAATAGAAAGGAAAATGGGGGAGAAAAGGGGGAAGTTTGCTGTCCATTTATTTATGAACGGATTATGAAGATTTTTGGTTGAAACATCGAGAACATGATTCTTCACAGGTTGTTGTGTTGTGCTCGCGAGCTATATTGTTCATAGTCTACTAGTAAATATATTATGGAAAGAAGTTATATTTATAAGGCTTATCAATATGACTTCACTTCACTTAATGTTAAGCTAAAGTATCGTCGTATGTTAGTAAAGAAATTAAAGTCTCTATGGTCATCATAAAATAAAGTCGTATGAATGTCAGTTGCAGATAAGGCTTTAATACTAGAGAGAATCCTCGCCACTGCAACTATGAGATTCAGTTTCGAATTTCAAACTTGGTTTTCTTTACATATTTCTAGTTGAAAATAAAAATAACAATAAAACCAACAATCCCGTTAACTGAAGGAGGCCGACACCGTGACCCTTCAATAATGTCAAATCGTATGTAATTACCTTTAATTTGCAATATACAATTTTTTATAAACAAATAATCCTCACGGATCCCCCCAAACGGAGCTGGTGGGATAGGTTATGTCGGACTTGAACCGATTAAAGCGCACGGCGCTTGTGGGTCGTTGTTGGTTGTCGAAGGTGAGGTTGTCAGGCACATCCTTCGCAGCAGCAGACCAGCAGACCCTGGGCCATTTCCCTCGATCTGGCCCTCCTTGCAATAAAATAGTACCTATGTAGTTGACAGACAACCGTAGTATAGATATTAATTTTCTTATATTTCAATTTGCTTATTTTTGTTATAGTTACAAAAGAGATCTAAACACGTCCCGCCAAAGTGGCACCCTACAAATGATATATACTACCTCAATTCGTCCGAATTACGTCTGAATACACTGGGACGGAATCACTCGACTAACCATGAGGGATGCGCGCTTGTGCTCTTAGCTCTATTGTGCGGTTTATGATATTTTTAGTTACTATATCCAGTTTTTTATATATATTATACCTTACTATCACATCTTAATAAATAGATAACCAATAAGAAATAGAGATTACCAATGACTGGAAATTACGTTTAATTTAAGTTTACATTTATTAAATAGTTCTATTTTCAGAAATTTATTAAACTAGTTAATATATTATCCAGCTTAGGGTGTAACCGCACCAGAGGAGGCCATCTCGATGGCCCTGGGTCAGCCTGGGTGCGAGCGATATGCCTCAGGCTCTCACATCCGGTATCTGAAGATGGCAGTCGGTTCGAGTCCGACATAATAAACCGAGGGAATTTTTGCCCGAAAAAGAGGCATTGCCGTTGGCAAATTTATAAATATAATTAGTTTTAAAAATCCAAAATTTGTCACGAGTTTACAACCGACTCCGAGTAGTAAGTATCTACGTTATTCTCGTTCTACAGAGAGCATCTACATTATACTTACACAAAGATCTTTACATAATTTAAAGGTTCTTAAATCTTCAAAATGCTTTGACCCTGAAATTTATTTATTAGTAGCTACAATAAGTAGGCACCTAGTGGTAGGCACACCACAAAACAAAGATTAGTTCCACAATGTACTAACCAGTGGTTACACTAAATACAGAATACAGTGACCTTGCTTCAAAGTATTGCATTATCTTAGCTTTGATTTAAGCAGAGTCCCGAAAACAGAGTAATTTCACCTATTTTACTTCTTACTAGGGTTAATTACGATGTCATGTAGTACTAAGCTTGAGAATACTTCCAAACTACTTACGTGTATGCATAGCCCTGACCCGAACATTTCACTCATCTAGGCCGAAACTTGTAAAGTACTTTACTATCGAAATTGCTTGATGTACTCATCAACGCCGAGGCGAAACTAGGTGCTTGTGAGTTTCAAGTTCCTTGGAATAAGTTAGCGTCACAATTTATAGCGTACCAGCCCCCTAGATAAGTGTCGCAATCGATAGTAGAATAGAATAATAATAAATATATGGAAATGACACGCATTTTGACATATATAACAGTCATAAATGTATATTACAAGTAGTCCCATATATGGAATATTCCACTCTACTATCTAATTGCCACTTGTCTATGGGGACTGGTCTTGTGTTACTGCTATAATGTAGGTTATCATTTGCAAACAAACTCCGTGAATAAATGTTATGCTTTTATTTAAAGTTTAACAACCGCGGTAGCCTAGTGTTATGGGTAATGGACTGCTGAGACGAGGTCTCTGGTTCGATCCCAGGTTTTACCATGGCACACACCAATGACTTTTCGATGCTTTTCGAAGTTATGTGTGTATTTATCGCAGGTTTATAAGTGCCCGGTTAATGGTAATGGGCTCGCGACATTACATTGGGACCTAAACATAAACTGGCGAAATGTGGGTGATAGCACCTCTGCCTACCACTTTGGGGATATAGGCGTGAGTTTATGTTATGTTAAAATTTACGAGGGTATGAAAAATAGTAAAATCATTTTATTCTAAGTGTGCTGCTATTTATTTCTCGTGTATGTGCGTGCCCCGGACCCAAAGTTCGTTGCGGTGTAGACAGAATACAAAATGTACAGCGATGAGTCCGTACGTAGCCTTAATTCTAAGCTTGTTGAAACATTTGGAAAAGATTATAACATTATAATTAATTATTGCTACGGTATATTACTGTGATTAATATTTCCTTCTGTTTGTAACCTTAAACACTAGTTCAGTTATTAGATGATGTTTTAATCATGAAATAGAAATAATAATGAATAATAAATATTTTTGTTTTAGACCAACCTTGGTTTTTTTTATATAAAAGTTACATGTACATGGTCATTACATGTAAATGACATGAAACCTTAACTTTTTGGTACAAAAAATCTTCCTATGTTATACACCAAGATCCCGGTGCCGCCAGACATCACGTATTTTATGACGAACGAAACGCGGAGACGATTAAGAAGGATTAGTATATGCTATGACCGCAAGCCTACCTACTAGTTTGACCAGGTGGCCAATTTCTAGGTATCAGGTATTCAAGGTACATAAGAAAATCACGTAAGTTCGGCAGCACTGGGTTCTCGGAATATTAGAATAATCGAGTGTAACCGTAATTTATGATAAAACACAGTCATAACTAATCAATTATATTTATATTACATAGACATTAAATACCCAAATTTCAACTAGGTGAAGTGCTTCCGATGTTATTTCATAGCAGCTAATACACAACACTGCTTACAAATTTTGCTGCTATGCAAAATTGCTACTTTTATCTGGAACTTTCACCTCAGAGCTAGGAGTGCGCTTACCCCTTCTCGTCCTTCTGGTTTGATTTCATCCCAAAAGTACAGTTTTATAGGATGACAGCCGCCTAAACGTCATCCGTCTATCAGAAAGTGTACTAACTTACAGGTGAGACTGGCTTCGCCACAAAAGTCCTAGTACTGTACCATTGTATTTTATTAGTAATTTGGTTTTTTTGTTATTAGCAGTCGTAAGCGCACCCACGCATTTAATAGTTTCAAAGAATATAACACGAGGTCGTAATCATAATGTCTTAGTCCACATAAAGATTAATCTAAGCTGTTGAAAAATAAATTAACACACTTTGAAAATCTGAAAACCTGGGAGAAAATTACAGGCATTAAAAATATAATATGAATAATTATAATAACAATGTAGCTGATGTTGCATGAAGAGGAATTCATTTAGTACCTACTCACCAAACTAAAATAGAACGCTCTTTCGAGTTTTGAAGACTCAGATTTGATCTCTGCTTGTTTTATTCAGGGTTAAATTGAATGAGCGCTAGTTTGGGGGCCACTTGTTGAACGCGCTATGTTCAATCTACTCTTATAATAATCACCACTGCAAATAGAATTGCGAACTTGTAAAGATATAAAATGGTAGGCAATCAATCAGTATTAGGTTTTGTTATTATCACTTCTTTTTTTTATACCACTTAGGTGGCAGACAAGCACACAGCCCACCTGATGGAAAGTGGTTACCGACGTGTGCAAAACTAAGGAAGTCACACTTGCGCTGCCAACCCTGTAAGCACAGAGAGTTTCTGTGCCGTCAGTGTAAATGGTCTTCCCACTGACCGCACCAAAACTCTTCAGTGAGCTCTGGCAACCTTGCTCACCGCCGGGAACATAACACGAGGTTATTATGGCCGCGGTATTCTGTAAGACGAAGGTATACTGCCCTAGTCGAACTGCTCAATTGGACGGAAATACCGACGTGTCCTACCTTCTAAGTAAATTACAAACTAAGTAAACTAAAAACTTACTACGTCAAGTAGAAATAAAAACCAAATGGCTGTAATGTAATTAATAATTATGCGTAATTATTATGAATCTTTAGTGGTAACATTAGAGTGTCTACACTTGGGTGAATAGGGCTGCCACAATACCTTCGGAGTCAATCCAATCTCACTTGTAAACCGGTACACCTGCTGCCGTGAGGCTCTGGCGAGATGAAATATGAACTTAACAATGTAATGAGTCTCTGTTACTTGAAATAAATGAATTTTAATTTTAAAGAACAGGTCTTACGCTCAGTACAACTATCTGTTTATTGTATGGATATGGGATGTAATACCCGTAAAAGCAAGAAATTAGGCTAAACCGAATGAATTAAAGTGTCCATACTTTCGTAACCGTATGGGCTAAACTGCTTTGAAGTTAGCTTTGTCGCATGTAGGTCTACCTAGCTGTACGTAAAAGTACACAGCTGTGTGGGCGTCACGTGTCGGCGTGATAATTAGATTGAAATTATACTAACAGGAGGGTCAGTCAGCCCAAAGTAAATTCTCCGTTAGAATTTGCCTCCGCAAAATTCTAAGTACCCTTAATATAAATGGGCGTCGTGAAATTTTACGCTGTGACGCATTTTCTAATTGAAAGAGCTAATCTTTAATCTTCACTTTTTCTTGAAATAACATTTTGAATACATGTACAATTTTAAAACTTGATCTTTTTTATTTAATTACTAGTGAACGGTTATTGTATGGACGAATCAGAAAAAAATAGGTGACCATTAAAAAAAGAAGTAAAAAGAAATTAGAAGTATTGCCTGTAAGGCCCCCTTACAGTGAAGACTAGCGATTTTGATTACTAATCTTCTTTTACGAGATATAAACTAAAATAAATAAAATATGTTAAATTAAAATACAACGCTAATTTTGCTTCGTTATTTTATGTTATATATAAAACTAGCTAACATCGCCAGTGGCATACTTCGAAATCTATGCCTGTATTTTTTAAGTTTCAAATAATGTACATGAATTTGCCGAATTTGTTGACATTTATGGTAATTGCTCCGCTCCCTTAAGTAGTAGAGTGATGATATTTAACCTATAATTTTCCTAACACAAAAACTTTCAATACGAACCAGTAGTTCTTGAGATTAGTGCGTTCAAACAAACTAACAAGTTCTTCAGCTTTATAATATTAGTATAGATGTAGATTGTGTTGATAAGTTTTGACCGTACATAAGCTGATATGATCAAATAATCCCATACCCATGAATCTTATCCGATAAATATGTTCGTCTAAAATAAATGGAGAGTACCTACAATATCAAAGGTACGTAAAGTAACACTGACCCTTTTTTTTTAAGTTCAGCAGTTCCTATCAGAAATATGTATGGCCCATCTCTCTCGACCGACCCGAGGAGGGCCAGATCGAGAGTGGTGGCCCTGGGTCAGCTGGGGTGCCTGTCAACCTCACATTAGGCGCCGTGCCTTTTAGTCGGTACGAGTCCGACGTAACTTCTCCCACCAGCTCCGCCGGGAGGTATCCGTGGGGATTTTACGCACGTTTAAAAAAACCGAAATAAACTTCTATGCTAATTTTGAGCTCAGTTGAATATCACCAAATAGTCGAAAAATGATTAGTAAATTTTGATAGACTACTTACATACGAACAGTGCAAGTTAAGTAACAGCTTGTAAAAAAGATACTGTCATATTAAATATTCAGAAAGTATGTATCTTTCTTTATAACATTATGTTTAATAACTATTATAATATATAGAGCAACGTTCTTTGATAATATAATGGTCGTGAATAACACAAAAAACGAAGTCGAGATAAATACTCTACTTTGAAAGCTTCTTAACAATGCTAAAGACTGAAAAGATATGGCGGAAAATATTGTTATGACATGATTTGTTCCACGAAAATGTAAAAATAAAGGCACGCAATTATTTCGAGTCGTACTATTCTATTTTATAACGATTGTGCCGTTATCTGTGTACAAGGTTCAGTTTTCCAAGTCTACAAAAGAGGCTTTATAGTCAAAGCTCGGTATTTGCATGCATTAAGGGCGCAGGTACGATATTCCCTGGCCCAAAGCCGGCTTTAATGTCGCCATCAACAAGTGCCTCATAAAATTGATCCGCGCTATTGTTAACCAAGTCTAAATTGATTTTAGGTGGTTTTGGCACGTCATTGATATGATTAACTTTTGGCGGGGTGAATAAATAGCCCAAAATGTGATGTGAATGTTAAAAAATAGCATTATATCCATCGCACAGTTCATGTTAAAAGCATGATAATTTTTAGAGATCTAGTTAAAATCGAAGCTAGGTACTTATAGGTTCAATATTTTTACAGATCGCGCGGTTTCGATTTCCGCCCATTGCAAATATTTGTATGCATGAATATGTCTATTTGAATTGGTCTGAGTATTACTGTGTCTCGGAGAACACGTTAAGCTATCCGTCCCGTTTGTCATACGAATATTTATGGTTATCATTACGGTTAGTTGGAGTCTTTTTCTTGCAAAATTCCCCTCAGCTAAGTACTACCCTTGTTGGCTATTACGGATCAGTCGGATGATTATGTCGCACTCGGACCGACTAAAACCACATGCCGTCCCGAGTCTTCAGATGACGGAATAAAAGGTGGCCTAGAGTATATCCCTCCCTAACAATTTAATAAATATAAGCATATTTTAAATTCCTATTTATACATTTGCTATTGTTTTAGATATTCAATTAAAACTACAGTATGGTTAAGATGATTCTTCTCTAGTTTCTTTCACTTACATGCAGATTGAAAATATAATTTGAGTTTCTTATTTCTAGCTAAATCCAAAATGAACCAATATGCAATGGGCATTATGCTTCCCACTTCCTTGAGGGGAGCCATCTTAAAGCGTTATATGGCTCAAGATCAACCGGGGCTTCGCCCGTGCCATGCTTCGAAACCTCGTGTCACCCCTTGAAACCAAATACGCCCGCAATTTATTAATTTTCAAATAACGTATGGAAATCTGCCGGACACTGCTCGCTCCCTCGTGCAGTAGCGTGATGTTATATAGCCTATAACCTGCTTAGATGAACGGATTATTTTAAACATTTTTTTTTAATTCGTACCAGTATTTACTGCGATTTCTAGAGAAATGTAAGTTAGCGGTAGGAAAATCTAGTAATCTAAAGAATGTGAAGTCACACGCGTTCACTTGTCTTTTTAGCAGGACTCGATATTTTTGGGAACTTTGAATGCCTGTAAAATCATAACCATATGGTATTTTTGAATGAGACAAAAACAGGTGTATTTATATATATATAAGAGCGTTACTGTAATAAACTTTAAAATGATTTTGCACACCTATTAACATTCTCCATTGTGTTACATAAAAGTTACACAAACAAAAAATATTCAAATGAATGGTACTATTTATAATCATCCGTGTATTACTTGATGTTTTGATAAATTACACTAGATTAATCAATTAGTTCTGGTTGGCAGGTACAAGTGAGAGTAATCTAGTCGAAAAAGAGAGGTAGATCAAAGGCATGTAAAAGTATAAAGTTTACCTTTGAACTGTCTGAAGTTTCAGCAAACCAATACAATGGTCGTATTATATTTGAAAAGCATAATTTTATAGTAAAATAATTATAAGCGATTGAAATAGAATGGTGACCTTGAACGGCTCAATTACCGAAACTATAGTGTAGGTACATGTTACGAGATACCTTGTATTTTTTATTAAGTATTCCAGATTAAGCTCTCTTAAATCAGTAATATGAAACGGACAGTACTTAATCAAATCAATTCAATACAAACAAACTTTGTCATTATCATATTCATCATCATGGAGAAGTCTTTTCCTGATTATATCCGTGACTGAGGTAAACTTGGACCTCAAGTCCGCCTTCTAGCTTGTCCTCTATATACGCAATCGTATTATAGACTAAATGTTTTACCAATGAAAATCACGTATTGGGCTATGATACAATCAATTAAACCTATCGTAGTCGACTGTGGAACTATCCCAATATTTTTGTGATAAAAACTAAAAGAAATTATACTTTTTATAACGTTATCGAGGGTCGACTTATGAACGTTTCTCGACTAATTGTGATGTGTTAAATTTAATGATATAATTAGTAGCCGCGTGGTTCCCGGCAGAGTAAAATTTGGACCACTCCATTTCTCCCCATGCGGTGTTGTACAAGGCGACTAAGGGACAGGGCTGCTTAACATCAGACAGATATATACAGATCAGATTCAGCCTCAGATGCTTGATGGCTTGAGCCGACAATAGTGTCCGGAAGATGGCAAAAGGCTCACCCCCTATTACGCGGGACCGAATTCAATGATTGGTGAAATGTGTTAATTCACTTCTGCCTGACTCTCTAGGAATGAAGGCGTGATTATATGTATGTATGTATTGTCACCATTTCTTGCATTTCAACCCTATATGGCTTAACTTCTTTAGTAAAACATTAAAAGTACACGGTATGTATGCTCGTGTTTTAGATACATAATGCCCACGACCCCGTAATATGCTCGTGTCGTGTCCGGTATCTTGGGTTTCATGATAATAGTATCTATGTGTATTGGATGAGACATATGAGCATAAAGCTTCATGTGAAAGTGACTTTATTTCTACATGAACGACTTTCCGATGCTACGCAGATTGATGAGGCCGATCACAGTGTATAGATGAAATTGAACACACCTATGATTGACTGTGCATTTCTGGCTTGTGCCATGCCTTTGTTCGTACACTCCATTAACAAGATATGCAATATGCAAATTGCACAAAAATATTTTAGCATACCCTTTACATTGGAATACAAATGCATGATAAAGGAAGGAAATTTATATTTGTAATATGTATTATTTTGATTATTTTAAGGTCTGATGACTAAAGAGCATGAATAGAGGACGTTGTCTTCAAATAAGAAAGTTTGGTCGTTGTATGTACCTACATCAGAAGTTTGCAGTGTAGGTATTTATATATTTATGTATCTTCAAAATGACCTGAACAATGCCTACTGATAAATTAGATCAAAACAGCAGTTAAAAGTTGTTATATATCTCTCGGTGAGTACCTTAAATGAAGCATAAAGATATAATTCCGAACTCTGCAGCACGCAGTAGTGTTGCACAGTACCAGGTACAATAAAAAGACTGTGAAGAGATGTTTATTATTTTAATGCATTGCGGATTCTCAATGGTGCTGTTTAGCCATATTGAAGTTTAACAAGTAATACATTACATTATTATACAAAGAGACGACACGTCATTAGATCGCACATAAATGATCCATAGAAATAAAAGAAAATCAGTTCCACATCCGCTCATTTGTCTAAAACTAGTAGTTCTGTGAACAATAGACCTCGCGAGCACGCTTCGTCACATTTTTCTACTACACTGGTATTGAAAAAACGAAAATAATACTTATCTTATTTTAAACAGCCCTGGATGTTTCGCCAAAAGATAATGACGATCCATTAAAGCGCTACAACAAACCTACCCCCTTTCTACTCATCTATATTTTTATAACAAAGTTGACCTTTAGGAGGCATGATTTCTTTCGAGGAATTATATCCTTGACGTTTTAGCCAGAAACCATAAAGATCAGCTCATAAATAATGCGACAGCAAACTTCGCCCATTTCTACCCTATTTTTTCTTCTATCAGAAACACCTCTCGGCAAAGGTAAAGAATGAAATGAAGAATGTGTGTGCCAAGTTTGGTGAAATCGGTTAAGAAAAGGGCCCTCTAGACTGGAACTGACAAACAAACGGACATACGTACAAAAGCAAAATCGGACACTTTGTCGAAACGGAGACTTTCGCTCGCTTCGCTCGCTCGCTCAACTACATTCACATTTTTTCACATATTATTAATTGTTAAAATTGAATACGTATAAATGGAATTCATTACCAGCTCACGTGTTTCCTTCTTCCTACAGTCCCGGGTCCTTTAAGCGGGGCGTGAAAAAGCATATGATGAGGCCGTCAAGCTGAGTGTCACCATTGTCACACGGTATGTGTAAGTAATGGTGACCCTCTTTTCTGGGACTTTGCCTTCAGCTTACCATCAGGCAAGGCGAAGTCCAATTGACGTGTCCTATATAAAAAAAAAAAAAAAAAAAAAAATGGCGCCATTGTGAGGCCGCAATTAATTAAAACCAAAACAATCATATTCAAGACTATTTCATGGTACGGGGTGCTGTGTGCTGCAGAGTATTGCCGTCCAATTGAATAGTTCGAATGGGGAAGTACCTCCACCCTACAGAATACTGCGGTCTTAATAACCTCGTGTTGTGTTCCCGGTTGTGAGTAGGGTAGCCAGAGCTCACTGTAGAGTTTTTGTACTGTCAGTGGGAACACTAAAAGCCTGTCCTGCTTTGTCTTTTACACTAACTGCACAGAAACTCTTGTGCTTACAGGGTTGGCAGCGCGATTCTGATTCCCTTGGTGTTGCACACGTCCATTGGCCGCGGTAACCACTTTCCATCAGGTGGGGCCGTGTGCTTGTATGCCAACCAAGTGGTATAAAAAAAAAAGTTCACGGAATTTATATAGATACCTTATTTGTCTAACTTCTTTGCTTGTTATTCTACGTACTCTCAGATTGCATATTTAAATCACTTGAAATTATACAGATAATATAATTAATTCGTTTTCAATATGGACCTATTATAATACCGTGGGATCAAGTCGAACATCTCTCATCAACTCTCGACTCGAAAGGTTCTCAAAATAACAAAGCGAGTAAATAAAATCTTGACTGATAAAGCCTGCAGATTTGATATTTGTCACGCATTTTCCACTTGGTCTGTAAGTCCTTGCCTGTCAAGGGTCTTTTGAGGGATTTCAATGTGGAATATTTTATTCCGTTTTATTCATTTTGGGAAATTTGCAGCTTAATTAATTACAGTAGATAGATAAGGGTCACTCATAAGTTTTGTTGTGTATTTGTATTCTTATTCACACATCTATCTTGTACAAATGCATAGGCACGCATGCCTTAGTAAAATAAAGCTATAAATGAATGAAAAATGTTGTTTATATTATGACTTTTTTATTGTAACTAAAACAATAGTTTCAAAAGATGGTTTTAGTAGGTCTGTAATTAGGACATTGCTTGTTGTACAATTTTGACATTTTGTATTAGTTTGACGAATAAAATATAAACACAATTAAAATTGCAGAACCATTAACTGCTGGACTATTTTGTCTAAAATAAAATAAATATGCTACCTCATAGGCTTCAAAATAACTATATATCATGTTGTAGGTACTCTAACGGATTTTATCGCGATTTGTATAGTGTTATTTTTATAATTTACACCGATCCCGACGTTTTGGTTGCTTTTCAGCTGTTATCGTCAACGGTACAAAATAAATCGTGTTAGAATCTGTTATAAATAGTTTTATATTCATGTATGTGTAATATTCGTGTAAACTTCCAACAATATAGGTAAGTAGATAATAATATGTAATGTGTGTTAGTGTGACGTAAATTAAACGAAGTGCAAAATGTTTGCGACTGCGGCCGGCGGTATTGGAACTTATGGCGGCAGTGGGTTGCGGCCCTATTTGTTATAGGACAGCGCACCCAGCCGCACCCCTCGCTGTAACCTGAAAAGTAATATACTGAAAGCGTACTGTTATTTATTCAGCGATCATTTTACCACTCTGACAGCATTTTAATATAATTGTGATAGACCTGTAACTAATATAGTAAAAATTTAAGATTTTTTTCTATTAATTGGAAAGGTGGCCCCAAATCAATCAATCAGTATTTGGGACTCTTGATTTGTGACTCATGCTTGACGACTGACCTCCTATATACAGTATATACAGTATATATCCAAAGTGTGAACTCTATTTTTTTATACCACTTAGATGACAGACAAGCACACGGCCCACCTGACGGAAAGTAGTTAGTGTCAAGTAGGTCTAGGTCATGCTGCCAACCCTGTAAGCACAAAGAGATTCTGTGCCGTCACTGTAGAAGACAAAGCAGGACCAGACTTTGGTTTTCCCACTGACAGTCAAAACTCTCCAGGAGCGCTGGTTACTCTACTCACCGCCGGGAACATAACACGAGGTTGTTATGACTGCGGTATTCTGTAGAGGTACTCCCCCAGTCAGACTATCCTATCTCCACCGATTAGTGACTACCGCTTAGGCGCGGCTACTACCCTATATGAGGTGACTTTACAGGGGGGAGGCATTGTGCGGTCCATGGACCTAAATGTGTAATGGGTGCCCAATCCTGAGCGGTGGTTTGGATGGTCAGCAATACGCGGCTGCTAGGTAACAGGGTCATTGGGGGGACCACACGGCGGTATTTCCAAGCGGCGAGTTTCCTTCCCGGAAACTCCATTCCGCTTGCGGGATCTGGCGGCGAGACCATATATTTGAATTAAGGCTTATATCCAGTCTTCGAGTCGAGATCAGCTCTAACGCTAAATCATAATAGATAAAAGTAATTTTAATAATGAATAAACTTCTTTTTTATCATTTTTTCAATAATTTAAAACACAGCAAGCTATGTATAATATTTACAAATCACACTAAGTTGTAATAAAAAAATTTATTACCATAGTTCAGAATATAGAAAAAGGCTTACAATGAAACTCAGCTGAAGAATTTTTCTTAACATTCAAAACTTTCAAAGAGTTGCGTTTTCACTCTTTTTATAAATCATAAAGGGAAAGGGCGAACACCAAAATTAACGTTTGAAACATCTATCCACGATGGCCGTAGGCACGGCTCGCAAGATTAATTATAACTTATTTCAAGTTGTTTGTGTATATATAATTGGATCATATTAAACATACATAGCTACACCTACTAAGTGAGTATAATCTCAAAATCAATTTGGATTTGGAATTATTTCAACGAAAACATTACCTACGTAAATTGTTTACAAGTTTAAATTTGTAATAAAGAATATTCTATGAGAAATCCTGGGCACATTAGTCTGGGGATTTGTGTTACTAAACCATGGTTTATCGTATTAAGTTCAACATCTATAATGAAATGCATCTATAAAACTAAGCAGTTGTGACAAATTTATGGTAGTTTCTGCTATTAGTTGGTAAAGTGAAGTTTTGGAAAGTAATAAAAACTTTTTCTGTAACAAAAGAATGCTACAGGATTCTAACTAGAAAGTGCGGTATTATACTTTCAAATACGTGTTGTTGTCTCAATCGGCTTGCAGGATGAGGTTATGTATGGGATAGCGTAAGATATTGACCTATTTTTGACCGTGAGGTATTTAGAATTGTCGTTTTCTTTTTATTTTCTTTGATTATTTTCAAAGAAAGACAGTTAAAGTAAAGTTTCTGTGTAAAACACCAGCTTTGAGTTACATTATTATTATTATTCCAATGAATCAATTAGCCCTTCGCTATGAATTTAATTAGGTCTCTCCCTGCCAAAATATTAGGTAAGTAGGTATCTATCCTCCTACCTATCTCCACTTTGTATGGAACGCGCTGACAGTAAGTAGGTACATAATATACATAATTTCTGTTTAAGAAACTAATATCAAGAAGTAATTTACTCGAGTAAAGTTTGATGCGTATAAAATTGCTTTCATGAAACTGCTATATTATATTATTTTGTTCTTTATTGCAAAACGTCGTGTGAAATCAAAAGACTGCCTATTCAATGAACTTTGGAGGGTATTTATGTTCAAGGGAACGGACAGATAATCCACCAGAAAAAATCGAAACTTTTTACTGAAAAACACTAACAAGTAACCAGTGATGCGGGAGAAGTAGACGCTAGTGGGCCACGGCACTCATAGATTCATAAGTGCCTTATACATACCTACATACTGAATATGGAACTTTTTTAATTTCACGCTTGATTCGAAAACTTCCATGCAAATGAGGACAACCCGCTGGCAAGACCTCAATGTTGTGTCAATCTACATAATTGTTTTTGAACTTCATTTCAAAGCATTGAATGTAAATTGTTCTATTTAATACAAAGTGAGAATGCCATATGGCTCCTGGGGCCCGATTCACTAACTTATCTTTAAGTATTTGGGGGTTTCATGACTTGCGAAAACGGGCCCCTGTGTAGGTTTCACTCACCACCCTAGGAAATAAAAAGAAGTTTTAATCAAACCTATCTCATAGAACAACAAAACATTTACCAACACATCCTACTTGATGGAATAGGTAGATCTTCAGCATGATTTCATGCAAAAGACAACAATTAAAAATAATTTACATCAGATAATGAAAAAATAATCTCGACTGAATTTGAATTTGCTTTTGTTCTAATGGTTTCAAACAACAAAAGAAGAATTTTCTTTACCCAGGGCAAAAATGTCGAACTCTCGCAAAACATTCCAGCGACTCGGTAAGAATTTGAGATTTTGTAATGTTAAATAAATGTACTTTAGCTCAACTCCATATGCCGTACCACCAAATAATATTGAAATGCTATTATGAATGATGTAAAGTATAAACACGATATAGACCCATTTATTAATTAAGATTTAGCGTTATATTTCATGATGTATTATTAAAGCGTCCGCGCCGTTAAACATGCTAAAGAAAATACATGAAAACATACTTAACTAAACTTTACATATTTATTTAAAGCTTTAATTGAAGATTATAATTACAGAACGGTAAAGATTTACACAACAGTCACCTAAAAGAATACGTAATCCAAATATTTAGTTTCTTGACTAGTCGTCTACGAATATCAGGTATTAATTTTTCGTTTTTATAATAAAAATAAAAATTTAAAAACATAATCTTTCTTGGCAGGCAGTCGGCTAAAAATAACATAAGTTAGGTAATTTTTTTAAAAGCTAAATGATTGTATTGATTTTTTTCAACGAAAGAATGTCACTATTATGTTTGCGGGCCAGAACAATAATAAATAATACGAGTATGAGAAATGTCGGAGTTGCCTAACAGAGTCCACAGACCGCTATACTGGTACACTTCAGTTATTATTGGAATCTCTTAATACTCGTAGACTGGACGTCATGCAATAACGTACTCATATTGGTTCAAATGATTCAGATATTTTCTGTAGAAATTGAAATATGAAAAGTTTTAAGCTGATTCGCAATTATTTCTTTCCATTCTCTGTCTATATCCGTGTGCAGTGAGTGCGAATTACTCAGAAGATTTCAAAAATCGGGAAGAAAAGTGACTTCAAAATTCGGGCTTTCATAAATCAAACCATTCATTCAGCAAATAAACGTCTAAGGACTCTTTTACACGTCAATAACAGATTTACGAGTTTAGCAACGATTCTGAATTATGAGAGTTGACGGGAACCGGTGCATTTTAAACTTGTATCTACCTACAAGTTAGACTGAATTGACGGAATAAAATTTATACAGAAGTAGTTAGAAACAGAAAGGTGTTTCTAAGAATTAAAACATTCATCGAACACCGTGATGTTGAACTCAATATATTTTACTAGATAAATATTATTACGGCTCCATAAGTAATAAATCTGACCGCATCCGCTACTAGGCAGTGTTTATAGCTTTACTTTTTTGTAATATAAACAAAAGTTTGATGTGAGCTACATCAATGATAGCAATGATATGAAACGGAAGTTAATATTACCGATTAAAAGTTATTCTTGACATACAACTAATTTGCATGACGTTACAAAGAGACTAAAAATATGTACCGACCTATTGTTATGTAAAACATACATAAAATCATGCCTGTTTCCCATAGGAGTAGGCAGAGATCACGGATCTCCATTTGTCGTAGCAAATGGAGATCATACGAATCGAGAACATACTACTCTCGCTTCATTCACTCTCATTACATTCTTCATGCATGCTCGTCGGTTTAGAGTATGTTATGTAATCTTATAGATATTACATATTTCATTCGATTTTGCTGTAGTTCAGCATATAGAAAATGAAGACTTAACTCATAGTTTCAAAAGAAATTCTAAACCCTTAATCTCTCAAGTAAACGGTAACTATCTACTAAGTACCTACATATTATTATATAAAGTAGGATGCAGGGGCCAGTGATGTACTAAGGGGTTGGTTGGTTACCCGGTTGGCGGCAATATGCTTTCACTTTATTACGTGGGATCAAAGAAAATAGTTGCCTAAATATTGATGGTATACACCTTCACCTACCCCGTTAAGGATTACAGAGATGAGTACCTATACATATAGGTATACTAAATTTACTGGTAGAATTCATAATAGACAAGCCTCTCTTGAAAATAGTGATTTCTGAAGTAATGGGTTTGGCTGATTAGTTTCTCACAGATTAAAAAAATGCACTGAGAAATTACGGTTCGGTTCTCGAGCCGTTAATATCTTTGTCATTTTTTCTGTGCGCTATTGTACTTTAGTTTTTATTATTTTTAATACGAACGTATTTTGTTTATATACATAGAACATGAAGTCTACGGGAGAGGCCTTTGTTTAACAGTGGACTGTGTGTGGCTGATATGATGATGATAACGATATAGAACGCGAACAAAGACACCAAAGGATGCTCCTTTTTCGTAACCTAACAGTTTTGAAGGTAATATCGGCCGATATGTCGATACAGTATTATGTTATCTGTAAGTGCGCTACGGAGCACGATAACCCCTGACCATTGTGCTTATCTCTTTTCTTTTAGTGTTAAAAGATTATCTAATCTAAGTAAGATTCTGGATTCACAAGTACCTACGGATATTTGCAATTAACAGCCGCCATCATAAGCTCCCATCACTATCCAATACTATCCCTATGCTCCTTCTGAGAAAGGAGGTGTCAGTAATGTCGGAATGTCCGAAGTACCTATAGGAACGATGTTGTCATCGACATCATACCGAAAACAGGATTAGTGGAAAGTGTTAGTGCCAATGTATCTGACATTGGAGTTTGATAATAACGAAAGTTGTCATCAAACATTATTTACGAATAAAAAATCAACACTTCCTACAATAGCTATAGCTATATTTATAATTTATGGAGTAAAGTTGGACATGTATACTGATTTTCTAAAATTCTGTGTTCAAAGAAACCATGGCCCAGTTGATGTATAAAGTGGTCTGATATAATAGATGTAAAAGATTTATTACCCAAAAGGCGTGTAATCTCGAAGCTATTCTTAAGCCACTTCTTAAGAATAGTTACCCAAAGCCAGTGGCCGTGTCCAACTACATCCATTATAAACTCCTTATCCATAAGTGCTTTTAGTCAAAGAATTTGTGGTCCTCATGTATCATGTTTGACATATGTCAATTAGTCAAGGGAAAATAGGACAGATAAAAAGTTATTAGAAATTATGTTGACTGGATAAAGCTGTAACCAGAAACAAATAATTAAATATTGACTTGAAAAAAGGGTAACCTGGAATAAACTATTATTGACTAAACCCGCGACTTCATTTTACCCCCATAGAGGTGGAGTGTTATAGGGTGGGGGATGCTAGCACCCTGTATAGTACCTTTTTTAACGTGTGGAAATCGACTCGGATACTCCCTGCCGTGGCCAGCGGAGTGGTTATGTCGGGCTCGAACCGACTAAAACCGCATGACTAAAACTCTTGGGCCATCAGTTGTCGGGGATGAGGTAGTCTCTAGCATATCCTTCACGTTCTCCGACTGACCTAGGGCTATAGAAGGCCCCATCGGGTGTAGGACTACGGCATCCCCATCTTTCCCCAGAAAAAGCGGAAGAGGTACAAATCGCGCCGCCGTCCCGACCTGCTTCTGCTAAAGTGATTTCGGTCAGTACCCTATAAGCAACATACCTGCCCAATTTCAAATTTGTTGGTGTTATATTTTCTGAGATTAAGCGATTAATCACTGAGTAGTATTTCGCTTTTATATAATAATATTTTGAAGATATAAAATGGTCTTTTTTATTTCGCTCCATTCATTTATTTCTTGCCAGTATTTTATCCTACGATCAAACCTATCCTTATATCATATCTTAATATATTTCTCAGTTTTAGAGTTCCGTACCTTAAGAGGATAAAAACGGAACCCTTATAGGATCACTTCATTGTCCTTCAGTCTATTTGTCTGTCTGTCTGTCAGTCAAGACATTTTTCTCAGGATTGCATTAAAGTCGCAACACCTTGATGTTATGAAAATATCAAACTTCTACGTCAATGTAATCAAAAGATGCGTTTCTGTAGCAAATTAATGCAACACATAGATCATATCCATATACCCCAGCTGACCATGTGCCGTCTACGGTTTTAAGATGGCCCTCTCAGATGAGGAAGCACTGTGACCGCATTGAACTCCGGAAAGAGGAGGGCGAACAGTAAAGGGATGTGGCCGCCGCGTCCGCACTTTGGTCGTGCATTTAATATGCCATTCCTTTTTAAAGAGCTCTAATGAGCAATAATAATTTTAATAAATTCGTCCGCGCTAAACCGAAGCTAACTGAACGACCTTCCAACTAGTCTCAATGTTGTGGACACCATCACAAATTCTTGGCTGTATCTTTGCCAACTCTTACATTCGTCATTATTTTGTCTATAGTATAGAGGAAGCATAATATAGATCCGTCATTCAATCATTCCATATTCGGATATGAATACAACCTAACTTTTTTTTTCGGCAAGCGCAAAAATAAAACTAAATATACATTACTTAGTTTTATTTTTATAATTATTAAAAAAAAAATCAAATTCATTCTGGTATGCAAAATAAGTCAATCGAAGACTGCAAGCAAACTGGACCTGACGTTATCAACACAAATATGAATGACAATTTTGGTATATAATATCTTTTGTTCTATAACCCAATACATTCAAGCTAATTTGTCTACTAAATTTTTTAATAACAAAATTTAGTAGTAGCTAGAGTAATATTGATTCTTTATTGTGCGATTTTCTATTATCCTCGTCTATAAATATGTGACTTTATCAGAAGATTACATAAGTGAAACGATATTCGGAAAAGTATTTGAATTCAGGATAATAATATTGTATGGATGAATATAAATGAACTCTTCTACGTATTTTTTATTAGGCTTCTATTGAATTTTTTTTCCTTCATTTGATCCAGTGTCGTCGGGACACATAATATGATGTAAGTGTAGAAACGATTACCATTACTTCCAAGAGAATTATTTACTAATTTGGTATTATTTCCTTCTATTTATTACCACTCAGGGGTTTATTACCCATACAAATTTCAGCAGGTATCATTTTTTGTATAGTACTGTATGGGCAACAATTAGGTTAGGCGGTTACGTCTTTCAGTCTCCGTGCTCCATTAAATCAACACAACGATTAAACCCTCCGTATCGTAGACGGAATCGGTACATGCTGTCGCAGGTACTGATTGTTGAGAAAGATTTGAAACAACAAAATTGTGATAGATTGAGATACCTCAACCGAGTTAATCGATCAAATTTCAGTTTCTACAATAAAATCTTTATACCATATTCGTACAAGGGTCTTTTAGTTACATTTAAAGAGTAGTAATTATAAATACAGTAAAAATGAGATCTCGGATTCAATTTCCGGGTCGAGAAAAGTGGGATTGGGAATTCCCCTTAGCATGTGCTAATAGCAACAGTATGGAAGTCGGTAATAGAGCCCAGTTTACAGTAATAATACCCCCTCTGTCATAGAAAATCAAATGGAGATCAAAGGAAGTCACAAATCTCACTCTATGGGAAAATACAACCGTGAGGTGTAAGATATAGAAGGGGACCGTACCGGGTCAGGCGGGGTGCGAAGGATATGCATTAGGTAACCTTAGTCTCTGGTCTCTGAAGACCCAAGAAGGCGTGCGGTTTTAGTCGATCCGATTCCAACATAACTACCCTCAATAGCCGTAAGGTGGCGGGATGTATCCTATTTCAGGTTTCGGCAAGTAGTGAGATACAGAAAAAAAATTAAATAAGTTTAGAAAGTGACATAAGCTGTTAACCAACTCAAGGAAACTTTCTCTAACATTTTAATGGGAAAAAACTTATGTTAATATAAACAGTACAGGATCAAGAGGTCGGTCCTGTATATTGAAAAATAAGAAAGTATTAAGTACGACAATATATTCCTACATAAATAATTATTGTTTTTTATTATAAAGACTAGCTCAACTCTAAAAATCACTTTTTTCAGGAATCGAAAAATACGTTTTACTTCTGTTATTTTTAAACTCATATGAATTCATCATTATTATATGGGCAGAAATAGTAAGTTCCATGATTTAATTCGTGAGAAGTCCCGATACGTCTTACTTCATTTCTATTTAGCATATTAAAAAAAATCTTGTATGTTCTTGGATATAATTTTACGTACATATTTATTGTGATTATAGTCTTACATCAAATTACAGTAACACTTTACAATTTAAGTTTTTTTCAGTTAGTAGATATTCATGACAAAAAAATACTTACATTTGGAAACAAACACTTCACTAAGCCAAAATAGTCAAAAAATTAATCTAAGTTCATCACAAACTTGACCACTAATAATAATTTACGTATTCAAAACGCGGTTAATCACAAATAGACGTCCAACTTAAAATAATCCGGACTTTACGCATACAATTATTAGCAACTATCCCTTCAGCAAACATGTCGCAACTAGTAATGTGTTATTATTGTTGATGGGAGCGTGGACCAAGCTAGTCAGTCTACGTCATCTTCCCTTTATTTATGGATCTATTTCTACAGGTGTCTCTCGAGATTATGTACTTTTGAAGGCAGATTTCGGAAATGATAAGAAGTAATTTTGGAATTGTTTCGAGTTGCGCGATTCTTTAACTAGATGTGCGATATGAAAATTTAAAAATTTACTTAAATTAATATTAGGTCCTTACATATGAAATTGCCCAAATTTTCTTACAGATTCATGAGTTCGTTATTCCTCTAATTTTATAGCTATTTCCATTATTTATATTTTATTTAAAAATTGATTTCAAGATTTTACAACTCTGTATTAAATTTTGTTTTTATTGGCCACTTGATAAATTAAATTCGATCTTCAAAAACAGTAACTTCCTGAATGCTAAATTTTGTATTACTTTGTTACAGCCGTGTCACTTTTCAAAAATGTTATAAAAGCGTTTGTTAGCTTAATGTTGTCTCATTCATACACAAAAATAATCATAAAATTTGGATTTGTCATTCCTAAAAAAATGCAAAAATGTTAGTACTGTTAATTGGGTTTCCTCCAATTTCTTCAAAAAAAACGGCAATTTCAGATGAAACAACCTACTATATAAATAAGATCCTACGTTATAATAATTGTACTTCATATTTCTCATCATCTCATACGTTAGAACATTATTTGTCGACGAATGTGTGGTTTGTGTCCGATATTTTGGCATTCATGCCAGCATCATGATCAGTTAATCATAGAATCAGTTCTATGATCAACTGATCATTGTTGTCTGCAACAATGTACTGGTAACATCGCCGAATCATTGGGCAATCAAAACAAAGTTTAACTAAAACTTTTTAACGGGTTCTTTCACTATTTATTTGGTTGCTGCTGAATTTTTAACCGAGTACTAGAAAGAACGAGTTTCTCAATTCGGATGTTTATATATTTTTTAATGTTTGTAAGCGCATAGCTCCATCATTTGTAAACGGATTTCCAATATTCTTTTTATGTTCGAAAGGGGTTTATTTCGAAATGGTCCCATTTTAATTTTATGAAGATCTGATGAGCGGTTTCAGAGACAGACCACTTCAATAAATACCAGGAAATCAACTGCGATTGCTGCAATAGTTTATTATTCCATTATTTATGCAAGATGTGTACATAATATTCAGCTATGTTTCTGATGTTTATGCAACGATTTCTTTTTTTATTTTTATTAGTTTAGTTTTAGCTTTAAGGTAGTACTATATATTTTTCATATTAGACCTTAGATACTGGAGATTCACAAGAGACCTCCCCGAAATTAAATAAAAAGTGTGAAATGAGCGAAGTATTGTTATATTTATAAAAATCCTGTACCATGGTAGATACAGTACTGTTTTCAAGACAATCTGGAATTGTCCATACCTGGACTACAAAATAGACATCAAAACTTCTTAGTGATGTTCTTAGGAATGTTCTAGATTTGGACTACGGAGGTATATAATCGAACTCCTTAACGATAAACATTAAGATTGTTTCGTTTGAGTTATTGGAGGAATGTGATTGAATCTTCAGCTACTTTATTAAGGATGCCAACAGTATGAAATATTTCCAAGGATCTATCATCTTGATCTTCTAGTTTGCAGTGCTTCAAAGTTTTCTATGATAAGCTCGCATTTACGAATGTCAGGTTATGTTTCATTGTACTTGATTGATTGCAATCTTATAAAAGTTAACAAATGTTAAAAAGAAGCACTATACTCGCATATTTTAAACGATAGTAAACGTACTTACAGGAACCATTTAGTACTTACATTTTGTTTCATGATAAATTATCATGGAGGCTTCCGTCTTTGATCAGAAAGACAATTTCACGAATTGACTTTATTTCATACTTATTGGGCCGTTGATAACCTGTTTAATTTATTTTACAGGATGTTTCAGGATTTTGTTGCTAATGTGAACACATTTTTTATTTGTAAGTATACAGGCAGGTTGTTAGTGATCGGTAGCTTTGGAAAAAAAAATGTTGAAGAAATTATGTCTTGTGGTACTTGTTGACCGATACTTAAAACAGCCATTGTACTACTTGTGAGTATACGCATTTCTCATGTCTACTAAGTTCCCGGAACCCTATCCAATTATATAATCTCTTTTTATATAAAATAAATTTAACCATATTGCTAAAGATCAACCAATACCAACACAGAATATAGTAATATAAAAATATTTTTCATCATCATCATCATAAACCAAATGATTTCCTATATACATACAAGGTAAAAGCGACATACTGCCTGATGTAGTTTTAGTCGCAATACGAGTACTCGCAATCAACCCAAATTGGTTTGTTTTATACAGAGTGCTTCACAATTAATATAAGCGCTACTTGATCACAGTTCAAGCATATGTTTTACTATGACAGCTTGTAATTCTCGCAGATTCCTTTAATTACTTGATACTCTGTAATGAACAGTCACATATAATTATACAGTAACAATAACCATCACAAACACGTGACATCTATATTATACAGTAACTAATCATGCAGAAAGGGGGTTGCGAACGTGCGTAGCATGTGTGGCCTGTTCGTGTTGAGGCCTAATTTGACAAATGCCTGGCAAATTATGTTACAACCACCAACTAATCAACTATCTGTACGGCCTACAACCATCTATTCCAAAAATTTCCCTAGGCTGGTACAGTGAGTAGACTTCGATTGGCAATGCTACAGAGGTGTAACGAGATTGCTCGACATTTGTCATCATGGACCTCTGAATGATTGGTCATGTGTGTATGGTCAATTTTAAGTACCGCTTTTGGTGGCGGTGAGGTGCAGACGAGCCGGCGCGGCGACGTTCGCAGCCCCTGGCACTCAGGGTCGGAGACAGTCGCATGCGAAGCGGGAGGGGCGACGGTGGGGCAACATGAACGGGGCTCACTGAGAGGATGGTGCGGCGGCACGGAGAACGTGTAGTACTTGGCCGTTTGGTTGTGTGCGCGGAGCACAGAGCTGTGAGTCAGCGTCACCACCACCACGAGGACTGACGCCAGCGCCAGGGCGAAGAAGGAAGCCGCAACAGCTGCTACGACGCGCCGCCTTCTAGCCTCTTTGCCTGCATCCTCGGGTGGAACTTCGGGCTCAGGTGGTGGAGGTGGTGGCTCAGGAGACCTGCTGCGGACGCTCGGACCTCGACTGTTGGGTAGCTCGAGCGTGTGGCGTCGTGAGCGGCGCGCGCGCTCGCATTCCGCTGCCGAGGAGTGGTGGCGGCGCAAGCGATGCGGTGCACCAGGAGCTACGCGACATGAAGCCGATCGTAGCGTGCGCACTGGCACCATTAAGTCATCGCTAGTTGCTCGCGGTACGCGTGCCGAGTGCACTGAACGGAACGAGTGATCTCGGGTTGAACTACTTGGAAAAGCAAGATCGACGGAAGCGCGGGAAGAATGTCGAGAAAATCTATCGCGGTCGCGATGGTCTACGCGCACTGACATGGTGCGGGCGGAGCGCGCGGCGGCGGCCGCCCGAGTGCCGCGGTCCCTCCCCCGCGTGGTCACGTCGCCGCGCCGCGGCGCACACCCGTGTTTACACTCGTCGTCGATCACACAAAGAACGCTTACAAATATTCCTTCACATCACAAGGTAACGTCGACGTTACGTCTTACTCGAATGTTGTACTTGTAGACTTCGTATTTGCACGATTAAGGGTGTTTGGACTTTCCTTTTAACGTTCAACTACGAATAAGTGTTTATTCGAGCATTCGGATTGCTTAATCTTATTCCAGAAATGATTACAGTTTATCCATTTAATCCGATACGAATGTGATAAAACTGTAATGTATTTGAGTTTATAAATGTAACTTTTGTATTTTTAAAGCTTTAAAGAAATGTCAAAATGGTTTAGTTGCAAAGACAAGTTCAATAATGTCGCTTTCGATAAACATTTTTTTACTAGTTAGAATCGAAAAGTATGTTAATTTTTCGTTAGAAAAAGCTGTTAGTATCAACAACCCTCCCATTGGCAGGGGCTGAACGGTAAATAGAGCGAGCGGCCTTTGTTGTAGTCCACGTTGTCAAGTTAAATTGTCTCGGAGGCGGGAAACGAAACAGATAGTAGCGAAGTTGTCGCGAGGCCGCTACATCGACGTTATTCAATAGGTAGAGAATTCTATACCGTCGCATGCTCTGCACAGTACACTACCTAGAAACCCGCATCTTTATGCAAGTGTTCACAATTTAACTATAGCAACTAACTAAAACAGGCAAGAGTATTTAAAAACATAGGTACTTATCACAATAACGTTAACACAATTTTTTTTGTAGTAAAATGACTTGGCCAACTTATATTTACTGTTACTTATTATTTCGAAGACTATAATTATCCTTCTATAAAACAAACCACGTATAGTTGGCATTGAAGGAACAATTTAAAAATGTAGAGAAAGTCACAAGTTTCACTGTCCCCCTTTGCCTTAGTTCGCGATTGAACAGAACACAACTGACATACGAGTACAAAGCCTGCATCACAATGATGACAGTCTATCGGACATCCCGAAGATAAGATACAGAGCCTTCATTTCATACTACGCTAATATAGGTATACCAATATAATTTAAGTAGTAAGTAGTTAATGTGCGTTTTTAATTAAAATAAGAGAAACATTGTAAGGTCGGCTTAGACCCTGCATTTTTGTACTATAATTATTTTCGTAAGTACCACAAATTAACTAAATACTTTTATTTCAAGAGCATACCAAAGCTATATAAACTATCATAATTATATATCTTCTTAAAGCAAAATGACTGTTCAAAGAACCCTTTAGTATGTCAGTTAAAGGGTTGAGCCCGCTACACCTGTAAAAGTATGCAGGTAATCCCTTAGTAGAGGTAAATCGAGATACTCTTAGCTAAACGAGGAACAGATTCGGTACCAATTAGTTAAATATAGCATCGCACCTATACACAGTATTATATTTATGAACATCTTATATTATTTCAAAACTGCTGTTTAAAACTTTGTATAAATAAAAACCCACATTGCTTACGTTACACTATAATAATAGAATTTAGCGGAAATCTGGACAGAATCATTTAGTTACGTAGGTATTCAATTTTAATTAAGGTTGTTAATATTAGCATTGTTCCACTGACATCAAAGTTTATTAACTGCTTTCTTTAGTTACGTGTAGTATATACGAGAGTGCCATATGCGATTCTGCTCTAGTAAATGCTTTCTTATTTTAGAGATGAATTTAGACATAATTATGATTTCGGTCTATTCTCGATGTGTTTTATAATGTCTAACCAATGACGATTTATTTGTACATGACAATCAAACAAATACACCACGTTTAATATGTTTCATTAGTATTTGTTATGTTTTGGCAATAAATATTTATAATGATGAACTTGTAAAATATTTCAGAAGTTACGAAAACCAACAAACAGAACAAAGATTATATGTATATATGTATGTAGGTACCTACTTGTTATCGTATACAGATACAAATATACATACATTTATCATACCACATTTAGTGAGGAAGTTATTTTAGTGTCTAGGCTAAAATAGGACTTTAAAAGTAGTATGTGCATCTCGGTCGTGTCTAATTGGACCTGCTTCAGCATGGCTAGAACACGTACCGATGCTAATGATCTCTGAAATTACAAATACGAGTAGCGCCCATAATTCTACGTCTCCCCGTTGATTTTAACCAACCATTACAGCTGCAATATTAACCGACGCATAAATCTATCCGTCATCGCCACCTGCTGTGATTACCCCAAAAAGTGAATACCGGCTTGTGAATTTTTAGAACACCCGTTATTTAATAATAAATTGTAAAATGTTGTACCAGTTTAAAGTTGTTTGAAATCAAGTATAAGGATTAATGGGATCAAAATCTCTACATTTTAAATCCTATTAAAATGATATTATGACGACTGTTCGCATAAAATGTCAAAAATGTCACACCAGAATCCTCATCCATAAAATAATCAACAAAATATTTTTCAACACACTTGCTCATAAAGTGGCTCTAATTTCCCTGCAATTTTGCACAGAATGGCACCTATAATCAACTGTGTAACTTTTTCCTGGCTATAACTCACAAAACAGGTATAGCTTTTTTAAAATTTTATTGGTTGAGTAGCTTTGTTCTTGAAAAAGTTTTGATATAAAAAAGATCATGTTCAATAAGTACAAATAAATTAATATACCTACTGCTTACTCATTTTATGCAACTTCGTATTTAAATAGATAATGAACAAAAAAATTGAAAATTAACTACGCTATTAAAAACAGTTTACTATAATTTTACTAACTGCATATTTACTAATTGTTTCTCTAAATTTTTTTTTTATTTAAGGTAAGGTAAGGGTGCTTAATCCAAATTATGTACAGTTTCATGCACTATTTTAACAAAATTCATGAAATTACTTTTTTACATTTGCGTAAAATTACAAAGTTATTTTTAGCACCAAGATTTTGCTGATTGCGCATACGTGTTGCACAACATCCACAGACTATGTAAAAAAAATGCATTGATACCTCTTTGAGTCCAGTTGAAGTTCTATAGAAATGGTTTTTTTATATTTATTTTGATTTGCTACTCTGTGCGTAAACAATGTCATTAAAGTTGTTTTTATATTTTAATGTTTATATTCCAGTATGAGAGTAGATGAAACAACAAAACAAAAAAAAGTACATATTATTTTCTTCGCAAGTCTGTTGAAAAACGTGGTATAATACACGTGTGTATTGATGATTACCGTCCTGGGCTCTCTTAAGACTCTCATCTGTCGGCTCGGGTCGGAATGGTGCCTCAGCGGTCAACAACTTTACGCAATTGTACTTATTTAGAGCTAAATTGAAAAATGAAAAATAGCATTACACACATGAATATGCGACTAAACACTTAAAAGTCTTAAAAAATAACAAATTACTTATGCTGGAGTCGAACTGACTGGAATTACGGGATCTCTACAATATGGTTTATTATGCAAAAGTACCTTTAACAACGTGTAAGTGATGAATATAATTACTAACTCCATACTTCGTTCAAGTTTCATATTGCTAAACTTAATTTTAAAGATATTAAAAATGTTTAGGTTACCATTCAATTGCAAACCGACCTCTTCAAATCTCGCTTATATGAAAATAAAATTCGTTTTTTTTCAGTACACATTATTACATTCAACGCGGCGAGTCTCCTCGCCGGATCCCCACCATGGATCCTGGAAGCGAGATGCCTTTCGGCGCTATACCGGTTCCGAAGGGCGGCGCGGGAGCGGGGTCACGATCCCGAGCCCGAAGAAATTCGGGCCGTGAGATCCCGGCTCCACAGGGAAATGGTGGCGGAATGGGAGAGACGACTTGGGCAACCAAGCGCAGGGCACGCCGTAGTAACGGCGGTAAGACCCATCATGGGGGAGTGGCTAGAGAGGCCACACGGCAGCCTCTCGTACCGTCTGACGCAGATGATCACCGAGCACGGATGCTTCGGAAAGTATCTGCGTCGGATGCAGAAAGAGCCAACGTCCGAGTGCCATCACTGCGACGCGAGCGAGGACTCAGGTCCGCACACGCTCACCGAGTGTCCGGCGTGGGAGACGCCGAGGCGGGAGCTTGTGGCGGCCCTGGGAGTGAGGGTTCTCACGCTCTCCACCTTGCTCGCGGCGATGGTTCGCTGCGCGGATGCGTGGGCGGCCGGCGCCTCCTTTTGCGAGCAAGTAATGCTCGTGAAGGAGGAGGCGGGGCGGGAGCGGCAGCGGGAGCGACGAAGGATCGCAAGACAAGCTGCCCGCGTACGAAGGCAACTCGGGCGTCGGAGGTCGACGAACGACCTCCGCCCCCCATGAGCGCCGGCCTGGGGGTGACAGGTGAAGCCGCCTGTCACCCTGGCAGAAGCAGGCCGCGGCGGTGGCGCGTGTGGCGCGCCTCCCCGTTTCCGGGGACGAGTTGGGGACTCTGTAGTCCCCACACCCGAGAAGAGGGCCATATCGTGAGAGATGGCCCTGGGTCGGCCGGGGTGCGAGGGATATGCCTATCAACCTCACCTTCGGCAACCAAAACGACCCACAGGCGGCGTGCGTTTTAGTCGGTTCGAGTCCGACATAACCTCCTCCACCGGCTCCGGTGGGGAGGTATCCGTGGGGATTTTGCGCACGTAAAAAAAAAAAATAAAAAGTACACATTATTACAAATCACCACCACCACCAGATCCTGCAGGCCGCTTTTCAAAAATCTCAAATTATTGACTCTGATATCCATATATTTAAGTATTGGTATATTTGTAAAAAGCACCTATATTTATCTGAAAAATTATGTGATAATAAAAAGTATATATCTTGTGACCCAAGTAAACTCATGTTACCTATGATGTCAACCAATTCATATAAAATAATAGCCTTTGTATGTGTATCCAGGTTTTTAATAATATGCCAAAAAGACTTGAGAGAACTGCCTCAAACACGCTTTTCACATTCTATAAAAAAATGGCTTACGAATAAATGTTTTTACACAGTGAAAGAGTACACATATAGAAAATAAATAGGGAGTAAATAATCCAAATAAAGTAATTTAAAATTGAAACTGTTTAGTATTATAATTATTCTAGTGACACCCATAATAATTTTGTTATCATTTACTACATTCTATAAATTAATGCAATTTAGTAAGATATGTGCATGTAATTGTAAGAACTGTTAATTATATTTACTGATAAAATTTGCATGCTGCAATCTGCAGCTAAACATGCTGTGCTTTAACATATTATAAGATCCACGTTACCATGTTTAAAGGCAAATAAATTATTCTTATTCTTGAAAAAAAAAAACGTATTCAGTCGCCCCACACTAGGCAAGTCTGTTCTGTGGGTGCCAAGAAAAATATACTCAATAGGGAACATATCATTTTCAAGTTATTAATTACTAACTAAATAAATTGTATTCACTATGCACTAAGATAATTCTAAACGTTTATAAAAATGTTTAAGGCCATAAGCGGAAACACATTCTTCGTGTCATGTGTGTCTGTTCGAAATCCTTCCATCTATTCTTAAAGTAGACCAGTTGTCTTTCCGAAAGACAATTATCTCGTTGTCTCCACTTCAGTTTGCTTCCGTACGCATTTTGTGGCAACATTTCGGTACTACTCCACAGCTCGATTTAATTAATTGTATAAATGACATAGTAAAACGTAGCGTACATTAATTACACTGCCATAAATGTCCTTTAATTTTCTGGCACGTTGTTGTGCTAACCCTTACCTTCGTCGTCTCTCAAATTTCAACCGGAACATGTATGAATGTGTTATTTGCGGAAAATTTCAGAGCGGTATTTTGTTTGCTCTTAATAATATAATAATTAAATAACAGTTACCTACGCTTGTAATTTTCCAAAGAGATTTCCCAAAGGGATTAGAAGAGGTGTGTTCTTGAAAATTTACTGTTTATTGTAGATGTCTGGGATGTAATTACTTTATCACCCACTGTTTCAATTTAAGTCGAATGTTTTCGTAATTAACGGCGATATACTCGTATCAGTATAATTAATAACTCAACACCACAACAGCTTTTAAGGATAATCCACAATAAATTAAAAAAAAAATCAACTCCTTTCATCATCTCTTCACATTAACAACCAGATTCACAAGGCAATCAAACTAGACAAACTACTTGAAACCTCGAGATGCATGTTTTGACGAATTTCGAACATCCAAGACGGGTTCAGGTAGCTCAGTTAGCCAGAGTATTTTCTCTATCAGAGGCTGCTCGCGGGTTCAGTGTCTTGGATGTTGACTTTTTCCGATCTAAATCTATTATAAGTATCGATTATAAGCCCATACCATGTATAATCAGACGTGAGTGCATATTATTCGAATCCTATCAATTTTATATTTTTCATAGTTGAAAAGCTGGTGAGAATTAACTTCCATAAGTCAAACTTATACAACAAGGTTACCTGTAGTGGCCCTATGATACTAAAACTGTCTTTCGTGTTGACAAAAAATTGCAATAAGTATTTGATATGTAATTCTGAATACTTTAACCCCTCCATAATTCAAGAAGAATAACTTTAAATGCTATTATATAAAGTCCCAACTCCTAAGCCTACAGCATTTAATCTTTTGAAAGGTCACACCTTTTCTGTCATCTTGCTAATGAATAAATAATTACTTTCAAGCGAGTACCTTTACTAATTTACCCTAAGTAACTACATATTTAAAGAAAAGAATTACAACTTAAGTTATTAATATGTGTCATAAATTTTATATACATTAATCATTGAACTTGTCGAACGGCGGAGTCAAAAGCTAAGGTACCTTATTTTTTAAAATGTTAATTGCATTGGTAGCTAATAATTTAAAAGAGATAGAATAGGTAAAAACGACTACAATCCGATCACACATAGTACAAAAACTTGTGCAATCCATATTCATACAAAAGTAATAGTAATACCACTGCTATAATAACCTCGTGTTGTGTTCCCGGTGGTGAGAAGGGTAGCCAGAGCTCACTGTAGAATTTTTGTGCTGTCAGTGGGAAGACCAAAGGCTTGTCATGATTTTGTGTTCTGCACAGAGGTCACATAAAATCTCTGTTCTTACAGGGTCGGCAGCACGGATGTGACTCCACTGGTGTTACACACGTTCATAGGTCACGGTAACCACTTTCCATCAGGTGGGCCGTATGATTGTCTGCCACCTAAGTTGTATAAAAAAAGTAATGTTTATCTGAATAAAAATCACTTTTATTCATTTACATTTATTTTCAAAATATTAATTCTAGTACATACCTACCTACATTCCTAGTGTTTTATTGGTTTAGTATCAGTAGCTTTGGCGTGGGGCTCCAAAAATACCCGAAATTGTGTTATGGAAAAGTTAATAACAGAGACATGATTACAGGTAAACATGAAATCATCAATTCCATGAAACTTGTGTTCATCATCTAATTTAGCGCCAAGAGCAGAACACTTACAGCGCTGAGTGCCTAAGTAGGTACTCTTATCTATCTACGTATTGTAGAATAACATTACGACGTATGTATGTTCATTTCTATAGACTTATGCATGATATCAGAGTAAGATTCTATATAAAATTGGTTCTTTTCATACAAGGATTCGTGTCTTTCTTAGATTAATTCACTGTGACAATACGTAGTAACGTAAGAACATAATTCGATTTATATCCAATGGACTAAGATCTGCGTATTTCTATGGTATTTTATGTAGTATAAATACTGACAACGCGTGCTGGAAGTAGACAGTTCAAAAGTACCTTTTTTGCCTAGCGGCAATAACGGCATTGTTCACTTTTTGATATAAAATATGATTCAAAACCATTTAATAATAAAATTGCATATATTCCTATTTAATCCTTTGACATCAATAATTCTCTTGGAGACACCTAAGTTGGGTTTAGAACTGATTTGATTCTAGGTATATTTATTTTATTCATCAGGTACCTTTTAGAATTATTCATGAAAAAGGCTACCAATCTTATTTTTACCTCAAAGCGAAAAGTAAGCGAATCTCGATGCTAAAGAGTGTGTACATATGCAAATGGAACACGATTGAGTTTTAATTATACTTTTTACGTTTTTTGGGGTGATAAAAAGAGACTGCTTAACCAGTCTCTTTTTATAACCCCAACCCACCCCAATTCTCATTAAAGAACATTGGCACCTATTCACAATGTCTCCAATTTACACTACTGGACACAAAATATTGTAAGCCCACAATCTGACCACTAACATCTTGAAGCGACCCTTACAAATAGGTATTTAAAAAACACACGCTATTCCTATACCGATAGATATCAAAATTCATTAATTCGTTCAAAGTTTTAAATAGCTCATCTCCTAGTAGGTAAGGTATACTATATATGGAAGTCATTGCAAATTTTGCCTTGTTTGATATTTCTTTCCTTATTCTAGCTGTACCACAATGTTCTACCCCTGTGAAATACTGAATCTATTTATGCACAAATCTGGTACTATCGCCTCAGGAATAGGTTGCTATACCTATTCCTGATTATTACATGATTTTTTTATACCTGGAATAGATATATATATAGATTACGAGAACGGGATGATATATTAATACTGTTGATTGATACCATATATATGGTGTAATAATAAAAAATACTGTGGAAAAAGTACAAGAGTATTTCAATATGGGATTATATATTATATTAATGATTTGAACCTCTTGTGAAATCGTACTTGTTGCCGACACACTTCATTCTTGTTTATTGATTTCTGATGCGTTGTATCTATCACTTTTTTGTTTGAACTCAAACAAACCATAATCTTTCAACTGGTTACACAATGTTATTTGAAACTAGCTCTCGGAAACCGTGTCAGCAACCGAACTGTTGATATATATAGTATTTTTTCAACATTTTCTACCGTTAGATACTTCTTTGCTCTTTTTCCAATAATAAACCAACTCTCCATTCCAATTAACTTGTTGAACAATTTCAATGTGATTTGTTATTGAAACAAAAGTATTTATAGAGAAATTTGAATTAGTGTTTTTATTGGTTCGTAGTCAATAGAGAGAAGGAATTTTATCCAAATTTTATCAGCACAAATACCTGGAACTTTGCTACTCTAGCTGTGAGTTATCGTTCTGAGAAATGTAATATTACCTACCTGTTCCGCTGAATAAATATTATTAATATTTTATTTTAGACGCGTATCCACTCAATTATTATTCTAGCTTATGATTTCATCGGGATGTTGTAACTATATTCCTACCTATAGGCTTGTTTATCCGGATATAACTCACTTTACAGTTTATTAAATGTTTTTTGGAATATGATAAAGTATTGTACGAACGGTATTGCACTACACACTGTTTTACAGTGAAAACATGCAGATTTCAGTCTGAAAGCATTGTACAATAGAAACCATACTGAGCGCTGTAGCTGTAGGTATGGGAGTATAATAAAATAAAACCACCATCATAAAACGCTGACCATTACGAAGTAATTTTGACTTTTTACATAACTTGAGTAGAACAAATAAACAAATAAGTAAATAACGAAGGCCTTTGAAAGAGTGTTTAGAACTGAATCCAAAATCTTTTGTTAACTAAACTATATTCTATTTCAAGTACAGATATCTAAGTTTTATAGATACTATAATACTTAGATGTCTCTATTATAGAGGTAGATATTTATTGCAGATGTAGAAACATAACTAAAATTTTGAACGGAAACTAACAAACTTACTAAACTAAACTTATAAGTAAAACCCGCAAACTTTTACTAAGACTCATAAAATAAATCACATCAACATCGACTCCTAACGGAAAAGGGGACCCTAAAAGCTTTCAGAGGTTGATCACTAATGCGTATAAAAAGGGTAAAAAAAAGGGGACCTACTATCACAACTTGGTCAAACATTATCAGTTATATTAAAAATATAATGAAATCCGATCGCTTTGTCAAGTTTTTCATGTTCATCAAATATATGAAGTAGAAGTGGTGATATAATTTATTATATCGATGACCTCTGTGGTCAGTATGAAATGAAATGTAAAAAAGAATGGATATATGTATGTACCTATTTACAGAAATAAGTGTTATGGAAGTAAGTATGTATGTTTATTCGTATTATAGAACCTATTTCAAAGTTATGATTAGTTTGGGTAATATTATTATTTATTCTATTACTTTATCGTACAGAATTTATATTCATAGAAGAAATTTATAGAAAGTAAACAAGGTAAAAAGAGCCATTTTCAAACGTTGCCCAATTCTTCAGAATCTGGTTTTGTTGTTATATCTATTTATATTCTAAGATATAAAAATATTCATCGTTAAATTTTTTTCTAAATTTGGAAAAAAAGATCAGGAAAAGCTCAGCTAAACAGTACGCGGGATTTGTGGGGTGTGACGGTCCTTCGACACAATGGGTCTCCAATCCCGGTTTCAAAATAGATCTTGGGATGCTGTTTACAAAATGATAATCTACCTGATGCCTTTAATTTCGTGTAGTAGTATAGGTTATTATTAATTAGTTGGACTTAAGTTCTTTTTTTTTTTTTTTTTTTTTTATATAGGACACGTCAATTGGACTTCGCCTTGCCTGATGGTAAGCTGAAGGCAAAGTCCCAGAAAAGAGGGTCACCATTACTTACACATACCGTGTGACAATGGTGACACTCAGCTTGACGGCCTCATCATATGCTTTTTCACGCCCCGCTTAAAGGACCCGGGACTGTAGGAAGAAGGAAACACGTGAGCTGGTAATGAATTCCAGGCCTTAATGGTGCGACAGAGGAAAGAGTCTCCGAACCGCTTGGTTCTTGATCGGATGTTTTGCACCGTGTGCGGATGACATCTAAGACCTGCACGCATTGTCCTGTATAGGAAAGGGGAGGGTGGGACTAATTGGAAGAGCTCATCAGAACACTCCCCATGGTACAAACGGTAAAATACAGCCATGGACGCAACATCTCTACGCAGCTGCAAAGGTTCTAGGGTGTTCGTGATCTCGGGATTCCCAATGATGCGGACCGCACGTCGCTGCAACCTGTCGAGAGCATCTAGTAAGTACTTTGCTGAACCATCCCAGAGATGCGAGCAGTACTCCACACAGGAGCGAATTTGTGTCTTGTATAGAAGACACCGCTGCTCCGGCGTAAAAAACCGTCTCACTCTGTTCAGGACTCCGAGTTTTCTTGAGGCTGTTTTGATGATACTCTCGATGTAGTTTTTGTTATTCAGGTTGCAGCGAACATCCATACCTAGGATATTGAGATTGTCCTGCAGTGGCAGTGGCGTGCTCTGTAGAGTGGGGAGGGGAAGGAAAGAAGATACTTTTGCTGTAAACGCACATGCCTGCGTCTTCTTGGCATTGAACCCAACCAGGTTCTCAGAGCCCCATTGAGAAATGTGATTCAGGATCCCGTCAAGCTCAGTGACAAGAAGCTGCCTTTTCTCTGCGATATCTGACTGCTTGGCCGCAGGATGTCCATGATAACTCCCATGCAAAGTGCTATCGTCTGCATAACAATGAACATTGCCGGTAGACAGCATGTCGTTGATATGCAGAAGAAAGAGAGTGGGTGATAAGACGGACCCCTGGGGCACGCCAGCATTAACCTGCAGAAACTCCGAAGCTCATCCGTCACAAAGGACGCGAATACGGCGCCCCTGCAGGAAGCTAGCAACCCAGTTGCACAGCCTAGAAGGCAGACCAAAGGCAGGTAGCTTGGAAAGAAGCGATTTGTGCCAGACTCTATCGAAAGCTTTGGCGATGTCAAGACTAATTGCCAGTGACTCGCCGTGCTTGTCCATAGCCTCACTCCAAAGATGGGTAACGTATGCTAGAAGATCACCCGTTGACCGTTTCGGTCTGAAGCCATATTGCCGGTCATTAATTAAGGAGTGATCCTCTAGGTGCCGCATGAGCTGTTTGTTAATTATGTGCTCGAACACTTTGCACAGCACTGAGGTGACGGCTATGGGTCGATAGTTGGCTGGCTCCGAGCGATTCCCCTTCTTGGGAATCGGCTGAACATTCGCCTCTTTCCAAGGCAAAGGCACTGTACCCGAACTGTAGGATAGCCGGTACAGGCGCGTAAGCATTGGAGACAACTCCGCCGCACATTTTTTCAAAACTACCGCTGGAATACCATCCGGACCACTGGCTTTCCGGACATCGAGTGATTGCAGCACTGCACGGACATCGCGTTGCCTGATATGGATATCAGGCATCGCGTGGTCACTGTCGGGTAGTGTTGGTGGCTGCGTACCACAATCATCGATTCGGGAGTTGGCCGCAAAGAGATTAGCCAGCAGATTTGCCTTCTCTTGCGGCTCATGGGCCAGGGATCCATCAGGGTTACGCAGCGGAGGCAGCGAAGGCTGACAGAAGTTGGCTTGCACGGCTTTAGCCAGTCGCCAGTAGCCACGGCTTCCCGTGGGATGCATCACTAGCTCTTGACCAAGCCACGCTATGCGCAGGGCATCCGCTCTGACGTAGGCCCTTCTACAGACCTTTGTGGCTCTGTTGTACGCCGCCTTGAAGTGGCCCAGATTGGGATGGCGCGTGGCGCGCGCCCTTACCCAAGCGCGGTACGCAGACTGTTTTTGTTCAACAGCTTCCGCGCACTCGCGCCCGAACCAAGGGCGCACCCCGCGGTCACCGGTGACATCGGTGTATGAGATATAGTATTCCATACCCAGACCGATCTCACCGGCGACAGCAGTAGCACAATCCGATGGGTTCTTACCTTCAAAGCAGCGCTCAACCCACGGGATGGACGCAAAATAGTCACGAAGTCCATCCCAGTCCGCTGACGAGTAGTGCCAGAGACGCCGCTTCCCCTGCACGGGTCGTGGGGGCGCTTTAATAGGAACTGTGGAACAGACCAGGCAGTGGTCGGAGTTGCCTAAAGCGGCTCGCACCGATACACTGTACTGGTCCGGATCATTCGTCAGCAGAAGGTCTAGCAGAGAAGGTGCTAGGCCCGACCTTCTTGGTATCCTAGTGACCTCGTGCACCAATTGGGTCAGGCCGTGCGCCAGAGCAAATGCGTGGGCGGCTCTTCCCGCATGGTCTGTTTTGGAGGAGCCCAACCAGATCTCGTGGTGGGCGTTAAAATCCCCCAAAAATACCATTTCGGCATTCGGAAATCGCTCCTGCGCATCATCTGCCGCCTGACTCAGATATTCAAAGAGTCGAGTTGTCTCAGCATCTCCTGTATGGGAACGGTAGAGGCACACATAGATCTGACTCGTAGGGCCATGGTCTACGTGTACCCAAAGGACGGAGAAGGATGGGTCCTCTAGGCAGCGCAAACGGCGACAGCAAACATCCGCCCTAACACACACGCACACCCCGGCTTTTGCACGAAAATTTTCCTCAAGAACATAGCCAGGGTAGAGCAAGTAGGTCGTGTCGTCAGGGCGGTGTATTTGCGTCTCCGTTAGAAAAAACATTATAGGTACAGGTATAGATAACCTGGAATAACATACTTTTATATAAATATGTTAGTTAGTCTAGTTAGGTATACCTAACTAGGCAAATGTTTATCCCCGGTATAGGTTTCCATAGATTACGGGAACGAGATAAGAATTCTAAAAGACAGAAGCCGCGAGCAACAGCTTTATAGATACATGCATCCTTTCGGATACATGCGTGTTCCAGAATAAGTATATATGAAACCGGAAATTTTTCGGCGAAACAAAATTTTTGGACGCTTTCATTGCTAGCGCGGATTATACTTCACGTGATTTGCTATTCCCTTTGTTATTTTTTGTGTGAAGCCGGGATAGATAAGTTAGATGAGAGTATTTTATGAAAAATAATTCCTACTAGTCAATAAACTTAATTAACTATATGCTTGCTATCTAAAAAATAACTCTACTTTATAGAGTGCGTAAATGAGCAGTGGAAATAATTATATTTTCCTTTGGACTATATGACTTTACATGAGATTGAAGAGTTAGCTATGCAAGGTACATTTACTTCTTTAGATGTTGTGATACTGTGAGTAAGAAAATCAAAAGATTTGGAAGGTTCTCACTAGATCCAGTGTCACTTTTTTCCATGTAAAAATACTAGTGAATCTAGTCCCAAGTTATTATACCTGTGTTTTAATTAGGGTTTTTTATCCAAGAAGGATATATCCAGAAGGGGTTTAACATTACACAACAACCTTTTAAAATACGACAATAGTAACCATTATTTATTTACTGTTGACACTGCTACTAACTTATACCTTTATCAATGGCCGATCTGTAATTCTGACTACAGGATGCATGTTTCTTGAAAAATATATGCAAACGAATACAGCCTATAGGTATATAGAAAAGCTAAAAGTGTTTGAAGCATTTAATATTTTCCTGACTCATCCGTTTTATTTATACTGTTTACCAATAATTTGATTTATGTATGAAGAAACGTTTTATCCTACATAATAAGGGTGACCAGAAAACCTATGCAATTTAATTTTCATCATCAAAATATCATATCAAGAGCATTTTCAATGATTTTTCACAAGAAAAACGGCCGGCACAAAATAGCCCTACAGTATTGATTTCAAGGATAATATGGAGACAAAACATTACTTACTTATTAATACTGCGACCTTATTTATATTTATACTACGACCGCGATTTTTATTTCAAAAAGAACCGATCCTCTGTTTTGCTTTTAAAAGATAGCTTATCCATTTAGCCCCAACTTTGTAACTCCTATTAGGATAAATGTCACTTACTTTTAACATAAACCGGTCACTTTGGAGGTGCTAAAGGAGCTCATTTAGCCTGATTTGACCTTACGAAGTTACGAGAGCTTCTAGCAAGGGAATTAAGATTTAATAGCCATATAAAGGTACCATATATTAGGTAATAACCATTTATATAGCTATATATATTAGTTGCTCATTGTTGTTCTAAGAACTTAGCTTTTGTTTTTTGTAATGTTTAGACTAGAGTGCAAAGAGAATACGAAAGAAAATTGAATTAATAAATAAATTGTAGATTAAGAAGTTAAGAGAACAACGAAAAGAAAAAGAGAAGGAAAGAAAGAAAAAGAGAGAAACATCGAAAAGTTGTTACAATCTTTATAACAAGGAGAGTGAATTTTTGACTTTTAACAGGAATGTGGATGCGGATATGTGAAATATGAATGTGAGATTGCAAGGGCGAATATTCAGAAAACTGTTATGGTGGCACTTCACATGGGTATTAGTTTTTGCGTATTTGACATATTTGACAAACAATTACCATATGTGGACATTGTATTTGACAAACCATTTGCCTTATTGCCTATTTGACAAATACTAGACTAATGTCAAATACGTACAACTGACAACTTATTTAATTTTTAAATTCTTTACGGCCAGTAGAGTACCTTTAACAATAGACAAAATGTGATACCTCTTTGAAGTAAATACTTTTTGTGAAGTAAATTGTGTTTGCATGTTTGCATATAGATTAAATATTTTATTAAATCAACTAATGCCCAATAGCGAATACAAATAACCAAGAGAAGTGCCACCATAACATACCTAGTATTGATTGTAGGTAATAATATGTCATCATCATTCTTCAGATAGAGTGCGTAATTTTAAAATTATTGATCTATAATTGCATAGTATTCTACTTATTATTTTATTGTTTTATGCTTGTAACCTTCACACAAGGGCAAGAAATAAGTTGGCAACTTTTATCATAATCGGATGTTTATAATATTGAATTTGTTCGGTTATGAATGTACATTATTAGTGGTTGCATATTAAAAATCGTGAATTAAATAAATATTAAAGCAATTAAGATGTGATATATCTATAACAGTAGATACGTAAATATATGCCTTGAAAAGATTTTATTATACGTTTTGACTCCTCGACTTATTCCTGTCGGTACAGAATTTGACAGGAGTCAGGATTCGCGCTGATTCCTGTCAAATTATGTACTCTATTAAAATTAATAAAGATAAATTCCTTACCCTTTGAATAACAATTGATTCACCCCTTCTGTATAAAATTTGTACGCTCAAATTAATTTGTAGTAAAAATTGTTCGAAATACATTGTAATGGAAATAAATATTTAATTAAGTTTAATTACTAAGCAGTACCTACATGTAAAAGCAAAATAAGATTACCTATCACATGAAATACCTAAGGTGGCATAAAACAGTCATATTCAAAAAGGTGAAGATGTCTAAAAGAAATAAGAGCATATTACCTTTTGAGCAAATAAAAAATATCAGAAAATAATTCATAGCGCAAGCTCATAGCTTGCTACCTATGTAATAAATCTAGTATTAAATGATATCACATACACACGCACACATATACTGACGCCTTTATCCCCGGAGGGTTAGGCAGAGGTGAATTAACATCCACATTTCACCAATCATTAAATTCGGTCCCACATAATGGGGGGTGGAGCTTATTGCCGTATTTTTTTTTTTGCCGTTTTTTATAATATTAGTATAGATATCCTTGGCAGTTTCTAGGCAGATTTTTTTATCTCTCGTGCAATATCATTAAATCGCCGACCGCGTGGTTCATGGCAGAGTAGAATTTGGGACAACCCCGTCTCTTCCTATGCGGTGTCGTACAAAGCGACTAAGGGATAGGGCTGTTTAACATCAGACAGATATATACAGCCCAGACTCAGCCTCAGATGCATAGCTAGAATCAACAATAGTGCCCAAATACGGCAATAGGCTCCACCCCCCATTATGTGGGACCGAATTTAATGATTGGTGAAATGTGGGTGTTAATTCACCTCTGCTTAACCCTCTGGGGATAAAGGCGTGATTATATGTATGTATACAATATGTATTAAGAAATATAATTACTAAAGTCTATATAACGATAAAAGCGATCAGTACAATGGGCGGCCATATCGCTTTAAGCGATTTCTGCCAGGCAACTTTACATACACATTACATACATACACATATCATACATACACATATATTAGACATACACAGGTAGGTATTCAATATGTTATTTTTAAGCTATCGCAGTGTGAATTCATAATTATACAACGGTTCGGGACTTTTCGCAATAAAATCATGGAACTTACTATTTCTGCCGACGTTTCGGATGCGTTGCAGCACCCGTGGTCACGGCGTGACTAGCTGGCGAGCGTCGAAAGGTATGCGGGAAATATTTTTTGAGTGCCTACCCACCATTACATTTATTATGAACGGTTAGGCTGGCGACACACCACACTCACTATGTCAGTTTTTAACGGCACTGTGTTTTTTGGTTTTAGCATGTTAATCACTGGATTCCACGTTCCGGATAGTTTGAATCCATCTTCCCTATTGAATTTTTTTTATTTTTATTTCAATGGCGTTAAGCCATTGAAATCAAAAAAATATCCATGAACAGCAGTGCACAATCCGTGAACAGCAGTGGCGATCAGTGGAGAGGACTTTGGGTTGATGAAGCTTAATCCAGTGACTGGTACCCGACTCAAGATGTTCTGCTACTGCCGATTTGTTAACCAGACGGTTTTTCACAGCTACGATATGTTTTCTGACTCGCTCTACAATGGTTCGCTTGGTCTGGCCTATGTAGGAACTACCGCAGCTGCAACCCACTTTATAAACACCCGGTTAATCGCGAATAGTCCCGAACAGTTGTATAATTAGGTATTCCATATATTCCTACACAACACAGCGAGTATATCCCTACGCAAGACTACATAAAAAGTCACAAAGAACACAGATAGTGTTTTTTTATCATTTTTTTTTAATATGGCCAGGGATTTAAATTTTTTATTTATTAATTATTCTCAAAAATGGTTACGGTTTTTTCGCTTCCCGTATTCACATAAATTCTGAGGATGATAGTTCTCATCATCACACTCTCTCACAACGCCACAGCGGTTATGCATCCTGGCCCGAGTAAAATAGAAATCAGGTCATGTAATTATGTAAGTGATGTCATCCCTACCCATATAGCCGTAGTTTCGTACGCGCATTATTTGATTGCTCGTTTCCCACAAACAAGTTGTAAACTCCTGTACGATACTGTTTTTCTTTTATTCCAAGAACAACAAGCATTAATGGGGTTTATTCTTTATTTTGACAGTTTAAAAGCTATGTTTCTTTTCTTTCTTACACAGCGTTTCGAGTATTGACGTACATACATCTAGATGATGTCAGTGGTGGTTATAATACGCCTATTTACAGCATAAATGTTACTACAAGCGGCCAAGTGTTACTTCTTAGTTTTATTACCTCTCGTTAATAGGGCATGCGTCATACTTTGAAGTGTACGTTAGTTTCAAGATAGGTACATTGGTTTATGGACTATTGTACATATACTTAATATTCTAGCAAATAGTTATTGTTTAATTTTGATTGTACTGCCGGTCAAAGTCGAAAGTCAAAATTAGATTAAGAGTGCGACTGTTTTGCACTAGGTTTAATTTCCGTGCAAGGAAAAGTGTTTTTGAAACATTCTGTTAGAGCTTTTTATAAGTAGCATAGACTCAGTCAGTCCCAGTTGTTCGTATACCCTTTATTAATTAGAATAAAAATGTTGTTGGTATAATATGGGTATTAGTATATTTCTATATAATATAAATACAGAAATATGCATACGTCTTCGGGTATACAAAGGCAAAAAAATGCTCATGTACACTTGGCCCATTTACAAAACTAATAATCAGGTTCAACGATGCTTCGTGTCTATCGAATCAACATTAGACAGATTGTTTTATTACAGTTAAAAAGCTGTAGAAATAATAATATAATTACCTATAATAAAAAATAATTTAAATAAAGGCTTTTTATACAAATAGGTACAGTCAGCATCAGATTAATATTTACTAGCAAAGTACTCAAAATCATCGTAATATCAAAACTCTAATTTATATTAGTTATCACAGAGCTCTAACAGTTCTAAGCATAGATTTTTATATATGTTCTAAGTATCCAGGGTGGTCAAAACATCTTAGCTAATCTATTCCTCTCATTCTTCCGTGTTCCAAATGGAAGAGAGAGGCTATACTAGAAAAGGATACAAAATCTGATGAAATTTTATCTTAACTTACTGTAAGTTAAGATAAAATTTGAACACTTTGTTAGTTTAGATGCCATTGCGCGACTTGTTAGTACATATCAATGTGAACACTGCATCTTATATTATTATAAAGAATTGATTGCTAAGATTTTTTGACCACTCTGGATGCTTACAAGTACTTGAGCTTTATGATAGCAAATATAAAATCTCGAAAGAGGGTAGATCGATATAATTACTCCTAGGAAAAAACTTTTTCTCTGTTCACCGCCACTACTCCAGTTCCTCCGTGATCATGGTGCTTGCAACAGCGCCGAAATATCGGAAACTCAAAACAATGAAACATGGTAAAAATCCCGTTTATTGTGGCACTGATAAAATTGGAATTTTGGTATTAAGATTATTTTGAGTACCTACTTTACTAGTCAAGGTCGATCAGATGCTGACTGTACGTCACGGGTAGACAGTGTCACCGTTAAAAGTCTTGAAATCTGAATAAGAGTCGACTCCCTTAGTATATTTAAAATAAAGTTGCTTAAATCTATAAAGTTTTCAAATTGATGTCAAAGAAATCCACTAATATTCAACTTGCCAAGTTCTTAAATCATTAATTAAGTTAATCAATTAAGTCAGGCTGAAACTACGTTTTGTTAGGATTTCATTACTTTTGAAAAGTTATACCTAGGTGTATATATAATAGGGGTGGTGCAGGTATCTGTCGCAGCCAAATAGCTTAATCAGCTCAGCCAGCGGCTTGATTGATATATTCAAATATTTATGTGTTTAAATTATTCAAATTGAATATTTATACTGTTGATTGATGGCACTTGGTGGAATTTATTGTAACACATATTGATAACTCACTTGTACTTTTCCACATTACTAACTTATTATTAGTGAGTTATCAATATGTGTATATTCAAATTGATACATAGGTAAAAAACTTGGGTCGATGACGTTGCATTACTTACCTAGCCATTTGATCAACAGCAAGGGAATATAGTTAGATCAACAACGTTTCATTATTTGCCTAGCCTAGTCCGCTTACGCATTAACCTTCTAATCTTATCTATCCAAGTCGAATTACGCTGCTATCACTAACTTACCATTTTATTTCTTGGAAGCATTCGAATTTTACGTAATATTTGCTTTTTTTGGTACTTTACGCACTACTGGTCAATACTCTGAAAATATCGGTTACCTAACAATCTAGGTACCAATAGCGAATGAAAGTTAATTCACTATCCTGACAGAAAGCGAAACACTGTTAAAATAATTATTATACCAGCATTCGAGGTACGCAAACAGAATTTTTTCTTCCGTACTGATGTTAGTTTACTGAGTAATAAAAAGGGGCTCGCTCGCACTGAAGGTATGCCGGCAAAAGCGAGGTATTTTATTCGATCAATATTGACTTAAGCCTGAATAACACAAATTGCTTTTGATGCAATTAGTGTACGATTGCAATTATGTTTAGCCTGTGTAAAAACCTTGGTAGAAAATTTCCAACACTACGGTTGGTGGCGCAATTCTCGCCACGTGAGCTAGTGGACTGTATTTTGCGAGGGTTGAAGCTAAATATTTCAGATGACACTTTACACAACAAACAAGATAGGTGATCGGGTTGCCGCGGAGGTGGTTTAGGCATTGAATGCAACCCAAGAAATTAGGAGAGGATGCACTAACCTTTATGACGCCACGTGTTGTCGGAGCCGGTGCACCGGTCTTCTCTTCCTGGCTCAGGAGCTGCTGCCCACATCACTAAATCACTTGAGGGACACACGAGAGGCACAATCCGATCAGTAAAGGTCTATGAAAGCGGTTAAAATCCAACAAATATTATTCATTTCTGAGAGTCGCGCGCGCCGCCGCCATTGCTGATTCTAGTTCAAAACGGAAGTCAAGATGCGGCCATTTCAACAATTGAGCGGAGCGAAAACTATTGCTATCTCACTTTAAAGGTAGTGCGGGAGGGAGATGGGTACAGGAAGCGTGTGTTCAGTGTCAATCAATTGAGAGATGATTTGAATTACTACTATTGAGCGAAAAAATACAAATTCTACTATCGGCGCAACCATTCCCCCCGGCTTGAAGGGTTACCTTCAAAACGAAAAATGCGGAACAAATCTAAAGTCTAATCTAAATCTAGGTTTGGGAAATAACAACTAAAATATAAACTAGGTTTGAACTCGTGCCTACTGCTGGTTAGGCAGAGGGCAGAGGCGAACAACCGGGCGCAGATACGATCCGGTTGCGGTTTTAACCCGTACAACACGAGTTATCCCGCGGGAATCGGGAAAAACTTCCTCTGCTACCCCTAGAGGCCAATGTAAAGGAGGCGCATTCTCAGTCATAAGGACTACCACCGTACCTACAGTAATTGGGTTGGATGGAGTATTCCATTTTTGACGCGACTGCAGCGTGTGCAAATAATCGGTTCTCCAACGATTCCAAAACGATTGGACTAATTTATCTAAAAGAGCGTGACGAGTTAGAAGGTGTATTCTATCGTCATCAACATCTATTGCAGGCAAATATTTTAGCGTACTTAAATCACTGGTCAACTCAATATGAACCGCGCGAATTGTCATACAAATGAACAAACAAACATAAGCTTTCGTGGAGCGAATGCCACGACCACGAGCAATAGTGACTTTGAAAGGCCCAGCAAAGTCTGTGCCGGTGTGTACGAAAGGTTTTGCGGATTGAACAACACGACAAGAGCGATGATCGGCCATTTCAGGCGCGATAAAACGCGGGCGGAGTTTAAAACAAGGTACACATCTGTGTACTCTAGCGCGAATCAAATTACGAGCGGAAATTATCCAGTATTTCTGTCTCAAAATAGACATTAACAAATCGGGACCAGCGTGACAATTCACCTTATGATGATAATCTACTAACAAATCTAATACGTGGTCCTTACGCGGGAGAACTACTGGATGCCTTTGTTCAAATCCCAAACTTGAATTTCTCAAACGACCACCTACTCGAATGAGTCCATCTTCCAAAAATGGTTTCAAGTGTCGGAAAGAACGACTACAAGGTTTGTTAACCATGTATGTATATATATATGTATGACCAATTCAGCTTTATCTAAATCAGCGGCGGTTATATGACCGCGCGTAGATAAAATTCTCAAAAATCGGCCTACATAAACAACACAACGCAACAGTCTCGACCAAGACGAGACGCGATTAGCCAACAACAAAATATGGGACTCTTCACGCGGGACCGATACAACAAGCGAGTGCTTCTTCTCCTCGGGTGGTTCGGAAACCGTAGTGGGATTGAATTGACTAACTGGCCACTTATCTAACGCGGCATGAATCCAAGACGGTCCACTAAACCATAACGGGTGATCTAAAATTTGCGAAGGAAGCAATCCACGAGAGAGACAATCGGCTGGGTTGTCGGTGTGTCGGTTTGTGGCGCTAATTCAGATTGAATTTTTGCCACTCTATTAGCGACGAATGTGTCCCAACGATGGGGCGAAGAGTGGGCCCAACACAAAGCGACTGTTGAGTCCGAAAAAGCTAGAATTCTACTAATATTAATGCGACACGGAAGTGCTAGTCTTAGCACTGCCATCCAAAACTACGCGGAGTTTAGTAGTAAGCTTATCTTCTCTAATAACTCCGTGGTGCGGGATAATGTACGAAGGCTGGGTCTCGTCAGTGTCCGCAGGCGCAGGTGAGATGTAACCTTTATCTAAATATTCGTTAACAACCTCATCATAGGCTTGCTTTAACTTTGGAGACGCCTGCATCTTTCGTTCTAAACAAAGAAAGCGTTTTTCAGCGGATACACGGGAGTCACCGAGCGAAAAAATATCTCCCTTGAAAGGGAGCGCGACAACATAACGACCCTGCTCATCACGAGTAGTCGTGCGACAATAAATCTCCTCAGCCATCTTGTCATCAGGGCTTAGGATAGGTGGGACATTGACGTCTTCAATTTCCCAAAACTTGCGGATGGTAGACTCCAGTGGCGGCTCGACGGTGCAACAGAACGAAGCAGTCGAGTGACTAAAACTATCTATAGAAGCGGGTGCGGAACCAATTATAACAAAACCAAGAACTGTTTCCAGTGCGTGCGGAGCGGGGTACGTCGGTCCCCCTTGAACCTTACGTGATAACTGGAGGTGCGGGAGAATCGAAGCGCCGATCAATATATCGACGACTCCAGGAACAGCGTAAGTCTCATCTGCTAAAGGCAAGTCTTTAAATTTCGTTAATAAAGACGTGTCAACCGGGACGGTAGGCAACTGTTCAGTTATTTTTATCTATAACGAGCGAATCCATGTCAAACCAAATATTATTATTAAAATGAGATCCAAACCTTGTTTTAACGGTGCCATGAACAGCTGACTGTAAACCTCCAAAACCCTTCACCACTGAGCGGGTTGAACGCTTACCATCACTGAAACCAAGACGTTGACAACAATCTTGAGTAATAAAATTACTTTGCGAAGCGCCGTCTAATAGCGCTCGAACAATGTGTGGTTTACCTAATGCATAAACAATAATAACGCGAGCAGTCGCGAGAACAACAGTAGTGAGCGCAGCACTAGCGGACAACGAACACAAGGTGACGTCATTCGCAGCGGTCTCCGTGCGGGGCGGGCCGCGCGCGAGCGTGGGCTGCGGCTGTGGCGCAGGCGCCACCGACGCGGGCGAGCCATGCGACGGTGTGCCACCGCTCGACGAACCAACTGTGCTCACATTGGATGCGGCGTTACTATTTTCAAAATGAAGTAAAGTGTGGTGTCTCGCTGAACATTCGCGACAACTATTGCTACTATTACATAAAACAACGCGGTGTTTAGTACCGAGACAATTAAAACAAAAATTATTAGCGCGAACAAATTTATAACGATCATTAGGCGATAATTTTAGGAAACCCGGACACTTGTACAATTGCGAATGATGAGCATTACACAAAGAGCAAACAGGTGATTGTACATGTGCTGGTGCGGTATTAACATAAGTATGAGTTGACCTCAGTGACCTCGATGACGCATCTATTTTACGTTCGGAACTAACAACTTTCTTCGCGCCTTCATGTTTCGATGAAGAGCGTTGCAATATTTTTATATGCTCGCGAACAAAACTTTCTAAGTCTTCGAACTTAGGAATTTTATTGCCGCGATGATCCGACTCAAATAAACGAATGGTTTCGGAATCTAATTTCTTTAAACCCATATACAAAAATAAGAAGTCGCAGAGGTCTTCGATCTTTAGGTTCTTTACGGCGCGAACAGATGATGCGAAAGTATCTAGAAACTTCTCTAAGTTTTGATCGTTACATGCCGTAATGGATTTCAAATCAAACATCTGATCCAAATATGCGTTAGCTACCGATCTTTTATCCTCATACTTAGCTTTCAAAGTATTTAAAATTAAATTATAATTTTCGGCACTAAACGTAATTCCAGCGCAAACGGTTATAGCTTTACCAGTTAATTTTTCAACGAGATAATGCAATTTTTCGTGATCTGTCAACGAAACGTTCTTATCTATTGTATTCTCAAAACTATCTCAACACCAATTGCGGATGTTACCATCAAATTCGGGTATTTGAATTGGTGGCAACTTAGGTCGGTCGCGAGTGGGATTGGGTCGGTCAGACGGTTTCTCCAAACTCCTAGCGACGCGTTTGATACGACAATACAAATCAAACGACGACAAGGCCTGATAACTCACTGAGTAATCGGGATTTAAATCTAACTCTAAAACGTTGATGTCATGTACTAAGGATTCGAAATCCGCGCGTAAACTATCTAAGTTTTCTATAGAACATAAGAACGAATCTCTAATAGCCAAATCAGAGGTTTTACGTGCATTATCACAAATAGAATGTACGCGAGAGTAAATCATTTCTCTTTTAGCGTATAAAAGTTTCAATTGAACTTTACTATCGGTACCTACTACCAACCTTTGGGGACATTTTTACAACTAAATATCAAACTAAAGTGCGGTAAACAACAAATGAAATAACTTAATCTTAGCGGTATAGAACAGCGACGCGGCGCGAACGATATTCCGTGGGTAGGTAGGTACTTATAACTGCGAGTGCAAGTTTGAACAAAACGCGCATAACAACAACCAGATCGTACCTACGCGAGCTAGATCGCTGTCTAGGTTCAACTATTATTTCAGGGATTAAGTATTGCGTAATATCTATTCAAATTAAAATACTTTCGTATGAATTTGAATGAAATGCGAGCGAGGTATAACCGCGTACCTACCTACGTAGGTATTAGGTAAATACGATGCGAACTAGCGGCGAACGGACAACTCAGAAATTGAAATAGCCAAATGCGTTAGGTATTACACTGTGCCTATGCACTAGGGTGTCTAGGATACCTAAGATCTAAACCTAAATGCCTAGATGCGGGGTTTTCTACTAAAATAACTAGGTATTTAGGTGCGATGCGTTTATTCCCAATGGAATAAATAACAAAATGCGAACTAGCGGCGAACGGACAACTTAGAAATTGAAACAAATAAAAACAAAAGCCAAATGCGTTAGGTATTACACTGTGCCTATGCACTAGGGTGTCTAGGATACCTAAGATCTAAACCTAAATGCCTAGATGCGGGGTTTTCTACTAAAATAACTAGGTATTTAGGTGCGGTGCGTTTATTCCCAATGGAATAAATAACAAAATGCGAACTAGCGACTAAGGATCCGGTACGATAAGGACCAAAAAGAATGGTGGCGCAATTCTCGCCACGTGAGCTAGTGGACTGTATTTTGCGGGGGTTGAAGCTAAATATTTCAGATGACACTTTACACAACAAACAAGATAGGTGATCGGGTTGCCGCGGAGGTGGTTTAGGCATTGAATGCAACCCAAGAAATTAGGAGAGGATGCACTAACCTTTATGACGCCACGTGCTGTCGGAGCCGGTGCACCGGTCTTCTCTTCCTGGCTCAGGAGCTGCTGCCCACATCACTTGAGGGACACACGAGAGGCACAATCCGATCAGTAAAGGTCTATGAAAGCGGTTAAAATCCAACAAATATTATTCATTTTTGAGAGTCGCGCGCGCCGCCGCCATTGCTGATTCTAGTTCAAAACGGAAGTCAAGATGCGGCCATTTCAACAATTGAGCGGGGTGAAAACTATTGCTATCTCACTTTAAAGGTAGTGCGGGAGGGAGATGGGTACAGGAAGCGTGTGTTCAGTGTCAATCAATTGAGAGATGATTTGAATTACTACTATTGAGCGAAAAAATACAAATTCTACTATCGGCGCAACCAACGGTTGTATCTTTTTTCGTGTAGAAATCCCCACAGATGGCTACAAATGTAAACCATAATCTAAAGCCACAACACTAATTATTCAAACTTAAATAAATAGATTATTTATGTTTGATACTTTATTAAATACCTTATTAAATCAGTCGTCGTCAGAAGACGATCAGAGTGGCTCTTAAGGGTCTTTTACAGATATCAACCCTACAAAGGTTGCTTTGTGTTCAAGAAAAATACGTATCTATCTATACATCTATCTCTCCAATTAAATGGAGTGCCAGAAACACCCGTCACGAAAGATGAAAAACAGCCGAGCACAACACAGTTTGTTATAACCGTCTGCGATTGTCACACTCATAAAGGCTGCATACTTTAATGGACAAACGGTTCTTATAAATAAAAACCTGAATATTTAAGCACTTGGAGTACTTAACAGCCGTGGGATTATTCGTGGGATTAGTCCTAATAAGAAATGTACACAAGTAATACGTTACTTTAAAAATTTCGTATGATCATAGGTATGATATAAACGAAAGATATTGTGCAACACCTGTGGCGTTACACTCGCGCTGTTGACCCTGAAAAAACCTTCCAATGCCCCTCTTGAAGAACCCCATATTGTAGGCGCTTGGGAAAACCGCAGCAGGGTGTTTATGCCACAGCTTGAGTGTGCGTGGGATGAAGTTTCTTTCATACCGAATTGTGCGCACCGTCTCAAGTTGTTACCCGACTACGGCGAAGTCAAAGGAGGGTTATGATTTTGACAGGCTATGTATGTAGGTTCATGTGTTCCCTCATAGCTCCTGAACTACTTATTAGATCTGGACAAATGATCATTAGAAGCCTCTTGGTCGTCCGCTGGTTATAGGTTATATGACGTATCGCTGAATCTAATGTAGCGCCCTCTAGCGGTCATAAAGTACTTGTTAAAAATAAATTTGAGATAAATATACCGTGTTTGGTATCAAATGAAAGGGCCTAATTCGCACATTTCAAATATTTATAAATTATACCTATTGATTGCCCCAAAATAACATAAATAAAAAGCCCCTTTTTTCCAACAATGTATTGTTTTGTTAGACTAAGTAGCATACTACCACGGCTCTCCTAGATATTTTCTTGTTTAATACTTTTTCAGTAGTCGAGTTTTAGTTTTAGACTAATTTTTTTATCATCAGTATCACAATAAACGGGATATTTACCACGTTTCACTGTTTCGAGTTGAGTTAAGTTAAGTTAAGTTGAAACATGGTAAATATCCCGTTTATTGTGATACTGATGTGAGTGACCATGATAGTTTAAATACCTAATTTTTTTATTATCATTCGTGACATGTAAATACAAATAATTTACACAATATTCATATAACATAGCTCAATTATTTTAAATAGATTATGCGGTCTTCAATAGCTTCTGATTCATTGTGTAGTACACCGTACACCACAATATCATCAACACCATCAAGCATAAGATATGGTCGTGGTAAATAACTTCGATGATATTGATAACTTTGCTCTTGGCTAGTGATCCCACTTCTGATTAAGAACCTCCAAATCTACAATATGGCTTACGGTAGATATTGTCAATAAAGTTCCGGTTGATAAAATATTCATCGAACTGAAAATTTCATTACAGTTACGGATATTGAAAAGTCTATAGATAGTCCTACGTTACATTTGTACGTGTGGTTTATGTGTAGTGTAACAAACAGTCAACGCGAAGTGTGTCTACATGTTTAATATCGAGGTTAAGTAGAAATATGAATTTACGCTTTTTTTTCTTTTCCTATGCTCCCTATTTCTTCCCATATTAAGCCTTGAGGCGTAGGAAGCTTTTTTGTTTCTTAACAGCGAGGACCGTCTGCTAAAAAATATATAAAACTAGCTGTTCCTCGTAGCTTCACCCGCTTGGAATACTGAATCTTAAATGTTTTCTAATTTTCGACAAAATTTTCTAAACAAAAATCAATAAAAACCTTGTACAAAGTATTAGGATAACTCCATAAAGTCGAGAGATAATATAACATTAGCAGAGAGTACCTATGTGGTAAAGCTATGTATCGCAATTGCCATTTTTTATTAGTCAATAAAAAGAACGTTAGATAGATATCGGTATGCTTATGTTTGCGTTTTTAATACTCGAAACTACAGGACATATGTTTCAGACTTAAAATGGGCTCTATACGGGCAGTATACGATCCTTGGGTGTCTATTAAGGATAGCATGGGTGGCTATGGTAGTGGACAAGTTCAAATTCACTAAGCATAGATTACAAGTTATAGACCGCGACTCTGCGCGCGTGGATAACTATTATCACGACCAAACATGGCCTATACTTGCTCAAGCCCCAAACTATCTGTGTAATTAATTTCATCAAGATCCGTGTAGTGGTTTGAGCGACAGACAGACAGAGTTACTTTCGTAATTATAATATTAGTAGCTTTATTTATTTATTTATTAGCATATTTACAACCATCATTTCAGGATACCTATACGTAATGCAAAACAACCCGCGCACGCTAGGGACTCGTTTGTCTCGCGACTTAGGTCCAAGATATCCATATGTTGCGAGGTTGTAATATGCTGTAGACATACACTGTGCCGTAAACCGTAGTATTTAAAAAAAAACATTGTTTTAAGTACCATTTTTTGCTGACTAAGATTTTTCCGAAATCTATGAATGCAGTCCAGTCCAGTCAACATACGTACAAAAGAATTATACAGGATCGATTTGGGAGACGGAGCAGTAAGAACAACTATTTTAACTGTTATATAGGTATATCTATAACGGTTTCGGTTTTTATCTTTAACGGCAAATGAAAATATACCGTTATAGTGGTAATATAACAGTTAAAAAATAGCTGTCCATCTTGTTTAATTCTTCTGTACGTATGTTTGTCACACAACTACTAAACAGTTGGACTGCATAATTTTAATTAAATACTGAATCGCATGCAAATATAATTGGACCCGGTAGGTGGCGCTGTTGTCAGTATGTGATATGTTTTTCGGACAAAACAACAAAAAAAAACAGTGTTCAACCAGTAATAAAATCCAGTACAGTGAGTATCATTTCGAAATATTATTTAATTTATTTTAAGCAAAAGTTGGAACTCTGCCTCTCGGGAGAAATGTGTAAACTATATTTACCTAAGTATGGTTTTATTTGTAGACTAGTGACAACAACAATAACAGTTAATATTTATTTACTCGAATAATACATCCAATAAATGTGAAAATTTGCCGGAATAACTCATTGCCTAAACCTTAATATTTGTACTTTCGTGAATGAATTTAATAATTATTTACTGTCTTCAAAAAAACTTTATAAAATTTTCAGAATTCCATGCAGGCCGTCCAATGGCATATTTATTACATAATTTAGTACTGTCAGACATAGTCAACTGTTTCGGTTATAGTGGGACATGAAAGGAAATAAGGATCCCTGACCGCTAATCCCACAAGCCATTATATTGCTTCTTGTAAACATGATCTGAATTTATAATAATATCTTACAACAGCGTTTATACCCAAAATTACAATTCATAACGAGACGGTACGTAAGAAATATATCGACAAAACACTATAGATATTCCTAGAGCTATAGTGTATGCTGGTTTGAACTAAAACAGTTGTGACCTACTACACTCACGTCGCGTAAACCAGAGAGGAGCTTAGTCATGCCGCGAACTCCATTAAAATCTGCTGACGACGAACAGAACCTTCCCGGGACTAATAGGGGATGAGCACGCTTTTGAATATATTTACATATATGGAAAATGACCGAACTGAATGAGAAATCTATTAAAATTAAAATTGATGTTACATTTTTACCAGATTACGGCGAAGCAAAAGGGGGGTTATGATTTTGACAGGCTATGTTTGTATGTATGTATTTATGTAGGTTCATCTGTTCCCTGATAGCTCCTCAACCACTTATTAGAACTGTACAAAAAGGTATCATTAGAAGTATCTTAGTTGTCCGATGGTTATAGGCTATATAACGTGTCACTGAATATAATGTGGCGCCTTCTAACGGTCATAAAGTACTGTGTCAAAAACTAAATTTGAGATAAATATGTCGTGTTTGGTATCATCTGAAATTTATATTTCAAATATTTATAAATTATACCTATTGCTTACAACAAAATAATATAAATAAAAAATTGAGTTTAAAACTAAAACCCGACTACTAAGAATCACTTAGTCTAGCAAACCAATGCATTCTCGGAAAAAGTTAAAGTTAAAAAAAACCACGGCTATCCTTGATATTTTCTTGTTTAATACTTTTTACAGCGTGATTTTTTAGTAGTCAGGTTTTAGTTTTAATGTTTAGTAATGTAAGGAACGAGTACTTTTTTAAAGAAGAGAGAAATTAATGTGTTTGGAATGGGGTGCCTAGATAGTGTAAAATGCGATAGGCAGTGAGTTGTACTTTCAACGCTGTAGCGGCTGTGTAACCACTGAAATTGCTTTTGTGAGTAAACCCTATCAAATTAACTAATCTTCTCATCACATAAATTCATTGAGTATAAAGAGATATCCCAGAGTTGTTTGACTTGATATCAATAACATTCATTGGTGTAATATGGACATTATTAGAGCATTACGGGCTTTTTAAGTAAAACAATAGATAATAATAGAATAGAATAAATTAAATAGCTAATTATATATACTTGTGAATTTTCCAATAGTAAAATTACAGAAAATGTTGAATGGCCACAATGTCGTATTTCCATTCTATAAGATGCCTAGCTAGCTAATCGTTGAGGGTACTTGTGACCAGGTATCCTCTTGTGATTTTTCAGTAAGATTAGTAGAAGAGATACCCGGCTCGTATCTCTTACTGAAAATACCCTTACCCTTATACTTCAGTTATCTTAGGTGCCAAAATGATATCTATATCGAGTACAAAACTCGTGGAGAAGAAAAAAATCATAGAAATGATTAAATTAAATATAAAATAAAATATAATAAATAGTTTTTCGTCAGACAAATAACTATCTCCAGTACGATTATGGACCATAAATATATTTTAGTTCATCAATAATCGTTAAAAATGAACACAGAGGGTAAACCACTAGAAGGATGATAATGAAATTGAATTAAAATATAATTAAATGCATTTTATTATTTATCTATTCAAATGTATCCATGGTTGTACCTAGTTTAGTACAAATTAAAAACAAGATCTTCAATCTCAAAGTTATTATATAGTAAACATATAAGAATATGATCTAATTATTGATCAGCTATTGACTTTACACGGGTTGTTCAGCTTGTATCAGCCGAATCAGTTGATTAAACAAAAGTGGTACTATAATAGGATCGGGTACAACCTTTAACCTAATAATGGTACTTGTCATGTATAAATTACGGACCTGTAAACTACGAATAGATTACATTAAAACACTGTACCACTTTATAGGAAATTTTGTTGGCGTATTGTGTTATTCATGAAGTTGTGCCTCGCAGTTGACGAGATCTAACGCGTCCGTAGACAGCACTTGGCTCTGCGTGCTCCAGTGCTTACGACAGTCAAACTCCGACATATACTTATATGGACATATTTTCTAGAGCCATTTACAAGATCGTACTGTATGTTATGTGAAACATCTATACCATAAATTTATGACTAAATTTATCTTTAAACAAATTTTGTCGATTATATTTACTGTATATAATGTTATGGCGTGTCACTCATTACTTTTCACACTTACAAAGTATTCCCCTCGAGATCTTGAAAATCTCACAAAAATACAGGCCGCTTCAGGGCAACACTTGTCTATAAACACATTTTATATGAACAACAAAGACCTAATTTAAAAGTATGTTGACGTTTATTAAATTTGTCTTTTAATGTTTTTTTATACCACTCAGGTGGTAGACAAGCACACGGCCCACCAGATGAGAAGTGGTTACCGTGGCCTATAGATGGTATGCAACACCAGGGGCGTTACAGTCGCGCTGCCGACCCGATAACATATCAAGACGTAACAGTATATTAACTAAAAGTGAGTCACGTTACTTGTCGGTTTTTGTTTTATTATTCCGAAAATTTGGCTTACAGGTGGAAACTACCCATCGAATTTGTACTTACGAACTAACCAAGTCAGACTTTAGGCTGAAACATTTTATCGACATAGACAAAATAATATTTTATGTTGTTATAAATAAATTTCAGGACTGATCATTGAACTTGGCACCCATTTAGATCTCAATTCTTTTGTCGTTGAAGTCAACAACCAATGCATATATCATAATATTGAACTTGGTCTCATTGCACATTTATGTTTTTGATGAGATAATTTAATCAACGTTTCGATTCTACGAATACTTGCGCAAAAGAGCATACATTTTTTTGAGTTTAAACATTCATATTTCCTGATATCTATTTATTAAGGGTTTAAAATATTCCATGCATTGTTTGATCTCTTTATATTGTGTTCCATCTAAAATGTCTATAGAACTCAAAATTAACAAGAACTTTAATGATGAAGCAAATTAATTCCTAAACTTTTGTTTGTATTAATTTTGTGGAGGCAGCAACTTGTAAGTGTAAATTGGCGTAGGCGCCCTTGTCAATGTACTAATCACAGTTACGACTTTTATTAATAAAGTCCTGAGGAGTCCAATATTTTTAGTTCTGTACCAAAAAGAAACACATTGAATTCTTTCAAGCATTGAAGACTACAAGGTAATCAATCGTGGGTTCTGCCTTTATGTGAAAAGAGGTGGAACCAGGTAATATTTTTTTTATTTAAGGAATATTAAATACGAAATACTAATATTCCTTGTAATCCCTCCAGCTAAGCGAAATTTCTTCACGGTTCAGGAGTGGGTTCACGTTTGTAGTGTAATAAAGTGGCGACGATTACAAAGTAACTACAAAATCTCTACCATTTATAAAAAAATAACTACCTACTGTTCTTATAATATGTGTGTGTGTGTGTGTATGATGAAAATTTATGAAAAATAAATGCAAATATGATAGTCATAAACGATTAATTTTTGACGCACAGTTGAATGGGTTAACCCCATTATTTGCGTGTCTAGGGTGGCGACGTGAAGTCGAACACGATAATGGAGCACGTTTCTAGACTTGGAACTAACCGCTAATGATTAAAGAATGGTCTGCCTACCGAGATTTTCCTTGAAAATGTGCTTCTTAAGCAGGATAATACGATTCGGTGCACTTTTGACGTGCTAAATACTTCTCAAGTTATGACATAACCTACGGGAGAGGAGGAAGTATTACGAAAAGAATTGAAACTTTGAACCGCAATGGAAAACCACATAGTTTTAGTTGGCTCAATTTCTCGTCAAACCCTCGGTGAGGTGGCTTAGTAGTTTGAGCACAGGAGGTGTTACTATACTTTAAGGTATAAATTGTTTTGAGAAGTTTTCGGAATACGCAAAAGTATAGTGTTTTCATGGCAACTGATTAGTATATTGGTAAATTGGTTAGTCAACAAATCAAAATAAAAAGCCTTACTTATTTGAACCTGCTATATAGACACATGAGTACCATAGACCACAGTAACCACTTCCCATCGGGTGGGCTGTGTGCTTGTCTACCATAAGAAACCTGACATAGGACCTAGATTAAGATTACAGCACTAGTATAAATTTGAGAGTGATTGTACCCTTCTATTATTTTATCTATTATTACTAAAAATATTACCAATAAGAGCTAAGGAACAAATTAAGTATACGTAAGTACGCAGATCAAAAGTTTAATAAACTAGAAGTTTATTAAATCTCTATTCAACATTTAATATTCATGATAAATGCTTATATACTATACCTAGAAAGTAAAGTGATTCTGCTGTTTTAGAAGTTACTAAAGTAGACTAGAGGTAGTATTGATAAATCTATTAAATGCTACCTCTAATATTCTAAATATAAATTATATCCTTAGGTTTTTTTCTCTTCTACCCTCTGAACAACTATAAGTGATAAAATTTGCTCCTAGTTAAAGTTCGTCTTAAAAATAGTAAATTGTGCTAAATCAACGTCTAATTGCTCGTTCTGTGCTAAATCTACCTAATAAGTGTGTGCAAATATAAATTCATGTTGGTTGCGCCGGTGTAGAAACTGTATTTTGACACGGAAACACACTCCTTTTATACCCGTCTCCTCTCCCGCACTAACCATAGATATGGCTTCCGTCCGCCATTTGTGAAATATAGACACTCAGTCTCGCTTTGAACTAGCCAGCGTAATGACGGACCGCGCTCGCGTCTCTCAAAAATGATTAATATTTGTTACATTTTTACCGCTTCATAGACCTTTACCGATCGGATTGTGCCTCTCGTGTGTTCCTCAAGTGATCTAGTGATGCTGACGGCAGCTCCTGAGCAAGGAAGAGAAGATCCGTGTACCGGCTGCGATGAAAACACGTGTGTCGTGAAGGTTAGTGCATCCTCTCCTAATTTCTCGGGTTGCATTCATTGCTTGGATCACTCCCGCGGCAACCCGACCACCTGTCTTTTGTGTGTAAAGCGTCAATGGAACAGTTAGCTACTTCCCGCAATACAGTCCATTACCGCACTCGGCCATGCGCCACCATTTTTGGTCCGGATCGAGCCGGATTCTTAGCCGTAGTTCGTATTTTGTTATTATTCTAATGGGAATAAGCGCATCGCACCTAAGTGCCTGGTTATTTTAGTAGAAAACCCCGCATCCAGACATTTAGGCTTAGAATTTGTTGTCCGTTCGCCGCTGGCTCGCATTGTACCTACCTAATACATAAATAAGTTAGGTATCATATCAACACTTAATCGTAGTTCACAATTTTCGCACCGCGCCTAAATACCTGGTTATTTTAGTAGAAAACCCCGCATCCAGACATTTAGGCTTAGATCTTAGGTATACTAGACACCCTAGTGCATAGGCACAGTGTAATACCTAACGCATTTGGCTTTGTTTTGTTTTTTTTCAATTACGTCGTATTTGCCTGGTACCTGCGTGGGTAGACACGTGGTTGTACCTCATTCCAATTCATACGAAAGTATTTTAATTTGAATAGATATTACGCAATACTTAATCTCGGAAATAATAGTTGAACCTAGACAGCGACCATCGCGTAGGTACGACCTTGTTGCTATGCGCGTTTGTTCAAGCGTGCATTCACAGTTGTAGGTACCTACCTATCTGCCGAGTGTCGCTCGCGCCGCCTCGCTGCTCTGTACCGCTAAGATTAAGTCATTTCATATTTGTTGTTTACCGCACTTTAGTTTGAGATTTAATTGTAAACATGTCCCCAAAGGTTGATAAGACCGGTAAGGTTCAATTGAAACTTTTATACGCTAAAAAAGAAATGATTTACTCTCGCGTACAATCGATTTATGATAATGCACTTAAAACCTCTGATTTGGTCATCAGAGATTCGTTCTTGTGTTCTATAGAAAACTTAGATAGTCTACGCGCGGATTTCGAAACCTTAGTACATGACATCAACGTTTTAGAGTTGAATTTGAATCCCGATTACTCAGTGAGTTATCAAGCCTTGTCGTCGTTTGACGATTTGTATTGTCGTATCAAACGCGTCGCTAGGAGTTTGGAGAAGCCGGCTGACCTACCCAACCCCACTCGCGACCGACCTAAGTTGCCACCAATTCAAATACCCGAGTTTGATGGTAACATTCGCAATTGGTGTCTATTTATAGATAGTTTTGAGAATACAATAGATAAGAACGATTCGTTGACAGATCACGAAAAGTTGCATTATCTCGTTGAAAAATTGACTGGTAAAGCTATAACCGTTTGCGCTGGAATTACGTTTAGTGCCGAGAATTATAATTTAATTTTAAATACTTTGAAAGCTAGGTATGAGGATAAAAGATCGGTAGCTAACGCCTATTTAGATCAGATGTTTGATTTGAAATCTATTACGGCATGTAACGATCAAAACTTAGAGAAATTTCTAGATACTTTCGCGTCAGCTGTTCGCGCCGTAAAGAACCTAAAGATCGATGACCTCTGCGACTTCGTATTTTTGTATATGGGTTTAAGGAAATTAGATTCCGAAACCATTCGTTTGTTTGAGTCGGATCATCGCGGCAATAAAATTCCTAAGTTCGAAGACTTAGAAAGTTTTGTTCGCGAGCATATAAAAGTATTGCAGCGCTCTTCATCGAAACATGAAGGCGCGAAGATAGTTGTTGATTCTGCACGCAAAGTAGATGCGTCATCGAAGTCACTGAGGTCAACTCATACTTATGTTAGTACCGCACCAGCACGTGTACAGTCACCTGTTTGCTCTTTGTGTAGCACTCATCATTCGCAACTGTACAGGTGTCCTGGTTTTCTAAAATTGTCGCCTAGTGATCGTTATAAATTTGTTCGCGCTAATAATTTTTGTTTTAATTGTCTCGGTACTAAACACCGCGTTGTTTTATGTAATAGTAGAAATAGTTGTCGCAAATGTCAAGCGAGACACCACACTTTGCTTCATTTTGAGAATAGTAATGCCGCATCCAATGTGAGCACGGTTGGCTCGTCGAGCGGTGACACACGGCAGCATGCGCCGCAGCCGCAGCCCGCGCTCGCGCGCGCTCCGGCCCGCCCGGTGACCGCCGCGGATGACGTCACCTTGTGTTCGTTCTCCGCTAGTGCTGCACTCACTACTGTGTGTCTTGCGACCGCTCGCGTTGTTATTGTTGATGCATTAGGTAAGCCGCGCATTGTTCGAGCGCTGTTAGATGGCGCTTCGCAAAGTAATTTTATTACTCAAGATTGTTGTCGGCGTCTTGGTTTCAATGTTGATAAGCGTTCAACCCGCTCAGTGGTGAAGGGTTTTGGAAGCTTACAGTCAGCTGTTCGTGGCACCGTTAAAACAAGGTTTAGATCTCGTTTTAATAATAATATTTGGTTTGACATGGATTCGCTCGTTATAGATAGAATAGCTGAACAGTTGCCTACCGTCCCGGTTGACACGTCTTTATTAACGAAATTTAAAGACTTGCCTTTAGCAGATGAGACTTACGCTGTTCCTGGAGTCGTCGATATATTGATCGGCGCTTCGATTCTCCCGCACCTCCAGTTATCACGTAAGGTTCAAGGGGGACCGACGTACCCCGCTCCGCACGCACTGGAAACGGTTCTTGGTTTTGTTATAATTGGTTCCGCACCCGCTTCTATAGATAGTTTTAGTCACTCGACTGCTTCGTTCTGTTGCACCGTCGAGCCGCCACTGGAGTCTACCATCCGCAAGTTTTCACTCGGTGGCTCCCGTGTATCCGCTGAAAAACGCTTTCTTTGTTTGGAACGAAAGATGCAGGCGTCCCCAAAGTCGAAGCGGGCCTATGATGAGGTTGTTAACGAATATTTAGATAAAGGTTACATCTCACCTGCGCCTGCGGACACTGGCGGGACCCAGCCTTCGTACATTATCCCGCACCGCGGAGTTATTAGAGAAGATAAGCTTACTACTAAAACTCCGCGTAGTTTTGGATGGCAGTGCTAAGACTAGCACTTCCGTGTCGCTTAATGACATTTTGTATTGTGGTCGGAATCTTTAAGGTAATTTATTTGACATAATTGTAAATTTTCGCATTAATATTAGTAGAATTTTAGCTTTTAGGACTCAACAGTCGCTTTGTGTTGGGCCCACTCTTCGCCCCATCGTTGGGACACATTCGTCGCTAATAGAGTGGCAAAAATTCAATCTGAATTGGCGCCACATAATCTCTTTCACGTTGCTGGCACCGACAACCCAGCCGGGTGTCTCTCTCGTGGATTGCTTCCTTCGCAAATTTTAGATCACCCGTTATGGTTTAGTGGACCGTCCTGGATTCATGCCGCGTTAGATAAGTGGCCAGTTAGTCAATTCAATCCCACTACGGTTTCCGAACCACCCGAGGAGAAGAAGCACTCGCTTGTTGTACCGGTCCCACGTGAAGAGACCCTTATTTTGTTGTTGGCTAATCGCGTCTCGTCTTGGTCGAGACTGTTGCGTTGTGTTGTTTGTTCGCCTCTGCCCTCTGCCTAGCCAGCGGTAGGCACGAGCTCCAATCTAGGTTTATATTTTAGTTGTTATTTCCCAAACCTAGATTTAGATTAGACTTTAGATTTGTTTCGCATTTGTCGTTTCGAAGGTAACCCTTCAAGCCGGGGGGAATGGTTGCGCCGGTGTAGAAACTGTATTTTGACACGGAAACACACTCCTTTTATACCCGTCTCCTCTCCCGCACTAACCATAGATATGGCTTCCGTCCGCCATTTGTGAAATATAGACACTCAGTCTCGCTTTGAACTAGCCAGCGTAATGACGGACCGCGCTCGCGTCTCTCAAAAAGGATTAATATTTGTTACATTTTTACCGCTTCATAGACCTTTACCGATCGGATTGTGCCTCTCGTGTGTTCCTCAAGTGATCTAGTGATGCTGACGGCAGCTCCTGAGCAAGGAAGAGAAGATCCGTGTACCGGCTGCGATGAAAACACGTGTGTCGTGAAGGTTAGTGCATCCTCTCCTAATTTCTCGGGTTGCATTCATTGCTTGGATCACTCCCGCGGCAACCCGACCACCTGTCTTTTGTGTGTAAAGCGTCAATGGAACAGTTAGCTACTTCCCGCAATACAGTCCATTACCGCACTCGGCCATGCGCCACCACATGTAAAAAAAACCCGCGTCAGTTTGTGATAAATTGGTGACAAAAAAAAAGTGTGGGACTGTCTTCAAAGTGTGAATCTAAAACCTGTAAAATGAAGTGTTTTCAATGTGAGACCGACCACAATGATGATAATGGTGTGCAGTGCGATGGTTGCAAACGCAACCTCTGCCTTCAATGCAGTGGCCTAACTTCTAGCGAGGCCCGTGTCATGGGATTGAAGGACAAGTGAACCCTACTGTTCTTGTGTCCCGCATGTCGAGAGGCCCTGTTTCAGGTGCCCAAATTGATTAAATCGTATGATGGACTGCGCCAGGAACTCGACGATGTTAAGAAGGTATTATCTCAATCTTCACCGACATCGGCATCCTACGCACATCCTATCCACACCGCGACAGGACCGGTAATAAATCAGCCTTCTCCTCTAAATACAGGCGCTATTTTGGAAGAAATAGCGGAACGGGAACGAAGAGCTCGCAATATAATTATGGTCGGTGTAAAGGAGTGCGAATCGGATGTTGGCAGCGATAGAAAGTCGCATGATGAGACATATGCAAGAAAGATAGTACAGGATGTAACCAGTGAGAGTGACCTTGGCTCAGAAGTGGTGACAGTGCAGCGCCTAGGGCGATGCGAACTAGGTAAAAATAGACTATTGAAAGTGGTTTTAACATCCCGTCAAGCAGCCATTCAAGTACTTAAAAATAAAAGCAAGGCAGGCAAAGAGGTAAGAATTTATGATGATAAAACACCTAAACAACGAGAGGAACTTAATCACCTTCGAGAAGCCCTTAAGTCAAGGATTGAAAAAGGTGAAACAAACCTTACAATCAAATATATAAAGGGAGTACCTAAAATTGTGGTTCTAAAAAACTAATAGCACACAGGCCCATACACTGACCTTACACTCATGTATACCAACTTATGCTCACTATCTGCTAAATTTGATTTATTTTTACAATACATGAACACATCAAAACCAACAATTGCCATCATAACAGAAACATGGCTCAATAGCAATGGCCGTAATGGTACCTTCAATATACCAGATTATACTTTATTCCGACAAGACCGTGGACATAAGAAAAATAAATTTGAAGGTAAGACCAGAGGTGGACGCGTTGCCATGTATATAAAGAGCAGCCTAAATGGTATTAAAAAAGTAGCCCAACGCAACCATAGGTACATGAGTGAAGATGCGGAGGCACTCTATATAGACATACAGTATAGTTCATATCATTTTGTAATAGTGGGGGTATACCGTTCAGATGATGTCGATGAAGGAGCCCAGAGACAACACGACACTAGGCTATTCCAAAATCTGGCAACGGTGGCTGAAAATAACACGGTGATAATAGCTGGTGATTTCAATTATCCCACTATCAAATGGCCATTACACTTAGACCAAAATCTGACTGGATCAGCGGACCTATTTAAGAACATGTTTTTTGACTGCAACCTATATCAACTGGTAAATAGTCCCACAAGGTTCAGGCTGGGTAATATACCCTCGCTTTTGGATCTAGTGTTAGTAAATGAGGAAACATTAATAAAAGATATAACCTTCAAACCACCGATATATATAATATAGGTAAAAGCGACCATTGTGTTCTAGAGCTTAGCGTACAGGTCCAAACACAAATATTAAATAATCCACTCAAACTTAGACGACTCTATCACCATATCAACTACGATTTATTCAATGTGGATCTGGTAAATAATCTCGAGGTAATTAATCCATCTGGCAACATTGAAAAAATTTGGGCAGAAACCTTGGCGGCAATTAATAATACAGTCGACAAACATGCGCCACTAAGAACCATGAACTTCAAGGCCAAAAACAAACCCTGGATTGATAAGGATGTTCTAGAACTAATAGCTAAGAAAAAACAACTATGGGATCGATACCGTTTGTCAGGGTCTAATGAAGATTACAAGATATTCCGCGACACTAGTAACAGATGCATAGCACTAGCTAGGCAACAAAGAAGCCAATTTGAGGCTCACATACTGGACGGTGGTGACAAAGCCTTCTACTCGCACATTCGACGCAGCACCAGCACCAGGGTAAGCATTCCACAGGCTATGCGAAATATTAATGGAGACTTGATAACAGATCCAAGTGGTATAGCCGAGGTGCTTGCAGAGGAATTCCTGAAGGCATACACAGTTGAACCGGTTCTAGACCAACTACCTAAAATAACCAAGATCATGCGTGTGGAACACAGTTTGAGCGATATCACATTCACACTTGAGGATGTGGAAAAAGCAATGAAAGGTCTACATTCTCACTCTTCTGCAGGTCCAGATCAACTGCCAGGCTGTATTTTAAAAAACTTGTGTGCATATACTAGCGCCTATCTTGACACATCTAATGAATGAATCCTTTGTAGCGGAATACTTGCCACAGAACTGGAAACACGCCATAGTGACCCCAGTATTTAAGAAGGGGAATAAACAACAGCCTGGTAATTTTCGCCCTATCAACCTCACCAGTATTGTAGTGAAGATGATGGAAACAATTATTTCGCACAGCTTGACCGGATTTTTGGGCCGAGAAGGCATTATGTCAACCAGACAGCACAGATTTGTTAGAGGAAGGTAATCAGTCAGTAATCTGCTGACATGTGTTCAGGACTGGACCAGGGAACTTGACAGTCGCAACCCAATAGATGTCATCTATCTAGACTTCGAGCGCGCATTTGATAAAGTTCCACACCAACGACTTCTCAACAAACTGGAGCATTTTGGGATACGTGGTTCCTTGCTCAAATGGATAAAGAACTATTTGGAAGGTAGAACACTCCAGGTGCGTGTTTGTGGCTCCCTGTCCAAGCAGAGGCCCGTTGCGAGTGGTGTGCCCCAGGGCTCGGTGCTTGCGCCTCACCTGTTTGGAATATACATTTCAGACTTAATCGAGGTGATTGAGTGCCGGTCTGCCTTCTTTGCTGATGATGGTAAGTTCTTTGCCAACCCACTTATACACAATGGACAGCTACAGGATGACTTGAATCGAATCCAGAACTAGACCAAAGATTGGGTTGTCAAATTAAATACATCTAAATGCAATGTCCTGCATTTGGGGGGTAACAACCCAAGGGTTATATATAATCTTGATGGAAGCATCCTGACTTCGGTCAACCTCCAAAAAGATCTGGGGGTGTGTATGACTCCTGATCTGAAGTGGGCAGAACAAATCTCCACTGTTGTAAAGAGGGCAAACTCATTTAGATATGTAGTTCGGAAGTCCAAAGAATTTTTAAAACATGTTAGACCACTCTTGGAATATGGATTCCAGATCTGGAGTCCATACCTTCACAAGGATATAAATCTGCTGGAGAGTGTCCAGAGAAAGGCCACAAAAATACCACAGGTTCTACGTCGCATGCCCTATGAGGAGAGACTGCGTGCGCGGAGACTGACCACTCTCGAGCAAAGAAGACTCCGAGGCGATCTGATAGAAGTGTACAAGATTCAAACCGCACACTACAATCTCCCAAATATCCATAACATCCTCCTCAGAAGGGATGGGCAATGGCCGTCTCGCGGACACAGTCTTCGACTGACACGGGCCCCCGCTGACACACTGGTCGCACATCACTTCTTTAGTAACAGAGTTGTCCACAATTGGAACTCACTGCCAGATAACGTTATTGCTGCAACCACAATAAATGGATTCAAGAATAGACTTGATGACTGGCTACGACTAGGCAACACAGAGCTCAAAAAAGTGACGGACAGTTAAGGCTTCAATAGAGAGACTACACATTTTATCACTAGATGTGAACACATCAGCTTGTGCTGCTTGTTCATAAATAAATAAATAAATATTTACGATTGTGCCATTGCCACCTTTAAGCCATAGCGCCAATCGTTTCGATATTCTAAACGAGCAACCATTTGTTTTTTTCTGTACCATTAATTAACTGACAAACGAGACTGTTTTTATGATGATACGAACCACTAAGTTTACCAATCAATTAAAATTCTGTCGTACAATGGAGAGCACTCTATAGTATAATAGGAATCGCAATCTTAATTGGTTCGCCCACAATAGAATACAATTGAAATATCCACTAGATAAACTGAGTGAGAGATACACAATAAAGTACCACGCTTGTCAGTGTGTACCACGTAGTTTTGACCTGTTTGCTGAACGAGAAAAATGTTTTAATTAATAGTATTACAAACAGCAATATTGTGACACAGTCATTGAGCAAACTGTAAAGACAAAAATAATATCACAATTTGTATTTGAAGTGCCACTATTGATGGAAACTGTCCCATAGTGAACAGTTCTATTAAGGTAATTAACCAAATTTCTTTATGAATAAATGTGTTATTGGTTAAGTTATTAGTTACATAAAAGTTCTATTACAAATTTCACGCCATATATGTTTTTTGCTTGATGGGACTTAGTAGACTCCCAAAAACATTATAAAAAAATCAAGTTTACAGATTCAAGTTTTTACTGTTAACTTTGGCACCACAAATCCGCAGACTGGGACGGACTGCGAGAATTCTTCGCGTCGTACCCGCGGAGTCAGCTTTGCTTCACTTCAGATGATCCAAGCTCCTGTGCAATAGCAGCCGCTGACGTGATTCTCGCGGGCAGGGAATGCTGTATTCCCAACCGCTGGGTCGCGACAGGAGTGAGCAAACACTCCTGGTTTAATAGGCCTTGTAGAGAAGCTAGAGATCGCAAGCAAGGCTTGGACCACTAGCGACTTTCAGCAAATGGCTTGTGGGAAAGTTCTCCCAGTCTTGCCTTCCGCCGCTGCAAAAATCCGACGGTAGTCTGGCCCATGGCGTTAAGGAGAGAGCCGATCTCTTGGGTAATCTCTTTACGTCAAACTCGGCTATGTACGACGGGAATGCCGAGCCACCTATCATCCCTAGCCACCTACCAGCTGTGGTGCTTCCATAACCGAAGTTAAAATCACGCAATGGGTGTGTGCCCCCGAGCGCGTTTTCGCACTCTCATAGTCCGCGAGATAAGTCCCAGCCTCGTGGAAGACCGCATTTGTGACCTAATAAAATTGACATGACAGATCCGTCCAATTACAGGCCTATCGCTATCACCTCCCTTCTCTCGAAGGTGATGAAGCGTGTTTTTAATACACAGCTCCTGAGATATGGGATGAGGTACTAGCAGTAAGCGTCGATACCGTCGTCGTACCGCAGTCATTTAGAGGACAAGGTAAGTTGGCATCAAAGAAACTTGGAGTGCTCAACAGGGCGAACCAGTACTTCACTGCGGGGCAGCAACTCATTTTTTATAAGGCACAGGTTCGGCTCCACATGGAGTACTGATGTCACCTTTTTGGTGGAGCGCCTACATACCAGTTTCACCCCTTCGAATCGGTGCAAAGACAGGCATCGAGCCTGGTCGACAACCTCATACTCGCAGGCGATGTGAAACCTCTCAGGCTTAGGAGAGACTTTACCTCGCTGTGTGTGTTCTACCGCATAAACAATGGTTTGTGCTCGGATGAATTGTTTGATATAATGCCCATAGCTACATTCTATCATCGCACCGCTCAATATGCGCACTGTGCGGTAAGAAAGAAACTTAATCCCATGCACGCTCAAGCTGTGGAATAAACTCCCTGCTGCGGTTTTCCCAAGCGCCTACAAAATGGGGTTCTTCAAGAGGGACATTAGAACGTTTCCTAAGGGTCGGTAGCGTGATTGTAACGCCCCTAGTGTTGCATACATCCATAGACCACGATAACCACTCTCCATCAGGTGGGCCGTGTGCTTGTCTGCCACCTAAGTGGTATTAAAAAAAGGTAAGTAAACTATTAATTTTATTAAACCTACAGGTGAAATTCGAAAAATAAATTACAGCTGTTAATCAATTTACTTCTTTTCCTAACTGGAAATTCTTTATTGTTTTTTACCAACTCACTTGAGGAATCGATAGAACTTTTAACATTTTGAAGTTTGTGACATCTACGGTTAAAGGAAATTTGTAGTTCATTATTCCCATAACGCGACTACATCGGATATTTGTCGGATGTGCTCAGTATATGGACGGTGGTGCACAGCGTAGCGTAGCGTAGGTACGTCGTTTGCATATTTCGGATTTAACGATCCAAGAATTTGTGTAGGTACAAGCTGTAATAATATCCGGTTAGAGCATCGTAGCTCGGTAATCTTTGATGTGTTCCGCGGATTTGCTCATTTTAGCGCATGATTTTAACTTATACCGGGAGGATGCTGCAATTTTTTTTAAAATACAATCGTAAATAGATTTTTTTATATTTAGAATCGAAAGGCATTAATTAATATAAGTAGGTAAAGTAAGTTACTACCTAAACTAAGGTATTTTTTTTTATATAGGACACGTCAATTGGACTTCGCCTTGCTTGATGGTAAGCTGAAGGCAAAGTCCCAGAAAAGAGGGTCACCATTACTTACACATACCGTGTGACAATGGTGACACTCAGCTTGACGGCCTCATCATATGCTTTTTCACGCCCCGCTTAAAGGACCCGGGACTGTAGGAAGAAGGAAACACGTGAGCTGGTAATGAATTCCAGGCCTTAAATGCTCATCAGAACACTCCCCATGGTACAGACGGTAAAATACAGCCATGAACGCAACATCTCTACGCATCTGTAAAGGTTCTAGGGCGTTCGTGACCTCGGGATTCCCAATGATGCGGACCGCACGTCGCTGCAACCTGTCGAGAGCATCTAGTAAGTACTTTGCTGAACCATCCCAGAGATGCGAGCAGTATTCCACACAGGAGCGAATTTGTGTCTTGTATAGAAGACACCGCTGCTCCGGCGTGAAAAATCGTCTCACTCTGTTCAGGACTCCGAGTTTTCGTGAGGCTGTTTTGATGATACTTTCGATGTAATTTTTGTTGTTCAGGTTGCAGCGAACATCCATACCTAGGATATTGAGATTGTCCTGCAGTGGCAGTGGCGTGCTCTGAAGAGTGGGGAGGGGAAGGAAATTATTCTTTGTTAAGACCTAACTATAAAATTAAACATTGTGAACACTTAAGTCGAGATATTAAATTTGTTTCTAATTTAAAGAAACATTCTATAGTTCAAGTAGTAGATGGGAAACTAATCCGGAGAAAAAACCTTTGCTAGAGCTTCATCAGTGAATGTCAGTGACTTGTATTCTAAAAATATTGAAACCCAAATTTTATTATCCATCAATACCAATTATATAAACTTAATTTAAAACCAGTAAATAATCTTTGAAATATGTGTCTCAGGCACATTTTAACAACTCTACATATAAGCTAAAATTAACAGTAAGTAAATAATGCTTGTAATTACAAGAGTGGGGCTAAACTTAATGAAACTTGAAGACTAAGACTTAAAACTAATTGCATAAAGCATTGGTTCACTAAACAATGTAGTTTCAACTATTAAACATTGAGTGGTATGACAATAAAAGGTGATGATAGTATAATTTCAACTCGAACGCTCCCCGCTGAACAAACATACATATCGTCATTATTGCTTTAACGTCTGCAAATTATCTAAAGTAAGTTAGGTCAAATAAGTGCGTGTTTAAATACGTCTCAAAAACAATAGCCCCGCGTCGGTAATACACAACAGTTTAGGTGCCTAACCGAGAAAAGAAAGGTCACAGGTAAACACAACACTGGCACTTAAACGGTCTTTCGAAATTAGTTGAATAGTAGTCTATCTTATCGCAAGCACAATAGACTTACGCACGTAATATATCATCTATTCTATACTTACGCTAAGCAGGGAGTGCGAACGAGATTGAAGTAGGTGTACCATTGACATTCGACATCACGATAGAAATGGCATACCATACGTATTTACAAGATCATTGAACAAAGGTACCCTTTCTAACCTTATTTGAAAACTAATCAACTGATTTATTTAACACTACTCATTTTAAAATTGGAGGACGGATAGCACAAAAATCTTCGCTGAAAGATACTAAAGGATAACCTTCATTCCGTTATCTACAAATACTGAAAAACGAAAGAGCCATACTTAGTTATAAGCTCATCCTTAATCTCATTCTTCGTAAAAACCTGCTAAGCCGTGGTACGACTAACGTCAAGAGTGAGTGACGTTATCAGGGAGGTTGGTCGCAGCTGTGGTCGTGGGCGACGACATGCCCCATATAATTTATCTGCTTTATAAACGTTTGCCATTTAATTACCTCAATTTGCACACTTTCCCTTACGGTCACAATTTGAGTTATTTGTTAATGCGAATATTATATCTTCACTAGGAGTCGGATAAAATGGGATAAAATATTATATTATACCTTTTAAATTTCTGGCAACGTTCATATATAATTGTGTCTGTTGTTTACTGAGATGGATATTGGTTTCTTTTGGTTCGTGGTATATGACTTGTGATTTCTAGTGTATTAATTGTCGTGTGTAGAATGTGAATTGGTCCTTGATTGACTTCAACACAATATTACTGTATATTTTATATTACTTCAAAATTTTTGTTGTCAATATTCTATTATATTTTTGACGTAAATTAAATTAACTAACTTATTTTGATTTTTTTTAAATTGAAAATTGTAAAAATGTACTTTGTCAAAAATAAAATAAAATTTGATTTTTTAAGGTTTGATGATATTTATAGTAATTAAGATAAGTATCAAAACCTGGGAGTAGTGACTGGAGGTAAAATCAAACCAAAATCGCACATCAAGTACAATTATATATACCTATATCATATCAAACATGATATTAGAGCACAACAATTCACAACAAATTTTCAATAAAGATTGTCTGAGGTTAATCAGCAAATTTATCGAATTTTATTGTTCAATTTGAATATTAAACGCTGAAATTAATATGTAATCTATTTAGTGGAGGTAAGGCATCATTGAATTTGGTGCTAGAATTTGGAAATTCATCGGGATGAACCTCTAGTCTACATAAAATATATAAATAGCGTAGATATATATTTTTTAACCTCGTTGCCTTCAGCTAAGCTAAATTGCTTGTGTTAGGAGTGGGTTTAAGGAGTAGGCAGTAATGTATTATCACCACTGGGGAACTACTTACTAATTGATTGATTATATGAAACCTCGTTCACTGAAATAGTCTAAACCACGATTTTTAATTTTCAAATGCTCAATTAATACAAAAGCCCGCTGTCCGCTCTTCTCCTTTTAATTTGGTTTACTTTGAGGACTGTCGTGTGACCTGGGCATCGATTCTAATAAAACCAAACCAATGTCATACCACGGACACAGCTAAAATCCATTTAATTTTAGACTTATCAATCAACAAACAATCAACTAGCCCAATCGCAGTCCACTACTGGACTAGGCCTCTCCCAATATTGGGAGACTTTGGCCTACTGTTTCCACGCTGACCAGTCGGGTTGGTACAGGGTCTTTTTTTTTTTTTTTGTTATACCACTTAGGTGGCAGACAAGCACACGGCCCACCTGATGGAAAGTGGTTACCGTGGCCTATGGACGTGTGTAATACCAGAGAAGCCACACTCGCGATGCCGACCCTGTAAGCGCAGAGTCTCTGTGCCGTCAGTGCAGAAGACAAAGCAGGACATGCCTTTAGTCATCCCACTGACAGCACAAATTCTCCAGTGAGCACTGGTTACCCTACTCACCGCTGGGAACACAACACGAAGTTATTATAACCGCGGTATTCTGTAGGGCAGAGGTACTTCCCCAGTCGGACTGCTCAATTGGGTGGAAATACCCCCGTGTCCTAACTCCTATAAAAAATTATTTCGAGTTTTTCTTCTCTCGCAGTGATATGGTCTGCGTATGTTTCCGTTAGTCGCCTCTTACGACACCCTTCGGCCGAGATGGGGTGGTGATACTTGTATTTTAGACTTATACACAAAAATAAATATAGCATATAGAAATAATGTCTAAAATTTAATGCGATTTTATACAGTATCTGTAATTAGACAGTAGTTTTGCTTTTATAGAATTGTAGGGATAACAGAATTTTGTAATATATAGCCATGTATGCACTGCAAGTTAGAGCGGGCAGTCACTGGGAGCGAGACGCGCGGGCCAGTCGCTTGGTACACAAGTACATTTATCTATGTAATAAACAGTGTGTCATTCTCGGACAATATATATAACCCAATACTTTAATATACCTGTGGTTTCAATTAACTTCCCAAATAGTGAACACGTGATCGTTATAGACCGTACAGAATCAAGGGCCTGACAGGAAAACCTGTACTATGGTTTCTTTTTTTTTTTATATAGGACACGCCAACTTGACCTCACCTCGCCTGATGGTAAGCTTAAGGCAAAGTCTCAGGAAAGAGGGTCACCATTACAGACACTAAGTGCTACAATGGTGGCACTCAGCTTGGCGGCCTCATCAGATGCTTTTCACGCCCCGCTTAAAGGCCCCGGGACTGTAGGAAGAAGGAAACACGTGTGCTGGTAATGTATTCCAGGTCTTGGTGGTGCGGCAAAGAAAAGAGTCTCCGAACCGCTTGGTTCTTGCTCGTATATTCTGCACAGTGTGAGGGTGACATCTAAGGCCTGCACGTGTTGTCCTATGTAGGAGATGGTGGGATTAGTTGGAAGAGCTCGTCAGAACACTCACCATGGTAGAGACGGTAAATACAGATTTTTTTCATTTTAGTTTTACCTATCAATCAGCAGTGTGTTGGCATTCATATGAGGTTAACATGGGATCCATACACCCATCAGATATGTAAAGTGAGTATATTTAATTACGAAATTAGACTTCTCATTACACCGCATTTTTCATATTGTATTCTAAAACAATTATCTCTCTCGGAGCGTTGATATTTTGTCTGGGATAGTATTACGTAAATAGGGACCCTATTTGAATTCGCAAGACGCCGACGTATTGTATTAGTCGCAACCAGTGCTTAATTAACACCGACATTTGTGATAAGCAATGAATGGGGAACTCGTGGCTGTTTTAGACACCAACATGCCCCCTTGTCTGCAACCCAAAATTATTATAATACTATTTAAGGATTCTATTATTAGTTGCTAGTACTTAGCAGCCAAATATGCATAGGAGTTAATACGTATATGACAGTCCTCAACATACCTATGTCATATACGTCGTCATAAACGTAAAATCCCATACATTCTTCATTCTATTTGAGACTAAATTTCACATAATTGTACTGGATACTTTGGATGTCCATATAAATTCAAGTAGATAAGGAAATTTGTATTGCATGAGTCAAACGGTCACTAATAACTTTGCACTTCATCATGTTAGAGTTAATCCCAGTCGCATCCGAAGTTTTCACCTAAGAGTCTGGGGTTCAATTTACCAGTCTATTTGGTTTTATACTACTTAGATGACAAGCACATGGTCCACCTGATGGGAAGTGGTTACCGTGGCCTATGGACGTATGAAACACCAGGGGCGCTACACTCGTGCTTGCCAACCCTGAAGAAACCTTCTAATGCCCTTCTCTAAGAACTGTATTCGCTTGTATTGTAGTCGCTTGGGAAAACCACAGTAGGGAGTTGATTCCACAGCTTAAGCGTGTGTGGGATAAAATTCCTTTCATACCGCACAGTGCGCAGCGTTTTCGGTCGCAATGTTTGAGGATGTATTCCCTGCTTATGGCGAGTGTTGTGATTATAGAATGTAAGTGTGGACATCATGTAAAACAAATCATAGGGGCGAGGCGACGCACCGAACAGAGAGACCTGTAGAAATTTCTACAAGTCTTCTTGTTCGGCGCATTACCTCGACCATCCCCACTAGACTACGTCAAGACCCACTGGTCCCACTAATGCTGCGACCACCACCACCTCTGCCCGGTTATGGACTTGCTGACCCCTGAACGCAATCCAACCGAGATTGAATTACTATGGAGGTTTTTTCACAATAGTGCACTGCAACACCGATCAAAATTTCGCTGGTGCTAGCAGGCTGCCCGCGGTATAGTACAGGGGTTCAACTGGGGTTAACCACTCTGGGAAGCTACCTGTCCAGGCCGTACATAATCCCGGTTCGTTGTGCCGGTTGGTGACCGGATGTGCTCGTCAACCATATTCTGGGGGTACGCCCTTCCGTTCGGCACGTCGGCTCTCGCCATGCCTCATATTTATGGACAAAACCAATATTGTTACACTTTGTCACAACGGTGCGGTGCTGCGACGGCAATCATCACTTGTTTCACGCCTTCTCTAATCTTTATACTCATGGTAGCGCAAGATAGAGAATCTGACAACACAGCGGCTCGTCACACTTCCACAAGCTCGACCTCAAGTCCGTCAACCAACTAATGGAGACGGCGAAACCAGTTACGCTCTTTCTAACGGAGACACTAATATGCCGCCCTGACGACACGACCATTCAATCACATTTCTCAATGGGGCTCTGGAACCTGGGCGAGTTCAATGCGAAGAAGACGCAGTCATGTGCGTTCACAGCAAAGGTAACTTTTTTCCTTCCCCATCCCACTCTTAAGAGCACGCCACTGCCACTGCATAACAATCTCAATATCCTAGGTATGGATGTTCGCAGCAACCTGAATAACAAAAACTACTTCGGGAGTATCATCTAAACAGACTCGCGTAAACTCGGAGTCTTGAAAAAATGAGACGTTTTTTCATTCCGCAGCAGCGATGTCTTCTATACAAGACACAAATTCGCTCCTCTGTGGAATACTGCTCGCATCTCTGGAATGGCTCAGCAAAGTACTTACTAGATGTTCCCGACAGGTTCCAGAGACGTGCCGTCCGCATTATTAGGAATCCTGAGGTCACGAACGCCCTAGAGCTTTTGCAGATGCGTTGAGATGTTACGTCCTTGGCAGTATTTTACCGTCTGTACCATGGTGAATGTTCTGATGACCTTTTCCAATTAGTTCCACCCTCCCGTTTCCGACACAGAATAACACGTGCAGGACTTAGATGTTACCCGTATACGGTGCAGAATATCCGATCAAGAACCAAGCGATTTGGAGGCTCTTTCCTTTGTCGCACCATTAAGGCCTGGAATTCATTACCAACTCACGTGTATCCTTCTTTCTACTGACCCGAGCCCTTTAAGCGGGGCGTGAAAAATCATATAATGAGGCCGTCATGCTGAGTGTTACCTTTGTAACACGGTATATGTATGTTACGATATTTCCGTGAACCGACTTCCATCTCCTTCCATATCCTAACCTCCATAACCCAAACGCAATATCGAATTATTGCAGTTAGGCCAGTTTTTGAACTATTTAGGACCACATCCATAACGACAGCCAGCAGATTCGTATGGCAACCAGAACCCACGGCTTAAAGTGCTCTCTGAGGCACAACCTGACCAATGCAAATACCCATTTTCATGCAGCATACAAATATTTGCACTGAGCGGGGATCGAAACCGCGCCTCCTGCGTAGCGGCTGCCCGCACTACGGCAGAGCCACAGAGAGTATTTACACTTCTTATCTGTAACTAAATAAATTGTCATTTTGGGGGGGTTTTCCGCACGGATAAAGATACCGGTTTTATTATACCTACTGTTATAAAATACTTCAGTTAGTATAATACTATAATTTATATTTCAAAAGTGCTCTCCAAAAGTGCTGTTCCTTGTAAGTACTCTCAGAATTAATTTTCTTTTGTTATCGGCAATTTATCGGTATTTCCTCTAATTGGGTTATAGGGATCAGACAGACAGGAATCGAATTTCCTTCATCAGATTTAATTAGAATTCGACGTTAATCTTGGGGTCGTTAACAATTTGTAAGTTAATTACGTAGGGAAAATACTTATAAAACAATGCAATTGTAATGTTGGAGCATGAACCAATCATCAAATGATGATCTGATAAAACCTACGATACCATCAACATACAGAAGTTTATGCTGCATTTTATTACAAATTATAAACATAAAACTAGCCTTAAGACTCGTACACTATTGCATTAGATCCCATCTGTAATGATAGTGTATTGTGTGGTAAATAAGTAAATAAATAATATCTGTCAAACTTTGTGACAGAGGATCAAGCGACAGTCGCTACCATTAAATATTTTTATTTTTAGTATTTCTGTATTATATGTGTATATATTTTCTCTGCTGTTGAACACTTATGTTTCTTTTTACCAATTTTTTGCACTTTTAATCCCCCAAAGGTTTGCTAGGCGAAAACTCAATATTGAGTAGAGTTCGCCTTTGTACACCAAGATGTATTTGTGATTGCCCGTTGATGTATTATTTTCCTGTGTACAATAATGAATTAAAGAAATCTCTGATGAACCAAAGACCTGACCTATGATTTCACTCACTCACACTTTCGAGATCAAGTAGGTGCTATTATTTAATACATCATGTACCTGTATGTTAGATCTGAGCACCGATTATATTGTTATCAACTTACTAATATCTATGCAAATTAAACGTATTCGTTAAGACATATTTACCAGATGAAAATCTGGCACATTATTAATTATGAATACGTTGAAGCTTGCTTTCTCCATGACATGTGTAGTTGAGTGAGGAGCACGCATTGAATAGACCGTAATTACTTTGAATACGACAGCCAAACTTAAACACAGCCTCATTCGAATAACTGAAGAGTGGGGCGCGGAGTCAGAGCGAATAGCGTTTCGAACATAATTTGTTTGTTAACGTAAAACAGACGGCCTTTCTTGGTAACATTTATAACTTTTAAGTAGGTATATATTATATAGACATAGAACTGCGTTAAAGATTTGATGGGTGAAACGAGAGAGTAAGGGCTTTTATCAAGTATTAAACATTTTGTAACACATAGGGTAGTCTAAAGTCTAGTTCTAATACCTGCCTACATGTTAACAACTTACTAACACCAGTATTATATGAGGACTGATCACAATCATCGGATTTTGTTTGTGCTATACAACTTTACTTCTTGCCAAATTTCATAATTCTAAAGCAACGATCGGCAAATACCTACTCCATAGGTATTGCTTCCATTGCGAGTATCTAAATCTTAATATGTATATAAAAATCTCCTGTCACGATGTTTGTCCGCGATAGACTCCTAAACTACTTTCCCGATTTTAAATTAAATTGGTACACCGTGCGCAGTCTGGTCCAACTTAAGAGATAGGATAGCTTAGATCTTTAATTATAGTCACAATTTTATTTTATTGCAAATTATTGGTCTATAATTAATTGACAGTCACAATTATCTGTTAACTCCAAAAGATTCTAACAGATGTCGATACTTTTCGACTGGATTGAGTAAATAATCAATAGATGGCACTGCTATGGTAAACCGACAAACATGTCATATAAGCTACAATTCAATATCATGATTACCACGTAGATCTATGTGGCGCTTTACAGCATATGATTTAAAAAATATTTTCGAAGATATTACAGAATTAAAAATTGCGGGAAGTAGCGTTTGCGGTGGTGGTACTGTAGTGTATTTAGTATCAGCATTGCGCCGGTGCGAAGCCGGGGCGGGTCGCTATGTATGACATGTATGTACTTCTCAAATCGATTAAGATAATAGAAAAAAAAATCGGTTCAGCCGGCATTCAAAACCGCGACATTTCCCTTGCAGGGGGGAAACTCTGACCGCTAGCATACTAAATGCTTTAAAATTTCATTCAAAATGTATGTAGGTATTTAATGTTAATATGTATGGGCTAGAATATATGTTTTTTATATATACAACTTAGGTGGCAGACAAGCACACGGCCCACCTGATGGAAAGTGGTTACCGTGACCTATGAACGTGTGTAACACCAGTGGAGTCATATTCGTGCTGCCAACCCTGTAAGAACAGAGATTTTCTGTGCCTTCATTGCAGTCTTCCCACTGACAGCACAAAAATTCTCCAGTGAGCTCTGGCTACCCTACTCACCGCCGGGAACACAACACGAGGTTATTATAGTCGTGTACATGTTTTTTCTTTCATTCTTTCTCTATCTCTCTCTTTCATTCTTTCTCTACTCTTTCTTTCCTTCTTTCTTTCTATACACTAAAAAAAGTATTTTGTAAATCCGTCCACAAATGACTGTACTTTCAAAGATAAAAACAAATAAAAATAATATAAACATCCAAATTGAGAACATCCTCCTTTCTAGAATTCAGTTAAAAATATTTAAAAAAATGTTCTTGTTCTAGCTCTATGTTCGTTTGTTCTAAATTCATAGTACCCACGCGATTCCCGCTCACATGGGCGTTCTATCCCAATATCTTTCTGTGTGATGAACAGATATTTATACAGTTAAATTGAGCCGTGGCACTCGACTTGATGTGGATATTATCAATTTATTCACTGATATTACTTATGTATAATACTGAAAATAGTTATTTTGTTATAGAATGATAGACTGGAGTCTGGTTGTGTTTCTCTGTGTTTAATATCACATCTATACTAATATTATAAAGCTGCAGAGTTTGTTTATTTGTTTGTATGAACGCGCTAATCTCTGGAACTACTGGTCCGATTTGAATGATTCTTTCTGTGTTGGGTAGTCCATTTATCGAGGAAGGTTTAGGGCTATATATATACTATCACGCTACTATTTAAGGGAGCGGAGCATTGATAATAAATGTTAACAAATCCGGCAATTTTTCATACATATTTTGAAGACTAAAACATACGGGCTCAAAGGGATATGAAGATTCAAAATATACCCCGGGCGAAGCTGGGGTGGGTCAGCTAGTATATTGTATAAAAGGCTGTAACTACTAATTTGATTTTTACAGTTTTACTAACCTCTAACCCGTAACGGGTGGCAAAAATTTGTGGCAATAAAAAAAAGGATTACGTATTACCGAACCTAAACAGAGAGTTCTAGCGGCCCTGTTTACCGCCTGACAAAGTACCCCCGGGTACTTTGTCAATTGGCCCCCACTTATCCTCAGCAAATACTTTTGGATATTAGATATGAGTACTTGTACGTATTATTCTAAGCTTTTAGATAAATCCATAACCTCACATAGCAAATCTTCGTATTTCTTGAAGGAGAAGTAATGTTAGTTATTATCACATGAATGCGAAAAATCGGCTGACTGACGTTCAGAGCGAGTTTATTTGAAGTAGGTATTTACAGACTCGTACCGAAGGGTTGGTTTCTAATCATATTCTGTCCTCCGTGGTTGGTTTGTTCACGTGTATTTGTCATACGACTGGTTTTATATACATATATTGAGAACAAAAGTACATAGTGTATTCTCAATATGTGTAACAATAAATTTCACCAAGTGCCATCAGTCAACAGTATAAAAGTTATATGCATATTACCCTCAAAAATGTGGTTTCGCCATTATTTCACTTTTATTTATTTAGGAAACAAACAGAAACATATAATTTTTAACATAAAATAGTTTAATAAATACTTATAGACCTAGAGTTCCACTACATACTCACTTTAAATATTAATCACAACAATAAATTAATAAATCATGGATTGTCCATTTTTATTTTTTATTTGCTCAATTTTTTTTTAACATAACATAACATAAACTCACGCCTATATCCCCGAACGGGTAGGCAGAGGTGCTAGCACCCACATTTCGCCAGTTTATGTTTAGGTCCCGATGTAATAGGTGGCGAGCCTATTGCCATTAACCGGGCACTTATAAACCAGCGATAAATACACATATGAAAAGCAACGAAAAGTAATTGGTATGTGCCATGGTAAACCTGGGATCAAACCCGAGACCTCGTCTCAGCAGTCCATTACCCGTACCACTAGGCTATCGTACCTAGGTGGATTATTTCACATAAAATAAAATATAATGGCCCAGCATAGGATCCTTGGGGAATTCCCAATGGGATTTTCAGGAACCTTGAGACATAACCCCTTATAGACACTGCTTGTGACCGGTTCTTGACATAAGAATGAATCCAGCGGAGTAGATCGCCATGTGTACCTACAGTCCATAGCTTCTCTATGAGTAGGTCATAATTAAGTTTATAAAATGCTTTGGTAAAATCTGTATTCACGACGTCCATTTGATATTTATTGTCCATAGAGTGCACTAAAAAGTTTGTAAACGTAAGCATTTTTGTTTCAACAGAGCTTTTTTACAGAAACCATATTGGTTGAGAGAGATGCGATCAGTTTGTGAGAAATTCACAATCTTTTCTAAAATCTTACCAAATAAATTATTTCCATAGGCCAATACTGGGACACGTCGTTCTAGAGAAATAAAAAAAATCACGAGACACCAGGCATCGTAAGCGTAGTAACTATTATGTGGTTGATATATCTGTTCTATGTCGTAAGCGACCCTTAAACAATTATAGAGATACCAATTAAAAGCTAAAAATTACAGAGAAAAGTGAAAAGCCACCGATATAGAATTAAAAACTCATTTCTTAAGAGACTTCATTATCTTAAGTTGTCAAGATTCTATCTCACATTGTTCCTTCCCCCACAAAAGGAAAAATAACAAAAGAAATTTTAATATTATCGCTTATTTCAATCTACGTAGTTAGATGAATGTCCACGAAAGCCTTTGAGTTACTTAATTGAAAAGTTTTACAACAAAATTAGGTACTAATAAGAACGTGAGAGTAATCTTTCATAAGTCTTTAAGAATTCCAAGTTATAAAAGGCATTCTATACGAATAGATTTTTCTTGCTTCAAATGATTCTGTAACCAACAATAGATATAATCAGACGTCTTGTCTTCTAAATCCGAACGTTAATTTCAGTTACACCTTACATTTTTGAACCGAGGGTCCACTTTCCTACAACTCCATTTTCAGTTATTTTTTACTTTTAAGCGATTAACTATTGTTCATCCCACTCCGAGAAAAAGCCTGCACTGCGCAGCCTCTCCTTTATTCAGCAGTGATAGTGACTTCGATCATGATGATCTTGACTGGATTCTGAACGGAATCCTACTAAGATATTCATGACTCAATCGATCAAAGTCTATATAAGAATTTGATGTTGAATAAATGGTAGATCCCCAGTCTAGAGAGTGAAATATTAGTTTAAAAAAAATTATTATTTTAAACTCAAGTAACTATACATAATGTTTATAAGACGACACTTGTATAAAGACTGAAGAAGAAGAAGTGATGTATTAGGGTGCTTACATAAAGAAACAAGTTGCCGGTATCGATGAGCCGGCGTCGTGTCACTGCGGTGCGAGTTTAAACCGGCTACCGCACCGTAAAGCGCACGTGGAATGGGGTGTGTGTAAATGAGTTTGAATGATGGACAGTTTTTATATTTCTTTATGGTACCTATGTCTTGTTGATTTCCTTTCGTGTTGAAATCTATATTATTATTACTATAAAGCTGCAGAGTTTGTTTGTTTCGTTGATCGTGGTAGTCCCGGTACAGCGACAGTAGGTTTTAATTGAAAATATATTTTTGTGTTAATTAGTTTATTTATCGTGATGATATTTAGCCTATAAAGTTATATGACTTCTTTTACTGAAATTAGCGCGTCCAAATAAACAGGCAAACTATTCAGCTCTAAGATTTTAATATAATATATGTATATACACAGTGGGTATTGAAATAAAAAAGAACAGAAATCAACAAGGCTATCTCTCGTGCAAATTCATTTACACACACCCTTTTAAGGCTAAATAAGCGCCGATCCCGCCGATACGCCGATACCTGCTTCTCTATGTAAGCACCCTTAGGGTATATATAAATGTGTTAGAAGAGCTTTAAGGCTCGTATTCCAGAACAACGCTTAGTATTTCTTACAGTCGGGCCACTCGGTACTTGCGCAGGGCAACAATGAGGGGTACAGGGTATGTGAACGCAAACTCACATAATGTGCAGTTTTGGCTCTTTTTTAATCTAGAACACTTCACCTGACTTCACCTCGCCTGATGGTAAGCTATAGACCAAATCTCTGGAAGGGCAGCTATCTAATCTGAAGGGGTGTGTTGCCGACTGAAATATTTTTAATCAATAATTATATAAGATATCGGGACTTCTCGCGAATTATATCTTGGAACTTAATAGTTTTGCCGACGTATTTTTAATGAACTTCAAAAACGAGGAAGGTTCTTAATCCTTTTTTTACAGGTTTTTTTATTAATTAGCAAAATATTTCATGTATGTATGTATGAAACTATGTTTGCTCGGATCTAATATCGTCAACCGATTTTGATGATTTTTTCCATTTGGATGATAATGCATTAATCTGGTAATATGTAGCCTTTCTGATGATGATGTAGGAAGGTGAAAAGTATTTACCTTTTGTTGTGACAACCATGAGACCCTTGACTGAGTTTCTGTGCGTAAAGAAGTAGAACTACTGGTAGACTTATAGATACGAGTAGTTATACTGTGACGATACTCACATCATGAATTTTAATTCATGACTGAGGGAATATTGTCATTGGCCATCTGTCAAATCTGTCTGTGAAAATCGAAATTCAGGACATGACTGAGTATCACTCTGGAATACGGGCCCTAGTCTTTACAATGTACTGATCATATTATATTCCAAATATTGGAGGAAATACAATACATACAATCAAGTATATCAAATCCATTAAAGAAACAAGGTAATGGAACACCTAGTCTTATGCGTTCACGAAGCCGTGAGTGTTTTTAACACCAGACGTATCCCTCACGGAATACCGATAACGCTCGTAATAGGTTTCTAACACCAGGCGTATCATTCACTGGCCGAATTTAATAGTCCCTTTGATGTGTACTTTACTTAATCAATGGCTTTTGGGACATAGTTGGTTTGATTTATATCTACGATTTAATGTAGAGGTTCTTTCGCAGTCTAACTGATTAAAGGTAATCTTTTTAAAATAGGTATTATACGTACACAATAAAAAAAGTTTGTGCCGTCCATAGAGTTTATTGGAATCCATTTGCGCTAAAATGTTCACGTTTATCTCGTTCAATGACCAAAATGTCGTACCAGTTTGCAAAACCTAGTAAAGGGCATTATATAAATTGTATACTTGTTTATCAACTTTATTAGTTATTTTTCATTTTACTGCATTGTGACTGATAAAGTCAAAGTCAAAAATCATTTATTCTACATAGACCATTAAATCGGCACTTACAAAACGTCAATATAGTAAGAAATATGAAAGACTAGTTAAGCAAATGGACCTTACTACTTATTTATATCTATTACGTTTACTTTTATTATACACATACTTTTATTTTTTATTTCTCCTTAAAAATAACTTTTTTTTAAATACCTTTTATATTTGGAAAACCCAGCAACCAATCTTACCTACTAAGTTTTGAACATACACAATGCAGTAGGTCGCTAAGGTCGCTTTCATAATTTATAATTCATTATTTATTAGTTTCTGTGAACGTGTTAGTCTCTTTGATTAACGATTTTTTTTTTCACATTGGATAGGCCAGGTCTTTACATTATGGCACTTAGGAGCCGAGCAATAGGAAAGTAAAAGAAACAGGGAGGCTATGAAGATGTATGAAATAGAACCGAATACGGCGACAGAACCTGTTAGAAAAAGCTTATATAAAAGATCTTAGCTACTATACAGGTTAAGTCAGACTAACTTTGTAGCTCTCAGTCGGTACCTAGATTTATTTCTACGCCGAGGTCATGTAGAGTTTAAACCGCTACGGCTTCGAGCTACATCGCTGCATCGCTACGGCTACAATATTCTTGCGTTAAAATCATAATGCTAATGGAAAGACAGCATAAACGCATTACAGTGATTGTGTTCAGAATTTTAATTGCATTGATTAAATAAAACTGCAGTTACAAGTGCAATCGTGTTATTATGCATTATGTTGTATCAATGGTGTGGACAGAGGTTGGATTAATTAATGTGTATGAAATTTAAAGTAGAATTTTTATTTATAACTGCCAATATGATTGCCAATATGACTTTACTTTTGCCTGATGGCACATTAAAGGCAAGTTTTCAAGAATGTGAGTCACCATTATAGATACCATAATTCTGATTATAACCTCAACCTCCACCTAGCGGTTCATCAGATGCTCATTTTTTTTAATTTATTTAACCAGAAAAATATACATTGGATCTAATGCCTTAGTAGTGTAACAAAAACCAGAAAGGTTTGTCCGTACACTACGTTCGTCGTGGGTCGATGAACCAACGAACGGACTGCTGAGACGAGGTCTCGGGTTCGATCCCAGGTTTTACCATGGCACACACCAATGACTTTTTGATGCTTTTCGAAGTTATGTGTGTATTTATCGCAGGTTTATAAGTGCCCGGTTAATGGCAATAGGGTCGCCACCTATTACATAGGGACCTAAACATAAACTGCCGAAATGTGAGTGCTACCACCTCTGCCTACCCCTTCGGGGATATAGGCGTGTGTTTATGTGACTGGGTATCTATATAGTGCAACAATATAATTTTACTTTTGTTCTGTGTTCATATAATATTTTCTGCCCTGCTCAAATAAGCCGGGCTTGTATAAAACGGAAACATGTGTGCTAGTATGTATTTTAGAAGGTTCAACTGTTTTTAACAAGAAAATTGTTCATAATTATACAACGGTTCGGGACTTTTGGCGATTAAATCATGAACATACATTTCTGCCTTGACTAGCTTGCAAGCGTCGAGAGGTATGCGGAGAACATTTTTGAGCGCCTAACCACCATTACATTTATTATGAACGGTTAGGCTGGTGACACACCACACTCACTACGTTAGTTTTTAACGGCACTATGTACAGTATCTTAATCACTGGATTCCATGTTCCGGATAGTTTGAATCTTCATTATTGAAATTTTTATATTTTTGATTTCAATGGCTTCATGCACAATCCGTGAATAGTAATGGCGATCAGTGGAGAGGACTTTGGGTTAATGAAGCTCAATCCAGTGATTGGTACCCGACTCAAGATGTTCTCCTACTGCCGATTTGTTAAACTGACGTTTTTTCACAGCTGCGATATGTTCTCTGACTCTTTCTGCAATGATTCGCTTGGTCTGGCCTATGTAGGAACTATCGTAGCTGCAATTCACTTTATAAACACCCGGTGTTGGTATGACGCCCTTCGATGTTCGCACGTATTTCGCTACTTTGGCGCACGGTTTAAAAATCACTTACACCTTTCACATACGGCATATATGCCGGTTGGCGGTCAACAGCCGGCAGCATCTCCTTCGGTGCACGTCGCAAATAATATGAATAATTACGAATTCACACCGCGATAGTTTAAAAAAAATGAAACTCATGCACAAAGTTTACCACAGTTTTGCCTGCGCAGGTCGGTTTGTATACGGAACATCGTGCGTGTAGTTTGGAAAACTGATGTTACATATGGTTTTCCGTGTGCAAACCGGCTTGCGCAGACAAAACTGTGGTGACGTTTGTGCGTCCGTATTAAGGGACGAACCTGTGATGCTTAAACGGCAATATCGTTTGATTGCGGTGAATTACAAGTTAGATTTCTTCACAGCTGCGAAACGTGACAGATCTGAATATTTGATATTAATTACGACTTCATACTTTCTCGTATTCTTGAGGAAAAAAGGTCTTTCTTACAGACAAACATAGAAATATTTTTGATGGGGGTAACTACAACTGTCCGGTTTTTCTTGTACTTACCTTAAGTCCCACGGGCCCGTTGACCTTTTAATTGTGCTATAAGACCTTGTTTCTTTCCTAATTTCCTCATTCTATGTCAACGGGAATTATATTATCATATAAGTTTCTTTTTTTTATTTTTAAAACCGAAATTATTAATATTCTCCCTAACCCATCCAGCTAAGCTAAATAGTTTGTGCTAGGAGTGGGTTCACGTCGGTAGTATAATGACCAGGATTCGAACCCGGGACCTCTAGATCGTACGACCGACTCCTTAACCTCGAAGCAACCGACTCTTTAAGTTTTGATGTTCATTTTACAGCTGTCATACAGGTGGCATGGGGACCATAGAGCCCCCAACTCGTTCCCGGATAGGAGGAGGCGCGCAATGCCCGCCGCCGTCGCGGCCTTCTTCTGCCAGGGAGACAGGTGGTTCCACCCCCAGGCCTAGACACCCTATGATTATTCTGTGCTATGATTATACAGATTTATGAAAATTAATTAACTAATTTACATAGTTTTTGCGTCCCATCCCAAATGTTCATTTTCACCTCATCAAGGAATCGTAACGTCTAGTACACTCGTACATAAAAAACACTGATTGTGAAAAAGAAAATGACTCACCCATATCGTCGATGAGTGGTGCCATCCGCAGTGTAACGCCAACTAGCAGTAGACACAGGAAGAGTAGCAGGCATGCTGTCACCATGATCGTATAGCGAGCTCGCCGCGGCAACTCATCGGGGTCTAGTACCTATGACAAAAAAAGCCGCTTAATCAAAAGTTCAGCGTTTTTACACAATTTAGGTAAGCAACACGGCCCACTTGATGGAAAGTGGTTACCGTGGTGAATGGACGTAAGAAATGGGAATCACACTACTGCCGACCCTGTAAAAGCAGAGAGTTTCCGTGTCGTTGGTACAGAAGACACTATCAGGACAAGCCTTTGGTCTACCCACTGACAGCACAAAAATCTACAGTGAGTTCTGGCTACCCTACTCACGGCTGGCAACACAACACGATGTTATTATGGCCGCGGTATTCTGTAGGGCGTAGGTACTTTCCAATCGGACTACCTACTCTGTTTGGACGGGAATACTGTCGTTCTGTACCTCTATTCAAAACTGAATCTCATGTGTTTTATTTTTCAACGTAAAAACCTTAGCAAACGAAATTAATAGTAAACATACCCTCTTATCACTGCAGATAAGGTTAATTAAGTTGGGAGGTTTACGTTGGTAGCGGAATAACCTGGATTCGAACTAACGGCCTTTCACATTTATCACTTTCGTACGCTTTGAAACATCCTTAATCAGAGTGAGATGTGAGATACGCAGAAAATCGCACTTGTGTACAACATGTTGGCTATACATACCATGTGAACGGAAAAGTGTCTGAGACATTGTATAACAAGTATCTAATTATGTTTTGACAAGTCTTCTACAAGTTTACAACTTGTTTCTTGGTGAAAATGGGGGATAAGAAAAGAAATTAAATCTCATTGCAGTTCATAAATGAAAGAATTCCGCAGTAAGAAACTTATAAAATACAGTCGAATTGAGAAATATCTTCCTTTTCTGAGATCGGGTAAAATACCGGCAGACTAACAGTAACAGTCTAAATTAAATTGACGTCCAAAACATAAATAAAACTTCTAAACTCATTATCAAAGAATTTCAAAGTTGTTTAAATTGAACTTATGTTTATATAACATTCATTTCAACGCCCTCTACATATCGGTTCTATAACCATCAACTGTATGTCAGTCAACAGTGTCATCTAGCGGATAAAAATGGAAGCTGTATAAACAAACAAAGTTTCAGTACATTTTCTGAAAAGCTGCAAGGCCAGAATTCAGTCATCAGAGGGCGTTGTATCAATCTTCCTATAACTTTTCCCGCCAAATGTTTTTGTATTAGGCCTTTATTTTTGTATTCAATGTTTTATTAATTACTTCTGCAGCGAATCGCTACAATATTGACAATATTAAATAAATTGTAAATGTCATGTTTATAAAATTATTAATGGCGAGACGCCAATGTCAAGTTTTTTAAGAAATTCTATCAGTTTGTTTTTGTGTGTCCACCCCCCACGAGATTCAGGTGGACAATCAGGACGTGTGATTGGATTTTAAGGGGCACCTATTTTTGTATTCATTCTATATCATATAATATATGACCCCTTGTTAAGACGCTTCTCACATAGCTCCGCGTCACGCGGCGGGGCGCGGGAAAACGTGGTGTCGCGTCGCCTCTACGGAGCTCTTTTTGTATAAATAACACACGGAGTCCCACACACTGAAAACGCAATCACATCGGTGTGGTCTGTCACGCACGCACAAACAGAAAACATGCGTACCTGCGCGTGATGGCGGAGACAAACGCGGGGTATGACACACTGAAATCTGCCGTCAATCAATAATAATTGCAATACAACGTGTATAAACGCCGAATTTACTTGTTATTGATTTTCAGTTTGGCTCAAACACCTATACAGAAATATCTAACAGCTCTCGGACTCGGAAAAAAATGCCCGCTGAGTTTCTTGGCGGAGTCTTCTCAGGTCGGAGGCGCGTATCGAACCGATAGTCGATTTGCTAAACTAGTCTTTAAAATATTTTTAATTTGGCCTTTTGTAAGTGCCGTTAGAAACATACAGAATAAATAATTTTGACTTTTAACTTTCGACTCTTGGACCCCGCCAAAATCACGCGCATGATTGCAAATTTCAGCGTGCCATACCATATCTCGCAGTATTGCTCGCCATCACCCACGGGACGCGTGTTTTCTGCTTGCACGCACTTGAACTGCCACACCACCCTTGTTCGCAACCCGCTGCGTGGCGCGGAGCAGTGTGAAAATCGCCTTAGTGTACTTTACCTTCCTCTATGACTTCTATTTTACACACAATAACGTACAGGGTGAAGTATTTTCGTTCTTATTTAAACAATAGGTACTCGGTCTTCTATCCATCCAAATATTTGAATTTGTATACGCTTCTAGTTTGTCCTATTGGTCCAATTTGGTAATTAACAGTAATGGGAAGTTAAATAGAAGAACTAAATAATTTATGATCAATGAATAAACTAAATACTTCTATCGGTTAAAAGTTGAATGGTATTGAAGATGACTTTTTAGAAGTTTTTAACGAAATTATTACGTGAACGTACGTGTATAACTTTGGCCTGCTCATCAATAGCTGAAACAAGCAAGGTTCGATGTTTTCTAGGCTTCTGCGAGTGATGGCGAGGACTGCGTCGACGTCGGCGACGACGCCGCTCCAGCTCCAGTTGTTCGGGCATTTCTCTGAGTACAAAAACAAATTTTGTAAAGAAAAGAAAATTAATATAATATTCTACCGTATGGTAAGAAATGCACCAAGTTTCCACGGTGTAAGGTTTGACGGACGCGGATGCAGACTGAATCCGTGTATTTCTTTACTATGACAAAGGTGTCACACGGTGTGCAGTGTCACTGACGAGCCTCTTCCGCGAAATCGCGCATTCGTCTGTCTAATCGTGGATTGTGAAAAATGGCACTCAATAAGAAATTGTTATGATCGCACTATATACCTACCGTTTAATCTGATAAATAAATGCGTTATGCGAGTGCATTACAGTTTTTGCAAACAGTAGTGTTTTCTGCTGTTTTGAAAAGTAATCAAAATTATTATTTTTTACGTGCGTTAAATCTCCACGGATACCCCTACGCCGGAGCCGGTGAGAGAAGTTATGTCGGGCTCGAACCGACCAAAACGCACGACGCCTGTGGGTCGTTTTTGGTTGCCGAAGGTGAGGTTAACAGGCATATCCCTCGCACCCCGGCCGACCATCTCTCTCGATCTGGCCCTCTCCTCGGGTGTTAGGATACAGAGTCCCCAACTCATCCCCGGAAATGGGGAGGCGCGACGCCACCGCGGCCTTCTTCTGCCAGGGTGACAGGCGGCTCCACCCGTCACCCCCAGGTCTGCGCTCATGGGGGGCGGCGAACATTCATCGACCTAATCAAAATGACTAGCATTCGCGCTCCTCCAGCTACCTAATCAAAATGACTAGCATTCACGCTCCTCCAGCTAACTTATAAATTGCTTGTGCTGTGTTCACGGAAAACCAATTCCCACGGGATCACCATTTACGGAGGTAAACCCCAGGGTAATGCTAGTCTTAATTAGTAAAAAATTGAAATTACCTGTGATGGGTGTGCAGCTTAAGCTTCTTTTTGTGTCTGGCCATTTCATGCTCGCACCAGTGTGATGGTAGCTCCTCGCCAGGGCTGCCCATGATAGACGCCTCCTCTGTAAATAATTAAAGAATATAATTTAAAAATAATAATTTAAAAATAATTTAATAAAATATTGTCTTAGTGTAAACATGCATATTATCTAATTTGCATATTAGCTATTTCATATTACGTAATAGTCCTGACAATCCGCTTTGTTTTTCTTCAAATTATATCAATAAATAAAGTTTCTTCATTAATATACAGTAAAACTTTTATTGAAAATTAAGAAGTGCCTATTTCACAAAGTTATATACCGTTATGGGGTTTATGTTTGTACTCACAATTAAACACTCACCAACAGAAGAAAGGATAGTTTATTTTAAGCACAGGCACAGAAAGACAGTTTAAGCACAGGCACATAAGGATAGGTACAACTCACTATAGTTCGGCAATAGAAAGCACGGAAGATAGATTGGGCGATAGGCGATAGGTACAGACAAAGACTATATTTAGGTATATACTACACTTAGACACATAAGCAACAAGATCGATTAAGATAAACAAACATGCGGTTTAGCGGAAGGAATTAGCGAGCGCTTCGCGTCGTGTATGGTTAGCGACTGGCTGTGTCCTCTGCGCGTGCGCATCGGTGGAGCGGGTACCTATATAGAATTTATACATCTACATGGCAATGGGTTGAGACACTGTCGATAACTTAAATGTCGATATTTATGATATCGACAAGTTACATCGACCAACCAATATAATTCACATTAAATAATATTAGATAATATGTAAGCTGTGTAGATTAAGTAAAATGTACAGTCGGCAAATAAAATAAGTGTACATGTAATAAATAATATTTATGTAAATATTGTATATATTATGAGGTACGTTAGGTACCCTACACCACCCCCCACCAGAGACCGTCAAGGGCGATAATAATCAGGAAACCTTACACGTCGCCCAGAACGGGTCACGTGGTCGCGTTGGTCATCTGCTTCTGGTTTATTTTGAACAGACAGTGTGAAAGCCGGTTTAAGGCGGTTTATTGACACTGTCATCTCTTTGTTATTAAAGAGTATTTTAAAAACTTTATCTCCTCTGGCGAGAACTTTGTGCGGTCCAGAGTATGCAGGTTGAAGGGAACCTCGTGACGCGTCTTCACGCAGGAAGACGCAGTCAGAAGTCTCCAACTCCTTGTATACAAATACCCTCGGCTTACTATGACGGGCAGCTGGTACGGGTCGCAGCTTATCAACGAAATTCCTGATTCTAACAGAAAAGTCGGATAAGTCGGTGCTACCAGTAACAGTAGGTTCAAAGAATTCACCAGGAAGTCTTAACGGTTCTCCATAAACCAGTTCAGCAGAGGAAGCCTTCAAATCTTCTTTAAATGCCGTCCTAATCCCTAATAACACCCAGGGTAAAGACTCGGACCACCTATCATTCGCGTGGCACACTATAGCGGCTTTTAGTTGCCGGTGGAAACGCTCAACTAAACCATTACAGGCTGGGTGATATGCTGTGGTCCGCCTATGCTCGAAACCAGCCAGCTTAGACAGACATTGGAACAGAGCCGACTCGAACTGTCTTCCACGGTCTGTTACGATGTCTGTCGGACAACCGAATCGAGCTATCCAGATGGACAAAAGAGCCTTGGCTACCGTTTCGGCAGTAATATCCTCAATTGGTACTGCTTCCGGCCATCGGGTAAACCGGTCTACTGCCGTCAAGCAGTATCGATAGCCATGAGATAAAGGAAGGGGTCCCACCAAATCTATGTGGATTTGTTTAAAACGGGCGCGTGGAAGGGCAAAAGTGCCAAGAGGTGCGTTCACGTGGCGGTGAACTTTTGCTCGCTGACACAGTAAGCAAGTACGCGCCCACTCTCTACAGTCTTTTCGCACGCCTGGCCAAACAAATCGCTCGGCTACTAGTCGGGCCGATGCATTAGCGCCAGGGTGGCTAAGTGAGTGCAGACTATCAAATACCTGCCTGCGGAGAGTCTTGGGTATGTAAGGTCTGGAAGTTGCGTTACTAACGTCGTAGTATAACGAAACAGAACTTCCTGGAATGTTAAGTTTCTGCAGGTGCAGAGACGAACCCTCGCTCAACAACTTATGTAGTTCTGAATCTACTAGCTGTCCCTCAGCTAATGTCTCGAGGCTTACAGGCGCTTCCAATTCCTCAATACGCGATAATGTATCCGCAACGACATTATCCTTACCGGATATATGGCGTATGTCCGTGGTGAACTGGGAAATAAAATCTAAATGTCTATACTGCCTTGGCGAACAGGTATTTTTCCTCTCGTGGAAAGCAAAACTGATTGGCTTATGGTCAGTATAGACAACAAAATGCCTAGCCTCGAGCATGTGCCTAAAATATTTAATGGCTTCATAGATGGCAAGAAGCTCCCGGTCATATGGTGAATATTTGATTTGAGACGGGCTAAGCTTTCTTGAAAAGAAAGCTAATGGTTGCCATGCTCCGTCTTTGTATTGTTCCAAAACTGCACCAATGCCTTTGTCGGAAGCATCAGTAACCACTGCGAGTGTAGCACAACAATCTGGATGTGACAATAAGGCGGCGTCGGACAAGCTGTCTTTGCAAGCTTGAAAGGCTGCTAAAGTATCTCCAGATAGGTTAATGGGATGTGAACCTTTGACAGAACCTGTTAGTAGGGCATGCAATGGAGCTTGGATCTGGGCTGCTTTAGGAAGAAATCTTCTATAAAAGTTAAGCATACCCAGAAACGCTCTCAGTTGCCGCACGTTCGTAGGAGGTGAAAAATCCTTTATCACCTGCACCTTTTCGTCAAGAGGTCTGCATCCGTGCTCTGAAATGTGGTATCCTAAGAATTTCACTTCGTTCTTACCAAGTACGCATTTGGAGGTGTTAACCAGCATACCGTACTTCTTCAGTCTGCTGAAGATTTCGCGTAGATGCTGTGCATGGCTGTTTGGGCTGTCCGAAAAAATTAAAAAATCATCCAAATAACAATACACATTGTCGAGTCCCCGGGTCATTTCATCTACAAAACGCTGAAACGTCTGACCGGCGTTCCGCAGTCCAAACGTCATGTAAGGGAACTCAAACATTCCAAATGGTGTCGTAATGGCTGTTTTCGGAATGTCCTCGGGGCTAACCGGTATCTGATTGTAAGCTTTTTCAAGATCTAAAGTTGAAAATACTTTGCAACCAGCGATATTATGGGCGAAGTCTTGAATATGCTTAATCGGATACCGGTCAGGCACGGTTCGAGCGTTCAATTTACGGTAGTCACCGCAAGGACGCCACCCGTTGTTCTTCTTCGGTGCTAGGTGCAGAGGCGATGACCAAGGACTCTGTGAAGGCCTAGCTGTACCGTTGGACAACATGTCTTGGAACTCCTTTCGAGCTATTTTTAACTTGTCAGGAGCCAAACGACGAGGAGGTGAAGAAACTGGAGGGCCAGGGGTCGTGTTTATATGGTGTACTGTATTGTGTGGTGTAGTGTGATGTATACCGGCTGGTCGAGTAATCTCGGGAAACTCGTCAAGAATTCTATGAAACCGTGACTCACCTGTTACCACTTTTACAGAAGAAACATCGATACAATGAGCTATTTTAGCAACAGCGGAAACTGACGTTAAATTATCTATAAGACGTTTATTGCGAACGTCAACAACAAGACTATAATAATTTAAAAAATCTACGCCAATGATGGGTTTTGTGACGTCAGCAACAATAAAACGCCATACAAAACTTCTACGTAAGCTAAGATCTAAATTTAAATGTATATAACCATATGTCGCGATATTAGAACCATTTGCAGCCGATAAGCTAAACTCAGTCCGCTGACGACGATCTCGCAGTGCTGACCTTGGGAAGACGCACAAGTCGCTACCAGTGTCGACTAGAAATTGCATCTTCGAAGATCTGTCCGTGACAAACAGGCGACCAGTTGATGAAGAAGGGCAATCGTCAGCCGCCATTACCGACCGCCCATGGAGTTTTCCGCCTTGTAGTCGCAGGGCCGTATGCACTTAGCAGCCTTCTCTCCAAAACACCCATGATACCAGCATAGAGGAAACTTGCGATAATTTGACTGCGACCGCTGCCTTGAGGTACTTCGGTTACGTTGAGGACGTGGAGAATGCGATGAACGAGTTCTGCTGTTCCTTCCCGACGATAAACTCTGAAATTGTTTCCGCAGCTCAGCAACCTCCCGCACCAAATCATTAATAACGGAGCCAGGGATTTCATTTACAGCAGCAACCTTTGGAGTCGAAGAAGCGAGGTCGTTCACCCTGTCCGCTAAATCAGCTAGCTCTTCAAGTGAAGTTGAACTGGCTTGTCCTGCCAGTACGATCTGGATACAATGTGGAAGGCGACTTATCCATATCGTCTTCAGAAACTCATCAGGAATATTTAAACCAGCAAGGCCACGAAGATGTCGGAGAAATTGCGATGGCTTGCGGTCCCCGAGCTCTTCGTGCATCAATAATTGCTTGATTCTAATCTCCTTGGACGCGCTAAGCCTCTTAATAAGCTCCGTTTTGAGCTTCTCATACTTATTGGTCGCTGGTGGATCGACAATTATGTCTTTAACCTCCCTCGAATGTTGATTGTCGAGATGACCTATGACATAATTAAATTTTGTATGGTCACTTGTAATACCAGAAATGGCAAATTGTCCTTCGACTTGAGCAAACCAAATATCAGGCTCTTCCGCCCAGAATGGTGGCACTCGCACGCCTACTCGAAAAACATCGATGTTTTCTATCGACTTGTTCCCATCACTTAAATTAGGGCGTGGCTGCCCCACTGCGTCTTGAAAATCTTTATCCTTTGACATTGTTCAATATAGGGGTCACCAGTATGGGGTTTATGTTTGTACTCACAATTAAACACTCACCAACAGAAGAAAGGATAGTTTATTTTAAGCACAGGCACAGAAAGACAGTTTAAGCACAGGCACATAAGGATAGGTACAACTCACTATAGTTCGGCAATAGAAAGCACGGAAGATAGATTGGGCGATAGGCGATAGGTACAGACAAAGACTATATTTAGGTATATACTACACTTAGACACATAAGCAACAAGATCGATTAAGATAAACAAACATGCGGTTTAGCGGAAGGAATTAGCGAGCGCTTCGCGTCGTGTATGGTTAGCGACTGGCTGTGTCCTCTGCGCGTGCGCATCGGTGGAGCGGGTACCTATATAGAATTTATACATCTACATGGCAATGGGTTGAGACACTGTCGATAACTTAAATGTCGATATTTATGATATCGACAAGTTACATCGACCAACCAATATAATTCACATTAAATAATATTAGATAATATGTAAGCTGTGTAGATTAAGTAAAATGTACAGTCGGCAAATAAAATAAGTGTACATGTAATAAATAATATTTATGTAAATATTGTATATATTATGAGGTACGTTAGGTACCCTACACCGTAATAAGTAAATCATAAAATGAAAATTTATTATAATTCACACATAAAAATTATTCCCTCAGGAGTATTTAAATTGGTTACTCTGTTAAAACAAAAAGCAATTTAAATTGGTTTAAAATATTAATGCGCGCTTAAAAATATGTACTGTATTCGAAATTTGAATTCTTTTCATAGCCATCTGTGCGGCCAGTTTTAAAACTTTTTTCTGGACACATTATGTGATAGTTAACCTTTTTACTCTAGTTCCATTGCATGGTAAGGCAAGTTAATACGTAAACTCGTAAGTATGGTGTCTTCCAAACCGATAAGCATTATTTGCAGTTTCTATCCATAATGGGTTCTTCACACTTAAGAATACTTCATTATCCCCTACGCACTTACCTAATAATCGCTTTCGAATAGTACCGAATAGTTTTGTAACATCGAATAGATGATAACAAAGTATTTAACGAAAAAATTGACTGTATATACTAAAATATAGGTACTAAAAACACCTTTTTATCGTTCAGACATTTCCACGGTACCCCGCCCGCCGACAGGACTCAAATTGACTAAAACCGCATGCCTCTCGAGGCTCAAATATCGAGGTGACGGTAACCCAATAAGGTATTTCGCTCGAACCCTGACAGACCCAAGCCTGGAGATGGCCTTTCGAGATGACGACCTCTAGTATGGAAACGAGCGTGTCCCCAAATTTATTTATAGTGATAGAAACCTATACACCATAAGCACTTATAAGTATACCATTTTATTTGAAAAAGTTTTGGCGGTTACATTGCCCGTATGCGCAATGAAGTTTCTCGTAGACCGTGCGTATAACGCACTGTATGCGATAACTCTACTCTTAAAGAAAATATGCGAGTGTTTTAACCAGTATGATTTTCAGAAAAAACCCAAGGGTATCTTGAAAAATCCCTAAGCACACAAACGATTTTTAACCCGTAGATTACACAACGGTTTTTAGTAGTTTGTGAGTTTAGGACTGTCAGCAATTTTTCAAACTTATAAAGGTATTTAGAAGAGTTACACATTCATTAATGTTCTGTCTTTGTTTATTATACGTGCCCAGTCACCGACCTCACCGACCTCCTTCATACTAATGCTGAAAGAATATTAGTTTCAGCTTTCTAGTATCTCTATTTGTCGTGTTTATTCTTTATTTTCTTACACATAGGGCTTCTAAAATGTCATACGTGTATGACCCATATATTTATTACCAATACTTTTGGAGCCCAAGTAAACACCTGCCCATTGGTGCACCTAGTAAACAACGGACGTGGCTCCAGCGCAGGCTTTCCTCTCAGGATTGAAAGGTCAGACAGCAGTCACGACCAGAAAAGTCAATTAATCAAAAGCAAAAACCGGAGCCCATATAAATTCAAACTTTGTACACAACACTGGAAAATCAGTAGAAGGATGATGACCGGACCTCCATAATATTGAGGTCCTTTGTTTTTATTGAAGGCATCTGCATCAATAATTTAACTATCATTAACGTTGTAGTTGATACTGACCGTCGGGCACATGATTCCGCAATAGCAGCAGCAATGGGTGTGTGCGCGCACGCCGACGCGCCTGCTCTGCGTGCAGCGCGCGTGCCTTGCGCTCCACTAGCGCGACCAGAACTGCTTCCAGCCGTGCCGCGCCACTCTCTTCCGTCCATACTGCTTTGTCGACCGTCTGAAATCACAACCAACAAATTATCTAACCATTAACACGGTCCAAAATACAATAAAACGGGTCCGTTCCTTAGAATCCCCTTAGGCATTAATTTGAATTTTCGCCCACATCGTTCTCCTTGTCAAGTGTACAAATTTAAATAACAGAACTTTATTTAAAAATTATCACTTTCAACATCCTACTTATATAAAAAAGTAAAGGTTTCTAAGAACAAATGTGTGTATGTGATGAGGGTATTTGTTATTCTTTCACGCCAAAAAGGTCTAAACGGATTTGGATGAATTTTTCGTGGTACAAAGGTAGATTTAACGTAATATTTCATTGCATTTGTATGCAATATAACTTGTTTATTTATCAGAAATCTGATAATCCTGAAGACAGCAGTCACAAAATAAATAGTACTCAGTTTCGAAGTTTCGAACCTAAACATTCTACTGAACAACCCAGACTAACTCTCTCCAATAAAGCCAGGAAATCGTCACTTTCAGTTGTTTAAACACAAAATTAAGGTGCAATTACTCCCAGCTGGGGGAAGTGAATTACTTACTGTGAAGTGGGTGGATGAAGGCTGTGAGTGATATTATGATTCATCTCTGAATGTTCCTAAATTTATGAAGTTGCTTTATTAACGAAGATTACGCTATACGTCTCTAAAGTACATCAGACTTGATTGAAGGTGATATTTTTTTTTCAGTTTAAAGTTTCAATTGCTGTGTTAGGAGCGTCCGTCCCTATTCTGCAGGCTATATACTCGTAACACATGTGGATGGAAGTTTCTTATAAGTTCTAAAAGGGAATTAAGGTTAAATGTCCTATAGGGCCGGGTATCGTGCCTGTTATGTTATACATATACTGGAAATAGGGAGTTATATTATAACAAGAAAAGAACTTTTTTTTTGTCTTTACGTAGAATATCACAATGAGGACGCTTTATAAGCGAGTTTCCTCATGGTGCGACCTGTGTAACATAAGCGGCAAAACCATCTGTGCTTCTTGCATTGGAGAAGGTGTTTGCAGATTCTAATCAAAATTATACCGAGGTACAAATGGTCTATGAGAGGGAAAATTCGAAATAAAAGCCATTATCGACCTGAGGCCTCCTGACACAAATCAAACTAGCCTATCGCAATAAAACCTGGGGCTCGATTCAGTAAATAAAGTAAAATAAAGAGTAAAGAATCGTACTACTACAATTTTTTTAGATCAGCCCGATCATCCTATAAGCAAAAATATTTTATGAATCATAAAAATGCCTGAACTAGATTGCACTATACAACCATATCATTTTTGACTACACCATGCCTGATAGGCAGATAAGCTCAAGTAAGTTCATATAGTAAAGGTCCTCGACTCAGATGCTATCAATTCTAAAATGGTGGTCCTTAGTTTGCCTTAACAGATGATTTTTCACGCCCCGATAAATGAATTCGCCCATTATTGGAAGAAGGAAACACGTGTCACTGTCGTGCGACAATAAAGGGAAGTCCTGAACTGTTTGACGAGTAAGGCGGTAATAACCAATTGGGGTTGATTCGGAATCTATAACATTATGTAATAGTAAAATTATTTGTGTCTTTATATCGAAGACATGACAAAAGAACTTGGGTTTAAAATCAATGTTTTTAGAATTCTTATTTTCATATTTGGGTTCTAAATCATTAATTTACCATAAATTAATTTTTCTGTTAATATTTCAACACAGACACAACTTAATTACAATTTAAAAATAGTGCCTAGGTATACTAGAAACGGAGGTCGATGAACGACCTCCGCCCCCCATGAGCGCAGGCCTGGGGGTGACTGGTGGAGCCGCCTGTCACCCTAGCAGAAGCAGGCCGCGGCGGCGGCGCGCCTGGCGCGCCTCCCCGTTTTTCGGGAGGGGCAGATTGTAAGAGATGCCCCTGGGTCGGCCAGGGTGCGAGGGATATGCCTGTCAACCTCACCTTCGGCAACCAAAGTGACCCACAGGTGGCGTGCGTTTTAGTCGGTTCGAGTCCGACATAACCCCTTCCACCGGCTCCGGTGAGGGGTATCCGCGGGGATTTAACGCAAGTAAAAAAATTTAAAATATACTAGAAGTTAATTTTTCAACGATTGCCCCCTATTATTTTTTAAAACAAATCTTAACCTCACAATTAACAGGCATGACATTTAAAATCTGAATACCTACTATTGATCGTAATCGTAACAATACTCTATATGGAAGAATGAACAACCCGTGACGTTTACCAGCTGACTCAGAGAAACAGAATATTTGCGATAGCAACCCGTCTCTGCATTATATATTCTTTTTTACCCAATGAAAAATACACAAAACAAATTGAAGCAATCTATTGAAGGTTTTAAATGAAAAAGCCTGCACTGAGCTACTGAAATATTTATGCCAACTCGATTCCAGAGAAAATCGACTTTTTCATTTTTCTTTTAAAGGGTTGCAACCGTGAGAATTGTGCGTCACAGTATCACAGATGTCTTATTAGGTATGTATGAATATGTTTCGTTTGAAATAGCGGCACCGTTTTCAAATATTCGAGGTCCTGTGAAATATAAAAAGTGCATAGTGATCGCTTGTAGCGATAAGGCCGACATTTGTACACTTTTTTTATAATGTTGTCCGTACATGTACTATAATTTGTTGGTGTACAATAAAAATTTATCTCATCTTATTTATATACTTAAATATGAGCGTATGTATGTGTGATTCTAACTGTAAACTTTCTACTTTTGAAGATTATGAATGTGAAATGTATGCCAAATGACGTTTCAGCATGTGATTTTTTTGCGGTAGGGGAAGTGTGCTTAAGATGACATACTTAGGCATTTATGCAAATACTAAATAATTAACAAAAAGAAAGAATAAAAGTAGAAAATTTGCAAGAAGATAAAGTGAGAGAGGAGTATGGAAGCAAATTAACTGAAAGGTTTCATGATCTTGATAGTATTTGTGAGATTGAGGAGTTATGGAAGGTATTCAAAGATGAGATTGTGAGTGTGGCTTCCCAAGTATGTGGTATAAGTAAAAGAAGTAAAGTGCAAAAGGTGAAGCATGCATGGTGGGATAAAGAAGTGCAAAAGTTGGTATGTGAGAAAAAGAAAGCGTGGCTTGACTGGCTCTCAGTCAGAGCTAATGAGAGAATGCAGCAAGCTACAATTGAGAATGTGGATGAAGCGAAAGATAAATATAGAAGACTGAAAGGGATAGTGAAAGGAGTGATTGCTAGAAAGAAAAAGGAACAAAAAGACGTGTTTGATGAAAGGTTATCTGGGGATTTCCAGACGAACATTAAGTTCTTTTGGAAGTCCATTCGTTTAGCCAGAGGAGAAACACAGAGCTCCGAGCTGAACGCTATTAGAGACCAGAATGGAAGTATTGTAAAAGGTGAGGAATGTGTGTTAAAAAGATGGCAGGACTATTTTGAAAGTTTGTTTGAAAGAGAGGATGGTGTACATGCACTAACCTTGGTGATGGATGACTATGTTGATGCTGATAAAAGTGGTATTAGTATGAATGAAGTTGTGAGTGCATTAAGAAGTATGAAAGCTGGTAAAGCAGCGGGATATGATAAGGTGACAGTCGAGATGCTGAAGGCTGGACAGGGCATTGTAGCAAGTCAGTTGTGCCGCCTTTTCAACATATGTTGGGTTAGCGGTCGTGTACCAAGTGATTGGTGTAAGGCCGTTATAGTTCCACTTTACAAAGGAAAGGGCTCGCATCAAGACTGCAAAAACTACAGGGGCATTAGCCTACTCAGCGTCGTCGGCAAACTGTATGCGAAAGTGTTGATTGAGAGAGTTATGAAAGAAACCGATGAGAAAATATGGGATGCACAAGCGGGTTTTAGAAAGGGAATGGGATGTACGGATCAGGTCTTTTCATTGCGAAGCATAGCCGAGAAATTTTTGGCCAAGAGTCAAAAGGTCTATTGCGCATTTGTGGATTTGGAAAAGGCCTATGACAAAGTGGTGAGGAATGAACTTTGGTCGGTACTGTCTATGTATGGGGTGAGCAGCAACCTTATTCGAGCTGTGAAGTCTCTCTATGAGGACTCCAGAGCTTGCGTGAGGATACATGGGTCATACACTGAATGGTTTAGTATCCAAAAGGGGGTTAGACAGGGATGTGTAGCGTCACCATGGCTGTTTAACTTATTCATGGACAGTTGTTTGCAAGATTTGAAAGATAAAGAATGTGGTTTATAAATGAAGAATTTACTCGTCAAATGTCTTCTTTATGCTGATGATCAGGTTTTACTGGCGTCATCGGCAGATGAGTTGCAGGAGATGGTAACAACTATGCATGAAGCTTTTGAGAGGAAAGGAATGAAAGTGAATGTTAGTAAGACAAAAGTTATGGTTTTTGAAAGAGATGAATGCGTGACAGAGTGTAGGATTTGTATAGATGGAGAAGAAGTGGAACAAGTGAATGAGTTCATATATTTGGGAACATTGTTTACGAGAGATGGAAAGCATGAAGAAGATGTTGAAAGGAGAGTGATGGCTGGAAATAGAGTGAATGGGGCACTACACAACTTTATGAGCAGCCGGAAAGTGTCCGAAAAGGCACGACTGGCTGTACATGGAGGAGTATTGGTGCCGACTCTTATGTATGGTAGTGAAAGTTGGGTGTGGCAGAAAAAGCATCAGAGTAGAGTGAATGCAGTAGAAATGCGTGCGTTGCGAAGTATGTGTGGCTTGACCTTGAAAGATAGAGTGAGAAATAGCGTGATAAGAGAACGATGTGGAGTGATAGAAGATGTAGTGATGAGAATTGAGAGAGGAATGTTGAGATGGTTTGGTCATGTTGAGAGAATGAATGAAAGAAGACTAACGAAACAGGTGTATGAGGCGAGTGTGGATGGTACCGTCGGAAGGGGAAGACCTAGGCGCACATACCTGGACCAAATCGGGGAAGTTTTAGAAAAGGGGCAGGTCAGGAGTACTCTAAACCGACGAGCATGCATGAAGAATGTAATGAGAGTGAATGAAGCGAGAGTAATATGTCAGGATCGTAGCAAATGGAGATCCGTGATCTCTGCCTACCCCTATGGGAGACAGGCGTGATTTTATGTATGTATGTATGTAAATAATTAACAGAGTCATTATAGTTTTAAAACAGTCAACTGTATTTAAATTAAATAAAACATATAAATTGCACTTAAATCTCAGTGTGTAAGATGACATAAGTCTAGTGAAAGATGGCACACTATGCCATCTTAGCCTTTGGTGTATGTCATCTTTTATGTACAATAACAATTTATACGGTACTTCCGTCTCAATCGAGTAGTCCGACTGGGGAAGTATCTCAGCCCTACAGAATACTGCGGCTAAATAACCTTGTGTCGTGTTCCCAGCGGTGAGTAGGGTAGCCAGAGTTCAATGGAGAGGTTTTGTGCTGTCGGTGGGAAGACCAAATGCTTTCTGCGATCAGTCGTTAAACTATGAGCAGATGTGATGTATGTAGTTGCAGAGTAATTTCTTCATTAAGAACTCTTTTCTAGTATACTAGACTAGCCATGTCTAGCTTCATAGGTCCACTGTTGCGAGCTTTTTGTGTCTTCGCCTGAGCTTAGGCCTAGTTAGTACAAATGCCAGTGGGTTCGGATGCTTCTCGAGTCTTGTTTTGTAGCGTGCAGCAATCCATTTTATTTCTGCCTGCCTGTTCACCATTATTACGAGTGTTTCATGTAACTCTGAATTTCTTATAAACCATGTTGCATTTGAAAGGGTTTTTAAAATGCTGTTTTATGCCCTTTATATAATACTATGTTGAATTATTGGTGTTACCACAGTGGAACGAATCCTATGATATGTATGAAAATGTTCCTTAGACTATGATGCTATCTACTATTTACACAGTGTCGTTACAGTCATGTTGTAGTTTGCTTTTCATATGATGAGTATAGAACGTGTTATAATCTAGCCCTATGTCTAGCAGTGGACCGCAATAGGCAAATTAATTGATAGGTTATAATACTAACTTCGGTCGACGGCTGTCGCATGGTGAGCGCGCGGCCGACCCCTGAGGCCGATCATCGCCTCGCACCCGACGCTACCCAGCGCCTCGCCTCACCTGCAATCAATCAAACACAGTTGTAAATACGACAAATTTAATCGAATTTCAATCGAAATCTAGCCACCCTTAACTCAGTCGTGCTAACAATTTAAAAGCTAAATATGGTATCCAGTAAAGAATAAAAAACGACCACAGATACTGCAAAAATGCCAAGTAATTCGTGAGGTAGGACACGACGGTATTCCCGTCCGAATTGAGCAGTCCGACTGGGGAAGTACCTCCACCCTACAGAATACCACGGCTATAATAACCTCGTGTTGTGTTTCCGGCGGTGAGTAGGGTAGCCAGAGCTCACTGGAGAGTTTTTGTGTTATCAGTGGGAAGACCAAAGGCTTGTCCTGATTTTGTGTTCTGCACTGAAGGCACTTCAATCTCTGTTCTTACAGGGTCGGCAGCACGGATGTGACTACACTGGTATTACACACGTTCATAGGTCACGGTAACCACTTTCCATCAGGTGAGCCGTGTGCTAACCTAAGTTGTATAATTTTATTTTTAAAAAGTAATTTTAGAAGCAGCAAACCTACACCTATACGGGTTTTATGGGCGCTTCAATAATTTATTAACTATTGTAATATTATTTTAATAAATAAATAAAATGTCTTTACCTACTCCTATACTATTTATGGCATCTTATAGAGTGCATGAAAAATTAAATGAACTCTTTTTTTGGATTTGAAGCCCAAATATTTCAACAAAGTGTTTAAGGTAAAAGCACTAATAGCGTACACTTTAAGGACAAATCAAACTTTACTCTAAAAAATTATTCAAATTTATTAAAGACTGATCGTTACATCCTTTTTTAACTTTTACAGCAACATTTAGACATTACCTTTTGCAGATAAAATCTTTAAAAACTAACATATTTTTACTTTAAATACAGTTATTATATAATATAGGTATTTAAACTATCATGGTTACTCAGATTAGTTTTAAAGTAATCGGGATATTTATCATGTTGTATTATTGTTCTGAGTTTTGATATTTCGGTACTGTTACTGATCATGGTGCATGCAACAGCCCCGAAAAAAACGAATTTAAATTATTATGCACTTTTCCGTAAGAACCAACAGTGGACAATCATTTAAAACTGCTAGAAAATCTAGCCAAAAAACACAAGCAATGGTTTAGGTAGGTCAACAACTTACATATTTATAATACCCATACATACTATAATTGATAGTAACAATTATTAACAAATAAAATATCACATCTATTAAAAATCTGTATCCTTAACACAAATGACACAACTGTCGTTAATTCAAAATTCGATTTCATTTTTTTTATATACAACTTAGGTTGCAGGCGCTTGTCTGCCACCTAAGTGGTATAAAAAAAAAATCTTAGTAGCAGCAGTCTCGAAAAAGTGCCATAGACAAGCACACGGCACACCTGATGGAAAGTGGTTACCATGACCTATGAACGTGTGTAACACCAGTGGAGTCACATCCGTGCTGCCGACCCTGTAAGAACAGAGATTTTGTGCCGTCAGTGTAGAGGACAAAGCAGGACAAGCCACTGACAGCACAAATACTCTCCAGTGAGCTCTGGCTACCCTTCTCACCGCCGGGAACACAACACGAAATTATTATAACCGCGGTATTCTGTAGGGCGGAGGTACTTCCCCAGTCGGACTGCTCAATTGGGTGGAAATACCGCCGTATCCTACCTCCTCAAAAAGTGTTGTGAATTTTTGAACATGTCTTGAAATGCAATTAGGCGTCGTATAAATCAATAATCGACACGTTCGGAAAAGACCCTTTATTAGGTTAGTAAAACACTCCCTTGGGTTAGTGACTACTATTGGAGCTTTTGCCTTAATTAAATGGCAATTTTTGCAGTGTCAGCGGTATTATAGTGGTTTATAATTAGCAGAATCGGTTTCAAAGTAGACCACCTTGAAAGTATCAGCTAAGAAAAAAAAACATCGGATTTTCATATAAACACACACACTCACACAAACATAACATGCTTAATATATTTTAATCGATAGCATAATTTGAACCAAAACCGATTATTAATAATTTATTTTTGAGCACAACATACTTATTGTGTTATAGTGGAATCCTGGTGACCAATAATACAATTATTCTATTACCTACAACAGGCATCAGCGATCCACAATCAGATTCTGTTCACCTTAATTTGTGCAAACACTATATTTTGTAATTTGGTTGTTGTTGAGAAATAAAATTTATTTTATTTATTATTTAAAGAGACATCATGAACCTCAGGTCAGTTACTTCGAGACTAATTCGCTGTCAAATTTAATTTAGACCAGCTCAAAGATTTAGTCCGTTTCGTTTATTAGCAAATAGATGGAATGACATTTGCATTTATACAACAGTGTAGATTGGATATTGAACTTAACTTACACCTATAGTGGTCTCTGAAATATCAGAGAATATTGATAACATTAGATATTTTTTGTTATTCCAACTTGAGTTACTCCAAGTAACTAATCAAAGAACAAAGTATCTACCTGCGAAGAAATAATATGATTACAAATAATATCTTAACGAAAAAGATTCGTATAAAGAAAACAATCCACTAGAAGTAAGATATTTTCCTAAGGAGGTACTCGGACTTTGTCGGAAGTTGGTATCTTTCTTTTTACTTTTCGAAGTGAGTACTTGGAGTTAGGATTTTCTGTTAGAGCTGTCTTATTTGAGATAGGATGTTGATTTATGTTATATCATTATATTTTTTGCATATAACTTCATCTTGAACAGAGCAAATTGTAGACTTTAACGCTTCATGGCCTTTTTTCTTGTTTTACATTAATTGCCAATCTCCAATAGTGAAACTCATCAACCGTTTTTATTTATTTAGGAAATTGCGAATCATTTTTTAACCCCCGACGCAAATACGACGAGGTTATAAGTTTGACAAGTCTGTGTGTGTGTGTGTGTGTGTGTGTGTGTGTCTGTGGTATAGTAGCCCCTGAACGAATGAACCGATTTGGATTTAGTTTTTTTGTTTGAAAGGTAAATTAGTCGAAAGTGTTCTTATCCCCAGTGTGTTCTCAGTCGCATCTGAGAAATGCTAGGCAATTGAGAATGAAGTAGGTACTTGTTAAAAAGTATTTTTTTAACATTTAGTAACACTTTGTCAATATATTTTATGATCATCATTATCTTCTTCTTGGTATCATCCGTGGTTTTTACTTCGGAGCTCGGAGGCTCCTTCTCTTCCCTTTTATTAAATCGACTGCCATCTGATCTCGGACGTATTCGGCATAATAAGTCATAAATTCTAGACATATAAGTACAACACTCGGCTTTGTGAAGTAACTATGTATATTTCATTACGAAATCATATCATGTAGATCGTCAAATTTGAATACATGTCAACAAATGTCCATGTAATTCCAACACATTGGGTAGTTTGTCTTAATGTGGCTCTGTTAATTTCCATACAAATGAATCTCACACAGGAATATACGCCGGAATGGCGCACCTAGTGTTTGCATATTGTATTAAACCGCAGCTCCACCGCACTCTTGTTTTGGGCACAATGCGGTAATATTCGTTGTGGAACGTGAAAGTCTGATTGAGTGTGTTGGGATTTATTTCTCACTGTTTTCATTTATTGATGCTTGATAGAAGTTTCTTGAATTATAGTTGAATACATATTTAAACGTCCAAAAACATTGTTGTTTTCTAAAGAATTATCAATTTGTTTATAGTAATTGTCTCACCTGCTGATTAATAGACGAGGACCTAACACAGGATTTTCTCTTAGGTTGGAGGTTAGACAGCAGTCGCAAAAGTCAAGATTAACTAAATCAAAACAAAAAGTAGTAGGGCAGACTCTTCGGAGTTCCAAAGTACAAAACCAGAGTGAACGCTAGAATGATAAATGATGATGAACATAGTCATTGTTTTAAAAATAAAAATATTACATATAATCACGCCTTTATCCCCGGAGGGTTAGGCAGAGGTGAATTAACACCCACATTTCACCAATCATTGAATTCGATCCCACGTAATAGGGGGTGAGCCTATTGCCGTCTTCCGGTCACTATTATTGACTCAAGCCTTGTATCTGTGCCTGCGTCTGAGCTGTATATATCTGTCTGATGTTAAACAGCCCTATCCCTTAGTCGCCTTGTACGACACCGCATTGGAGGAGATAGGATTATTAATGTACTTTTTATGATTATTGTCTCAATCCATGATGCCGTAATAACAAAAATGGTGGCTCACTAACAAAACATGATTTAACTTTTGCCATAAGTATGTAGGTACATAAAATAGTTCTAATAATAAACTATTTAACCCCTGACACAAAAACCACGGGGTGTTATAAGTTTGACATGTATGTAAGTGTGTGTGTTTGTTTTTGTAGATAGCAATAGCAGGAGCTGATAGAAGAATTCAATCAAGTCGTAGAACGGTCCGTGATTCGTATCTTTGCTCGATTGTTTTCGTGATACGATCTGGCATTCGCATTATAGCAGTAAATACTTTATGAAGTAGCGACCTAGGCTTAAACTCGATCGTAAAAAGGTTAAAACGTACGTACATTCAGAGGGTCAGAGGTCAGAAATCTTGGCATTCAGTCACATATAGCCAGTATTTATTTATTTTGATCTTGTACGATTTTTACTTGTTTATGTAAACTAAAATTAAGCAATGATAAATTAATGTAGACTCACACTCAAAATAAACCTAAATGGGTTTTATGGGTGCTTTCTATGTGTTCTATTATCTACCGTAATATTTATACTTGTGTGTATAGAATCATTTCAATAGCATAACCCAAGTTTAATATTTATGTTTTACAGGATATTAAAACCGAAATTACTAATATTACCTCTAACCCCTCCAGCTAAGCTAAATTGAAAGAAAGAAAGAAAGAAAGAAAGAAAATGTTTTATTTTGATTCTCACAGTGTGTGACTTATGTACTATACTTACAACTAACCTTAACCTAGTTATACTCTCACACTGTGTGAACCTAAATAGGGCCCCATCTCAGCATTGCTTGTATCAGGAGTGGGTTCACGTTGGTAGTGTAATTTCCAAGATTCGAATATTATTTAAATAAAAACAAAATTGAATAAGGAAAAAATACTGCACGAACACGCCTTCGTGAAAAATGGAAATATGAAAATAAACCTGTTGATAGGTTCAAATACCATAACTTACTTATCCTATTTTTCTTTATTTATAATGTTAAACCATATTGGTTACCATTGGAGTAGAATACCACAACAAAACATCAACATTGGATTCCAAAACGACGTTAGGTAGATAGTGCTTCCGGTGTTCGAGTCTGGATTGCTTTGTACATAGCTTTAGTGGGTGACCCCGATCAACCTTGTCTCTTGCCGTGGATGTCGTAGAAAGAAAGGGATAATGGGTAAGATAGGGATGTTCTCCATACGACAGTAAACATGCAGTGCATGGGCGCGACAATAGGCTCGCCCCCTAATACGTTACGTGTCACCGAAAATTATAGTTGGCAAAATGTGAGTGTTAATACATCTCTACCTACTCCCTTGGCTCTTGCCAAGTAGGGCCGGCTGAAATATAGTCTTCACTTAAAAACTCTTGCGTCCCCATTAAGATAAATTTAACCTATTACCTTCAGGTGGTTCACATACTCTCCCACCACTTTGGTTGTATTAAAAAGTTTATCAATATCTCTGTACAAACGATGAGTTGGTACACTATAAACTATAAGTATATATAAAACTGTTTAGTTAGTTCGTGTGCGCTTCAAAAGCTCAAAAGTTATACATCGATTGGGCTATAATTTTTCATGTATTTTTTGCTTCAGTAGATGACACTAACATCGAGCTGCTAATAATATAATATAATACTAATGGCGTAATATTTATCAAAGTAAATATGCTACGAGTATTCATTTCTAATGTTTAAAATTCTCTGCAGGGCTTTTATTTCTATAATATAACGGTTGACCTTAATTTATTGCAAGTATTTTTCTTTCATGTATATCTCTAATTAAAAGTCATAGGATTCCTTCACGTAATGTTATTAATGGCCTGAAAATGCTCCTTTCTTTAAAGCTTTTCGACGAAGCAGTTAATTAAATGTAGGTAATTTTCGAAAGCTTTTGGACTAAATTACGGAGCTAGGTTTATCCAATTAAATGAGTGTATTAGACGTATACAGTTTTAGCAAATGGCAGTTATTAATATGTTATTAAATACTCGCACAGTCCCCCTAGACAAGTGACAATTCGATGAGCGGTATGTTGTAGAATAGAATGACAAATATCATTTGCCGAGTTTGACAGTCGTCAACGTTGGGGAAAGACGAGTATATAGTACCGCCTTTTAAAACATGCCACCTCTAAATTTCTCATTAAATAACACTTTTATTCTACACTGGCAACACCAAATTATGCTTCAGTGTCGCCTCCAACTATCCACCAATTTAGGTTTATACATCTAACAAGAATTGTGTGTGGAAGCGAAATGCGGGCATATAATATATATAATACACGTCTGCCTACCCCTTCGGGGATTGACAGGATTGACCAAAATAACCTGTTTTATGTAGTATTTTACTGTCTGGTCCAATTTATGTACTTATGGTAAACGACTAGCCTGCTAAATTGTACCGGTAGCAGATCTTCGCAAAGACTCAATTTTATCTAACCTAACTTTGTCATCTGATAATCAAGACATTAAACTTCATTTTACATACCTATTTATCTTTACTTATTTTTTCAATCATTTATTTTATAAACTAAATATCCTAGTCCAAGTCAAAAGTGGTCCAATATAATCGTCTCCCGCATATGTTATAAACGTTAAATCCTTTACATACATACATTCGGCATTTTATTCTACTGCCACTTTTCTAGAGGGCAGGATTCTATGTGAATATGTTATTATCATCATTAAAATGTACGACCGCGGTATAGAACCGCGGTAGCCTAGTGGTATGGGTAATGGACTGCTGAGACGAGGTCTAAGGTTCGATCCCAGGTTTTACCATTACACACACCAATGACTTTTCGATGCTTTTCGAAGTTATGTGTGTATTTATCGTGGGTTTATAAGTGCCCGGTTAATAGCAATAGGCTCACCACATTGGGACCTAAACATAAACTGGCGAAATATGGGTGCTAGCACCTCTGCCTACCCCTTCGGGGATAGACGTGAGTTTATGTTTATGTATGAAAATGTACAATGACTGTCTAGAAACAATTCCACCGTTATTTTAATTTATTAGAATACATGCTGGAATACCAGTCCTTGTGGTAGCCTCATTGGTTTAGCCTTTGCATTATATACATATAGGTACTTGTTGTAGTTATATATGTAGGTACTAGGTATAACTTGATATTTTTTATACCACTTAGGTGGCAGACAAGCAGACGGCCCTCCTGATGGAAAGTGATTACCGTGGCCTATGCACGTGTGTAACACCAGAGAAGCCACACTCGCGCTGGCGACCCTGTGAGCACAGAGTCTCTGTGCCGTCAGTGTAGAGGACAAAGCAGGACAAGCCTTTAGTCATCCCACTGACAGCACAAATTCTCCAGTGAGCTCTGGCTACCCTACTCACCGCTGGGAACACAACACGAAGTTATTATAACCGTGGTATTCTGTAGAGGTAGAGCGTAGATACTTCCCCAGTCGGACTGCTCAATTGGGCGGCAATACCGTCGTGTCCTACCTCCTATAAAATATATTTACCGTAAACCTTACCAAACTATAGCATACCCATTTAACATAACAATAACCATGTCTAATTATTGTCACTAGGTATACATTCTACAGAAAAATGTAAAAAACCAATGTATGAACATCAAAAATCGATCCGAAACAACGTTGAATACTCATTCGAATAAATAAATAATAGAGATATTGACGCACCGTGCGAATGAGTTACAAAGCTTCCTTAATTATAAGTAAACTTTGTTATGTTTAGGTATTCGGAACATAGACAGAGTTGGGTAATTGGGTATAACTCATTTAGGTACTGTCATGTAATGTACGAGGAGCTACTGTCACAGTCTCAATCGAATTATTATTAATGTTGTTAAGAGTTATAATATTGAATTTCGAGATAATAATAATAATGCTTGTAGTAATTTCAGGAACGTACAGTTTAGCTGAATTTTTGTCTTTATGACCATGTACCATGGCACACACCAATGACTTTTCGATGCTTTTCGAAGTTATGTGTGTATTTATCGCAGGTTTATAAGTGCCCGGTTAATGGTAATAGGCTCGCCACTTATTACATTGGGACCTAAACATAAACTGGCGAAATGTGAGTGCTAGCACCTCTGCCTGCCCCTTCGGGGATATAGGCGTGAGTTTATGATGTTATGTTATGTTATGTTATGTTATGTTATGTTATGTTATGTTATGTTATGACCATGTATTACCCATATTTACAATTTCTGCAAGAACCTCATAGGACATCTATTTCTGGGGTGCTATGCCTGACTATATGTATTCTATATCTGTGACAAATTAAATCCAAATCCGTTCGCCCATCCATCCATACTTTCAAATATATACTTATATTACTTTCTAATGTCAGTATTTATTTTGAAATAATAAATATTTTTCGTTTTCCATTATCCTTTAAAATAGTGGTTCATACAAGGTTTCTCTTGATTCGCCAACTCCTTGGTTCCGGTTAGAAGTTGAGGTGTGATATGATTTAATGCTAGCAACTTCAATGATAAACTGAGCATGCATCTAGATTTGTCTAATTAATTTTGCAAAGGTACCTATGTTAGATTAGCCAAGTGGTTGATTGTCAATTTCTTCTACGGATTATAATTGATCTTTACAATTCTAAGAGGTAATTATCAGAATTATACTTGAGATACAAGACACTGAACAACGACTTTCGTATTTAACATCATCCGGTCATATTTTTCATGATTCGTTACACGTCCAAACACATAAGAGGGAAGGAATCATATAATAATTTTACGACATAAATTTCCCCACAATACTTTTGCAGAACATAAAAATATGAACATCGTTTATGTTGTTATCTGAGGCGTGATGACAAGATACATACCGCAATTTCCTGTTTGAATTTGAAGTCGATTGATTGGGAAGAGGCAAACGGCACCTCTAATGTAGCGAATATAAACAACAACATACACGGTAACAAACTTCGAGTGTTTATATAGGTTAAAGTGAATATTAAAAAAAATATTGAATCAATACGGAAACTTGTATAATATTATATAATAATACAGGTATTATTCTGTAAAGGCTCTTAACTTTCTTTCTAAAACTACTATACTGGATAACGTTACCGAAAATAAGTTGCTGTAACGTGATGCGAAGCTTTAATTTTCTACTAGTTACCTATTTCCAGAAACAAGAAATTAATCTGCACCAAAGTAAATATACTAAGATATTATTCGTACTGACAGATACAATAAAAATATAGTATTGCTGCGTTTTATCTCCAGTGTTTACATACTAGTTGACTTACTTATTTATAATAGTTATAAATCTGGCTGTTGTAAACATTGTACTCCAAAAAGTCTGAAGGATGAAGACAGTCCGACATAAGAACGCCACTGAATAATCGTTTCCCACCAATTGCTACCCGCCCTTTGATTTAGGAACCGTACGCTCCAGTGGCCTATTTTTATGCTCTATAAAAACGGGAAGCCGTATCGAATTCAAACTTAGTATATTTTTAACTGCTAATAAACTAAGTACTGATGCTTTTAGAAAGTTATATATAGGTACATACTAATTTACTGATTTTGTGAAACTCTCCAAACTAGGCAAAAAAAATCTAAAATATTATCCAAATACGAAATTTTGAAATAAAAATAAAAAGTTTAGAGATAGCTTAGGTTAGAAAAATGCATATTAAAATCAGGAAACGATTTTTAATCACCAGTCGTGAGGTGAATAAGTTTTGAATTTCCCTTGATTAACATAGAAGAAAGAACTAATGTAAATCTAAAATGGGACTATTACGCAGGTGAAGGTACGCGCTACGGTTGGTTAATTTGAAATAAGGGGGCTGATGGGTGAATTTAAATTTAGTTCAAAATTAGTTCGTATTAAAGCTTACAATACTGTATATGTAGTATAATGGCACCGTTCGACTTTATCCAACATTGCCACTAGTCACCTTTGTTGTGAAGTTATTTGAATACAAACTAGTGTTTATTTGGGTCAATTCTAACGGACGGTAGTGGTAGATTGCACGACTTCAGAGCAAATTAGAAGCGTTGGATTACCCGGGTTGATTCATAAGTGTAAGGGTTGGGGTACAGAACATGATGACGCACTTGTTTCTTTTATGACGCCGAGGGAAAATCACCGGCTATTCCTCGACATGTTTTGATGACATCAGCGTTTAAGCTAGGTACTTAATCGTTTTATATTTATCCATCAAAATTATGGTTTTGTTGACTTTGAGCTTATCTGGACAAGAATTTGCATTTAGTGGTGGTTGAATCAGTGCAACATCAACACGTCAGTGAATTTAATTGAGCATACCAAACCTCAATACCTTTTCAATGATAACGGGTTTCCTTGAAAAACCATTACCATTGAAGAGATTTTTTATACAACTTAGGTGGCAGACAAGTACACGTCCCATCTGACGGAAAGTCGTTACTTCGTCGTCGTTCAGTCAGTCGTTAATTCATGAGAGCCATGAGAACAGCTACAGTATTTCACCCAGTCAAAACCGCAAGCAAAATTTAGTATTTTTTATCCGTATTCTCAAGTGTTTCCTAGAATGTAATAATATTCGAAAATGCTTCTTCTCTTTAACTCTATACAACTTCTAAGACTCAAGTTATACGAAGTTACTTTCATAGTCGAAATTCTATAAATCAAATGCGGCTTACCCAAAGTTATACTTTAAAATAGTTTACATCGTGCGTCTATTGCATGTGAATTTATTGAATCTATTATTTACCCGCGAATAAATAAATGTATAATCAGCGTACGATCGATCTTAACGAACAAAGTACTTAAAATAATCTTAATGCCTTGGTTTCCCCCCTTGCTGTTAACTGATTGTTCTAAAATTTGGTTCACAGCTTTAGTTCGAACAATAATATGATTTAATTCAATAAAACAGTTTTATTTGCTCCCAACACCTTTTTTATGATCAATTTGAGACTTTGTAGTCAAGATCGTTCTGACGCTGACTGTATCTAATCTTTCTTTCTTACGTCTGTTGCTGCTGTTAAATTTACACTATTTTTTAAAACGAACGGTATTATAAGATTTATGATTCCGTTGGATATTGAACTATTGCCAAAATTTCATATCACATATATTGGTCACATAAATTACCTACATCTTACAAAACAGTAACGTCGTCAATCATCCTCCTAGCCGTTTTCCAAATGAGTCCAAAGAATTCACTGTGGGTCAAAGGTCATAAGAAAAGGTTTTTCGCGATTTTCAGCAAAATGATAAGTTTTGTCATATAAATATCTAAGACAAAGTTACCGTTCGAAACCCATAAATATGTAAGTTTTGGAATTTTTGAATGAAAAAAAAAATTCCACATTCTAGTTCTCATCGATCGGATATCGATGAGAACTTTTTAGATTTTATGTATGGTAGTATTCTGAAACATCCTAGCAACTTACAGCTGGGTGCAAATTATTGTACCCTCACTCCTATGATTTCGTTTAGATTGACCGGATTATAAAGGTAAATGCAAATCACGTGCGATTTAGTTGAATATCTCTACAGTATTGTGTCACACAAGCGATAGCTGCGTGGCTCTTCCATTTGTGGCAACCTATATTCCGTGGTAACTACACATTGAAATAAATAAACAAATTATACAGAACATTGAGCTAAAGGTCAGATTCGGGTCGAACAATATGCGCCCCGACTGCCCCGAGAGATATTTTATTAATGGTGATGACTTGCTTTTTAGTTTGATAGTGCTTTCATAATTCCCTAGCCACATATTTTGTTACATTGTGCCAGTAATGGATAAACTGTCTTTAGAAATGTGGGGTCTAAGGTATTTGGACATTGAATAAGTTACCACCAAGTTCAACTTCCTGTATCTATTATTCCTCATATTTTTCACAACAAAACACAGCTTGTTGTTAAATGATTGGCACCTTAGAGGAAGTATTGTTTCTCTAAAGTGCCAATCGACATGAAAAATATTGTGAAAAACCATAGAGATGTAGAGATTTCCATGTTTTGTTGTGTCTTTTTAGTGAAAATTTTGCGAAAAACGTGAGCATGCTGTATTTTCAATTTTGTTTAGGTACATAGTACACGAATCCATCTGCAAGACTGGGGAAGTGTTTTTTAGACAAAGAAGGGTAATTACTTTTTTTCCAATAACATACCATCAGAACTGATTTCAATAAAAGGTAACTTTGCGTATTGCACGAAAGAGTAGCTGTAGAGATGACTTTGCGGCTCCTACTTCTTCATGCGTATCACAAGTAACCTAACACGAAGGTTATAACGGTGGTCTTCGCCATATTTGAGACTGAATCTGAAGGCTGTATATGTACTATGTACTGTAGAATGCATCAAGGGTAAATGTGGCAAAAGTCAAATCGTATCGGGCTTATTCATACGCGGCAACATTGTAGTGTTTGTAATATTAGGGATATTGGTGGGAATTTGATGGCGCTAGCGGTGAGACATGAGAAATAAAAAGAAATTATTTATAATTGATTATAATTTGTAATAGAGGTAAATGTTACAATGGAAATTCAGGGGAGGATACGCAATACAATAATCTGCCATGACGTTGTTCGGTCCGATGTGCAAAGGTGGTAAATACACTTAGCTAGTGGAGATGAGACTGGTAATGATGCCTACGCGCCAGGGTCTCCACTGGTGTACCTTACGTAATGACGGTGCGAAGACTCTGGAATAAGATAGAGTGTGGGTCAGTTTGACACTAGGTAATTACGTCCAAGTGACCCGCTAAAACTAGCAGGTGGATATAATCTCCCCAGCGGCTAGGCAGTGTAGCTAAAAGCTATAAGAAAAAGAAAGATTATTGCAGCAGAGCGCAAGCTGGCGACACGACCTCTGACCGTAAAGGCCTTCGGCCTCGTGACACTAAATAGTTATGCTGATAAAACCTATATTTAAAAATATATATTTATTAAGCCAAGCATTAAGCAAGCAATTAGCTGGACCACTGAGAAGCCTTCATCTGTAGAAAGAAGAAGAAAATATTGACCTCAAACTTACCCGGAGCCGACAGCAGTTGACAACGGGGTCAAAATGACCTTCTTCGGCGAGTCATCATTTGATAATTAAATCAATGATGTCCAATCTCGCTTTCACAATCAATGATAATTAGTGAAAATTATTCTTATTAAAAAATCTACTCTTTTTGAGAAATTATGTAATTTGACTTCAAAAAAATCATTACAAGGTACTAGCATGGCGGCGCCTCCTCATGCGAGCAAGTAATGCTCGTAAAGGAGGAGGCGGGGCGGGAGCGCCAGCGGGAGCGGCGAAGAATCACAGGCGCCGTGCGTTTTAGTCGGTTTGAGTCCGTCATAACCTCTCCCACCAATACCGGCGGGAAAGTATCCGTGGGGATTTTTTCGCACGTAAAAAAAAGTTACCTACTAGCATTAAATATACCATTTAAAGTTTCAAGTGTTTAACGTAATCAAGACATCCTTTATCTTTCATTTTCATTGATTACTTATGTATAATCGTATGCATTGAAAATAACATTAATACTCTACATACATATCGCGGAACTATGCAAACCGTATAGGTATATTTTCTCTTCGCGTAATTTGTTCAATATATGATACCAACATGAACGTTTATTAGCCGTAACTGTTATTGAAATATTTACAACGTTATTATGGAGATAGTGTTGAATTTGCATTATTTTATAGATTACTAAGATGTTTTTTATAACCCTTAGATGCTTATTCTATCTTGCTAGACCTATCTTAGTTAGATAGACCTATCTTATTAGATAGATCAACCACTAGGCAGTCCTAATATCATGACTTTTTTTAATATTTCACATCTATAAAGGTAATTTTTAATTTATTGTGTGGAAATCCATCATAATCACAGTAAAAAAATAAAATTTGAACATTGGTTGAATGTACAGATGGTATAAATTTACAATATTGTAATCGGATCTTTTTTACGAGATTTTCCTGTGTGAGCCGGCGCGGCGGGCTTAGGAAGTAAATATTATATCATTGCTTAAATATTCTAAGAAAGCAACAGTGCATTTGCATCAGTGCTCTTATTCGCATATTGTAAATGTTTGTACTTAATCCACGAAATCCGATTTTCCAATGTTAACGATAACTGTATAATAAAAAGAAAATAACTGTAACGGTACGTGTCTACGTCATTAATTGTTATTACTACCTTGAGAAATATAAGAGAAATTCATAATAGTTCTCTAAAATGTACGTGTAGATTATGTACACTGTAGAAATAAAAAATTGTGTAAGAATTGTAGAGTTTAAATTCAACTTGCAGATATTATGTATTTGTTGAAAATTATTTTCGACAAATTCATTTCATGAATTGTTTTATAATTTGCACTGTTTCCAACTTTCTTTTACTTTACCGCCAACTGAGAGAGTCGCAAAATAATTTGTATATCTTCCTGGCCTCTAAGCTGCCCGAATGACATAGTAAGTACCTTGGAATGAACCTAAATCCTGCTATCAGACATTTTGAGATACCCAGGTACCATAGATAATAACCGTGCTAGTAATGTGGAAACTCGTAATATAATTGGATAACTACACATTACTCATCCGTATAATAATAACTTAGCTGTGATTCATTTTCGTCCAGAATATTACAATAAAACCTTTAAAACGTTAGTATACTATGGTCCGAGTGTGTAAAGTTGGTGATTACCGCTGAGGCACCATTAAGATTAGATAAAAAAGTGTATGACACTGCACATAATTTGAATTAAGAACCTTTATTCATTAAATACTATTATATAGGTATACTCGTAGTACATACTTAGATGAAAAGCTTATTTAGAGGAAGTATTAGTAAATGTGCAATTAGTAAAATTAAAATGAAAAAATCTAATAAAAATACGGGTGATAATGTAAGATTAGCTTATTTTTGAATTCATTACTATATAGTATTTTTATTTTTCTTATATAGTGCTATGTACTTAGGCTTAAGAACGCTGTGCATATCTATAATTGGGTTATGTACTAGATATAAGTAAACAAAACCTGTTATTTAAGTTTGAAATGTAATATACATAATCTGTTGACGTGCCTAATAAAATAAATAAAATAAAATAATATGAAATTTGTAAAATTACAATGGCATAGTTGTGGTTTGATTGTTGGGCCTAAACATAAACTGGCGAAAAGTGGGTGCTAGCACTTCTGCCTACCCCTTCGAGGATATAGGCGTGAGTTTATGTTATGTTATGTATGTTATAGTTTTGTTTATTAAACACGTACGAGTTGAAATTATCTATTTAAATAAGAAGTTGCATAAAATGAGTAAGCAGTAGAAATATTAATTTATTTGTACTTTTGAACGTGTTCTTTTTTCATGAATAGCAAGACAAAAGTCACAGTTTGATTATGTGCCTAAACGCGGTGAAATTAGAGTCACTTTATGAGCAATTGTGTTGAAAATATATTATATCCTACTAATGGCACTAGTACTAATATAGTGGAACCATTAGTAACATATAACAGTAGGTATAATTACCTACTGTTTTATTTACTTTACCATAGTATACGAAGGGTTACCATGAAACGAACATATAAAGTCAAGCAACGAAATTTCGAACAATTTGTATTGAAACCAAGAAACGCATTTATCCCGCAATTGTAACACATCATTCTGCCTAAATCCTACCGAAAAATAAAAAAAATAAAATACCTAATTTCATAGTACATTCGCCCACAGAAGTTGTTGCACATTAAACATTATTCAATAATTTTATTATCCTAAATATAGTTTAAGAGCTAAGGTGGTCGGTAACTTTGAATGTGTTGAGCTAATACCGATGGCAAGAGTAAATCAATGCTGGGCTGCTGCCTGCCTATTTCGTTTCATATGGGTCCGAAGTTTCGGACATATGTTTAATGGTAATCTGCGGTTGTGCGCAATATACGGAAAGTAAACAGAGAATATAATTTCAACCGGAAGACTAACTTTGCCCATTATACTTAAAGTTAACAACCTGTTAATATTGTGGTGTTACGAGAAGGACTTTTCTGTTTCACCTAAACACGAATTGGTGCGATATGGTTTTCAAAATAATACAATCCGCTTCATTAAATAGCACCATTTTGTCACAAAAATAGAAAACAGACTAGGTAATTTCTGAATTGTCATTGTTTAAAAGTCGCGTGGTTCCCGGCAGAGTAGAATTTGGAACACCCCATCTCTTCCCATGCGGTATCGTACAAGGCGACTTAGGGATAGGACTGTTTAACATCAGATAGATATATACAACCCAGAATCTGCCTTAGATGCATGGCTTGAGTCAACAATAGTGCCTGGAAGACGGCAATAGATTCACACCCTATTACGTGGGACCGAATTATAGATTGGTGAAATGTGATCACCTTTGCCTAACTCTCTGGGGATAAAGGCCTGATTATATGTATGTAGGTATCTATGTGTAATTTTCCGAATTATGGAGTCCTCACAATTTATTCCTCATGGTAGTTAGCAACAACTTTTATTTATTCGATTGTAATTTAAGTTTTAATAGTAAAATTCGAAGATAAGTCTTAATGTTTGGTTTAATATCCACCAGCGGCTGCTTAATAGGCCTTTTATAATATCCGATCAAAAATATTGTAATAACCGCTGATTACGCAGACAACGCTGCTACGACGTAACAGATGGGATTTTTCAAATTATTTCTATGAGGGATATAAGGTAGCTTATTTATATACTCAAACATGAGTTTTTACACAGTTTTACTTATTTTGGCCCTTGTTGGTTATATAAATCTTGGAATTGAAATTTTACCCCCTTGCTATTGACTGTTGATTTGATATTTGCTACACAGCTATAGTTCGGATGACAATAAATACAATATAATATATTTAGTACAGTGTAAATCCAATATGGCTGCAGCTAAATTGGCAATGGCGGCGAAAAAATATATAATCACGTCTCCATTAAACTCTTTTCTGTAAAAAAAAACGTTTTAAACACCCTATCACAGCACAGCTTGATATACCGCGGCGGCAGAGGGCGTTGTGCGCCTCCTCATACCCGGGACGAGTATGTGGAGGTACTGGGGACTCCGTGGTCCCAAATCTAAGGTCCAGATCGAGAGATATGGCCCTGGGTCGGCTGAGGTGCGAGGGATATGCCCACCAAACTAACCTACGGCAACCAACAACGACCCACAGACAGCGTGTGTTTTAGTCGGTTCGAGTCCGACATAACCTTTCCCACTAGTTCCGGCGGGAGGTGTTTTTGTGGGGATCTTGCGCATATAAAAAAGGAAAGGTTATTATTTGAACGCGCAAAGGAGTTCATTTATACTCAATACTATAATGTATATCTACTCAGTGAATTATGCTATAAATATATTTTATAATAACAGACATTCTTAAGTAGCCGAAAACTCAAAGCTTTTGAAGAACGAACCAAATGAATAAATCATTTAACAAAGTAGCCTCCAGAGGAAGCAAAACTGAGTTAATTAGTCAAGTGGAACTTTATTAAAGATTTCGTGTCGGCAGTGGAACCAACAGCGCTGCGTAAGATCTCGACTTATTCCGGTGAATTACCCGTTAAAATTATGAAAACAAAGACTAGATGCTTATGTTGTAGGATCACAAGGATATGTACAACATATAGGTACATTAACACCCTAATTTGTTATTCTGCGTTTATATCGAGACTGTGATATTGTCATTACAATATATACAGCTTTTCATTTGGTAAGTAGGAAAGAAGAATTTTCTTCTTACTTTCTTTCTTTCTTTTTTTCGTTCGTTCTTTCTTTCTTTCTTTCTTTCTTTCTTTTTTCTTTCTTTCTTTCTTTCTTTCGTTCTTTTTTTCTAGACTGGTTAAAATTGACTTACTTCATTTTTGCAGTGTTCTCCCTATAACACAGTGCATGTCAATAATTTTAGTATTTCATAAACAAATATAAAACAATTTTAACTACTTCGTAAAGGTATCAAAGTATTAATCCAATTCTTTTATGTGGTTTCCGAGGTTCCGCAGGGTCGAACAGGTACCCAATCTAAGACTGCTCTTACACTATAATTACATATTGCTTAACCAACTAAAGTGCTAACCGACTCAGTTAGCTTTCAGTGCATTTACCGTTAACTTCATAATTATATTCTGAGCGTGCAAAACAATTTCAAACATGGTGAGTACTTTGGAGTTAATTACCAGCTTATTAGCAACGTAGCATAGGTAAGAAAATAGATAGTATTAACTTTTTAATTATGCTGTAACTAAATAAAGTTCTATTTTGTCTGTAGCTTACACTCAGTCTACTAAAAGAGATTCATAATTTTATACATTTAATATAATATCTATGCTGTAAATGTATGTTTATGTGTATATATATATGTAGATACATATATATATACACATAAACAGATGTTTAGGTAGCATTTTTACTATCTGAAATTCAATGTATCCCTTCATTACTAAAACTGTTTCTCTGCTACCTATTCATAGGTTTGCTGGGAGAGAACTTAAATATAAGTTAAGCTCAATAGAGTTAAGCTCGCCTTTGTTCTTATTTTTGTTGCATGTTTCTTATTTTTGTGTATGATCTATGTACTGTTTGTATGCAATAAAGAGATGAATATTAGCAGACTTCGGTTACTAATTTAATTACTTACGGGTTAAAATTTGGAAAGAGTAGAATTGAAATATCGAAGATCAACCAAACTCACCATTAGACTGTCAAAAGCAGAACCTAGACTCTAAGTTGAAAGCTTGAGATACGACTGGGAAGAACGTTAGGATGAAGAATAAAAAGAATACTCGGAAGGAAACCACAGTTTAACTATTATTGAGCGTCTACAACCGATATACTTAGCATTTTTACAGAATTTTTATTTTTCATCTCTGTAATATCAACTAGGATGAAATCAGATGCTTTCGACTTTAAAATATGCCAATCTTGACTGCCTCGATAATAACTATTCCCCGCCTCAGATGAAGGACCCGGGACCGCAGTAAAACAGGTGATTGATTTGAATTGAAGCGTGTTTTTATTTTTTTATACCACTTAGGTGGCAGAAAAGCACACGGTCCACCTGATTGAAAGTGATTACCGTGCCGTATGAGCGTGTGCAACACCAGGGGCGTCACCCTCGCGCCGCCAACCGTGTAAAACCTCCTAATTCATTTCTTGAAGAACCCCATTTTATAGTCGCTTGAGAAAACCACGGCAGTTATATGTTCATTATCATCTTTAACATTAATAAGTCACTGTGCCCGCTTGTATCATCGATCGTTTACCTTAATGGTATGTTGAAAAATGTTGAACGCCTGAATATTTAAAACATGAGATTCCACGATGGTTATATATTATTCAATAAACACGTCACCAAGGTCTCTCTGCTTGCAGAACGACGCGTTTATGTAATACGTATGTTACAGTGTTTTTATACCTGCAACCAAAACTAGGTCATATACAGATTGGCACGAAGAACACGCTGTTCAATACGCTGTTAACCAGTTGATACTCTCGTTATATATGTGTATTACATTTACAATTTACCAAGTTCAGTTATTTATGTACTGCAGAGAGTTTTGAAGTAACTAATTTCAAAGAACTTGGTGTAATAATAATCTGAGTACTTGTGGCAATATTTAAGAACAAGGGGGTGGGGGGAGGTGAGATCTTGGTCGAGCATTTGAGTCATACGGTCGACCCGTCCAAGATCTTCACTCAAACCTCGGAAATTAATGTACAAACCAGTATTAATGCTGATTTATGGACAAAGATCCGGCGAAGGCTTGCACCTAGTTTTCCCTCGTCCCCTCAAATGTTTAAGTTTCTCACTTGTCCCCTGGTCTATTTTTATTCTACAAACCATTTAATTACTCATTTACTATTTTAAGTATATGTAAAAATATAGAGAATACCTACAGAATAACTTTTACGAGATCCGTTTTTAAGCAACGGTTATTTTTTTAATAATAAATTCATTGCCTATTTACCCCTATCTTACCTCCTAACCCCAAAAAGGAACACTTAACCTCGTCCGTTAGTCAGTAGGTGTACCAGCTCGCAAGTTGAGATCAACAAAACCCCAAAAATCTTACTGGGACCCCATATACACCCTTTTTAAACAGGTACTAAGATAGCCGCATAGTTCCCAGCAGAGTAGGATTTGGGCCACCCTATCTCTTTCCATGCGGTGTCATACAAGGTGACTAAGGGATAGGACTGTTTAACATCAGACAGATATATACAGCTCAGATACATGGCTCAAGTCAACAATAGTGTCCGGAAGATGGCAATAGGCTTACCCCTATTACGTGGGTGGTACCCCCGAAAACAATGATATTTTTTTTATTCCACTTAGGTGGCAGACAAGACGGCCCACCTGATGGGAAGTGGTTACCGTGCCCTATGGACGTGTGCAACACCAGAGGCGTTACACTCGCGCTGCCGACCCTGAAGAAACCTTCTAATGCCTCTTTTGAAGAACCCCATATTGTAGGTGAAATGTGGTTATATATTATGATTAAATGTGGGTGTTAATTCACCTCTGCCTAACCCTTCGGGCTTAAAGGCGTGATTATATGTATGTATGTACTGAGATATTTTACTCTTTTATCCAACAAGTTCGACCATTAAACTACGTATGAAACATTTACAGGGCATTGATAAGATTCCCTTACCATCATTAGCGTCTAAAGGCCACTGAATGAAACCCTTTACATTACAGACATCCGTTAACAATACTAGTCTTTGATTGATGGTTTCCTTTGCGCAGTTGCTTCATTATTATTGTATGCTACACTGGCATGTTTCGACTCCAACAGAAAATGTATATTTGATTATTTGCTAGTCATTCTGATGTAGGTATAGCTTTATTTTACCCTTTGTCGTCATTTTTTTTTACGTTATAGTACACCTGTACAGCATGCACATGCGAGAGATGACATGAGTATTAATATACCTACTGTTTTAAATTGTAAATTAACTGTCTGTGTATATTTAAGGTCACGTTGACCTCCCAACCCGAAAAGGAAGGCCTATGATAGAGCCTTATCCAAGAATTAAGTGGTAAGTATATTACACCAAGCCAACTACGGTTCCACGTAGCGCTTGCTACGATTTCGTAGCCGTTGTAAGTACCACTCGTAGCAGATCTTTTTTTGTTTTCACTGTTAATACATTTCTTTTCTCCCCAAGCCTGTACATCATCTAAAGGATAGATAAATGTACAATAAACACTAGATACCACACACCACGTACCACACACCAAAACCACCACGCAATGGAAAGAGAACCTACTTCAACCGAACAATGTTTGAGTTAGTGATTCAGTGTCTTAGCAGTGGCTAAGACACTGAATCATTTTGGCTTTAGGTTGAATATATCACTATACACTCAATCTAAAGCCAAAATAATGAGCCAGATGAATTCAGCAAGAGTTGTGTACAACTCTGGCTTCACCAATTTTATTATTCACTAATTACTATTTATTCACGGCGTGGTCCAATGGTTCTAATGGTTTTTTTTTCAAAAAAAATCCTTTATAATTAACTTTCTACTCGCAATTATGAATATAACATTTCCCTCCGGGGTAGTAAATGAGCATTTTTTACCCGACTAAAGCGAAGCTAAAGGATTATGATTTTGACATGCTATGTACTTATATGTATATGTAGGTTCATCTGATCCCTCATAGCTCCTGAACTACTTATTAGAACTGTACAAATTAGGTATCATTAGACACGTTCTGGTCGTTCGCTGGTTATAGGGTATATGACGTATCACTGAATAGAGAGTGGTTACCGTGGCCTTTGGAATTATGCAACACCAGAGAAGTTATACACGTGCTGCCGACCCTGAAAAATCCTTCAAGTACCCCATATTGTAGTCGCTTGGGAAAATCACAGCAGGAAGTTCATTCCACAGCTTGAGCGTGCGTGGGATGAAGTCCCTCTTAAGACTGAAAGGTACCACATCGCCCGCGAGTATAGGATTGTCGACGAGTCTCAACGCTCTTTTTTGTACTGAGTCGAAAGGGTCAAGCTGGAATGCAGGCGCTCCGGCAAAAAGGTGACAGCAGTACTCAATGTCCGGCTCCATATGAAGTCGGACTGGTGCCTTATAAAGAAGAAGTTGCTGCTCCGCAGTGAAGTACTGTTTCGCCCTGTTGAGCACTCCAAGTTTCTTTGATGCCTACCTACTCTGGTCCTCCAAATGACTGCGGTACTGGACGTCACTGGAAATATCGACACCCAGGATCCTGATACTCGAGGAAACGAGAACGAAACGTTTGCACAGAAATTACGGCGCTACAATAAATGAGGTTTCCTTAGCGGTGAATATATATTTTATTGTGTCTTCGTAGTGTTGAATTGGACTAGGTTTAGTCGTCCCCAATCGGATACTCCCGAGAGAGTAGTCTCGATTTCAAACACAAGTTGTTTACGACTCTACCTCGGAGGTGATATTTCTGAGGGATATTTGTATGGTCCGTCTAACACGTGTCCCCGATACTATCTGTTGAATTTAAGATGTATTTGTGACTTCCGTATAAGGTATCGAAACATCGTGCCTCCCTGAGTTTGTATGAATTGCCAAAGGGTACAATTTTGAGAAGTCGTTAACTGTATCAATAGGAATACGTTTCGATTTTTATATTAGTTATTGAAATTCAGATTGCACGAATCCCGGAATTGATTTTGGTTTGTTTGTTCTTAAGTATGATTGAAAGTAAAGATTAGCTATTGTGCACAAGGCTATGAATGACAAGTAGGTACCTGATATAGAAACAAGTGATAAATGAAATAGTAAAATAAATTAATAGATATTGGAAAGGCATAGAATCAAAATGAAAGTGAATAAACTTACATTGTAGCTTTAAATGAACCTGATCAGGTTCAATAAGGATTAAGAAACTATTTGTGCAGAGCTCAGGCAGTAAAGATAAGAAAACCAATCAAAGGCTATACTTATACAGTAGAGTTCTATTGTAAAGAAGAAAGCTGTGTCTGGTTAACGGCTCTACAGTAATTCATTGTACAACTCTTACCGTTGTATATACTATATTATAAAGAGTGAGACAGAAGTTTGTGACTATGTTTGTCTCTGAAACTAACCACAGCACTTATTGAAAAAATCTTTCACCATTTAAAAGCTACGTTATCTCCGAAGAAAAAATGGCCACAACCCAACCCAAGGGAGCGGAGCCGTAATCATAAATAACAACCAGGCAAATTCCAATACATTATACATACATAAAATCACGCCTCTATCCCCGTAGGGTTAGGCAGAGGTGAATTAATATCCACATTTTCCCAATCATTGAATTTGGTCCCACGTAATAGGGGGTGAGCCTATTGCCGTCTTCTGGGCACTATTGTTGCCATCTGAGGCTGAGTCTGGGCAGTATATATCTGTCTGTTGTTAAACATCCCTTTCCCTTAGTCGCCTTGTACGAGACCGCATGGGAAGAGTTAGGGTGGTCCAAATTCTACTCTGCCGGGAACACTAATCAATTTCGCGTATATTTGGGTTACAGTGATGCATCGAGGGGTTCGAAGTATGTCACAGGTGATGCTGGAAGGGTCACACAATATATAAACCAGTTAATAAAAGCATGTTAAAACTGTTCGTATATGATATGCAGGACTGTTCCATTCTATTACGAGTTTGGTCAATCCATGTAGGTAATAACTACATATTTCTGAATGCGTGAAAATTTTATAACGAATGGTACATGAACGGATGCTTATAATAATAAGTATTACAACACATGCCACGTATAAGCTACTATTACTACCAGAAAATGAAACAGAAAGTAAACGAAGTTGTAAAGGCCGTAAAAGTCCGAGATTTTCTTTTCATGATCTTACTTGGAAGTATCTCCCAATGTTCTATTTACAATTTGCGAAGAAAAGTTTATTGGATCTCATAAATAAGTCCCGGTTTTGGCACATTTGTCACGACATTTTATTGGAATCCGTCTCGTAAAATCTTATTCGTTTCTTTATTGAAGTACCTACTGTTTTCTGATTCTATACCTATTAAAGTTTTAATAAAACTGATTCATATTTTCATTTTTTCTTGCTCAGCGAAATTATTTTGTAGAAGAATGAATTGAATATCAATATTTTTAATGAAATTAATAAAAAGTCTATCAATATATACCGGTAAATATGGATTAATAATTAATTCTTAATTTGTTTATAAGTAGTGTTGGTACCCAACCCTGTCTGCCTTATTTTTTAGCATTTCTATCTGTTACACAAAACCACTCAATACTTATGTCTGGTATTAGGTCTGGTTATAAGTTTCGCTAGATATCATCATCATGTGCGTTATTGGCAAAATCTATCAAAACTAGTCTCAAAATTTAGCATGTTTTGTACTAAAGGATAAATTTATATTTTGATCTCTTCGATTCAGAAAACATTTAACGTAGACAGGTACAAATGGTAGTAGGTACGTAAACCTACATTTCATTCCGTAATCGTAAAAAAGTCTACCTTATACATTGATTATACCGTCATCTTGGAGACTATAAATCTGCTCCATCAACTCAAACCTTCATTGAGTGTGAATTGAAATTAAAAAAGACTTTCTTTTATAAATCGAAGAATACGAAGAGTTCTATTTTTTTTTCTACTTTTAAACGAGTTATGGACGATTTTAAAGGACATATAATAATTACAAATATGATATTAAAATTAATTTCTAACGGTGTTTAAGGGGTGATCTGGGGTACCACCACATTCTTCTCGCCCAACCAATCTGAACTGCAAGGCGAGATTCTGGCACTGGATAAGGTTATAGTTGAATAATGTGGTAATAATACACAAAATAACCACCTATAATTGCAAAAGTACTACTAGTACTTTTATTGATAACCAAAATAACTAAGGTATGATTTGAGATTGACATGGTCATTCACATTACTAGTGTATACCTCGCCGGGATATTTACCTTAACTAAATCAGCCGAATAGTATATCAGCGACGGCACCACGGAATACATGGAATACATGTATATGTATTTGTATGTCGGTATTTATGTTGATATTTTTTGCGTAAAGCCGTATATTAATTTTTTTTTGCTTACTTTTCTCTCTTTCTTTTGTTTTAATACACTATCTATTTAAGTTTAGTCGGTAACTACACCATATCTTTTGTTGTTATAACATTACTGTCCATCCCAAGGTTGCCTGGAAGAAATCGCTTCAGCGATAAGGCCGCCCATTGTACATTGAACTGTATAGATGCTACCTACTTGTCCTACTGTAAATCTGTTGGTGTACAATAAAGAATTATCTATCTATCTATCTATATTTGTATGCATGAATATGGGTATTTGCATTGGTCTATGTATAATATGTATGTATTACGTACGTATACGTACGTATTCTAGATTCCATAACACAATCTAGTTAAACTATGCTTACCATAGGTCTAAATAGCGTTGTGTAGAATGTTGTAGAATATTTTCGTTTATTATCTCGTCATAGAGACTTTCATGTATGGATCAACGTGACTTTGTTACACTATGTATCTATATTAACCAACGCAAGTGAATCAGAATGACTATCCTTTTCGGAAGTAAAATCAACACCTCCCTTTTACAAGCTTTACTGAAAATACTACCTGAGTAACTCACACGGGTACCCAAATTGATGTAAAAGGTTATTTTAACCTATATAAATATAATTTTGTTCAGTTTGGAGTGGGTCACGTATAGTAGACTTATCTACTGGACGATAGATTCTCCAACATAATAATGTGTAACCAACGTCTATATAACTGCTCAAAAACTACCATGTTAACTTTTAATAGCCTTGTGTAATTTTGAGTTTAAGTAAAACCATTGTCGACCATACTAAAGGGAAGTGCACTGCTTATCCTTAACACAGGCTACCTGTAGCCTATCAAGGAAAGTAGCTGGCCACTCACTGTATCACTGTTCTAAATAAATGAACCACCTGGACATGATCTTAAATGGTCCACCTGAAAGTCGCTAAATAAGTTGAGGACTCAGGTTGGCCGCTGTAGGACCAACCGCGTAAAATGGGGTTATTTAGACTCAGGGGGGTGGTGGCTGTGATTGTGGTACACCTCTGCAATCGACCACATCCTGTCGTGCCCACTGTGCCCCACTACTGTACACCTGCACAATTGCTGACCTGAATAAAGCGACGGAAGGTGCGGTTAATGTCGCCGAATTTTGGGCTGGGCGCATTTAGCTTCTATTTTTTTTAATTGTTGCCATTGACACAAAGAAGAAGAAAGAAAACTAAGATCTAAAATAATAAAAATACCATCTTATTATCATTCGTTCTTCTTTGAAGTGAGAGCCGTTATACCGATCCATTTACCTTGGGTTACTTTTGAAGCATCTCTTTGCCTTTACATCATAATTGATACAAAAGCTATACCGTATTATCAAAGGCATCATAAGAGTCGTAACAGTACCGATTAACGATATCCGAACACAAGCCTTTCATCTATATCGAGTACAAAGTAGATGGTATCATCACAGAACACATACAGAATTTAAGCTCCATACAATGCATGTTCGAGCAACGCATATATAAGTATATATATATCGCTCACGGATGCGTATTTAAGAAAGTATGGGAACAGTAGGGGCACTAAACACTTTTACAGGCTCGAGTGCCTCCCGTTAATGGATATTTCAATTAAATAGCAAGTCATTGTTTATCGTTAAATCAACAGTTCCAACAAAGAACTAAATACGAGTTCTACCACCATGATACTGGGGAAGTGCCTCCGCACTACAGAATACCACGGCCATAATAACCTCGTGTTGTGTTCCCGGCGGTGAGTAGGGTAGCCAGAGCTCACTGGAGAGTTTTTGTGCTGTCAGTGGGAATATCAAAAGACCCTGTAAGCACAGAGACACTGCACAGAGACACTGTGCTTACAGCGCGGATGTGACTTTCCTGGTGTTGCACACGTCCATAGGCCACGGTAACCACTTGCTATCAGATGGGCCGTGTGTTTTTCTGCCACCTAAGTGGTATACAAAAAAAACATGTAAAGTCCGTAATAAAAGTAATTTGTAATTTAATGAGGAATCTGAAAAGTCATAATTTGGGACTGAATTTGATTGTTTAAATTTTGACTTTCTTTGAGAAATAAAAATAATGAATAGTCATAGTTGAAGTTTAGTTAGGCTATATCTTATTTTGCAAAATCATATAATTACATCCTTAGAATCGCTTTTTGAATAAGACGGTATCCGATATTATAGGAATAGAAATTGGTGTATCAGCTTAAGTAACGAGTATTCTGTAGTATCACCGTCCATTTTCGATCATTTAATTTAGTTGCACCAACCATTGAGCGTACGGCGTACCCCGAGTAATCTCGTTTCCATTCGAGAGCGTACTCAATGAGATATCGTGTTACGGAGATCACTTTAGAGGTTAATTGAATTTCTGAGATTCTTACCTAGAGAATTACTAACATTATTTATTTAGGATTTCCATTTATTTGTGAGTGATCACTCTGCAACTTATATTATGAAAACGTGTTTTAAAAAATAGCGATAATTATTCTCTACAAGAATATACCTAGTTGAAATGGGAAAATAACTTATGTAGATATGGTATTTTTTCATTGGTTGAAATAGATCTGGCTACAAATAAAGTTGAAGATATTCCATTTTATAATTAATTACATATATTGTTTCTGTATATTATAATAGCATAATAAAATTTATAGTAATTTGTTTGTTCCTAATATGAACTTACTATTTAAAACATAATAACTGTATATCATAGAACAGAATTATTTCTTAGTTTGCCATTCTTTACAAAACCAATTAGAAAACTCATAAAACTCACTATCAAATGATAGTAACATTTTATTACATCCCTAACTTTTGTAAGTTAGCAACCCAGGCAGTTTATACGTCAAACTTTCAAGTTATCAAGTTGGACATAGAAGCTCCCATGAATCTTGAATTAAGTTACGAAGACTTCTTTACAAATTCTTTATTAACTTTCCAACAAAAACGTTATTGCAGTTTGGATGAGTAACTTTTTCCTTATACGATCGGAAACTCGTTACAAACGTGACTGTTTTATTAAATCGCTTATTCACGTCAGTAAATTTGAGTAACAGTACGAAGAACCTGATAACTTGTGTTATTGCTCAATAAAACTGCCATAAACACGGCCCATCATTGATGTAAAACGCAGTTATTCCACTTTATTCGTATTTACTTTTGTGAGTAAATAAATAACAAATGAGTAGGTATTAAAAGCTATTTACAGATAGATAGCCATCATGAGTAGCTATACAGAATAGTAGATAATATATTATTATTATCGATGAAAACATTTTTACGAGTTAGATGAAACTGTGATAGGCAGGACACGACAGTGTTTCTGTCCCAATTGAACGATCAGACTGGCGTGGTACCCACCCTACTGAATACCACGGCTAAAATAACCTCGTGTTGTGTTCCCGGCGTTGAGTAAGGTAGCCAGAGCTCACTGGAGAGTTTTTGTGCTGACTGTGGGAAGACCAAAGACTTGTTCTGATTTTGTGTTCTGCACTGACGGCACAGAAAATCTCTGTTTTTACAGGGTCGGCAGTACGGGTGTGACTCCCCTGGTGTTGTACTCGTTCAGGGTCGTGGTAGCCGCTTTACATCGGGTGGGCAGTATGCTTGTCTGCCGCCTAAGTTGTATAAAATAAACTGTTATTTAATAAATGAGTTGATATTACCATAGAATATATATGTACCAAGATCTTCAGAGCCAACGTATACGGACGGACAATACGATAGTACCTTTTTTTTTTTTTTTTTTTTTTTATATATAGGACACGTCAATTGGACTTCGCCTTGCCTGATGGTAAGCTGAAGGCAAAGTCCCAGAAAAGAGGGTCACCATTACTTACACATACCGTGTGACAATGGTGACACTCAGCTTGACGGCCTCATCATATGCTTTTTCACGCCCCGCTTAAAGGACCCGGGACTGTAGGAAGAAGGAATCACGTGAGCTGGTAATGAATTCCAGGCCTTAATGGTGCGACAGAGGAAAGAGTCTCCGAACCGCTTGGTTCTTGATCGGATGTTTTGCACCGTGTGCGGATGACATCTAAGACCTGCACGCGTTGTCCTGTGTAGGAAAGGGGAGGGTGGGACTAATTGGAAGAGCTCATCAGAACACTCCCCATGGTACAAACGGTAAAATACAGCCATGGACGCAACATCTCTACGCAGCTGTAAAGGTTCTAGGGTGTTCGTGATCTCGGGATTCCCAATGATGCGGACCGCACGTCGCTGCAACCTGTCGAGAGCATCTAGTAAGTACTTTGCTGAACCATCCCAGAGATGCGAGCAGTACTCCACACAGGAGCGAATTTGTGTCTTGTATAGAAGACACCGCTGCTCCGGCGTGAAAAACCGTCTCACTCTGTTCAGGACTCCGAGTTTTCGTGAGGCTGTTTTGATGATACTTTCGATGTAGTTTTTGTTATTCAGGTTGCAGCGAACATCCATACCTAGGATATTGAGATTGTCCTGCAGTGGCTGTGGCGTGCTCTGAAGAGTGGGGAGGGGAAGGAAAGAAGATACTTTTGCTGTAAACGCACATGCCTGCGTCTTCTTGGCATTGAACTCAACCAGGTTCTCAGAGCCCCATTGAGAAATGTGATTCAGGATCCCGTCAAGCTCAGTGACAAGAAGCCGCCTTTTCTCCGCGATATCCGACTGCTTGGCCGCAGGATGTCCATGATAACTCCCATGCAAAGTGCTATCGTCTGCATAACAATGAACATTGCCGGTAGACAGCATGTCGTTGATATGCAGAAGAAAGAGAGTGGGTGATAAGACGGACCCCTGGGGCACGCCAGCATTAACCTGCAGAAACTCCGAAGCTCGTCCGTCACAAAGGACGCGAATACGGCGCCCCTGCAGGAAGCTAGCAACCCAGTTGCACAGCCTATAAGGCAGACCAAAGGCAGGTAGCTTGGAAAGAAGCGATTTGTGCCAGACTCTATCGAAAGCTTTGGCGATGTCAAGACTAATTGCCAGTGACTCGCCGTGCTTGTCCATAGCCTCACCCCAAAGATGGGTAACGTATGCTAGAAGATCACCCGTTGACCGTTTCGGTCTGAAGCCATATTGCCGGTCATTAATTAAGGAGTGATCCTCTAGGTGCCGCATGAGCTGTTTGTTGATTATGTGCTCGAACACTTTGCACAGCACTGAGGTGACGGCTATGGGTCGATAGTTGGCTGGCTCCGAGCGATCCCCCTTCTTGGGAATCGGCTGAACATTCGCCTCTTTCCAAGGCAAAGGCACTGTACCCGAACTGTAGGATAGCCGGTACAGGCGCGTAAGCATTGGAGACAACTCCGCTGCACATTTTTTCAAGACTACCGCTGGAATACCATCCGGACCACTGGCTTTCCGGACATCGAGTGATTGCAGCACTGCACGGACATCGCGTTGCCTGATATGGATATCAGGCATCGCGTGGTCACTGTCGGGTAGTGTTGGTGGCTGCGTACCACAATCATCGATTCGGGAGTTGGCCGCAAAGAGATTAGCCAGCAGATTTGCCTTCTCTTGCGGCTCATGGGCCAGGGATTCATCAGGGTTACGCAGCGGAGGCAGCGAAGGCTGACAGAAGTTGGCTTGCACGGCTTTAGCCAGTCGCCAGTAGCCACGGCTTCCCGTGGGATGCATCACTAGCTCTTGACCAAGCCGCGCTATGCGCAGGGCATCCGCTCTGACGTAGGCCCTTCTACAGACCTTTGTGGCTCTGTTGTACGCCGCCTTGAAGTGGCCCAGATTGGGATGGCGCGTGGCGCGCGCCCTTACCCAAGCGCGGTACGCAGACTGTTTTTGTTCAACAGCTTCCGCACACTCGCGCCCGAACCAAGGGCGCACCCCGCGGTCACCGGTGACATCGGTGTATGAGATATAGTATTCCATACCCAGACCGATCTCACCGGCGACAGCAGTAGCACAATCCGATGGGTTCTTACCTTCAAAGCAGCGCTCAACCCACGGGATGGACGCAAAATAGTCACGAAGTCCATCCCAGTCCGCTGACGAGTAGTGCCAGAGACGCCGCTTCCCCTGCACGGGTCGTGGGGGCGCTATAATGGGCACCGTGGAACAGACCAGACAGTGGTCGGAGTTGCCTAAAGCGGCTCGCACCGATACACTGTACCGGTCCGGATCACTCGTCAGCAGAAGGTCTAGCAGAGAAGGTGCTAGGCCCGACCTTCTTGGTATCCTAGTGACCTCGTGCACCAATTGGGTCAGGCCGTGCGCCAGAGCAAACGCATGGGCGGCTCTTCCCGCATGGTCTGTTTTGGAGGAGCCCAACCAGATCTCGTGGTGGGCGTTAAAATCCCCCAAAAACACCATTTCGGCATTCGGAAATCGGTCCTGCGCATCATCTGCCGCCTGACTCAGATATTCAAAGAGTCGAGTTGTCTCAGCATCTCCTGTATGGGAACCTTGGGAACCTTGTTGTCGTAGAATTAGTGGGTGATTGAAAAAGTTTGTTTGTACTGCCTGTCGGGGATTTAACGCTGCAATAACCACTAGGTAATTCAAGCAATAGATCTAGACCTCAGATCTGATGATTTTTTGAAAAATAATAGTCATCGAGATATACATTAACTTTTTAGCTAACTAAACTAAATTGCTTGTGTTAGAAGTGAGTTCACGTGCTCTCCAATAATGGTTAAGATTCGTACCCGCCTCCTCCTACTACGTTTGAATTTGTGTAAATGTTTATCAACGAAAATGTCACATTAGGTATTTTTTTACTTTAGTAAATTAAAAAGAATATTTTCCAAGTGCTTTTACGGTATGTTGGTTCATGAGGCATCCTTGAAAACATTTTATGCTAAAGGAGCACAAACTTGAGTGTTGACTCTGCCCTCTGAACGAGTTACACCGGTAGGTACTTGGAACTACGTGACCCGAAATGAACCAAACAAATTAGCCGAGATTTACCCGGAACAGTTAGGTATAATAAACCTAATGAAGTTTACTGATTATACAAACGTGTCAGAATTTTTATTCTACACCTAATTGGCGTTTATTTCCTAAAAGTGAAAAATTTACAATACAACAATACAATTAATCACGCCATTATCCCCAAAGGGTTAGGCAGAGGTGAATAAACACCCACATTTCACCTATCATTGTATTCGGTCCCACGTAATAGGGGGTGAGCCTATTGCCGTATTCCGGGTACTATTGTTGACTCGAGTCATGCATTTGAGGCAGAGTCTGGGCTGTATATATCTGTTTGATGTTAAACAGCCCTATCCCTTAGTCGCCTTGTACGACACCGCATGGGAAGAGATGGGGTGGTCCAAATTCTACTCTACCGAAAACCACGCGGCTGTGAAAAATTTAAAGCTAAGAATAAGAATTTAAGGCGTGAGACGTTTATTATTTTAAATTAATTCCCATTGGGTTATTGTTGTATATGTAATAGAAATTAAATTAGGTATATAAAACAATTCTGACATGCGATGTCGTAAAACGACATTCGAACTTTTTTAAAACCACACTTGGGTATTATTTGAAGTTTACGCGAGTATAGTTCATATACTGACTCCAGTATAAACTTTAATAGTTAATTAACTACCATGTAGCAAATAAAAACGCTATAAAGATCTCTCGGGTATTTTCTACTCACATTCCCTGAAGTGAAAGGCTAAGCTTTACATTTCTGCTGCTACCAAAACGGAACTAAATAACTCCTATTGGCAGATATATATGCAAACTTTGAAGTATTACTTCGAGTTTTCTTACAGCAAACTAATAATAATTTACTTCAAAGGAATCCTGTAATACAGGATCTCACCGTTCTCACAGTCATACACAAACTTACACGATGCTTAAACTTAAACGATATAGGCTCTGTAGCAGCTAATGTTGTGAGCCAGTTCAGTAAACATTTGCCGATTGCAGGTTATTTGACAATAAATTTTACTATCGAAAAATTACTACTCTATAATAATATAATGAACTGCTAAAGTGAAATATTCTTACGCTTCAAAGATATTTTGATTTTGAAAAAAAGACGGTCCTTACAAAATCGTATTTGCGAGCAACGTCGCACGCCAGTCGCGAGTAGTGCAAATGCATGGAGTGCAAGAGAATTTACCTCGGTCTACGTTGCGTTTACATCTGTATAGTCCATAATGAAAGTAATTTGTAATTTAATGAGGAATCTAAAAAGTTATAATTTGGGACTGAATTTGATTGTTTTTTATGCCTTACTTTGGGAATTAAGAATAATGAAAAGTCATCGTTGAAGTTTAGTTAGGCAATATATTATTTTGCAAAGCATATTTTATGATAACAAACTAACATACTAAGCAGTATTGGGAAGAATCGTACGACCTTGTCAAATAGCCTGTTATACTAATATTATAAATGCGAAAGTAACTGTCTGTCTGTTACGCTTTCTCGCCTAAAAAACCACTAAACCAAAATGATGAAATTCGGTGGTAGATTAGACCTTGAAAAAGAACATAGGCTATGTTTGGTCGCAATAATCAAGATCCAGGCAGGCGGAACCGCGGGCAACAGCTAGTATTTGAATATCAACACTAAAATATTTCAAAATGGTCCACAAAACCACCCAAAACTGCGTACTGACCGACTGACTAATTGGATTGCGCATAGGTAGCTAGAGATAGGTAGGTAGGTATCTATTGATTTTATTGGTGTTATTCGAGAATGAAATATTCCTCTGTTATATTCCAAGGAAGTAAACAAGTTGACGCAGAGAATATTATCATTACTATTTATGAAGTTTTACAGCCGTACTTTCCTATAAGTTCGTAAATATGGACACAAACAAATAATCCAATTCACGTAATACATATTAATTTATTAAAATGTTTTATGGAAATCGAATATATTCCAATAGCAGCGTATTCTAGTATGAATAACTAGTGGCCGAAATGTTCAATAGACGAAATCGGCCTGTGAACCTTTTTGGTTAGTGGCATGAACGAATTATTCCTTTGTGGCTTGTTTTAAGTTTTTATTGTATATGATCTTTGAACCCTGGTTTTAACCCAAAAGCGTATGTAGAAAATTTGCTGAACATGTATTATGTGTGTCAAATGGATGGATAGTGTTTGTAACATATCAATATATTTTTTATAATTTCTGAAGCACAACATATGTAGACAAATAGTTATTGCGACTCGCGGTAGCCTAGTGATATGGGTAATGGACTGCTGAGACGAGGTCTCGGGTTCGATCGCAGGTTTTAACATGGCACACACCAATGACTTTTCGTTGCTTTTCGGAGTTATGTGTGTATTTATCGCAGGTTTATAAGTGCCCGGATAATGGCAATAGGCTCGCCACCTAGTGGGTGCTAGTACCTCTGTCAACCCCTTCGGGGATATAGGCGTGAGTTTATGTTATGTTAGTTACTGCTCTCATCAAAATAAAGCTACATACTCATGGCCAATTACATTGATAGTAATCAATTGTAAAAATGAACCAGGGATCTTAGTCTAAAATATAAACTTTCTTCAATCCTTTTTCAAAATATAAACTTGAGAAAATAATAAGTCGTTTACGATAACCACCTACGTCGCACATTAACGTTCATTATATGTGGAAAAAGAAGATACACGCCAACCATTTCGAACATATTCAAGGGTAATTCATAATATATTGTTTCAAAGTTAATGGTAACAGGATCATAATATGTTAATAACTGAGGGTTGTGAATTTACAATTAATGATCAACGAAATATTTAACCATTATGAGCATATTTTCTGAAGGTAGGTAGCTGTATTGTGTAGCGTAGCGTGAGATCGATATTGGTGGGCATTAGCGCACTTGTCATCATTAAACATGGCTTTAAAAGCTTTTGGAATTTACCTATTGTTTAGTGGAAAGATGGCTTATGTAACATTTCAGTCAGGTAAATAATCGCTTCGGTCGTCCCAAAATGTATACTTAAGTCACTCGTTATTTATACAGTGCCCATTATTTTTAATAGGTAAGGAAAGTGATTATTTATTATTAATAGGTAACTCTATATTTTTACAGCAATCTGAGCCTAACATAAAATAAACTTAAGCAGAAAATAACGTAGTGGGTCTTGGAAGCTTACTTCGTAACTAAAGCCACGGCACACTTCTCGAATAATTATTAGATCGTTACGATTGGACGGAAATATAATATATATATAATATATTAATATAATAATAATAATAATTTATTACCAAAAAACACACATACAGTTACATTTCCGGTGGCCCCACACTAGGCCTAGGCCTGTCCTGTGGGAGCCTGTTACAATACTGGTTTACAATATTTCAATATTAGTTCGGTTTACGCTGTAATTGTAAAGTAAAGTTTGAGAACTCTCCTTGATAATGTTAGAAACAGTGAAAAGGAGTTGACATTGCGAGTATTGTCACAACAAGTAAACAAACAAGAGCCGTGGCAAGCAAATTTGAACTTAACGCTTAGTACATCAAGTGCAAATTCGATCGACCTGAAATATATAAAGAGAGGGTAAAGGGGTAATAGGTCAGTTCTGATTTCCGTAAGAGCGAAATAGTAGGAATTATGTATGTATTTAGCAGATAGAACGTCATAAATTATTTTCAACAGTCTGTGTAGATATTTACGTTATTTTGGTAAACTGAATGTTTAGTTGTTTTAAGCACACTGGAGGCTTATAATCTGAAGTTCAAGCTACCGAATTTCATAAGGCCGTACAGTAAAATTCTGAATGTTAATTTGACCTAAAGTCCGAAAGACGAAGAAAGAAGTTTGAAAAGAAAATTCTGTAGGTACGGTTAAACTTACTCAAAAATCCTACTAAGACCAATATAATAAAAACGCCAAGATAGCATTGTCGACCTTCCATTTCTAAGTGGTTATAATCAAATTGCGTGGCGTGGACTCTGTAATAGCTAGTTCTTCTGTATTCTGAGAATCGCTACATTGAATTTGTGGTATTCAGATCATTTTAACTACTTTGCGGGTTAACATCAATCTGATGCAGACAGTACTTACACTTGCGATTAATAGGGATGCACCTAGATTTATCTAGACCTTACAAATATGATGTGATCATGGTATATTCATAGGTACCTATCAAGGTCGCCTGTAATGTAACTATACGTCCAGTATAACCTGCTCGAAACTTCAGGCAATTCTATAATAAAATATCCGTACTGGATCAATACTCTACATCAATATGAAGCTGTATAATTTATCAATCGAAATTGATAGGTGGTGCAGCAGATACCTTATATACGATTATATACATGTGACAATGCATACAGAATCCCCGGAGATATGTTCCGCTTAGCTCGAAAGTCGGCCACAGTCGACGGAAGCATGCCGGCCGAACACATATACCTAGTGATATACAAAACATCGGCTAACCTATAAATATTGCCAACTCTTTGCTTGTTGCACTGTCACTTAATGAAATATAATTTTACATCTCACAGTATAAACACGATACATTGTGCTCCACAGAGGAAATTAACCAAAACTTGCCTCTATGGATCTTATAAATGGTCAAACACCTATTTTTAACGGCTTTAAATTTGTAAAATGATGCTCTTTTACTGCTGGTTTTGCTATGTATTTACCAAATTAAAATTAATGCCCCTTTCTACAAAATCAAAGTGTTTTAATGTCATAAATCGATGAAATAAAAACAAATTTAAGAATACTTGTATTACTCTTAGTTGTATTTAGCGAATTATTAAAAAAGAATGTTAGCCGTGGGCATAAGGGTTTCAACTTTTAACTATTACTTTAAAATAATCTTTGATATGGACAAAATTCTCCGAGCCCAAGCCAATCTCGCTTGCTAGTCAGTGTAACCTATAAGTATCTAAGTAAACGTAAGTAAAGTTTTATGATTATTGGTATTAAACATACATATAATCACACCTTTATCCCTGAAGGGTTAGGCAGAAGTGAATTAACACCCACATTTCACCAATAATGGGGTGAGCCTATTCCCGTATTCCGGGCACTATTGTTGACTCGAGCCATGCCTCTGAGGCTGAGTCTGGGCTGTAAATATCTGTCTAATGTTAAACAGCCCTATCCCTTAGTCACCCTGTACGATACCGCATTGGAAGAGATGGAGTGGCCCTAATTCTACTCTGCCGGAAACGCGGCCAGTTTTAGTATTAATATTAAAGTTATCGGAATATTTACCATGTTGTATTGTTCTGAGTTTCCGATATTTCAGCGCATCTATAATAAATCTGCGATCTCTCAACATCTCATCGGTCTGGTACTAACCACTGGATCGAGTTACATAACCCTCAGATGCTCTCGACAGAACGTCACTATATACGAAGATTAGTTACGGAAGCGATTGAAATAAAAAAGAAACAAGTTAAAACAAAATGACCAGTGGATATAGTAAGCATCGTGTGTTGTGAACCTGATCGAGATCGGGTTCGAGTATTTAGTGAGAGTAAAACCAGTGGTAGTGCAGATACGTGTAGTAAATTAACTCGGAAGAGGGTGGTTGATTGATATATTTACTCTTTAAAACTTTTTCACTATACACCGCCAATACTCCTTTCTCCGTGATCATGGTACTTGCAACAGCGTTGAAATTTCGACAACTTGGAACAATACAATAATCTCGATAACTTTAATACTAATTTGAGTGACCATGGTAGTTAAAATGCCTATATTATGATTATCACAACAAATATCATTACTCATCAAATAAGTAACTATTCTAAAATATTTGGAACTAACCCGTTGAACTTCACATTTTCGTGGTTATGCCCGACATTATAGATCGCAATGTAGCCGACAACGTGACGCTTATAATCCATCAAAGTTCACTTAACATCTAAAAATGGTGAGTAATGGTTAGTCATAAATAATTACACCCACACAAATTTGTTGAATGCTTTGTCGAAACTGTCAGATGTTTCAAACCATGACAACATAATTGTCATGATCATAATCCATCCAAGAATTTAAATGCTTCAGAAATGTTATTGCTGACACTGAAAGTTTTTAGAATCTTAGCAAATTGCAAAATTGAAGTACTTTCTTGCTTGAATTTGTCCCAATTTAGCTTCGAGTGATTGATATTTATTTGTGAAAATAACTAGGTAATTAACACTTATAATTTTTTAGCTCCAATAATTATTTTCAACTGATGGAGCGAGCTGGTTTGCTGTTCCTCTACCTTTCTAAAATATTTGATAGATCATTTACATAACGCTCCGTAATCACCTTCTACTATTTGCCAATGCGAAGCTAGGTGAACCGATCATTATGGCACAACGGTCTGTAAACTAATTCAAAATTTTGTATATATATTTATTTATCATTTTGGTTCAAAACAATAAATTCTGTCAAAGTCAAATACGTCGGATTAAGTGTAAATTAAATAACACCAAAAAATAAATCGTGATAGAAACCGTTAAGAATGCTTTCATTTCAATTCAGTTTCATCGTCACTTTGTCGAAAACTGAGTTTATTGGCATCACACGGCCACATTTTGGTGCCTACTTTGTCTGTTTTGCCTGAACTGCAATCAATTGGAATAATATGGCCTTTCGAGCTAGGCACCGGCTTCTAACAGATCGGTAAATCTGTAAATTCAGTAATTTATCTCTTTATTATATTATTTTATAGTTTTTAGTTATTGAAGTCTATTTTTATAAACGTATTTTTTTTACTTTTTTTAACGTAGTGTTTCGGCGCGGCGCGTTGATACCAAATGACCGTTGGTCTTTATTGTGTCCTACATTGAATCGAGAGAATTATTCTTCCATACTTCACATGATGTGAATCTTCACATGATGTGAAGTATGGAAGAATATGTCACTCATCGCGTCGCGCTTGTCGCTCACTTAGGACAACGGGAAAGATGCTAAACCGTTCGTTATTCAATCACGCTGTAACCGCGAAATGAATCTGGCTGAATCTATTTGGATAGATTATAGTCTGACCTGAATAATACATTATCTATTTTCTATGCCAGGAACCTATGTGTTAGGGAAGCGGGATCAAAATTCCACGTGGATGGAGCAAGCGGGCAACAGCTAGTTATAAGTAGAAGAAATAAACAAATGAAATTTTCTAAATGTATGCAATCCCGCATTATTCACTCTGTGAAAAATTATAGAACTCGTTTTGATATCTATCCTAACAGACATTTTATTTCGACGCCCACGTCAACATCAAAAGCAATAACCCAACGTTCAACACAGAAATAAAAACATTAAATTTCACAAATTATAATTACATACTATGTTATTCGCTGTTCAGTGGAATTTTAAGCAAGATAACACATTATAGTAGCAATAGTAGGTAACCGTAACGAGTTTACGTACGTCTAGTATTTTCTTCATTATAGGTTATAGTCTCATTAGCCTAAATACCATCATGTAGGTAAAACACCAGCGCACACCGAAGCATAGAAATAAAATATCTTGCTAGGCTTTTCTAAAGTCTTATCCTTGGGCATTACCATTAACTAAGCATTATGAAAGAGTTCACTTAATATGCTGGCAATATTTTATAGTTACATGTACTTCGTTGTTGGAAGTAATGAAATGACACTAAAACTTTTGGGTATCTTTTGCTAACTAATCATTGGTTAAACTAGGCTGACAATTATCCCATTCTAATCGAATATCACAATCCCAATCCATTTATGAAATCGATTACATTACATTACCAACATTACATAGATATTATTTAATTTACATACTAGGTAAGGAAACTAAAAACGAATGTAGGACAAAAATGCATCTTTTTATAGCCGTCTAAATGTAAGAGATAGGCGTATAATACGAAGCTCGAGTGCTGGATTTGAAGGAAGCTGTCTCTTAACTGCAACAGGCGTACGAGGGTGTATTGTCTCGTACATGAAGCTTTTATTATACGCTTATCGACGTGAAAAAAAGAATCCTTTTCATATGGAGAAGGAACAGCCTTGTGATAATATATTATAGCAGTTTTGTTTACAGATACTTTTGTGGTTACAGCCTTAAGAACGTACCCAACGACTCTATTGTTGTCGCCGTAAATATTGAATAGACACATTTCCTTTTTATAACGTACAACATTCGGTAGATGAATGCAGCCCGTGCCTTCGCTTGCGTCACAGTAATGACACTCAGACACTGGCTTCTTTTGGATCCGATGCAGGTCCCTCCCAAAACAAGCATATCCGGTGATAATATGTGAGGCCCCGTGAGGCCTCTCTAGCCAGTCCACCATGATGGGTCTTATCCCCGCTATCACATTGTGCTGTGCGCATGCTTGCCCAAGTCGTAATTTCCATTCCCCCACTATGTCCCGGTGAAGCATAGACCTCATGGCCCGCTCCCGAGTGTTTTTTTTTTGTAGTTTACTTATTTAGAATCAAAAGGGCTTTCGCCTCCAGGTCCTATAGTGGGGTTCCAGCGAGAAGTATCGCCGCTTGGAAGCAAGGAGACTCATAGTTTCGAGCAAGAAAACTCGCCGTTTCGACGGTAAGTATATGTCCTATCTAATCACTTGTGAATTGTTAAGAATGACGTATTGAAAATGCCTACCACCAAGTCGATACACTTGCTGACTGACAGAGCAGGCACTAGCATAGAGTTTCGTTTTAGGGTTGGGAGTCACGAAAGGGCTCAAATCAAGAGAATGGGTATGGATACCGGACCTCGGGCTCCAAGATACAAGCTTTGAAGGCAACCGGGCGTAACACTGAGATGATAATGATGAGAGTATTTATACTAGTGATTGATGGTACGGTGGAATTTATTATAAGGCGAAATCAGTCAAGTTCAAAATAAAAATTGTGTAAGAAGTACAAGTTTTATGGATATGTATAATGATGAGACTTTATTATTAAAAGTAGTGTTGGTACACGACGGAATTTTAATACGAAAATTAGCAACATTTATCGTCAGATATGTCTGCAGTGAAAAAACATATTTAAAGATAAACAGTAAATCATTTTGAATATAAAATTAGGCAAGAAAGGTTTCACCCCTGAGGGAACCGCTGGCTTCTGCGGAATTCATACAAAAATATGTTACACGAGATGTTTTAAATAATTTATTCTGAAGCAAATATATGGCCATTCTTGCGTAAAACATTATACAATTTTTTTGGTACTACGTGGATGTTATTATTACCGTTTGATATTCTTATAATTGAAAGTAAGCCTGACTTACTGAAATAGCTTTTTAATAATGTTGTCTGAAGGTACTTTATACTTTTTTTTTTTAATTTCAACATAATTGCGTTCATGCAGTGGCCTAGAAAAAAACCTCTTCGACGTGTACAGTCGGATAAAGAAGATACTGTTACACTTTTACATACAACTTTAAACAGAAAAGTTCAACCGCATATCCGTTGTTGATTATACCTACAAGTATGTGCCTGAGGCAACGGATGTGATAACGCCTCTTTCTATAAGCCTTCTTTTTTTTATCTAGGAAACGCCAACTGAACTTCACGTCGCCTGATGGTAAGCTAAAGGCAAAATCTCAGGAAAGAGGGTAACCATTACAGACACGACACAGTTATGTGTGGTGGCACCCAGCTTGGCGGCCTCATCAGATGCTTTTTCACGCCCCGCTTTAAGGATCCCGGATTGTAGGAAGAAGGAAACACGTGTGCTGGTAATGAATTCTAGGTCTTGGTGGTCCGGCAAAGAAAAGAGTCTCCGAACCGCTTGGTTCTTGCTCGTATATTCTGCACAGTGTAAGGGTGACATCTAAGCCCTGCACGTGTTGTCCTATGTAGGAAAGCAATTGGAGCTGGGATTCGTTGGAAGAGCTCATCATCATTCTTCTTCATCATCGTCCTAGCATCAATCCCGGATACAAGCTTTCACCTCGAAGTCCGGGGTTAGTCGGAGGGGCTCGGGACTCCAACTAGTTCAAACGACTGTTCGTATGGCAACCGTGACCGACGGCATCTGCCAAGGGGAGTTTAGTACTAAATATCGATATTATTCCTTTAAGTTATACCAAGGAGTTGAAATGATACACTGACCTGCTTTCATTTTATCCGAAATTGATCTACCTGATACTCACATATGTGTGGCAAGTGTGGCTGTACATTTAGAATGCAAATATATCTCGTCTTTCTTTGTTTTCAGTTACTTTATTACAGTGATTGTGGTTGTTTAGTTATAATATATAGGTATGTATACTGTACACTGGTTCAATGAATTGAAATCAACTATTCATGTGGATACACTCAGAATGGTGAGCTTAGTTGAGAGTTTGCGAATCGTGAGGAACTATGCAGGTATACTAAAAGCTCTTGGTTAGTTGGTTCATAATAAGTTAGATATATAAATGTGAAAGTTTGGGAATATGTTTGTTTATTTATTACTCAATTACACTAAAGCAACTAAACGGATCTGGGTAAAATTTGGTAAGGGGTAGATTATAGTCTGGGAAAACACACATAGGCTTTAAAGAATACTAGTAGCTGCATTTAGTAGTATTCCACTAGGTAGGACACGGCGGTATATCCGCCCGATTGAGCAGTCCGACTGGGGAAGTACCTCCGCCCCACAGAATACCGCGGTTATAATAACTTCGTGTTGTGTTCCCAGCGGTGAGTAGGGTAGCCAGAGCTCACTGGAGAATTTGTGCCGTCAGTGGGAAGACTAAAGGCTTGTGCTGATTTGTCTTCTACTGACGGCACAGAAACTCTGTACTTACAGGGTTAGCAGCGCGACTGTGACTCCTCTGGTGTTACAGACGTCCATAGGCCACGGTAACTACTTTTCATCAGGTGGGCCGTGTGCTTGTCTGCCAACTAAGTGGTATAAAAAAAAAAAAAAAATCCCCCACAACTTTGCATTGCTTCGATTAAGATAAGAAAATTTGAATCGGTTCAGACGGGATTTGAACCCGCGATCTTTCCCTTATAGGGGTGTGCTCTGACTAAGCCACTGAGCCTTCGAACCACGCCTGAAGCCATCCAAATTCTCCTATATATGTAGAGAAAAATCGCGGGATCGCATCCCGCCTGAACAAATTCAAATTTTTTCCTGTCTTAATCGATTTTAATAGTTAGCATAGATACTAAATTCTTTTTGCAATGTTTGTTTTAGGAGGCACCAGCATTTTCATCATCATCTCTCTTTTTTTCTCTGTTCACCGCCACTACACCAGTTCCTTCGTGATCATGGTGCTTGCAACAGCGTCGAAATATCGGAAACTCAAAACAATGCAACATGGTAAATATCCCGATTATTTTGATACTTATTATCTCTCTTAGCCTTTCCCCAACTTAGTTGGGGTCGGCTTTCCATCAGTCTTACTATGATGCGGCTAAACATCGATATTTTTCCGTAAATTGTGGTAGTATATTGACCTGAATTCGAGCCCAGGATCAGAAGCTACCGACGCTCTGAGAGATGAGTTGGCCCTTGTATGATAAACTAAAATAATATTATTTTAAAAAGGTTAACACCACTATAAAATCAACCTTTACATCTCCTGTAACCGTATACACGCGCCATACGGTTAGACTCCTTCCCTAAGGGATATACATGACGAAGTGAACTGTAAGGTCCGCACTTACGACCGGGATCCCACGGGACGATTCGTTCCCTAACACCAGTTACAAAAGAAATAAATATGGAACTTGGGTAGTACGACCCAGAAAACTGGTTATATTACAGTTTGGTGTCTGTGGTAGCGTTGCTTTTGCACAAACTACTAGAATAATCTATTACTTAATAATCCAATGGTCTGTAGTATCTGTATTATAACATTAATATCTTGAGTTTCTACCTCGATGGTTTCGCAAAAAACCGGCACTACACAGAAAAACAGATATAAGCTTGCAGTATACATTCTGAACTATGTGTAACCAAAATATTGTAGATCCTTCTACTCCTGAATCATATCACAGGCCACTTAGGCGTGTTTTATCAATAGAATTTATATTTATTATTATTATTGCATATGATGGTGATCATCTGATCACTCTATCTGACGTGCCCTATCCATAAGAGAACCACAAGCGTAATTGAGTTAAATAAAATAGTTCCAACAGGACGTCTAGTGCTATTCATACTATTATAAGATAATAAGATAAGATAATCTTTAGTGTACCCCAACACATTACAGTACATGTACGGACAACATGATATGTACAAATGGCGGCCTTATCTCTACAAGCGATCTCTTCCAGGCGACCTTTGGATGGAAATATTTTTAATTGTCTTAACAATAATGACCCATGGGTAGTTATTAGTGTAGTCATAATACGTGGGGCGCACTATAAGTTTCCGGAATGAATATGAAAAAATACTATTAAAGGTACAAAATTAATTTATTGTTTTTCAAAATAATCTCCCTTGGCGTCTATGCACTTTTTCATTCGATCAAACCAGTTTTGAAAACTTTTGTGCCACTCCTCTGTGGTGACCTCTGAAACGTGTTTTTCATACTCCTCGACAGCCTCTTCTGGTGATGAAAATCGTTGGCCGCGTAATTGGTTCTTAATTTTTGGGAACAGATAAAAGTCACAAGGTGCCAGGTCGGGACTGTATGCAGGATGACTCATGAGTTCTACATTTTTCGCCTTCAAAAAGTCGTTTTTCTGTCTGGCCGTGTGAGAACTAGCATTGTCGTGGTGCAGGATGATACGGCGTTTACGGTTATTTTTACGGAGTTCGTCAATAACTTCCGGCAAACAAATGGTCGTGTACCAGTCACTATTCACAGTACGACGATTTTCTAAAGCAACAGTAGCCACGTGTCCAGTTTTATTAAAAAAAGAAGCAATCATCCGCTTAGATGCACTTTTCACGCGCGCCACTTTGGTTGGTTTCGGCTCATCTTGAAAGACCCATAGGCTCGATTGCTGCTTTGTTTTGGGATCGTAGCAATAAATCCATGTTTCGTCACCTATTACTATGTCCCACACCAAATTTGACGCACCTTCGTTGAATCTGGTAAGCATGGCACTGCACCAAGTGACGCGGTCCGTTTTTTGATCCTCGGTCAAGTTATGTGGGATCCACCGCGAGCACAGCTTTCTCACACCCAAATGTTTGTGTAGGATTGATTGTATTTGACTCATGCCTATTTCTAAGGATGCGCGAATTTCATGGTAGGTCACATGCCTGTCTGTTTCAATCATACGGCGCACAGCATCGATGTTTTTGTTGGTCACAGCGGTGGACGGCCGACCATCGCGAGATTCGTCACTGAGATTGATACGACCACGCTTGAATTACACTTAAAATCGTAGAAAATCATACTACGAAAATTTTCCCGAGTTAAATCCATGTTGATGCAGACACACAATTTTTTAAATGGCGCCACAAGGTAAAAACAAAAGACAGTCAGATGAAACAAACTGTATTCTACAGCCAAAGAGTTCTATTTTCAAATGTTGTAATAAATTTTTAAATATTGTTTATGTAAGTGGCCAGTTCCGGAAACTTTTAGTGTAACCTATGTATTATCACAGTATAACTACTACACTGTAGTTCATGACATTTTTAGAAGATAATTTGGAAATTTAAGCAATAAATTGTTAGTTATCCATTTTATATACCTACCGCTTTAATTTCCACATCCTATTCTAAAAATGTCATGAAACACGATTTGCATTTTAATGTACATACATAAAAACATAAACTCACGCAAATTAGAAATAAGACACCCCAAAGGGGTAGGCAGAGGTGCTAGCACCCACATTTCGCCAGTTTATGTTTAGGTCCCAATATAATAGGTGACGAGCCTATTGCCATTAACCGAGCACTTATAAACCTGCGATAAATACACACATAACTTCGAAAAGCATCGAAAAGTCATTGGTGTGTGCCATGGTAAAACCTGGGAACGAACCCGAGACCTCGTCTCAGCAATGTAGCCTGTTAAACATAAACATACTTACTTCATAATAGTGTAAAGCAAACTAAAAAAAGAATTATTAGAAAGGTAAACTATAAAATTACCCTATATTTTAACAAGGTTAATGGTACCAAATGGCCTATCATAGTCTGTATAGAAAATGGTACAACTTTGAGTAAAAATCCTCATAGAAATTTTGTGGTATAATTTTTTTGGAACAAAGTAACTGTTTTATCCGTTCACTGGTTTCGATCACTCGAATACGCACTTAATCTTCTCAAAGTAAACAGACCCGTATCCTGTAAAATAATAATGGAGTGGAAAGTCAATTCATAAGCGATCCATCATAGCGAAAAATCCGATGCCAGGCAACGAAGTATTGAGGATTTCGTGTAATCACTTTATGAACATACTTCGGAAGCGTTTAATTAAAATAAAAAGCAGTGTAATTTCCTTTGGGTCATATAATAAATAATTTGATGTATTGCTTATAATGCTATTAATATTATAGAAATATTTTTACAATCGTGCTGTTAATTTGTTCGCCTCACCCTCTTAATAAGTAGCGACGTAGTAGTGTACTGTAGTTTTTATCTCCTCTTACCTACCTCATACCCAGGTAGCAGGCTGGTGTGGTTGTCAAATGCTTATAATGTGATAACCAGTTAGGTACCATTTGGTAAACTATGTCTGCTACCATAATGATATAACAGACCTGCGATTCTACTAATTTTATGTCATAGCAAAGCCACTGTTATACCACTGATACTGCAAAAATGACATTAAATTTTAGACTTTTTTGAAATGAGGTTAAACTCCAAAATTAAATGAAAAAGAGTTCAATACAACTTTTCACTCGCTCTACAAGATGTCATTTCATTTTAGATTCTAACAACAAAGCAGTAAAGTTTAAAATAAATGTCATTGTTAACAGTATCAGTGGTATGTATGACAATGGTTTTATTATATCAGAGGAATGACAATGGTTTTATTAGTAGAATCAGGGCCCAGGCTATAAGGCGATAAACTTTTGTATTATTCTTGAACGTAAACGTAAGAAATTAACGTCAGGAAAGTTGTTTTTGTGTTTGGGATTTTTTTTCATTGATAGAACCATGTTTGCTGGTTAGTAATGATATGAATCTACGATGAAACACGTGTCTAGAAAAAACATATACTCGAGACCTGAAGGTTCCCACGCATATACTTATATAAGTATGTACCTATAGAGAGTTTTGAGGGTGAAAGATCAATTCACAGATAAGTATCTTATCTTTGTGGAAAATCGTTTATAAGAGTCTTTATAAACGAAGTGTACCTCGAAAATGTATAAAATTCGAGATTTCAGCTAGTGACTAGCGATGATAGTATCATCCTGGATAAATTAAGAGTTATCCTACTTGAACTTTTAATTGCTCTTAATAACTCTGTAATTTTAGGGTAGCCTAATTCAGCCTACCTTTGTCACTAAAGCGTTTTCTTCTTTATGCAAGTTAGTTTACGTCCTACTAATTTTAGTAGATATAATAATAAGATACCTATCATGAATTGGGTAATACCTACGTTTTAATTTTTTTTTTTTTTTTTCAAAAAATACGCTGTATAAAAATGAATGACACTTCAGATTTTTTTCTACTAACCACGAGTTAATAGAACATAGCATTTGTTGACATGCAATAGTATATGTATAGAACTTAATACATTATAATGATTATTAGTTTTAGACCGAATTTAAAAACAATAAAGGAATCTTTCAATTTCGGAAGCCGTTTTCGTCAAAATGACTGAATTGGTTAATGTCTTAATTCACAATCTACGAAAATTACCGATTAGGTAAATATTGATATAATCGCATTTTAATCGAGTTATGCTCATGGCCTTTTGGACATAGATCAGGAATGTTAATTAAAACACTGTTCATTTTACCACTGTGCTGTAAACATACTATCATCGCCACAAATAAAACACAAACCAGAGAAAAACTAGTTAAAATGTTAAACCGTTACCTCCTTTTAGACTTAGTATAAGTAATTACCGAGATAGTCTAGTGAAATGGGTAACGGACTGCTGAGACGAGGTCTCGGGTTCGATCCCAGGTTTTACCATGGCACACACCAATGATTTTTCGAAGTTATGTGTGTATTTATCGCAGGTTTATAAGTGCCAGGTTAATGGCAATAAACTAGCCACCTATTAGATTGGGACCTAAACATAAACTGGCGAAATGTGAGTGCTAGCACCTCTGCCTACCCCTTCGGGGATATAGGCGTAAGTTTATGTTATGTTATAAGTAAAGGATAATCAAATAAAAATACCTCCCGATTTGCCTTCTTTTACTTACAACTGAAAAGAACTGATTTGTATATCAGTGTTAGTCATTTATTATAACCACTGGTAGCTCAGTCCCTGAACCCGATGCCGGTGGTGCACTAATTTTAATATTTTAATATACATTGTTGGTACCTATACTAAGATTTCTAATATATATGAGGCGCGTGCCGGCGATCAGAGATAAGAGTAATCTTCATTACAGACTACTTGTAAGCAGCGGGTAAGAACCAGGGTTACAATGTTCTTGAACATCATTTTTTATGCAAATATAATATTATACATCAATGTGTTTATATACATCTGAATTCAGTACGCATGTGTATAAAATATTATTACTACTATAATTACTAAATAGCTAACACGTGTCAAATATCTTTATTATTATATACTTTTTCGTACCAGGAACCTTCTAAACACTAAATACTTATGAGTCTATTGCCGTATTCCGGGCTCTATTGTTGACTCGAGCCTGAATCTGAGGCTGTATCTGGGCTGTGTATATCTGTATGATGTTAAACAGCCCTATCCTTTAGTCGCCTTGTACGACACCGCATGGATACAATGATTGGTAAAATGTGGGTGTTAATTTATAACTTTAATTTATGATTTTTCTAAGGAGGTAGGACACGGCGGTATTTCCGCCCAATTGAGCAGTTTGACTGGGGAAGTACCTCCGCTCTACAGAATACCGCGGCTATAATAACTTCGTGTTGTGTTCCCAGTGGTGAGTAGGGTAGCCAGACCTCACTGGAGAATTTGTGCTGTCAGTGGGAAGACTTTGCCATGGACTTTGTCTTTGCTTTGGAAGTTGAAGGCTTGTCCTGCTTTGTGTTCTACACTGACGGCACAGAAACTCTGTACTTACAGGGTTGGCAGCGCGACTTGGACTCCTCTGGTGTTACAAACGTCTATAGGCCACGGTAACCACTTTCCATCAGGTGGGCCGAGTGCTTGTCTGCCATCTAAGTGGTATAAAAAAATTATCTCTGCCTAATCCTCCGGGGATAAAGGTGTGATTATATGTATGTATGTAAGTACCTACATGTACATAATTAGAGACGTATTTAGATGAACACTCTTTTAGCACAATGGAATGAACATAATTTTTATTGAAACTTTGTACAAGTGATGAACTTAGTGTATTAGGTATGTAGCGAATAAATGATAATTTAAAAAATATTAACAAAGTTATAAAAACACTACTATTATCGTATTGATTATTTGGAAGTCTTCAAAATTGACTAAAAATCTGATTATTTCTTCAAATTTTATCCTCTGCCAGAGCCCAAACCCTAATTTATATCGTATTTTTCAACTATAGACTCGTTAGCCCCAACGATTTTATGTATAAAGCATTTTAGCTGTAAATCTTTCTCGTGATGTTATATAAACGTCCCTAAACCCTGCTTATGCAATACCTACTCAATACTTCATAATATTCAAAACGGTTCGCTCATGTCGCTAAGATATTGGTTTATTTATATTTACACGGTTACAGCTACTAAATCAAGTTTCCTCTTCCTTTCAACACAACATTTTAAGTGTCGTTGCTCGTAGAAGTAGGCACTACTTGATAATATCTGTTAGGAAAATGTGAGATACTTGTTTTCCAACAACATTATTTATATATTATGTTTTGATGTTCAATTCTGTCCATATATAATTATACAACGGTTTCCTACTTGTCGCGATTAAATCGTGGGACTATTTCTGCCAACGTCCATATGGAATACCGATATAATGAAAAGAAATTAAATGAGATCAAGTGTTTATACAACCGAGGTAACGGCTACCGAGATACTATACAAGAGGCTTCTTATCGTAAGGTAGCTTGCTTAAATGTCATAAGGAGCGAATTCTAGCGGTCTAATTGTGAGCAGAAGAAACACCTAAGCAAACGTTATTTATTTTCTTAGTTATAGTTTTCTGTACGACGATGGAGGTAATTTTTGAGAAGTTGCTTTAAATATACCAGCCAATTTCTATGAAAAAAAGCGTGTTAAAAATTAAAATAAAGTCTAGATAAAACACAAGCGCTCAGTGAAGAATAACATAAGTAACATAAGTACATAAACGGATACTGTGGCTATCTTTACTGAAGAAAATGTCAAAGTTGAAGGAATCCTCTATTTGTCATCATCATTATACCTAGTATGAAGTATCAGTAACTGCTTGAATAAATATGTGCCAGCATATATTTTAATGTACCATATTATTTCAGCTACATAATTGCTAGCAGGGTAATTCACTTAAGTAACTTTAATTAATTCACTAAAGAAACACAAGGGTTTAAAGACATTCATATCTCTCTAGGACCCAATAAAGATTTGAGCACGCTATTATATTAATATAGATGTCTAAAAGAATAAAAATGTAATAGCAATGCGATTTAGCAAGGCAACGCGGCCAGCATCATGGGTACCTTTGCGCCGGGAACGATACGGGAGTGGGTTGTTCCACGCTACATAATCGCGAATCCATTTTGTGTAGGTACTTATTTGTGTTTTAATATTAACCAAATTGTATATAAATTACTATCAATAAATTAATAAACAGCTAAAAAATAGATATAAAAACTAGTTAACGGTCTTTATAACACAAACCAACAATACGTTGTTACACAACACAGATGACAACTCAAGTAAAGAACGGGTGAATTGGGACGAGCGACGCGGTCACATCTCAACACAGCCACTTGAAAGAGATTTCTTTACCCCATTCAACATTCAGAAAAAAATATTACTTTCTCAATAAAATTGTAAATATGAAGCGATCATGATATAGGTACCAGCTGGGTATCTAAATAAGACTATTACGCGAATGTGTATGTTTATATTTTGTATCAAATGTGACTATAAAACAAATGTGATACTACTTACTAATATAACACTTATAATTTTATGCTTTCTTCGTATTTGTTCGATACTATCGAACGATTTAGAAATATCATCGGGGATACTGGAAACTCGCTTTAGTAAAGCATTGGTCGCGGCCGCGTATCTGTTTGTCACCAAACTTTACAGGAAGTAGTCGTATCTTTGTTATTTTAACGACAAGTTTTTCCATTTTTAAATCTAACCTAAACCTAATTCAACACTTTCAGCGCTATCAGCGTTGAATTAGGTATGTGTTATTTATTTATTCATTTAATCTTTTTGCACAACTATTAAATAATTTACTATGGCGGACTTAATACCGTGGGTATTTTTTGCAAGTTAACCGTAGGGTGATGCAATTATTTGTAGAGGTGTTAAACAGGCTAGTAACTTTGATGCAATTTTTGCTCATTTGGTAAGGTAGGGACCAAGGAATTCTGAAATCTCAAATTGAATATATATTTTTTATCTAGGACACGCCAACTTGACTTCACCTCGCCTGATGGTAAGCTAAAGGCAAAGTCTCAGGAAAGAGGGTCACCATTACAGAGATTAAGTAATGTTACAATGGTGGCGCTCAGCTTGCCGGCCTCATCAAATTTTTCACGCCCCACTTAAAGGACCGGAGACTGTAGGAAGAAGGAAACATGTGTGCTGGTAATGAATTCCATGTCTTTATGGTACGGCAAAGAAAATAGTCTCCGAACCGCTTGGTTCTTGCTCGTATATTCTGCACGGTGTGAGGGTGACATCTAAGCCCTGCAGTGTTGTCCTATGTAGGAAAGGAGAGGGTGGGATTAGTTGGAAATGCGGACTCTTCCAATCACAGATATCCGAGAGATGGGCCTTCAATGCGTTATAGTTAAGAGTTCTTGTGTCGCCACTCATCTATCAAAATAGGTAACACATAAAACAAATGTGTAAGTATGACAGACATGTGCAAATTTCAGCCACACCCTAAACATTTACGACCAATAGTAATCAAATCATAATAGCACTCATGCGTAAAATGGGCGTATTTTGTTAGACTCGCAGAGTAGAAGCCAAATAGACAACTTCTACATTTCTACATTCTCTAGACTGAAGGGCTCCATCAGTTTGCAAATTTTTAGCCTCCTCGGACTTCTGGAACAGGTACCTCGTGGCCACGCGGTACTTTTTTTTTCTTTTTTTACGTGCGACTAAAACGCACGCCGCATGTGGGTCGTTTTGGTTGCCGAAGGTGAGGTTGACAGGCATATCCCTCGCACCCCGGCCGACCCAGGGCCATCTCTCACGATCTGGCCCTCTCCTCGGATGTGTGGGGACTACAGAGTCCCCAGCTCGTTCCCGGAAAACGGGGAGGCGCGCCAGAGGCCGCCGCGGCCTGCTTGTCTCAGTGAAATCGGTTAAGAAAAAAATATTTTTATGGAGCGCGATAAAAAGCTGCCGATCGTCACGGAGACTGATGAGCGACTGTGAGTTGTGGAGATCAGATGGCAGTTACTTCCCAGAAAATATCGAAATTCAACCATTTCGCAGTTACACTGGAAAGCCGATCCCAGCAGGGTTGGGCAAAGGCTCAGAGGATGATGATTATTAAAATTAGAACTACCTACATATTTTATTTTAAGTTCATAAAAAATATATTATTGATAGTCTGCCGTACTCATTGCACAATGCACATCTCAAAGGGGTTCCCTCCGTTCGGTAAAGCTCGGACAAGTTCGGGTCGCCCCGCGAAGCTTCAGAAGCACGCAAATAAATTACTTAAAAATGAATTTAAAATATGAAATAGTTACATAATTGTCTACTTATTGACGTTAGGATACATCACTTGTCTTAAGATTTGTTGTCATTTTTTCTATTTTTGCAAATTAATACGGAACAATTCGGCATTTTGTATTTTATTGAATATATTATGAACTCGGTACGTAGTTGCGAAGCAACTGACTGAAGCGCACTGCCACCGTTCGATTATAAAAACCAAATCGCGGTGGCACAATCGCATCCCGTGATTTCTGAGCTTTCAATGCTAGTTAAGCGGGTTTGCAGTATCAACATCAAACAGTACAAACATACGTAGTCCATGCAAAGAAATACTTCTTTTAATCTAGGAACTGAGCTTAAGATGCTTATTAATTTCAACCGTTACGAAAATCTTTTGCTTCCGAGATTCAACCTTAGTTATGAATTTTAAATACTTCGCAGGGAACAATGACTCGTAAATTGTATTTAATAATTCGCACTATCTCTGTGGGATTCTTTTACTGCTGAAGTCACTATTACAAGCAAACCACTTGTACCTACTCTTGAAATATTTAAAGAGTGTTAAACTGAACATTTTTCTTGGATAACTTTAGATTAAATACTGCATTGCGAATTTTGTACACATAAAACCAAATGGAAATCTTTACGGGCGAAATTTTTGCTTTCAATTCTTGCCTTACTTTTACGCAAAAATTTTGGCACGCTTTTCCGCTTTCATGTAGTAGGTAGCTACCTAAGTTGTAAGATTTACGGAAAAGTTTAAGATTTATTATCTATTGACAAAAGCAATGCAATGCAAGCAATGCAACTTGCCAAAAAGGGGTATAAGTTTTGAATTTTTGAAATGGGACAAACTCGTTAAAGATAGGTTATTTCAATGTGTAGATAGAGAATATTCGCGTGAACTTTCGACAATGTACATATAAAGTTTAGAAACTAAGTAAAACATGATACATGATACGTACGAGTACAGAAACTAATAATTTACAGATTAATGTCATTACTAATTAAAAATGAGCTCTCTAAAACAATTAAATTAGACTTTGAATATTTCATCAAACAAACATACAAATAAAATGTCATCAATGAAGAAGGCTGAGTAAATTAATCTGTCTTAATTAAACCAAGCTATCCTTTGTGGAACCTTCAGGCTATTTAACGCTTTTATCAGTAATTTGGCTTTAGATAATATACCCTTAAATCACCGTACGGCGTCAGTTAATGTAGACATGAAAAAATTACAGACTGAAAAGGCTCGCGGACTCATAACTTAGGCTGAAATTGTGTTGAATGGATATGGAAGAATTATGAAACCCTCATAAATTGCAGACTTAGATTTTTGCGGTGGTATGATGTATACATAATGGCTTTTATTTTTCGTCGGAACCTACGAAAATTGTATTTGACATCCTCATTTTAACTTGCCGCTGATACGTATATACAGAAAAAATAAGTCAGGCCCTGGAGGCAAACTACCTTAAATCCTTAATTTGGCTCATTTTACTTAAAGGACACATTCCTTTACTTTTAATAAGAATCATAACTCCATTCAAATATTTTCTAAAATTCGCTAGTCACACCTCGTAATCGAACCGAATAAAGACAGGAAAAAATACGTCCTGTATTTTTATGGCATCAATCGATACCTACTGTAAATCATAAGGATCAAATCTCTATAACAAACATAGTAAATTAAAAGAAAGATAATCCCTGAAATCATTGTTTATAAATCTAATTTGACGAAATGAAGCAATTTTACTCTTTTACTCAATAGTCCATCAATTCATATATTATGTTATAACAAATAAAATTCTATATTTTAAAATAAAATAAAATAAATTCTACATACTATTTTTTACTAGTCTAATTGTTATAGTCATATTTAAATTACTAGTCCAATCATGCGGGGGCACCCACGTGCCTTCGCATGAGAAAGGGTCTAATAATAAAAAGTAGAGGTATTTATGTCGAACTCGATCCGACTAAAACCGCACGACCGACGCACCGTTTCAATTGACGGTTTATAAGGTGATTCAATCCCATTAGGGCAATTCTCTTGCAATGTCCGTTGCCCAAAGTGCAATGCGGTGTACTGTGTAGAGGTTCCCGACCAAGCACTCCAAGCTAGTTGTACCTCTTACAGTTACACAATAAAGTTACATTCTAAACCGGAAACAAAGTTCTGTCATTTAGTACTCATTTTAATAAATAAATTACACACACATAAATTACAACATTTATTTATTAAAACGAGTACTCGTTTCTCGTTGAAAATGTATCTGATGGCTCATTGAGTAAAAGTGTTGTCCACAAATATTCGAGTTGTGTCTGATGGCATTGAATTTATAAACTAAAATTTAAAAACTTCCCTTCATTTAATTTACCTTGTTTTTTAGAGAAATGTGATATTTATAATTGACACTATCGATTGATGTTATAAAAATAAAGGATTTTATTTTTTCATATTTTAGTCGGTTCGATTTCCGGGTGTGGCAAGCGAGTTTCAGAAGATCTTTCAAAGCATTTTTATTTATTTTTAACGGCCCACCTGATGGAAAGTGGTTACCGTGGCCTATGGACGTGTGTAACACCAGAGGTGTCACACTCGCGCTACCGACCCTGTAAGCACAGAGAGTTTCTGTGCCGTCAGTGTAAAGACAAAGCAGGACAAGCCTTTGGTTTTCCTACTGACAGCACAAACTCTCCAATGAACTCTGGCTACCCAATTTTCACAATTGGCGAATTGATGTATGTCTGTAAATTAATTTTGTATGATGTATTACGTTTAATCGAACTACATATATTATGCCTCTAATAAATATTTGTAATTTTTCATGCTGACATTTTTCTCAAAAAATACTTGATACATATAAATTCAAAACACCTTTGTAACAGTGTTTTTATGCTAAATAAATATGATTTGACACGTCAATTTGACTTCACTTCGCCTGATGGTAAGCTGAAGACAAAGTCCCTGGAAAGAGGGTCACCATTACAGACACTTACCATGTTAAAATGGTGGCATTCAGTCGACGGCCTGAACAGATACCATTTAAAAAGGATCTGGTATTCTAGTAGGTGCTGCTAAAAACAATAAAAGGTGACCAAAGTGAACTAGTCAAGTCTCTGTCAAGATCGTGATGAATATGTGTCTATTAGTTGTGGTGGATGTTCCCAAATTCTCATATAGGTAATTAGCGACCATTTCACCCGCTTAGAGACAGAGTTTCGTGAAATCTGAATTCTTACCGGATATCTACATCCTATAAGGAAACTACCTGCCAAATTTAAAGTTTGTAGGTATTATAGTTTCTGAGATTTCGTGATTAATTAGTGAGTGGTATTTCGCTTTTATATAGGTATACATACATAGATTTATAAACAAAGTTAACTGTAATTACTTGCACTTGATACAATACAATAGACTTGATACAATACCACTAATGTCAACCCATTATAACAATTTCCCCGTGGATTTCGCAGTCGCGTACAAAATTTGCGTTTTGGAGCCGAAAAACAATAAAGTGTTATTATTTTTTTATATTTTTACCGTGTCTCTTATGAATAAATTTTCATTTCAAAAACCGTATAATATTGCATTTATGAAAAATTATTCATCCAAATGGATGACTGCGCTTTTTTGTGAATAAAAATTTCAAATGTTGAATATTGAAAGTCCACTTGGCACCAAGTAAGTAAACCTTTAGCTTCCTCATCTTTTCAAGCAATGTGCATCTCATTCAGGAGTTTACATTCATGGCATTTACTAAACAAACATACAAATGAGCACAATAGTATTTCTTTCAGCGTCAGTATTTAAATGGTCTTTAATATTTTAAGTCATTTTAGTATCTTTATCAGCATCAGTATTTAAATGGTATTTACAATTTCAAGTCCTTTTCTAAAATATAGGTAGGTACATCTGGTTATAGAAATGTTCAATCAATCAGGCGGGGCCATAGGCATACCTAGTGTTATAAAAAACCAACTACAAATGAATTACCGTGACATCGAGTGTTATCGATAAGATCCCCATAGACTTGTTAATAACGCGAACGGTTAAGCAGTGGAACGAGAGTTTCCAGAAAACTGATACCTAACCTAACCGTTTTCAATTCTTAAGTGAATAATAGGTCGCTTCTACATAAGAATCTTATTTAGCGATCTATTAAATTTAAATTATATTTAAAAATGTTTGAGAAACAATATTTGATTTCTTTACCCTAATGTTAAATTTTTCTTAGTAGCTGTTTGTTGCCAAAGATGATTTATATTTTAAACAAGATAAGATTGAATATGAGTCTGATTAATAATTTAAGACGCTTAAATGAAAATATAAGTGATTTTATGTTAATAAATATTGTAAAAATATAAAAATAAGTTGATTGTTCTCATTATATAGCCTTTACCCGTTATGCCCTGATGAGGTACCTGATTTAGGCCCCCTATAAGGGCAAAACGGGTATTTGGAAGGGTCTCCTAATTTCTGTTTTTCTAAGATTGTTGAAGAGAATGGTTATGTTTGTTATTTTTTTTATATACTATATTAAATAAACATTTCCTTTAGTAAAACTATTTGGTACATTTTACGTTTCTAAGTATTTTTTATTTCACATGTCCCTTAGCGTACCCATTTTAGGCTTACCTCCCCTATCCTATATTAACTGTACACAAATCTGAATCCAAAGAAAACACACTATATTATGTCTTATGTTTAAAACTCGTAGTTTCGTGAACTTACATTTTCATGGAGTGTTTTAAATATGACAATGTTAAAATATAAGTATTTATTTTAAAAGACGTAAACTAAGATACTTAACATTATACAAAACATTTGAATACAAAGACCCACGGGTAATCAAAGATGCGTGGGTGAATCTCTACTGCCCACCTTTAAGGCTTTTCGTTATTACAGACGTCACAATTATTTCATTCGTCACTATTGCAGTTAAACGAAATGCTAATAATAATCCTACTGCATAATTTATTATGATAGCGTCTTGGACTCTTGAATGTTTCTGTTAGTACTTAGGCATTGGGTATACCAACCACCAACTCAAAAATTTGAAAATGAAATACAATATCGTATGCAAAGTTAGGAGACTTCGGACCAAAATTGCAAAGATTGTAGCGAACGTAAGTACCTATTTCAGAACAAAAACATTACCCAGGTACATATGCATGCTTCAATAACAAAGCATTCCAACGCTAAATTTTCTTAGTTGGCTATTTATAAAAATACAAAATAATACCTTTCACAAGTAATAAGATAATATGGTTATAAAAGATCTTCATAGAAATTCTTCACTAAGTTAAGCCTTACTACTTTTAACTTCAGTTAATTACAACTATGTACTCACCGTCGGTTAACTGGAAACTTACTTCTTGAAACACTAATTTAATTCCCACTTAGCTCGATTTCTTAATTAACAACACCAATATTTAACACGACTTCAAAAGAGCCAAATATTATTACCTACATTACTACAATAAGCCTTTTATGCTTTGAATTCTATTGTTGCTAATGGGCGCACAGACCGACCGTGCCCTCGGCGGACCAACTGATGAATTATAACAACGATTCACAGAAAAAAAAAACAGCTAAAAATATTTTAATTCATTAATTGAAAATCAGATCGTTCTGTACTGTAATAGCGTAAATAAATAATGAAAACATAAGTGGAATCATCACTGAAAAGTTTGAATGGAATCAAAGTTATAGGTGTATTAGGGTATGTAGGGGTCGTGATAAGTAGGGGGAAAAGCCGCGATGGTTATGGTAGTAGTTGATGCTTACCATGGGTCATGATACCGCGGCGTGGTCTGACCGAGTCGCGAGCGACGGCTCACGCGAGCAGACTGTTGCTCGCGGCCGGGCCGAGGATGCGCGCGCACATTCAGTGGCTCTGACCCCTCCCGCTCCTCACGAAGCCGACGGCCCGCCATGCCACCACGCGCCATCCTTACGCTGACATGCTCTTCTTTGTCTCCCAACTTAATTGTAACATTATCTGCAAATGAACTCGTCTGTGTCTGAGTCTGACTGACGACGGAGATAAGTAACAAAAACTTATTGCTACGGTGTTCGCGGCAGGGGCGCGTTATATTTTTTAGATATGTTTTCATGTAGATACGCCAATTTGACAATGTTAAATGTTCTGTAACTGTTTTAATACAGTAAGATACAAAGACAAGCTGTTTGATGAAATGGCTACTGAGAAAATAATCAATCATACTATTGACCATCTCATCTATTAACTAGATATATAAATTTAAAATAGAAGTGAAAAAGAACTTTAATGAATAAAGGTTACTATAAAGAACCTAAATGAATATCTTGAATCAAGATACGCATTTACATCATCAATATTCTTGATGATGTAAATGCGTGGTCAACATAATTCTCTTGCTTGCTCGTACAAAATAAAAACTAAAGCAACTAAAAATATAATCTGGTTCTAATATAGTTCTCCGAGTCCCTTGCTGGTATCTTCTCAGTAGAACTAACCTACTGAACCAGCGAAAGAATAATTTTCCAATGGTTTATTTTTACATTATTTAATATTTTTGTATTATTTCTTGACATAATTGTAAAATTTTAACGTTCATATGTGCTCTTTGTGTGCCTAAACTGAATAAATGAAATTGATTCTTTGATGCTTTGATATATATTTCAACTGTAGAGTCTGTAACTAATGATGTGAGTTAGATTGAATCAGTAACTATTAACCTTATAGATGATAAATAAAATAGTTAAAGGTACTGATTTATTTGTCGTTAAGGCTACAACTGTAAATCAGGTCTTTAAACCAGCTTCGGCAGCACGAGTGTAACCCGTGTTGCATACGTACATTAGGCCACGGTAACCACTGCCCATCAGGTGGGCCTTGTCTGCCATCTAAATGTCAGTTTTAGGTAGTGAATTATTTATTATTATTCATTAGAAACCTTTTTATATTTTATATTTGAACATCTCTAACACGACTACCCTTTACAGAGCAAGCCAGTAAGAATTTGTTTGTAGGGATTACTCAATCTTAATTATATTTCCATGCTATCGCCGGTATTTTCATGCTGGTAGGAGACTGTATCAGTTATCATGGATAAACGCCCTACAATTCCAAAATATTTAATTCCGAATTTTAATAATTATACTGATTTTCAAATATATAAAATAGAATATAATATATTTACCCCATTATTTTTCCTTATTCAAAAACACGATATTTATTTATCGGGAACTCATACGAACAAATAATACGAACGATTATTCTTCCGAATTTCATTTGTACGAATAATCAAAAAATACGAAAATTTATTGAACCGGAAACGTTATTCCGAATTTTAGATTTCATTAAATGCATGGATAAAATTGAAAATTTGTATACAGAATACTTATTGTAGATAAAAAAATGAGTTTTATAACTAGGTATTATCTAAATAACTTGTAATATTTTTTTTATACCACTTAGGTTGCAGACAAGCACATGGCCCACCTGATGGAAAGTGGTCACCTGGCCTAAGGACGCGTGCAAAACCAAGAGTCACACTCGCGCTGCCAACCCTGCAAGCATTGAGAGTTTCTGTGCCGTCAGTATGAAAGACAAAGCAGAACAAACTTTAATTTTTTCCACTGACAGCACAAAAACCCTCCAGTGAGCTCTGGCTACTCTGCTCACCGCCGCCGGGAACACAACACGAGGTTATTATGGCCGCGGTATTCTGTAGAGCGGAGGTACTTCCCCAGTCGGACTGCTCAATTGGACGGAAATACCGTCGTGTCCTACCTTATTATTATATTAAATGCATTTAATATAAAAATTAAGCTGAAACCCGATTCGGAGCCACAGAAGCAAGTATGGGTGTCCAAGCTACGTTATGCAAGGGCAGAATGCATGCATGCCTGCTTGCACGTATGCACGCTTGCATGATTGCCTCTATGTATGCTTGCCTGCATGCCTGCTTGCATGCATGCTTGCACTTGTAAGTGATATATTGAAGTTACATTAAATAAAATTTCAATCATTAAAAAATACAGAATATAATTATATTTCTACATTCAGTGCTAGATATTACATTTGTCATCAATATTTTAATTAAAATTTTACACTGCAAAAATGTAGTTTAAGATTTTTGTACAAAAATATTTTGTTCCTTTACTTTTCTTCTGCAATGTACATAGCTCCTTTGTATTGGTTTGGTTGGTTTTCGGAATTTCGGGTTTGCGTTGTTTCGGAATTTTGATAAACGGAATTCGTATTTATGATATTTCCGAATACTATTGGTGGCGCGATTCTCACGCCACGTGAGCTAGTGGACTGTATTTTGCGGGGGGTGAAGCTAACATGTTTCATATGACACTTTACACAACAAACAAGATAGGTGATCGGGTTGCCGCGGAGGTGGTTTAGGCATTGAATGCAACCCAAGAAATTAGGAGAGGATGCACTAACCTTTATGACGCCACGTGCTGTCGGGGCCGGTGCACCGGTCTTCTCTTCCTGGCTCAGGAGCTGCTGCCCACATCACTAAATCACTTGAGGGACACACGAGAGGCACAATCCGATCGGTAAAGGTCTATGAAAGCGGTGAAAATCCAACAAACATTATTAATTTCTAAGAGTCGCGTGCGCCGCCGCCATTGATGCTTGCTAGTTCGATGCGAAGTCAAGATGCGGCTATTTCAACCATTGGCGGGGCGAAACTATTGTTATCTCACTTTAGAGGTAGTGCGGGAGGGAGATGGGTATAGGGAGCGTGTGCTCAGCGTCAACCAATTGAGACGATTTGAATTTACTACTACTGGCGCCACCAACTATTGATTCGGAATTTCAATAGTTTGGTGTCTTGACATTCGGTATTCTAATAATCGTCATAATAAAGCTTAGAAATTTTAAAATTTAGGTTTTTAATGTATAGAGTTTATATTTTTATATATTACTGTAAATTTGAGCGGTGTACCCTTAAAGAGGGTAGACAAGTTCAAATATCTGGGACATCTGCTGGTCCCCAGGCTCAAGGATGATGACGATATAGAACGAGAGCGAAGGGCGCTGTCAGTTAGGGCTAATATGATATCCCGAAGGTTCGTGCGTTGTTCTGTAGATGTTAAAGTAACTTTGTTTCGTGCTTACTGCAGTTCATTCTACGCGTGCAGCTTGTGGGCTCATTACACGGGGCGGGCTTACGGCGCCCTTGGCGTTCAATATAATAACGCGTTCCGGGTGTTGATGGGGCTGCCCCGATGCTGTAATGCATCAGGGATGTTTGCTGAAGCCAGGGTTGACTGTTTCTATGCAACAATCAGGAATCAGGAGGCATCCTTGGTGCGCCGGGTGCGGGCCAGCCCCAACAGTGTCCTGAGCATGATAGCAAGCAGGTTAGACTGCATATTTATAAATCGGTGTTGCAGGGTTTCCTCTTCAGTAGTAACCTTGTAGCACTTTATGTTTATTGTCAATTTATTCTTATTTATCATTTAAATTATTTGTAACTAACATAGCCATGTAAGAAATTGTTACTAACCCAATGAGCCAAAGACGCTTTAATAAAGAAATTTTATTATTATTATTATAATAAATCCCATTTCTGACTTTAGAAATTTCAAATAATTCGAAATAATGAAACTAGCAATTTTTTAATTCGTGATTGTAACTTTTGGAGCTTTTCATATTTTTGTAGTGTACTTACACTAGCTGATAGATTAAAATCTGAAAATCATAATCAGAGAACTTTTTAAAATAATTTATTTTTTATTGCCAGCCAAATCACAGTTCATTGACCAAGAAATGGAATATCGCCCTACATTAATGGGTGAAGCCGGTAGGTCCACGAGTTGTGGGCCTCAACCCCATACTTTCACATTCAATTCAAACAACCTGCCTTTATAAATTCCAAAGTAAAATTCGAGGACTCATCAACTGATTGGATACTGTTAGCATTGAGATCCATTGCACTCTGCTAGATATTACGTTTCTCATCAATATCTGCCATGGCGTCATCGTTTATGTACTGATTAAATTCACCATTCATATCGAGTATGAGCTTTCTCACTTTGTTCTCCGTAATGTTTCTACACATTTGTTTATCTCTTATATCAGCCCAGCCTCCATTGTTATCAGCATAATCCAACATCACAAACTCATCATATTCTAGTTCGATATTAAGATATACTTCTAGTTGAGCTGGAAAAAACTTTTCTTTATACCGCTTCTGCATCTCTAGGGCATCAAATATAGTGTTCACAATATTATACTCCACAATTTGTTTAGAAAAGCTTGTAATTTTGTTAGTTTTAAATGCTCTAGGCATTGTACTGGATATAACTTTAAATCGATTTCCATCTTTTCTGTTCAGCGAAACGTGGAATAAAGAACGCGACCAAGAATAGTCATCAATAGCACAGAACAGGTAGTAATGTGCTGCAATACTGCTCCAAATTTGAAAATCAAATGCAATCACACTGGAATGATGCTTAGGGTCCCAAGTAGTTATATCAGCGCCGTAAGCCTGTCTTTCAGAAAAATTAGGTTCACCTGAACTCGTTATAGAAATGATATCACAATTCGATATAAATTTGCTTGTCTTTTTCATTTGTAATATAATGTGAATAGAATCTTCCAATAAAAATACATCATCATCAATAAAAATAAAAACCCCTTTATGGTTTCTAGTATGAGTTAATTTTTCAAATACTGTATTCAATGTCCACCACCAGAAATGTTTCTTTTGAGATAGTACTGGATCTCTGTAATTCCCATGTACATCTGGTGAATTCGCTCCGGTACAATTTAAAAACCTCGCATTATCTATTCCCATGTAACGTGTACAATCTCCTGATTGATAACCTGGAAATTCGTTAGGATATACCTGTAGGGAATATGGGTAATAAATTTGCAAAATTCGAGCAAAGTCTATAGTTTTTATCAAACCATTAACATTCTCATCAAAAAACGAATGCGAAAAAATAATCAACGAATCTGCTATTCCCACAATGTGTTCCAAAGACGCCACAAGATATTTCAAGTGTATTTTGTATCTATCAACAAAAATAATGAAGACAGGGGCATCTTTGTCTACGGATCCGTAAATATCCATGTTCAGTATTTTTTCTTCGTGGTTAAATTTGGCGATTATTCTCTTCAATGTGTCTTTATTCATGTTGTTCTCGTAATTTTGCTCTTCATAATCAATAAACTTTATAGCATTCTGAGAAAGTCCGCTTCTTATTTTATCATTATGTATTTTCTTATTTCTATAAACAAACAACAAGGCAAGGATAACAAAAAGGCACAAAATATTTCTAGTACTTCGAAGTGTTATATCACAACTACGCAATTTTCGCCTCATCTTATGTTAATTACTCCATGACCTGAATTAAAAGTAGGTAAATCAATATTTGTATATAATGTAAATAGGTAGCTATATCCAAACGATCACTTTTTACATATTAATGTGATAGGCACTGCCAAATCCGAAAAAGGTTAGATCTACCACAGACATACAAGAAGAAACATAGGACACGATTTTATTATCCGCTCTGTTTGGACTGCAACGACTTCCTTTTAATGTCTGCGAGAACTACAACATTATTACACGGATTATAACATCACGAGAAGTGCCCTCCACCGCGCTGTGAAATAAACATAGGTATTTAAGTGGGTATAGTTTGTCTAAAACATAAACTTACTATTTTATATATATATATATATATATATATATATATATATATATATATATATATATATATTTTTATATATTATTATTATATATTATTTATTATTATTTAATTTTATTGGAGGAAGGACATGACGGTATCTCCCGTCCAAAATTGAGCAGTCCGTCTGGGTAAGTACCTCCGCCCTACAGAATACCACGGTTATAATAACCTTGTGTTGAGTTCCCGGCGGTGAATAGGGTAGCCAGAGCTCACTGGAGAGGTTCTGTGCTGTCAGTAGGAAGACCAAAGGCTTAAATTGACCCCACTGACTGGTGGGGGCGTGAAATGTTGGCGCGGTGGTCAGGGAGACCCGGTGAAACGGTTATCCGCTGGCCGCCCGCAGGCTGTACGGTTCCCGAACCTGGGGATTACTTAATCTCCGCCCCAGGAGGCTGAACCAGCAGCCTGTGTAAAGTTCCCGGTGCTGTAGCCGTGCCGGAGGAGGAGACCGGAGTGGACTTGGCTTCAGTATCTGGGAGGGGACCGGGGGCCCTTCCGCCCATCGCGCCAGCCAGTCACACAACCCCAACTTGTCTGTGGGGGTAGGACGCCTTGCTTTGTCTTCTACACTGGAGGCACAGAATCTCTTTTTACCTTCTTCCCCCCCCCCTCCCCCCATCTCAAACATGACAACTAAAAAAAGCAAGAGAAACGTTACCACAGCGGCACCATCATCCACAGTGAATGTGGATTTCTGCAACATCAGGGGCCTACACTCCAACCTTAACGCGGTCCATCTCCACTTAGAGACCGCGCAGCCTACCTTGCTTTTTCTGACGGAGACGCAAATATCATGCCCGGCCGATACAGCCTACCTAATGTACCCCGGGTACAAACTCGAGCATAGCTTTATGAGTCGCGCCGGGGTATGCTTGTACGTCCGGGATGATATTTGCTGCCGCCGTCTCCATGGTCTTGAGGATAGAGACCTGTCAACTTTATGGGTACGCATAGATCACGGTGGCCACACCCGTATCTATGCGTGCCTTTACAGGTCTCATAGCGGTGACCTGGGCACGGCTCAACTGTTTCAGCATCTGCAGCGGTCGGCGGACAGCGTAATTGAGCAGTACCCCACTGCGGATTTAGTATTCTTGGGGGACTTCAACGCCCACCACGTGGAGGGGCTGGGGTCTCCTAGGACTGATTTTGCGGGAAGGGCTGCTCACGACTTCGCTCTAACCTACGGGCTATCTCAACTGGTGCATTCTATCACTAGAACACCAGTAATTGAGACCCACAGAAGCTCTATACTGGACCTTCTGCTGACTACGCGCCCGGATGAATACTCCATAAGGGTGGAAGCACCACTCGGTAATTCGGACCACAGCCTCGTCCGGGCGCAAGTGACACTCGCGCGGCCTGAACCACCGCGGCCACCTCTGTGGCGGCAAGTGTGGCACTACAAGTCGGCAGACTGGGACGGACTGCGAGAATTCTTCGCGTCGTACACGTGGAGGCAGCTTTGCTTCACTTCTGATGATCCAAGCTCCTGTGCAACAGCAGTCGCTGACGCGATTCTAGTGGGTATGGAATGTTACATCCCCAACCGCTGGGTCGCGACAGGAGCGAGCAAACGCCCGTGGTTTAATAGGCCTTGCAGAGAAGCTAGAGACCGCAAGCATTCTGCATACAAGGCTTGGACCACGGCTCTTGCCAATAAGGATCCGAACATCGCTGAAATGAAGCGGAAGTTGAATGCTGCTTCAAAGTCCAGTAAAAAAGGCAACGTCTAGAGCAAAGTTTGAGTTCATCGGCAGAATTGGCGAGCGGCTTGCGCGCTACCCATCTGGCAGTCGTGCATTTTGGTCGCTCGCCAAAGCTGCTGAGGGAAACTTCTGCCAGTCTTGCCTTCCGCCGCTGCAAAAATCCGACGGTAGTCTGGCCCATGGCGCTAAGGAGAAGGCCGATCTTTTGGGTAATCTCTTTGTGTCAAACTCGACTATGAACGACGGGAACGCCAAACCACCCATCATCCCCAGCTGTGGTGCTTCGATGACCGAAATTAAAATCACACAACGGGTGGTCCGGCGCGAGCTTAAGTCCCTAGATGTTCGGAAGTCGAGTGGGCCGGACGGTATACCGGCGATGGTGCTTAAGCACTGTGCCCCCGAGCTGTGCCCTGTACTTACACGCCTTTTCGCACTCTCATACTCCGCGAGGCAGGTCCCGGCCTCGTGGAAGACTGCATTCGTGCACCCTGTACCTAAGAAAGGTGACAGGACAGATCCGACCAATTACAGGCCTATCGCTATATATATAACCTTCATAACCTTCGAGAGAAGGGAGGTCCCTTCTCTCGAAGGTTATGGAGCGTGTTATTAATACACAGCTCCTGAGGTACCTTGAAGGAAACGATCTATTGAGCGACCGACAGTACGGTTTTCGCCACCGTCGCTCTACCGGTGACCTTCTTGTGTATCTCACAAACCGGTGGGCGCAAGCCATCGAGAGTCGAGGTGAGGCACTAGCGGTCAGCCTCGATATAGCGAAGGCCTTCGATCGGGTCTGGCACAAAGGTCTTAGTACGAAGTTGCCATATTATGGACTCCCCGAGGGATTGTGCGAATGGATCTCCAGCTTTTTGTCCAACAAAGAACCCCACTAAGACACAAGTATGTGTATTCACCGCTAAGAAAACCCCATTCATTGTAGCGCCGTAGGAATTGTCCTGGGCACACCGCTTACCATCTCCCCGAGTATCGGGATCCTTGGTGTCGATATCTCCAGTGACGTCCAATACCGAAGTCATTTGCAGGACAAGGTTAAGTTGGCATCAAGAAAGCTCGGAGTGCTCAACAGGGCGAGGCAGTATTTCACTGCGGGGCAGCAACTCCTTCTTTATAAAGCACAGGTCCGGCCTCACATGGAGTACTGCTGTCACCTTTTTGCTGGAGCACCTGCATACCAGCTTGACCCCTTCGACTCGTTGCAAAGACGGGCATTGAGGCTGGTTGACAATCCCATACTCACAGGTAGAGTGGAACCTCTTAGCCTTAGGAGGAATTTTGCCTCACTGTGTGTGTTCTACCGCCTATACAATGGTTTGTGCTCAGATGAATTGTTTGACATGATGCCCGTAGCTACATTCTATCAACGCACCTCTCGCCATAGGCAGGGAATTCATCCCCACACATTGCGACCTGAGACTGTGCGCACTGTGCGGTATGAAAGAAACTTCATCCCACGCACACTCAAGCTGTGGAATGACCTCCCTGCTGCGGTTATCCCAAGCGCCTACAATATGGGGTTCTTCAAGAGGGGCATCAGAAGGTTTCTTCATGGTCGGCAGCGCGAGTGTGACACCCCTGGTGTTGCATACGTCCATAGGCCACGGTAACCGCTTCCCATCTTCCCATCAGGTGGGCCTGCCAACTAAGTGGTATAAAAAAATAAAAAATAAAAAAGAAAAATATTACATTTGAATTTGGAATCTGTCATTTTTATACGATTGTTCATTGTGTTTTCTAATTTTGGCGCTAATACATTGTACAATATTTTGCTATATTAAAATGGAGTGGGGTGATAAAGAAAACCGAATCGCTGTGATTGATATATATATATATATATTAGTATTGTATTAGTGTATTATTATTAGTATCATTAAGTTTATGGTCTGAACTGAAATGAAGCCCCCCACACCTTCACATAAATTGTGTTAAAACATCAATTTGTTTCATGAACTTAATCGTCATTAATTTACTTGTCTTGCGTAAGAGAGGTGGTCCCCACCACAGAGTACATTTGTATGTACTGAGAATCTTCACCACCTCTCTTACGCACACAAGCAAAGAATGCATCAAGTTCCAGTCCACAAAGTAACACTTCATCATCATATTTATTTGGGTTTGCTCAGGATTCACCACAACTTTGTGATTTTGCGAAATCAATAGAGAGGAGAGAGGCAATAGATAAAACCATGCAGTGAGAAAAGAATCGGGCAATAGAAATTCATAATACTTAATATTTTCAAGATGGGTGACTGGTCATTATACTCGGCCTTACTAATAACACATCCCCCCCCCCCCTATACGTTACGCCCATGCTTATAGCATTCGAGATAAAACTCGTGTACTAACACTTCCACCAACAACAGCTTCACCTTGTCTTCTAAATGACTACGGTATTGGACGTCGCTAATATATCCATTGATACCAAGGATCCCAATACTCGAGGAAATAGTAATAAGTATAAGGATCATCATGAAACGTGGTCCCTCACTATAGGTCTCCTGAAAAAGCTCAAAGTCGCTCAACGAGCTATGGAGAGGGCTATGCTCGGTATTTCCTTACGTGATCGTGACATGATGATGATGATAAGTATCATAAATATCATAATATTTTAATATTACAAGCGGACACTTCTAGATAAAGATAAAGATAAATTTATTTGTAGAAACATGTGTACAGATGATGTTACAAAGTATATTACAATGCATTGCGAGTTTCAACACGTTCTGTCAATGTAGACGTACAAATATGAGTATTCGTGAACTTCATGTATAAGCACGAGAAATATAATATTCTATAATGATCCTTTAATAATTATATAATTTTTGGTTAATAATAATAATAATAAAACCTCATTTATTCCTTTATAAAAAAGCATGCAATTTACAATAAAAACTTAAAATGTTTTTTAAGTTATAAAGGACCTCTCTACAGAGTAAAGGCCTCCTCCATTTTTTTCCACATGTCTCTGTCCATAGCTTTTTCCATCCAGTTGTTTCCCCCCATCTTTAGGATTTCATCTAGCCTCCTTTCCATTCTTCTTTTTTTGAGCCTTTCCATTGGTCTGCCTCTGTTTCGCTTGCCGGATGGGCCGTTCCATGTAGTAATCCTTTTTGTCCATCTATTACCATCCATACGTGAAACATGGCCGGCCCATTTCCACTTAAGCATTTTACAGTGGTTCACAGCGTCTATGACTCCCGTTGTATTTCTAATATCTCTATTTGTTCTTTTATGTTTTAGTTTTAATTTGAGAGTGCTCCGTTCCATGGCTCTTTGGGTTGTTGAAATTTTATTTCTTGTGAATTTGTTGAATATCCATGTTTGCGATGCGTAGGAGAGAGATGGTAGAATGCAAGAGTCCAAGACTTGTTTCTTTAGCCTCACTGGAAGATTTGATTTTATGATTTCTTTTAGGCTCCAAAATTTATTCCAGGCCATGTTTACTCGTCTATTTATTTCATCTCGGTGCCTAGATTTTTTGAATGATATTTGTTTACCTAAATAAACATACTCATGGACATATTCTATTGGAGCATTAGCAACAACTATGGGGACTGTTTTATTATTTGTCATAATTTTTGTTTTGTTTGTGTTTAGCTGTAGACCAATTTCACTGCTAACATTGTGTAATTCTCTCATCATAATTTCCAGTTGTGATGCAGTCTCCGCAAAGAGAACTATGTCGTCAGCGAATCTGAGGTTACTTAAATACTTGCCATTTATGCATAGGTATACCCTTATTCTTCCAATTCAGATTCTTCATAATGCTTTGAAGCACGGCTATAAATATTCTGGGAGATAGCGGGTCACCTTGTCGAACGCCTCTACATATATCTATTTCAGGTCCTGGTTTTTCTAATATAACTCTACTTTTACTCTTCTTATATATATCTTGAATAAGTTCAATGGTTTCTGTGGGCACATCGCACTCTAGTAAGGCTCTCCATATACTATTGTGTGATATAGAGTCAAATGCTTTGGCGTAGTCTATGAACGCCAGGTAGAGCGGGCGGTTCATTTCTTCGTACTTCTCTATAACGAGTTCTAGAGAGTGGATGTGGTCTATCGTTGAGTAGTTTCTTCTGAAACCGGCCTGCTCCACCGGCTGTTCTTTTTCTGTATACACTGCGAGACGATCTTCCACACAAGAGGCAAATAGTTTGTAGATATTAGGTTGTAAACTGATTGGTCTGTAATTACCTATGTCAGCTGGATTTCCTTTCTTATACAGAAGAATTACATCTGATTTAGCCCATTCTGCAGGTATAGATTTATTGTCCAATATCCTATTAAAGAGCTCGGTCAAGAGTGGTACTAGTATATGCTCACCTGATTTAATTGCTTCATTTGGTATACCATCTGGCCCGCTGCTTTTGCCATTTTTTAATGCTTTTATTTTTGTAGAGATTTCCGGGCATGTAAACCTTTGTAGGACGGTTGTGTTTTCCTTTAGAACTTGGGCTCTTTCATTTGACGGGGTCTTGGATGCGTATAGATCTTTATAGAACTCAGTTGCTAGTTTTATTATTTCTGACCTTGAGTAGGTATTTTTACCATTATGTTGTAAGCAGGGCATCCATTTTTTAGTCGTTCCCAATACTTTTTGACCTTTTTTCATGCTTCTTGACACATTTAAATGTTTCTCAATAGTGGATATTCTAAAATCTTGATATTCTTTCTTAATAATTTTATGAATGTTTTTGTATAAGTAGGTTCTTTCTTTCTTTTCTTCAATTGTTAGCTGTTTTTTATTTGTTAGTTCATTTCTTCTCTTTATCAATAATTTTGTATCATCTGAAATAATATATTCTCTTTTTTCATTCTTATAGTTCTTCAACGTTGATTTTAAGCTAACCTCGATCGCTTCTTTGATTTTTTCATACCGTAGCTCTAAATCATCTGTGTCCTCCAGTTGTATGCTGGAATAGTGTGCTTCCAGAGCTTCTTTAAATTGTTAGTGCTGGTCAGCGGTTTCTAAGGCGTAGTTTTTGTTTTTATATTTGACTCTAGATTTTTTATGTGTTTTCAATGTAATAGTGCTTCTCAAAAATCTATGATAATTTTTGGTTATTTGACAATAAAATTATAGGTTACTCAATTCGTAACAAGATTAAATTTATCATTATTTGTCAATAAAGAATATAATTAATTCGTTTAATGTCAGCATAAAGAAATATATTAGTCAGAGAGATATTATTACAAATCAGAAACAGATTGATGTCAAAATCTTATAATTATTTAAGTATGTCAAAGTGCTGTATGTCAATTAAGTGTTAATAAAAACAAAATTTAATCAATATAATATGTCCTGATCATTAATATAATCTCTTATTGTATAGTAGCACTTTCGAATTAGTAGTGTTTTTATTTTATGCTTAAACATATCTGTATTCATGTCTTTGTAGCTATTTGGAATTTTGTTGAATATTTTTGGTGCCATACACAATATACTGTTCCCCATGAGTGCTGTTCTAGCGCCACGCATGCACAATCTATACTCCTCACGACGACTGTGGATGACGTTGTCGGATAGTCGGGGAAATAGATGTGGATTACGTTTGACAAATAACACTGTTTCATAAATATACAGTGATGGTAAGGTTAGGATGTTGTATTTAATAAAGTATGGTCTACAACTATCGGTCACCCTTAGTCCAAACATAGCTCTAATGCACCGCTTTTGCTGTTTGAAAATTTGATCTTTAAGGGTTGAATTACCACAAAAAATTATGCCATACCTAAGTAACGATGCAACTGAACCGTGGTAAGCTGTTAACAACGCCGATGTACTTACAGTGGGAGAAAGTTTATAGAGTGCATACGAACGACTACTAATCTTTTTACATAATTGTTCTATATGAGCCTTCCAATTAAGCTTACTGTCGATAGTTATACCCAGGAACTTAGTAGTATCGACGTGATGTAGTTCATTTCCTTCATATCTAACATTAATTTGATTTGTTTGGGGTTGTCGCTGACTAAAATGCATTATGTGGGTTTTACTCAGATAAATTTTAAGGTTGTTATGATTTAGCCATTTTATAACTCCAGACAAAGAATTATTTATATCATCCTCGTAACAACTGTGCGTTGTTGAAGACACTGTAATTGAACTGTCATCAGCGAATAGTGTCATGGGTTGGCTTATTGCATTAGGTAAGTCGTTAATATATATGGTTGATAACTTAGTACATAAGAAAACAAAAACAAAAAAAAAAATCTTTCATAATTGAAGAAGAGTAGTTAATAGAAAATATTTTGTCCGAACATTTTACATATACTATGTGTTTTAAAGCTGCCGGTTTTTGTATTACCTACAATAGAAACATCATGTTATTTGAGTCGAGAATCTTACCTCGCCGTAACACAGTCGTTTATCGACTAGCACGGGAGGTAATGATATTATATTTGCATACCGCCAACATTATTTTGTTAGGTTTTTTACATTAATTTATAATTAAACCTTGCTAATATATCTAAAAGATAATGATTTCATATTTTATCAGCTATAGTGATAGTGTTAAGGGTTTTAGGAACATGTGTAAGTGTGATGTTATGATATTGCCAACTGTGCAGCCAAGTATAATGTTTCTGGTAGGTACCCGTACAAAATACGTTTGATTTGTTGCCGGGCAGAGAGAACAATATTATTCTTCTTTCTGCTTGGGTATATAATGGAATGATCGCCTGAATAATATATTTAGGTTGACTAATTAATGTGAGCGACGTATTTATTATGTACATACAACCATTAAACACCAGAGACATTCTATTTTATACTATGTATGTTTGTCTGCTATGTAAAATAATGAAATGTTATCAATAGTGATTGATTTGGGTGCACTGCTAGGTATGTGCAATTGAGCTGAAATGCTGACGTTATCTTCCTTAATTCTGTCATTTTTCTTTTAAATTATTTGGTGTTTTTGGCTTTTACGGGGACGACTGCCGACCTACCCTACAGCCCCCAAAATTATAGCCAGAGTTGAAGACTAAACCATCAGTGGGGCCCCACTTCGATGATGGCTTGCGTCTTTTTCATTTTATTTTCTATATTATGTTTTCTTTTGGGGATGACTTGGGATTTGAACATAGGCTCCTAATATGTTGGATATTATGGTAGAAGCGGGTTGTTAATATGTGATTAACTAAATTGAGTAGGATGGTATGTCTTAGTGTGGGTAGATACCTGCTTTGTTTAAAATATACTTAGTTTATAATTATTATTTAAGTGCCTAAATGTAAGGAGGTATGTAATGGTGTAAAAATATGTGTGAATAAATTATCTTATCTTATATAAATTAAAAAGTAAAGGACCAAGGACGCTGCCTTGTGGTAATCCGTAGGTCACTTTACGCGATCTGGACATTGAAGTTATCTCATGTTTTGTGTTCAAGTCAATCCTCGATATGGCGGTTACTTGTTTTCTATTCGTTAGGTACGAAACTATCATATTTTGTATGTTACCTCTTATACCACAGCATGCGAGCTTGTCTTCTAATATAGAATGTTTGACATGATCGAATGCCGCGGTCATATCACAGTATATTGTACATACTGGATTCCTTACATCAACATTAGGTATTGTTTTTTGTAAAAAATCGTAAATGGCCATATTTATTGTTATGTTCTTGCGAAAGCCCTTTTGTTCGTTACAGATGATTTTATTTCTTTCAAGGTAACCATACAGCTCCTTATATATATATTTTACAACTATTTTGGAGAATACAGAAAGGAGTGCAATAGGTCTATAATTTTCCATCAAATCTCGATTTCCCTTTTTTAAAATTGGTTTCACTATAGACATTTTCAGCTGTTTAGGGAAACTGCCCGAACATATGCATAAATTAATAATTTGGCTTAAGTGACCGGAGATTAGAGGTGCAACAGATTTTACTATCCTTGTAGAAATGTCATCATAGCCCACACTATTGGTGTTTTTCAAATTTTTAATAATTGTTAGGATGTCATGGGGTACGCTGGGTGCCATAAACATTGAGTCTTTCATTTTATTCATACCTGAAGTGGCTTTGCTAGCAGAATCTGTGAGTGGACTAACCTTATCTATAAAATAGTCGTTAAATTTAGAAGCAATTAATTTAGGATTTACTATTGTTTCATTATTTATTCGTATTTTTTGGATGGATTCTCTAGGCGTACTCAGTTTTGTGCTATTTATTATGCTCCATATTGTTTTACTTTTGTTTTCAGAGGTATTTATTTTATTAATGTTTTGTGCCCGCTTAGTCAACAATATAATCTTTTCAAATAATTTTGTATAATTTACATAGCGATCCTTATTACTAGAAGTAGGTTTTTTCCTATACGTCCATAATAGTTCTCTCTTTTTTTTACTGCATAATTTGATACCTCGTGATATCCAAGTCGGTCGCTTGTAAACTTTGATTTTGACAAGCTTTAGTGGAAAACATAGTTTGTAGATTAGACTAAACTGCTCTATAAATATATTATACGCAACGTTACAATCTTCTGTGTTATAGATATCTGAAAATGATAAGCTTTCGATATGTTTCTGAAAATTCAGGATATTTTCAGACGCAAAGTTACGCTTTCTCGTGTACCAGTGCTTTAAAATACATTGTTTGTTAACTGGACATGTCAGAAGTTGTGCTGTGTGATCTGATAATTCAAGCTTTAATATCTCGGCGGAGCATAGTTTTTTAAAATCATGTGCAAAATTGTCTAAACAAGTTTGGCTTATTAGCCTTGTTGGTTGTTCTATGGCTAATTTTAGGTTAAAGTTTAGTAATGAACACTTAAAGTCCAAAGTAATAGTATTGTTTTTCATAATGTCAATGTTAAAATCTCCTGTCACTATAATGTTTGAATATTTTTTTCTCGTCACAATTGATAATACTTGGTCTAACTTCTGGAAAAATATATTTAGTAATTGTGTACCATTCCTATTTTGTGGTATTCTGTAAATACAGATAACAGCTATATTATACTGAGTTAACACTATTCCGCTACATTCGAAAATACCACTGATAGACAATTGTTCGATACCATCGATTACACGCCATAAGATGCCCGTTTTTACCAATATGCATGATCCACCCCTTCTTCTGTTTGTTCTACAGAAGGAAGCAGCTAAGCAATAGTTTGGGATATGAAGATGTGATTCATCGTCCGCTACTATAAAATGCTCAGTTATACATATAACATCCACAATCTTATGCTTATCTGCTAATTCATCTAAGCAGACTATCAAAGCATCCGCTTTATTTATCAGACCCGCAATGTTCTGATGCAGTACATACAATGACTTACTAACGAAAAAACACATCACTATTTGCAACTGACGATCCACATTCACTCATATTGTTATCACACTTATCACGTATAAAATCATTTGGACAAGAGATGTGTACATAGTATCTAAGATTGTCAAAAATATTTTTCATACCATTATTGTTTATCATGCTATTATATTTTGAGAACATATTATAGTCACAAGTCAAGTTTAAGTTAGAGTCAAATAATGTGGCATATTTATGAATGTTTACATCACGACATAGAAGAGTAGAAAAACTGTCTACCCGCCAGTTATACATTGTACTATAGTAGCTAAATTTATATGTGGGTAGACAAAGTATAATATTAGTATATTTTATGTCAGCAAGTGCATTCCTAATCCTAAAAATTATGTCACTATAATTACAACTCTTCAGAAAATCTTCTTGTCCAATCATAATTATACAATAATCATTCATGGTGAAATTCTTGAGCTTTGTTTGAAGACTACTAAGTAAATTTAAAATACCCTGATTTGGAGAGAGATAATGACAAATGTCAATACTTGGAAAGGTATTTTGTGCAATTTTTAATACTTTATTTAGTTTATTGCTGCTTATAATACACATTTTTTGTTTCAAATGTTTTGTTATGAATTCGCCTTCCGTTTGAGGAGGTATAATTTTATCATCCACGTTTTGTTTTGCTGTTTTTTGTTGAGGATTTATTGCAATCGATGTGTCAGGGTTAACAGTAGGTGTTATGTTTGTGATTGGCTTCTGCGATGCTACTTTATGTTCTAACTCATTATTTTTTCTCTCTAGTTTTGAAACTGTAATTTTGAGATCAGTGTTTTCATTGGATAGCTGGTTTATTTCTTCGCGCGCCGCATTTCTATTTTATTTATTTGTATAAATGTAGGTAGGTACATAGCATCTGTAGATTTTTGGCTGTTTTTTTTATGTATTTATACTATTTATATCTTGGTGTATCTAGTAGTAGATTGTAAGATAATAACTTTTTTTTGTCAAAAAGGGAATTTGTGCTTGGCGTCACGGAATGTCGTTAGAGCTACGTTCATGCGTCAGACGGCTGTCAAGCCCGGACGTTCAAGTGGTCATTGAAAAAGTAATAATCAAATATTTACTTACCTATGTACACTTTGGGATAGTTAAAGTATGATATATTTTTATTTTTTCTAGTATTATTCATACACACAGTACAATAAACAACCATTATTAAATATTTAAACTTGCAACTAACAAAACATAAAACTTCAAAACTGACAAAACCAACAACGTGTGACGCACCATCCCTATGAATGTCAACTGGCTGTGCCAGCGCAAACCGGTTTTTTCCAGTCTCACCGCATACGCGACAAGCGGCCAGTGGACACGCACACAGAGTCCCGCGTGCTTGTGTTAGTGCAACCGAATCGCGCGGTTCTATGAAGCTTTGTCTCTGTACGGCTTATCTACTCATGTGGTTTAGCTATAGTAATTTTTACACTAAAGGAGTTAAACGACACTTCAGTCCAGTATCATAATTATGTATATTTACAGATTAGCTGTCCCCTCCCGACTACGCCCGTCCAATACTTTTGAAACCTCATATCACTCACTAACTGTAGCCCCCCCGCGAGGAATTCGGATTCCATTCCTACTTTTGTTTCGTGTGGAAGTTCCCTTGGATACTACCTCCGTCGGCCATCAGGAGTGGATGCAGTGTTCCTATCGAACCCCAGAATGGGGGGGGGGGAGATACGACCAGTCCGCCCCTTGCCTGCTCTCCACTTTGCCCTCTGGTCGAGACAATACATGTGGGAAGCCTTCGAGCAGCCTTGTAACAGAGACGCTCCCGTTGGGACTGGTATTTGCTACCTGCGGTGCTGCCTACGGCGGCATCGCCTCCCTTGGGTGAGAGTGCAGTTTTTATTAATATTAATTTGGTATCTAATCTTTTGAATAGAATGTCCGATTTTAATAATTCAAAAATCAACAGATACTTATTTAAACACTCTTGAATATAAAATTATTTATTTGGGTAAGAATTATTTAAAAGGTATAGATAACGTGGCCTGATTTTGAACGGCTTTTGTGCTTGAATTTATTTCGGTGCGGGTAAATTTATAAATTGTAAATATAATGGTTTGAATGGCAATATTTAAATATACTAAATGCACAACATATCTAACGTATTTAATTAGATAAGGAATAATACTGTATTGTTAAAAATAGCTACCTATTAAAATCACACATATTTTTTTTGTTATTCGTAAAAGATAAAAATAGTTACTGTGAGTTTTCGCATATGCTATCGCGGACTTTTAATAAGACCTTTTTAAGTTATACACTTCTGCAGTACTATAATTGTCTTTTTTCTATTATCAATAGTTTTCACAGTGCACGCGTTGTAAGGGATTTTTAGATAATTTTTTACACTATGGATTGCATTATTGGAGTTTTAGGTACTATTATCTATTCTGTAGTTTGAGTAAGGATCCCAAATAATTTAAAAATATAATAAAACCTAGATTAGTCATTGACAATGCAATTTTCTAATGCTAAAATATCTATTATAAATCGGTGCATTACTTTTTGAGTTTATTTGAATACAAAAATACAAATCTTAATTCTTCAATAGATGTATGGATACCTGTCGGATTTGTTGACATTTATGATCACTGCTCTGCTCCCTTTTTAGCAGTATGATGTTATATAGCTTATTTCATCAGTATGATGTTATACCTACGTTGATAAATGGCCTATTCAACAGTAAAAGATTTTTTCAATTCGAAGCGGTAGGTAGTTCCTGAGATTAAAACAAACAAACAAACAAACTCTTTAGCTTTATAATACATATTAGTAGATTTAAGCCCGTAATTTTTTAATCTTCAAATAAATAAAATGTATGGAAATCTGCCTGATTTATTGATTTAACATTAATGATCACTTCTCCGCTCCGCTCTGGCGGGAGCATGGACCCCCAAGAACCGATTGCACACACATTGCACCGATTAGACCCAAACTGAGATTAGATCCTAAAATATGTATAAATTTCGTATTTACTACTACTTACTTCAATTACTGTTACATGGAATCACCCGTCACAATGAACTAACAACGAACGTGAATGGTTGAATGGGTATGCAATGGCATAATTATAATACTTACTCTACGCTCCATTCACGGTATCCAACATGTTAAGTGATATTTTCAGGCTCTTGATATCCGATCTACTTACCTATATACATTTTTAGTTAGTTATAATTACTGGTATTCCTATTTTGAGACTTAAATATACTTAACTAGCTGTTACCTGCGGCTCCGCCGGCGTGGGTGTCGGTTATCGGGACCAAACATAACCTATGGAGGTCTAATCTCTCGCTATACCAAATTTCTTCAAAATTGGTTCAATGGTTTAGGCTATAAAACGTGACAGACAGACAAATATACAGAAAGATTTTTTCGCTTTTATAATATTAGTATGGATATGTATTAGTTATTACGTAAGCCACTAGTAAAGTACCTAAGATGTAGGTATGGAGGTAGGACACTGAAGGTATTCCTGTCCCAACTGAACAACCCGACTGGGAAGTAGGTACCTCCGCCCTACAGAATACCGCGGTCATAACCTTGTGTTGTGGTCCCGGCGCGGGTAAGTGGGGTAGCCAGAGCTCACTAGAGAGATTTTGTGCTGTCAGTGGGAAGACCAAAAGCTTGTCCTGCCTTGACTTCTGCACTGACGGGACAGAAACTCTCTGCTCCTACAGGTACAGTAAGTAGTACGATTGTGACTTCTCTGGTGCTGCACACGTCCATACCAAGGTACCACTTTCCATCAGGTGGGCCGTGTGCTTGTCTGCTACCTAAGATGTTCATAAAAAAGACTTGATATTCTTATTGTTGTAATTTTTTATTTAAGGTTTATACTTACCTATTTACATACATTAAAATATGCCTAATTTAATACAGCTATATAGGTATATACATATAAATGTAATATACTAATTAATTAACTACCTAGTACCTAATAACATAACAATTTTATGTCCTATCTAAAAAGTAGACACAATTAAGTTTAGTATTTACAAAAAAATATAAATGGCCGCCATTTTCTTTTTTTTTAATCTCTACTTTTGATTTAGATTTACCCAGACTAGGTAAAGAAGGGTTTTCATCATGCTGTCATAAACTTCCGCTGCTTACTCTTTGTTCAATATTTATCTGAAGCAATAAAGAAGAAACAACAAATTTAATTCTGTCATAGAAAATTATGTCCTCTTCATCTGAAAAGGTGATCTGTATGTTCTGAACTGTCTCAGCTTTTTACCATTTAGCGGTTTGTACAGTCAATTGACGGACCAAATATAAAAAACAAAAGGCGCTTCCGGTTGACTTATGGACAACCAGAAGTTAAGATGTAGTACTCTAATCCAAACTGAATCTTCCTTCAATCCCCGGTTCGTTAAATGGGGCGTGAAAGAGCATCTATCAAGGCCCTATAGGTAGACTACCAATACCACTATTCTAGAGACAACGTCTATTCCAGATGCTTTTGCTTTTCAGGCACACGCCTGTCTGCTACCTAAGTGGTCCACTGATGGAAAGAGGTTACCGTGGCCTAAGGACGTGTAAAACACCAGGGGCGTCACACTCGCGACCCTGTAAGAACCTTCTATGGCCTTCTTGAAGTACCCCATTTTGTAGTCGCTTGGGAAAACGGCAGGGAGTTCATCCAACCGCTTAAGCGTGCGGGGATGAAATTCGTATCATAACTAACTGTTCGTACTATTTCAAGTCGCAATGTGTGGTAGTGGATTCCCTGCCTGTCGCGAGCGGTGCGATGATAGAATGTAGCCGTGGGCATCGCATCGTGTCGAACAATTCATCTGAACACACACCATTGTACAGGCGGTAAAACGCACACAACGATGCAAGGTCTCTCCTGAGGCTGAGCGGTTCTAAACCGCCTGTAAGTACGGGATCCCTCAGTGCCCACCTTTGCACCGAGTCGAAGGGCTCAAGCTGATAATCCGGTGCCCCAGCAAATAGGTGACAGCAGTACTCCATGTCAGACCTAACTTGCGGCTTATAAAGTAGAAGCCAAAGGCCCGCAGTGAAGTACTGCTTCGCCCCGTAAAGTACTCCAAGCTTTTTGGATGCCAGCTTGACATTGTCCTCCAAGTATTTACGTTACTGGACATCGATGGAAATGTCGACACATAGGATTCCATTACTTCAGAGATGCCGAGTGCAATGTTTGTGTTCATGAATTGTAGCGCCACAGTAAAAGGGGGTTTCTCAGAGAGACCCATCATTGGGGAGGGGCTGGAGAGGCCACACGGCAGCCTCTCGTACCGTCTGACGCAGATAATTACCGAGCACGGGTGCTTTGGGCACTATCTGCGTCGGATGGAGAAAGAGCCAACACTGCGACGCGAGGGAGGACTCGGGGCTGCACACGCTCACCGAGTGTCCGGTGTGGGAGACGCCGCGACGGGAACTGGTGGCGGCCCTAGGAGTGAGAGTTCTCACACACACCACCTTGCTCGCGGCGATGGTACGCTGAGCTGATGCATGGGCGGCCGGTACCTCCATCTGCGAACAAGTTATTCATGAGCGGCGGCGGGAGCAAAGGAGGATCACAAGTCAAGCTTGTCACCATGTCCAAGCGGAGCCGGCTGTCACTGTCAGAAGCACGTCGCGGTTTCCGGGGACGACTTGGGGACTCTGTGGTCCTCACACACGAGGAGGACCAGATCGAGAGAAATGGCCCTAGGTCGGTCGGGTTGTGAGGGATATGCCTGTCATCCTCACCTTCGGCAACCAAAAACTTTCCACAGGCGCCGTGCGTTTCAGTCGGTTCAAGTTGGACATGACCTCTCCCACCGGCTCAGATGCGTGGGGTCTCCGCAGGGATTTTTCGCGTGTAGTACAATATTTAGTAGGTATTCAATATAATATTATTATAGTAAGTAAATATGTATAGCAAAGCTAAGGGACTGCCTCTTACGCCGACAACGTATAGAGGTGTTTTGCTACCAAATCTGATAATTCGTCATAAATCAATATCTAAAAACCCAGCACAGGTAGGATCGTTCACAAATCTGTCATTGTATTCAAACAACTAGATAAATAACAATACAATCGGCAACCCTTTCCCTTCACTTACCAGCAGCACCCAGCAACAATGGTCACTTCACTACTCACTAGTCAGTCGGAAATTTGTCATCGTTGCAAGTGTCTCGGTGCTCCCGCCATCCTCAGGGGATGGTTATGTCAAACTCGAGGCGACTAAAATATCTCTGTAGGCAACTAGGTACCAACGATGTAGTTAATGTGGCTATATGAGTTAAAGTGGGATTTTCTGAAACGTGAAAAGTAAAAGTACATGATCATTTTCAGATTTTAAAAATTCGTGTTTTTAATGGGTTATTCCGCGTCCATACCACGAGAACTCATACCATTTTTAAATCATACTAATATCCATTCTTAAGTCGTGCCGACGAAAAAAGTGCAAAAAAATGCGGATAGCACTCATGCATTCAAATTATTTAATTATTTTATATCGTGATAAGGGAACGTTATGGTGTGCTTGAAGATACTTACGTTATGACTACGATAGAGAAACGGATGCTTTGATGGTTCGGACACGTGGAGAGGGTGGACGAAAGAAGACTGACAAAACAAATTTATAATGTGAGGGTGAATTTGTAACTCGGTAGAGGTCGACGTAGACATACGAATGTCAATCAGATCGAAGGCATTTTAAAGAAAGGACATGTCAAGAGTACCCGAAACCGGCGAGCATGTATGAAAACAATTATGAGAGTAGAAGAAGCGAAAGATGTATGTCAGGATCGTGACAAGTGGAAAACTGTACTGTGTCTCTACCTACGACAGTGGGAAAAAAGTCCTAACTTTATATATGTAAGTATGTAACTTATATTGAATATAAATAATTATAAACTCGTATGTTAGTATTCAAGTATTTATTTTAATTACCTAATACTGTTTTTCAAGAACTTTAATTCTGTATATCACTTATATCTTGAGTATTATAACTATAATAATTATAAAAGTCTTGTGCTAAATCGCAAAAAAAGTTTTTTCTGATTTATTACAAGGCTTAGAATCGTTTATTAATGGAAATGAATAAATGAAATAGTCTTTCGTCAGTCATATACGTGAGTAGGGTAGCCAGTGCCGTCAGTGGAAAGACCAAAAGATTGTCCTGCTTTGTCTTTTACAATGACGGCACAGAAACTCTCAATGCTACCAGGGTTGGCAGCGCAAGCGTGACTCTTGGGTTTGCACGCGTCCATAGGCCACAGTGACCACTTTCCATCAGGTGGGCCGTGTGATTGTCTGCCACCTAAGTGGTATAAAAAAAAATACGTTTAATTCTGCCGTTTTATTGATTATTGCATAATTCTGATTTCATCTAACGGTTGCCGGTAATTAGTTGTGATAACACGATCGTATTTTCTCTTTCATATAATAATATCATAAGGAAAGCCTGTGACGTGCTACATAATAATAATATGCTACAACATTCTAACAACGCCATATAGACCCATGGCAAGCATAGCTTAAATAGCTCGTCTGGAATGCGGATAAACATACTATGTAAATATTACACACATAAACAAAAGTATCTATCTTTATAACACATTAGATTTGAAAATAAATACAAGAAATTCATACCTTTATTCAACCTTGTCAGTTATTTGAATACCTAACTATATCTGCAGAACGTACTTTAGTTGTAAAATGTGTTTCTATAAGAAAAATACGAATTGGAATGAATTAAGTATAGTAAAATAAAAAAAATGGCATGAGTTAATTAAAGAAAATTAATAAAAACCACTACATGGTATGAATTAAGAATGAAAAGAAATAAAAATCAGTATGAGTTAATAAATTTAAATGGTATGAGTTTTCGTGGCATGACCATGACGAAGGAATAACCCTTTTTAATGGAGTAGGTATTTTATTACCCGACTACGGCGAAGCAAAAGGAGGGTTATAATTTTGACAGACTATGTATGTTGTATGTAGGTTCATCTATTCCCTCATAGCTCCTCAACTACTTATTAGAACGGGAGGTATTATTAGAAGTGTCTTAGACGTTCGTTGTATCAGGCTATATAATATGTCACTGAATATATTGTGGCGCCCTCTAACGGTTATAAGGTTAAAAAATAAATTTGAGATAAATATGTCGTGTTTGGTATCAACTGAAAGGGCTTAATTAGCACATTTCAAATATGTATAAATTATTCTTATTACTTACCCGTAAGTAATAATTTCTTTTTAAACTTTTCTGTAGAATGCATTGTTTTGTTTAGAGCATGATATTTCAGTAGTCGGGTTTTAGTTTTAAACTTAATCTTATGATATAATTAAGTAAGTTAAATTTTACAAGTTTAAATTAGTTAGGAATAATAATAAAAAATAACTTAGAAATATTTATTTAGTAAATAAAAAATCTCATTATTGTCCTTGTGACCCTTCCTTTTATACATTTAAGTTAGTACCTACTGTAATTTAAGCCATTATTAAATTTATTAAAATTTCAATTCTCTCCACTTTTTGAGAGAGCGATCTTTATTACAAACTTAAAAATTGTCAAAATAACAGACGATAGTACTTAGTTACCTAACCATTTATTAAAATTCACATTCATTTTATGCAACACTATGTACTGTTTGCGAATATACCTAACGTTTAAAATAATTAATAATCCTAACCTTCTCCGTAACATATTATTACCACGACAAACCAAAACAATGAATTTAATGATTACTACAATATATTATGTACTGCACGAATACATTTTTCTCGAATATTAAAAATTTTATAAAACAAGTCAAGTTTTACCGGCTATCGGGTTATGCGACTAAATACCACAACACAATTTGAAAATGCCGCCTTTAGTCCGTCAAAATGGCACGTACCGTTCTACCAACGTAACAAAGTAAGACTACAATAAATATTCGTTTTAGCTCGTATAAAAGGGCTCTAGTCAGTTCTGAGAGGAAAGGAATATTTTTTTACGAATTTATGTGACTAAAACCGTCATCTAATGTCATTTCAATGCTTAGACGCAATTGCAAAACTTTATTCAATCTCTCAACTGTGCCATATCCGGTTGCATTATTTCGCCAGCAGACGGCGCCTCTAGTACGACGTCACTCGTGTATCTATAGTTTCCTTCTGTTTTGAAACCCAAGCTTAGTGATTTAGTTCCCTGAGAAATATTATAAACCCGAAGTGTTTTCAAGTCTATGATCAGATTAGTAGAGATGGAAAAGAGGGTCGCCTTAGAATTAAGAGGAAGGAATCCTTCACAGGTAAATAGAATCTGTTTTTCGATATATTGGAATGTTTTGTCGATACGTATTTCATGGATGTAACACTTTAAAAATGTGAATATTGTAAGTGAATCAATATGATTTTCGGTTCGCGTTAATTAAATATGTGCTTTATTCCAAGCAAACTTCATAATTAAAGATGTGGCATTATTATGTGTAGAAATTAGCCATTACCGATTGTTACGTTTCATTCATGTGCACCTAATTATTATACCTATTATTGAAGTATTTAACTAGGCAACTGCTTTTAATGCATCTATTGTTACGCATAAGAGTTAATAACCGGCTTATTGGGTATAAACTACAAGATAAAACATTCGTATTGTATATATTCACGTATTGAGGTTAAGTGTCGAAACTTATGGATGTCGTACGTGTTGTATACTCACACAGCCAATTAATTATACGGCTGAAAATCAAATTTTACATGAACGTGTGTTATACCTCTGAAACCCTTGCTACCTAGTAATTATTTATCTTCAAACTTAACGCAAGAGAAGACTCATTGATTATTGGATTGTCAATGTCAATGAAAATTTACGAAATTTACAAGTGTTTACGATGTTTTAGTCGCTCTTTTGTCAATGCTGGGTAACTGCAGTCACTTGATACAATTATCAATGTTACTCCTCAAATAGTAATCAACCTATTAATGTATCAATTAACGTTACTTATAGCTACATGATATAATTTCGCGCCCTTTCACCAAGTGCGCATAACATCAGTATTTATTACTGGAGGTTATGGCGAGTACTTTCGTTTTTATTTGTAATTACACCACAGCACATTGTTATGTTATTATTTGGGTATATTTACACTTCTAACTGCAAGTTTATTATTGACGCACGCCTTACCAATATAGCGGCCATTTTTATTGCGTCGCGATGATTCGTGTCATCCGCCATTGCAATGTAAAAACTATTCGATTTGTATTAGCAAGTACGACACAAATTAATTCATATGGTGATACAAACGATTATACGAACACATTCCATTTCAGATGAAACGAATATTTCCCTAAAATAATCACTCATTCTAAAGATTTTGCAAACTACGCCTGTGTCTTTGACAACTAACACACCATTTTGACGTTTTGGTTGGCTTGACTTTGCTTTCAATAAATATGTACCTACTCAACAAGCCAGTTACATTACTAATTATATTAATTTCTCATTGTATGTTGCTCTTTATGGTTAACTACCGTTATAAAAAATAATGTAATTTTCTAAGAGCTATCGTATTTCCTTTGTAAGTTCATAACGTAAACAGCGTAAGCTGAACCAAATAACCTTGTAGTGTAGTAGGTAATGTACGTTATGTTATATAGGTATAACTGCAACACGGTTATAGTTGCCATGCATACCTACTTGTATGTTTATTTGATTATTTCATGTACAAAGTAGAGTGCCACTAAACTAGGATGAATAGTCTAGTCAGGTGTACAATATATCCCACGTCTGCATTCAAAATACCGAACTTAATTTATTTTTAGCAAGATTTTGTTGATACAATTTTACCACACAATTGTTTGAAAAAATTTCATATACTACAACATAGAGGGCGTTGTATTCAAATTATTAGTAAAGTGTTCTAGTGTTAAAAAATGTAAAGGTCTGTACATAGGACAATAAAAAATGAATTAATAAAATATACCAATTGTGCTGAATTTGCAATGAAATTTAGTTACCTGTTTAACAGCAACCAAGTAGTAGAGATCAGAAAAAGATAAGGCTACCTAGCTTTTGCATGTAGTTTTCATTGATTGGGTTCATTTTTTGGCAGACAAGTCAGTGGTATTAGAAAATAAAACATTTCAAAATTTTAATTGATACATTTTTTAACCATCTTTTTGGTAACCCTATTGGCATTTCATTCTGTAAACAGATGGGTGAAGGTTGATGTTAGGTGGGATCTTATACCATTATTTTTATAATGGTATTAAATTATAATATATATATATATATAAATTCAATATTTGAAATTATTCCCATCCCACTTGTTGGGTGGAGGAGGTACTTGCTTTGCTACCTTATTAGTTAAATTAATTATTTATATGTATGTTCTAGTTTGCAGGGTTTGAGGGTGCTGCTGTAAGCGCCACCCTTTAAATATTTTTTTACTTTACTGTTTAAGTTGAAGATCTAGGTATACAAAATAAATTTATGATATTGGGGGTTTTTGGCAGCTTATCTTAACTTAACTTAGATTTAGATGTATCAACTTTTCAAATGTAATTTAATTTCTAAATATGAAGAAATTAATTATTTTATTTTTCATAACAGGTTAAAGAACTTAACCTAGACAACAGCAGGAGCACCAGTATAGTTGGACTCACAAATGAATACACAAACCTGGAAAACCTCAGTCTCAATGCAGTTGGGCTCACTACACTTAAAGGTTTCCCAACACTGCCGAAGCTCAGGAAACTAGAACTCTCTGACAACAGAATATCTAATGGATTAAATTTTCTAAATGGCTGTAAAAAATTAACACATCTTAATTTATCAGGAAACAAAATTAAAGATTTAGACACACTGAAGCCATTGGAAGAGTTTAAAAACTTAAAAAATCTTGATCTCTTTAACAATGAGGTCACAAGCATTGAAGATTACAGAACTAAGGTGTTTGCATTACACCCATCATTAAAATATTTAGACGGGTAAAACATATTTTATAATATTTATTTTAAAATTATTAATCTCACATCATTGTCTGCACTGGCCACTGAGTTGTCAGCTTTTTAAAGGAAACCTATTTTATTCTCCTATTAACGGTTCCATTAATCAGGGTTTGATGATATTTATCAATGTATATAAAACAGTCTGTCGTGCTACATAAAATTATATAATTGATAATTAACAATTTATTGAGATTAAAAGTTTACTATGAATGACTGATAACTATGACTGATTTGATAACTAAGTCTTATGTGATGATTGATTGTGTATTATATTCTAGAGTATTTGATTATTTTAATTGTAATGATTTTTGTTTTTATACCACTTAGGTGGCAAACAAGCTCATGCCCCTCCTGTTGCTAGATATAGAAAAAAAATAATCAGATCAGGCTAAAACCTTTGCTAAAAACCATCCAAACTTGTCTATAACATATATATGTTTTACAGCGACGGTTAAGTGACATCTACTGACATTCGTACGAATTATCGGATCCAATGAATGATTCGTACGTATGTCGGTAGATGGCACTTAACCGTCGCCGTATTTATAATAAATATCGAATATTTTCGAAATAATGGCAGGGATTAATACATGTTTGACTTGTAGTCAACATTACATACCTGTATTTTCTTGTATGTTAACTATAATCCAGACAAAATAAAGATTTGAGCTGGCATAAATTTGCACAGAACTGAATATTGATTGGTATCTTAAATACATAATATTAAAAGAAATATCAAGAAAAGTCATCGGTTGAACTTATGCATTTTATTTAATTCAATATCAAAGGCCAAAAATTATTGGATTCTCACATTTTTCGTGAAAGTAGCTTAGACAAGTTGTAGATCATGTAATTAATTACCTTCAAAATTGATCTTAAACTTTTTTTTGTACAGATCACCAAAGGTCAAAGTATAATCCAGTCAAGTTGACTGGATTATACTTTTAAAACCCAGTAATTAATATTGTAATAGCACCAGTCTACGAAGTCGCCTAGGGTTAACAAAATGATTCAAGGCATTCCACACCTTAAAAATGTTATTCAAATATAGAAAAAGTTTTAAAAATGTGTTTACACACTAAGAAATACTCTAATAAGTATTTATACTTTCAGATTTGACAAGGATGATAGAGAAGCTGAAGATACTACAGAAGAGGAAGATGAGAATGAAATGAATGGCAATAATGATAGTGATGATGACGGTATGTATCATTTACGTTTTGCCTCAATATTCTTGTTCTGTTTTATGCTAGACTATAAGCTCTATTTAGACAAGGTGTAACAAAATTAACTATCTGAATGTGTGTGTTTGGTGAGTATAAGTAAGGAGGCAGTATTTTTCAATAAATTATAGTAGTAACCGAATGTTAAGAAATTAGCTCTATTTAGACAAGGTGTAACAAAATTAACCATCTGAATGTGTGTGGTTGGTGAGTATAAGTAACGAGGCAGTATTTTTCAATAAATTATAGTAGTAACCGAATGTTAAGAAATTAGCTCTATTTAGACAAGGTGTAACAAAATTAACCATCTGAATGTGTGTGGTTGGTGAGTATAAGTAACGAGGCAGTATTTTTCAATAAATTATAGTAGTAACCGAATGTTAAGAAATTAGCTCTATTTAGACAAGGTGTAACAAAATTAACCATCTGAATGTGTGTGGTTGGTGAGTATAAGTAACGAGGCAGTATTTTTCAATAAATTATAGTAGTAACCGAATGTTAATTATTTGTTACTTCCTCACTTATATTAAGTTAATATTTGTATATTAACACTATCATGGGGCTGCAATTCAGTATTTAGAGCCTCTAAATATTTGATAAGTGCTCAAAATTTACTTATGGCTATCAGCTATTTATGCAATTACAATATGCCAGTATCTTTGTCATGGATTTTGGATAATCAAGTCACTTAATATATTTTATTTTCTTCGCAACCATTATTGACTATAACGAAGCTCACTGACTTCAGAGTTAATTTTGTTAAACATTAAACGCTTGGATAGGTTCTCTGGATCCCAATATATAAATTATTTTTTTACTGACTAGTCTTGTCAGTAGAATCTTGTTAGCGTGCAGTCCAAGTTCTATTACTACATCTAATACTCATGTACTAATTTTTGTAAGTAGCAAACCACCAAAAATGATTGTCTCACAAAAATAGCCATTTTCTTTCATGTTTCATGGTTCTAATCAATAAAAAAGTCCTTCAGTAGTTCAGATATAAATATGCTGCATTACAGATATGGCCATAAATTTCTTGGTGATATTATTATGTTTGGAATGTGGACTCATTTGAATTGATCAGACTTAACTTGTCCAATATATCAACAAAACAATTGGATGAACGAAAGGTTGGCAAATGAATCACATTTTTCACTGCCAGCAATTCTCAGAACCTCTTTATTATTATACGCTATTATTATATGCTATTTTTAAATGTAATTGTATTTATTAACAAATTGACTTAAATACACCTTGAAGCAAAGCATCATTTTTATTGTCAGTACCTGTAGAGTGCTTAAATAGTTTTTTTTTTATAATACCAGGGTATCTTATTAGATGTCTTATCTTGAGCTGGTATTGCATTTCATATGTGTATTTATGTAATATAGTGTAATAGCCCTAATAGACATGAATGACTAATGTAAATTATTGTTTCTAGGCTCAGGTGATGAAGAAGTAGATGACGAGGAAGATGATGATGATGAGGATATGTCGCTCAGTGCAGTCTACAATGATAATCTCGGTAAGGATTTTTCTTATCCTTATATACATAGGTGTCATATCTGTATGTACATTGAACTCAAACACCGTCAAAAGATACATTTATATGTTAGAGAGCTGCCAAGACTCATACTTAATTGGAACTTATTGCAGCAGTACTAGCATTAAATGCAGTTATCTAAACTAAGTTAATAGGTCCTGGAAGAGGAGGAATCTGGGCTCAAACTGCAAAGAAGCAAACCTTAACATAGATTTTAAAGTAGTCCTCCACATTGGTAAAGGTGTAATATCCGTCTGTCTGTACACTGGACCCCATCAATAGTACCAGAGAGTCCTTTTATGTTGGATGACAACAGTCACTAGGTTTCATACTTAATTTGGACTTATTGCAAAAGTACTTTTAGCAATATACTGCAATAGCATAGCATATAGAAGGGTTCTGAAATATGTTGCGTAAATTCTGTTACGAAGACAGAATTAGTGGTATCTGGCTTCATAGTGCAAAGTAATCTTAATAGATCTTAGAGTAGTCACACTGGCAGTCAGTCCAAGGGATGAGTTAACTCTTAAGTAACTTTAACACCGAGCTATTTCGAAACAACACAGTCTCTATATAGATTGTATAGATGGGTGTATCAGTGTAAAACTCAAAATAAAATAGGGAACCTTATAGTGTTGGAAATGGAATGGAAAGGGACTCCCTTGTCCGCATTTAGCCTCCCTTTTGGGCCATTGTGCGTGCAGAGTACTGGCTAGAGTATCCAGCCTAGCTTAGACTTGTTCTGTCTAGTTTTTAGACGTTACCTTATAGTGTTTACATACATATAATCACGCCTTTATCCCTGGAGGGTTCGGCAGAAGTGAATTAACACTCACATTTCACCAATCATTGTATTCGGTCCCACATAATAGGGTGTGAGCCTACTACCGTTTTCCGGGCACTATTGTCGCTTATGCTTCTGAGACGGAGTCTGGGTTGTATGTATGTCTGATGTTAAACAGCCCTATCCCTTAGTCGCCTTGTACGACACCGCATGGGTAGAGATGGGGTGGTCCAAGTTCTACTCTGCCGGAAACCACGCGGCTAGTGTTTAAATATGTGTAATTAAATGGCGCACACATTCTTACAGTAAAACTGCCTGTAATTAAATATATTTTATAAAATGTTAAGTTGGTTTGTGTATATTTCTAACTTCTACATGTATTGAGCTCAAATTTGGACACAATATACAACATGTTCCAAAGATGGTTTTTATCTTTGCCTTGTTTGATGAAGCTGCAATCGGGTGATAGACTTTTTTGCTATTATATAACCAGGTGGGCACTTCTGCTACGCAGAAGGTGCGGGTTCGATCCCCGTTCAGTGCTAATATTTGTATGCATGAATATGGATGTATGTATTGGTCAGCCCCGGGTGTCATAGGAATATCTATGGCAATCGTTACATTTAATAGGAGCCCTAAAAAATCGCAACTAGTTATCTAACTGCAATGCTTCGATATCGCCATTGGGTCAGATAGTAGCAGTTGCTTCACAAAAAATACCGAAGTTCAGCCAAATCCGCAGTTAGACTGGTAAAGTAGACCCCAGACTCTGAAATTCGGATGCGACTGGGATTAACGCTAAGATGAAATAGATACCCAGGTGGCTATAATTAAATATTTTCTCTGTTTATGTTATAGAAGAGGAAAGCTCAGCCAGCTCCCTGTACGATGGCAGCGATGTTGAGGAGGAGGAGGACGTGGACGACGAGGATGGCGAAGCGGACACGGACAGAGAGCACAACAATTCTAAAGTGCAAGGTAGTAAGTACTCAGGACTATGCCACAATACTAATACTAGCCATGTAAGATCACTACCTATGCCAACAGTCATTTACTCATAGACTATACTCAAATACTATACCTAGACGCAGCTATTGTCTTTCCAACGTGGCGTACAAAGTGGTTACTATTTCTGTATAAGTTGACATACTTGTACATCCCATGACAAGTACAACACACATTGACAGTTTAAAGAACAAAATTGACATGAGCCTACTCAAATATAACGCGTTTTGTTTTGTTTGCGCGCTGTTTCTATACAGTATATGGTCTAAGAATTTACCATCCAGTGTACAAAAGTTCGATTTATAAGTAACTCAAAATAATAAATATTTTAATAATCTACAATATTCTACACCGTGCTATCTAGACCCATGGTAAGCACAGCTTAACTAGCTCATGTTATGGAATCTAAAATGCGGATAAACATACTTACACATAATCACGTCTTTTTCCCCAGAGGGTTAGATAGAGGTGAATGAAACGTCCACATTTCACCAATTAAAATATAATCACGTCTTTTTCCCCAGAGGGTTAGATAGAGGTGAATGAAACACCCACATTTCACCAATTAAACTTACTTATAATTCAGACAAAATAAAGATATTCGCTTGCATAAATTCGCATAGAACTGAAAATTGGTGGGGGTTTTAAATACACCATAATACAGGAAATATCAAAAGGCCCCATCAATTGGACTTGTGTTTTTTTTATACAAGATCAAAGGTCAAAATTATTATATTCTTGCATTTTTCTCGTAAACAGCAAGTGCTATCGCAAAAGTACGTTGGACAAAGTTGTAGATTATACATACATACATACATACATACAATCACGCCTTTATCCCTGGAGTGTTAGGCAGAGGTAGGACACGGCGGTATATCCGCCCGATTGAGCGGAGAAGTACCTCCGCCCTATAGAATACCGCGGTTATAATAACTTCGTGTTGTGACTCCTCTGGTGTTACAGACGTCCATAGGCCACGGTAACTACTTTCCATCAGGTGGGCCATGTGCTCGTCTGCCAACTAAGTGGTATAAAAAAAATTAACACCCATATTTCACTAATAATAATTGTATTCGGTACCACGTAATAGGGGTGAGGCTATTGCCGTATTCCGGGCACTATTGTTGACTAGAGACATGCATCTGAGGCTGAGTCTGGGCTGTATATATATCTGTCTGATGTTAAACAGCCCTATCCCTTAGTAACCTAGTATGACACCGCATGGGAAGAGATGGAGTGGCCCTAATTCTACTCCGCCGGACACCATATATATTTATATAAATATATATTATAATTTTATACATAAAATTCTCGTGTCACAATGTTCGTTCCCGTACTCCTCCGAAACGGCTTGACCGATTCTCATGAAATTTTGTGAGCGTATTGAGTAGGTCTGAGAATCGGCCAACATCTATTTTTCATACCCCTTAGTGATAAGGGTTGTCCACCCTGGGAACCAACATCCACGCGGGCGAAGCCGCGGACAAAAGCTAGTTACCTATAAAATTGGTCTCATACTTTTTTGTGCGGTTACCATTACGGAGATATCGCGATTTTAAAATTGAAAGATTTCCAATCTGATAAAAACAAACTTGTTCCCATAGATATGATTCATTAACGCAGAGCCCGAATGATTTTGTAGGTAATCTACAACTTTGGTCAACCTATTTTTGCGATAGTACAAGTCCAATCAATGGAGACTTTATAATTCTTGTATTATGATGTATTTAAGATCCCATCAATTTTCAGCTCGAAAGCGAATTTATGCAAGCTTACCATTTTATTTCTTCTATTTTGACTGGATTAGATACTTTTTTATATATACATACTCGTAGAAGCATCCAGACCCATGTAAATATACATATTCATTGTATACAAATATTTGCAATGAGCGGGAATCGAACTCGCTACGCCACGGAGGGCGTTCATGAAACCATGTATAAATAATGTTCAATTTCAATATTTTAATTCACTCATAAGCAACTACTGACTACTAAAACAGGTGGTGGCCTCATCAACATACAAACCAATGACCAAAAAAATATCTACGTTCAATTGAGATGTTTGAAAGAAAAAATATTCTTTCAAGCATCTCAATTTAGATGGGAGAAAGTGAATGCTGAATACGAGACCAGACCTTTCCAATATTCCAAAATTGCTTTAAAATTTGGAGCCAACTGTTTTACAACAGAAAGATTTTAAAATTATTCAAAATCGAACAAGAACTAAATCCGCGACTTTATAATTTTGAGTTACAGCACCGAATGACTTGTATGCACCATTTGGTAATAATAAACTTGTGATGACATAAGTACAATTAATATTTTTTATTGAATGTTCGTTTTTGTACAGACGGTGAAGCAGACCGCGAGCCAGAGGAAAGCACTCGGGGTAAAAAGCGGAAACACGAAGACGAAGAGGACGAGAATTGAGTGTTGCCTTAAGCGGAGTTATCTTACTAGTTTGTAAGTGTACAGCGCTCCGATGCATCGGACAATAAACCTGTTCACAGTCACGACACGCAGTCACCCCTCCCCGTACTGGTTGTCATTCGTGAGATTGATACAGATATCCAATGAGACTAGACCAACTGCTTCTAATAGTGTTTGACCGTTGCACGCATCCTTTGGGCGTCGTACCAATTGATAATTAAATGTTTTCTATCTCTAATGTTGATGTCACAATAGACATGTGAAATCTGTAGTTTGTTGTCCGACAGTTAATGTTTCAATTAAATTGTTTATGTAATAATCATTTTTTATTCTATTGATATGCTTAATTTTAGTCTAATCATTGAAGTGGAAGTGCATGATTATAGGATTAAAATAGCTCTCATTTGGTCTACAGTTTGATGAATCGTATTAATTAGCTGTAAGTGGAAGAAACATAGTAAATTGGTAGACAAAAACTATTTCATGCCCTTTTGAATCGAACCTCAATGACGTGGGCACCGCCTGTTTTTTGACGACCAAGTTAGACTGATAAAGACACTAAAATTTTAACTATTATGACATTGACGTCAATTTTCATGTAGAGAATTATTTACTCTTATTAAATATATAAATGTGAATTATCATTAACCAAGAGATCCAGTTAATAGGTACAAGAGGGATATCCATCTATTTTTGCATAAAAAGTTAAATAATACCCTCGTATTTAACCTACATTATTGTTTCACTCTGTTTCACATATAATAATTTTATTTGACGCTATTAACTATTTCTTACACTAGTTATGTTATTAAGAACATCTATTAGAATTAATATAGCACGGTTTATATATGACGGGCAACACAGTCCCACAGGGCAGTGCCAATACAATGCAATATCAAATTATTCGTATCTCACAAATGATAACTGATAGAATCTTTATTAGAATACAAATTAGATACCAATGGGCTTAGTATAAATCGTAATCCGATTAATTAGATCAAATCTTTGACGTCTGATGAGTTGAGAGAGTATTTTTCTACAATCTTTTTAAATTTTAAAACAGCAATTTATGCACTTATCAATGAAATGTTTGGTTGATGCATCATGGTGAATGTGCCAGATATGTTGAAGAGAATTTTAGTTAATAATTTTATTATATTGTGTAAGTCATTAAGTTTAAGTAATTTACAACTTTGGCCTGTTGATATATATTATATATAATCCTATTAAGACTTTATTTCTGGGATTGTAAAATAAAAGCTAAACATAAATATTTCTTTCATTTCTACACATTATGTTGTGAAGTACCTTAGTATAATGAAACAGTCAAGTGATATTATAAGCTTTATTACTGAATACCATGAACACGTGATAAATAGGCGACAATGAGTAACAAATTCAAAAGTGACGGTATGAAACAACAAAAACCATCGTCAAGAGTCTTGTTGTTCTAAAAATTGTTGTAACAATGCTTTATCAATAGGTATAACCAGATTCTCACTCCCGTCGTATGACCTCTTCATCTTCACCAGTTTGTGATCCAAGAACTCTGTAAGCTGGGCTCTGAGTGCAAGATCCGAGCTTACTAAGAATTGTTCCCGACATTTTGAATATAAATCTTTGAAAGGTAAACCTGAAAAGTTAATAGACAAATTAAAACAAGGATATTAAAACGTCAATTTACTAATAACACAAGTAGGTACCTTGTTCATAGGAATAGTGGTCATTTTTAGAAGAAAAAAAGTACCTGCCTACATAGAATTGTTTTTAAATCTCGTTACGATTTAAAGGAGATACAGAGGATACTTATCGAAGCATCTCGATTATGATGGCTACAAATTTTAACTAAGTCAGTAGGTACAAGTAAATACCTTGATAGTGTTGCTTCTGATTCTCCAGCTGGTACTCAATAATAACTTTGAAGATTCCTTTGGCATTTGTGGTAAGGGACTGATACACGCTCTTGAGTGAGGATAGTTGCAGTGACCCGCTACGATGAGTCATCAACGAGTTTTCAAACGAGGTCTCTTCAGCGTATGGTACGAACGTTGTGACGTCCCACCACGTGAATTTGAATTTACTCAGTTTCGTGTGATCCCACACTGAAAATGCGAAATAAGAATACTTGGGATAAAATGCGACACGAAATACTTATTGCGCAGAATCACCTGTATCATATGAGGTTATCTATGGACACTATTATAAAATTGAAAATAATCAGTTATACATTTTTTTTTAAGTAGGTAATTGAGCATCTAAGCGCTCAGACTAAAAAAAACATAGATGGTACGCATAGAACTAGCGTCTGAAGCCGACTAAAGTAAGGTAATACAATTTCGTTCGTACTAGCGAATAGGTACTAGGTATTCTTATGCACTCATGGTTTGGTGACAATGCGAGCGAAATGTAGTACTACTACCTACCTATCAGTTGTCTTATGTACGTATTACCAATAGTTCTATATGTTCCGTCTGTCATTCTTTAGGTCTGAGGGGTAAACGGCTCAACAGATTTTGTTCCTTTTTTTAGGTGGCAGACAAGCATACGGCACATCCCACTTAATGGATAGTGATTACCGTAGCCTATGGACGTGTGTACCACCAGAGAAGTCACACTCGCGCTGCCGAACCTGTAAGCACAGAGTCTCTGTGCTGTCAGTGTAGAAGACAAAGCAGGGCAAGCCTTTAGTCTTCCCACTGACAGCACGAACTCTCCAGTGAGCTCTGGCTACCCTACCAGCGGTGGGAACACAACATGAAGTTATTATGGCCGCGGTATTCTGTAGAGCGGACTTTACTTCTACAGTTGTACAGTTCAATTGGACGGAAATACCGCCGTGTCCTATACCTAGTTTCTTTATTATATTTGGTAGGTATTGACGACCAAACAAAAGTATTTACACAATAAAAGTAACTTATTTCTTGACATAAAAGTAACTTTAGTAAACAGTACACTTTACTTACATAACGGTGCGTTGATATGATCTATAGTTGCAATCGTATGGACATTCTTAATTTGAGATATGCTTGCTAAAGTAGACTGAGCTTTCGCATTCCTCAGCATAGTGCCATCAATATTATGTATTATAAGAAATAAATTCACGCCATTTTCCATCAACTGAGTATCTATTAAACTAACAACATCGCTCAAATTCGAGGGCACGTTACTATTTTCCAATAGATCAATAACTATTGTTTCTAGAATACTCTTGATCGTTAGACTAGGGAAGAATCCATTGACAACAATGCAAGGAAATTCTTTGAGCTTCTGTTTTTGAAACTGTTGAAGAACCGAGCGTTTAGATCCAATGCCGTATAACACGATATTAAAATTTTCGCTTAGAACATAGAGCCATTTGTTAAATAGTTTTGTGTAAGTTTGATTGAGATTGTTGATACTGGTCTTATGTTCAATTGATATTGGAATATCGCCCAAATCGTTTTCGTGGAAATTGAGATTCTTAAGTCTAGCTAATGTGTGATCTGAAGTTGTTATCTGCAACAAATAAAATGATCATACATACATTCATATATTCACGCCTGTAAATCCCCGAAGAGGTAAATAAAGTTGTATTAACACCCAGCTTTCACCAACTATGATTTTCAGTCGAACACATAATATCTACTAACCTTTTTACTGGAATTCATCATAAAGTAATTATCTGGAGTAACAAAATATTCTGAGTCCTTCATTTTTGTTTTGTTATCTTTACTCTTTGACACTCTGTTAACTGGTTTCTTGGGCTGTTCCTCTTCCTCATCAGAGGATGCTGGTGGGGTTGATATATCAGTCTGGAATAACAAAAAAACATCAGAACTAAGAGAAATAATGTCTCGTACATTGTTCCTTTCACCTGCACAGTCCATTCCCATACATTATTTAAAAAAAAAAAACTAATTCGCCAGATAATTAATACTTCCAAACGATTTTGCTATCGAAACTGTCCGAAATGACTATAAAATCTAATCTAATCTTTACTTTTACATATCGACTGGCTTATTTTTTTTATATTTTTTAAACATTATGCTACATAAACTATAAAACATAATATTACTTCAAATATGTTTAGATTATTTTTAATTAAAAAAAAATCATTTGGTATAATAGATGTGTGTGTACGTGCATGTACTCAAAAATGGTACCAGCTCTCGGACTATCATGACTCGAGAGCCCGCAAATTCCCAATTGCGGCCCCTTGTGTGTTAACATAAAAATATGAGCGTTATATTAAACAATAAGTAAAAAAATTACATATCGTTTTTTTATCTTTTTCGGGCAGTTTCCGATATTCCTCAACCCCCCAAAGTTCCGAAACTTAATTTTGTTACAAATTATATAATTTATCCACTTAAGTTGCGCAAAGCACGTTTCTCGTTCTCTTTAATGATAAGCGCTGGATGCGAAGATGGTCAATCCACTAATCAAAGCTCATAATTAAACTGACGGGTTCAAAGGGCTCACGTCAGTGGCTGTTCAGTCCTTTTATTAGTTTTTGATATGCCAGTTAGTGCACGTCATGCGCGAAATTTTTAACGTTTGTTCAAGAAATTTGCCGATAAGCGGATTATGCACATTACATATACGAGATATAAAATATTTAAAAAAATATTATTTTAAATATTTAGTCTCGTGTATGTAACCTAAATATTGCCTAGATATTGTACAGCAAAATACCTGAATTACATATACAGATTGCCGGTTACAAAAACATTACGTACAAAAACAAACGTAATCGACAATCGAAAGCAGGATTCGAACCCACGATCTTTCCCTTACAGGGGGAATGCTCTGACCACTAAGCCACAGAACCTTTCACCCGAAACCATTCAATTTCTTCATTACATATATCCGTATTACGGCGACGACGCGACGGTCCGCTTGAACCTATACATCTTTTTCTAAATCTTAATCAAATTGAATAGTTGCCATACTAAATGCATTAAAACTTAATCAAAAACTAAGTATACGCCAAAATGGGCGTACGCCAACTAATAATACGAAACAATAGCCAACTATTATGATCAAACGAATGTACCTCATTGTCACTGCCATCAGGTACAAAATCGCTGCTGCTACCTGAGAAATCACTCTCCGCACTATCTGATTCCACTTCATGTATTATTCCTGGAAATAATTTGAACTTTAATTTATTTATTACATATTTGAGTGCTTATAGGGGCCCCACCAGCATCTTTAGAGCCCAAGTCAACCTTGTCTACATTTCGGTTTACTTGCTGATTGGCAGAATGAGGCTCTGGCACTGATTTTCTTTTACAGGTGGGGAGATCAGCGGTAGTTACTCCTGTAAAATTCGTCAAATCAAGAGAAAGAATAAGAGGAAGATAGGATAGACTATGCGTTCCTAAGTACAAGTTTGTGGATGCAACTGGGACTATCGCATGATTATAAGGAACATTTACAATATGATTGAGGCACCATAGTCACTTCGAGCCTGATAAACCTCGTGTTGTGTTCCCGGTGGTGAGTAGGGTAGCCAGAGCTCACTGGAGAGTTTTTGTGCTGTCAGTGGGAAGACCAAATGCTTGTCCTGATTTTGTGTTCTGCACTGAGGGCACATAAAATCTCTGTTCTTACAGGGTCGGCAGCACGGATGTAACTCCACTGGTGTTACACATGTTCATAGGTCATGATAACCACTTTCCATCAAGTGGGCCGTGTGCTTGTATGCCACCTAAGTTGTACAAAAAAAAAATGAAAATGCATTAATAAATCACTGCAAGTTTTCCAAAGGGTTGTGGAAGTCAGTGGCAGTTGCTTCATGGAAGATATTGTAACTATGATACAGCCGCCAAACCCAAGCCCGGGTCTCTGAGGTGAAAATTTTGGCTGCAACCAGGACTAGGATGACAAACATATTGATACAGATCTTGTTGAAAATAGTATATATAGTGCACTATATTTATTACAGTTTATAATGCCTAACAGACAAAGAAGCTAGGCCTGAGTTCTGCCGGCCATCCTCAGTGGGCTTTCTGAAGCATGGGCATGCTACGGATCTTTGAATTCTTTTCTCCTGTTCAAAGAAAATGGCGGCACTCCACATTGCCTCATAGTTAATATTATGTCAAAAAGTATACTTACTTTTTTTTATTATATCTTTGACTTGCTTAGGTGTAGCTTCAGTCACTTTAAGTAATGGGCTATTGGTGAATGAATGTATTTTCTTTGGTGTTTTCAAAGGGGATTCTATTTGCTTTGGTGAGTTACTGATAGCTGCCAATACTTTATTCTGCAGATCATGCTTTGTATGACGAGATTTGAACTTGAACATGTCTTGTCCCTCCACATCATCTTCACCAAATAAAGCTGTAAGCAAAGAACAGATCTGGTTGAAAATTGGTACAAAGATAGATTATTAGTCTGGAATAACACATACTCCTTAGAATAGGTTTCCATAGGTGGCAGGAACAGGATAAGCATGGCATGCAGTGGAAGCCATGGGGCAATAGCTAGTGTGGAAATAAGTAGATTTACTTAAGTACAATCTATTTAACACTTTCTTCACTCCTACGTAATTTAGATGCTAACTTTACAAGAACTTACTTATAAACTTTTTTAACATTTCTCAAAATTTCTCTGATAACACTTGGTGGAACTTCCTACTCATATTGAATTCAGTCACCTGTACAGTAGTCCACAATATTATTTTATTAAACCTTTTAAAATGCTGTGAGGTGAAACTATACAGGACTAATAAATAAATAATGTATTTTTGTTGCTAAATTTTGCATTTATTACAAGAAATTTAACTGTGTAACATGTGTACTGTAACTATGGGACATACCTGTAGGCTTTTGCAATAGAGTTTCTTCATTACTTTCAGAGAGAGCTTCATCTTCATCTGAGCTAGGAATTTCTTTATAAGACCGCTGCTTTGTTGGTGTCAGGTCCAAGAAATCACCATACTTTTTTGGTTTAGATCTGATTCTAGAAGTTCTTCTTGAAGGAGACTCAATATCTTGGTTCTTATCTGAAATATTTAACCACCATCAAGCAGATGATTTAATGAATAATAAAATAAATCATTGTACAATTAAAGAAGGCTGCTAATTGTCTTTGGTCAATTAGTACAACATATAGATTGGAACTATCATAGTAGGTAGGTGTCATCACAAAGCACAATATAAAAACTTTTAAAAGAAACATACCGCTAGTTTGATTACTGAACCGTATACGAAAACCACCGCTAGCCATAGTACAATTTGTTCGTGATGTATATAATGACTAAATTTAATATTAATTCACCCTCCTCGATAAAAAACCATTTAATGATAAGTGGATAATATTCCCAAAGAGACGGTTTGATTCGTATTTTGTATTTTTGAAAGCAGCCGCAGTAGCATATTCAAAACACACGTTGACTTGACATTGACAATTTTGTCAAGTCAAGCAATTCAAACAAAGCAAAGAGTCAAAGAGTATATAAGAGTCAAAGAGTAGTGACCATTTTTTTCATTTGCTCGCAATCTTTTATTATTAGGCTTATATACTCTTTGTTATTAGGGGTCTGTGTTTGTTCATAACTGGCTAAGGTGCTATGACCATGCTGCAGTATAAATAATAAACACCTCAACAAAGTCTAGGGAACAAGATAACCCCAATTTTTTTTTCGTGTAAATCTTGTTTTGCAAATAACTGGCAGCAAATAAATAAAAATAGAATAAAGTAGATTACAGAGTTGTTCGAAATTTAAAATAAATTTAAATAAGTAATGATTTTCGAATATGGAGGGAAAACTTTTAAAAGTGTTTGATTGTGCAGTTTCTCTGAGGCAAAATAAAAATTATTTTCTTTGATTGTAAATAACGTTTATTATCAATGATACGTCTTTTACGTATGGTTTGTGCATTTTTGTGACTGTAGTCATCATGTCACGTCGTCATTTAAGTCGCGAAGAGATGTTAAGGGCTGTTGGTATGCTGCAAGCTGGACGAACTCAACGCGACGCACAGTGTGTTATAGAAGCCGACTTGCGGTCATGTGTGGTTTATATGTCTATTTGATGGGCATCACCGTGGTGAAGAATTGACAGAAATCCTGATACGATAATCTTCTCTAGTTTTAGAGATATTAATTTTTCTATGAGAGGTCAATGACCTTAAGAAAATCTTTATTTATTTTTATTGGCAAAATTATTACCCCATTACACTTTTTTAGTACTCAGAGTAGTGTAACTGTATGCTATATATTTATATTAAAAAATAGAAGACAGTAGCTTTAGTAGTCTGAGAAATATTAAATATTTTCTGTTTTTCACAATAATATTTTTGATAATTATACATTAGCGTTGTAGCATTTTATTTTTGGTTATTACTATGCACAATATTGTCGTCTACAATATCCTAAAATTTCACAAACTACAAACGTACGTTAAAGGAGAAAAAGCGTTTCTAAGTTTTTTAGAAATTTCTATGGAAATAGGGTTGTCAATATTTAATTAATTACAAATATTAAAATTAAAGTTTTTAGGAGATTAAGGTTGAGAAGAGATTAAGTAAGGAGAGAGGTTTATGTAGATTGTTGCGCCAACTCCATGTTGACGTGGTAAATAATCCCAAAATTAAATAAAGACTAATAATAAGTTTTTGTTTTTCATTTTTAGGACTCCTCATCAGAGTGAATTAATACTTCTTCAGATGACAAAGAAAGTGTCTCATCAAGTCTATGAAGCGTAACATTTTCTGTCGAGGGTTTTAACAGAGAAAGGACTCTCTCGGGTAGGGCTGTGCGTTTATTTTTATTCTTTCGCAAGTCAAAGGACATGGTTGTTATGAGTGGATCTGAGGATTCCAAAGCTCGGTGAAATAAATCGAGAATGGTAGTTTGGCGATTTAATTTTCGCGTATGATGCTCGCGATCATAACGCCAAAACTTATTTCTCGATTCACCGGCTTGTTCTGAAAGCATACCAATCGGCAAGGAAATCGATTCTATAATGTTTGCACCATGTATCAGTATTTTATGCAAGGTGACTGACATATAAAACCACTTATAGTGTTCCACATATCTAGTGGCGAGATCATAGCAAAATACTTGAAACTTTTTAGAATCGATTTCCAAGCCACTTGATAGTGCCACGAGAATAGTATGTAGGTCCTCGACTAGCCATTCCTTGATGCCCAAAATGTTGGCAAAAGTTTTGCGATTGGTGTCTGATAACGCAGTGCGGGCAGTATTACCATCATTTGTAGTACCTGCATTTGGCCGTACAATATCCACAAGTAAACCCATTTTTTGTCTGATTTCAGTTTGTATGACTTTCTTTCTATGTTCGACAATAGCAGCCTCATTTGATGTTTTTGACACTCTCCATTTTTGTACACCTGGATCGTTTTTGTACCCCAAATGAAGCAAAAATTCGAATACTCGAATCCAAGCATGCAATGGGCTGAGACCATGTAATAGAGCTTCTTGGTTTAATGGCTTTGTGGACACTATATCCAGATTATTAAATTCAGTGCAAGTTGCTCCACAACATGCACATCGTAACTGCGAATTAGTATTTGTGATTACATTAAATACCTTACCATCTATGATGGTTAAATATAACTTTGGCTCTCCAATAACTCTATACCCAGAGGAGACCTCAGCAAAAATCGGCGAAAGCTCTTTAATTTCTTCCTCTACACGGTGCTTCTCTGTAAGAATTAATTCTTTAGATTCCGATCGGTATTGGATTTTTATTGGACGGCAAAATCTAAATGACTGAGGATTTGGATTGGACCATAAGAGAAAATTGTCAACAGTTTTTATGCGTAATGGGATATATGTAGTAGCAAAAAGGCAATGTTCGTCGTCGTCGCCATCAGAAAATGTCTGCTTGTAAATTGATTGGCCTGTACTACCATCGAAACCCCAAGAACCCTCAAAAACACAGTGAAGTGTATCTAACTGTTTTTGTGTACAATACTCTGAAACAAGTAGTTCGCATGAATCTATAATTCGCCGAAACGTATGCAATAGTAAATCGAATAAAGGCACTTTCACTTCTCGATCTGTTACAGAAAGTTCAACATCAGGGTAACAAAATTTTTTTGCCATCTGTATCTTATAATAGGGTGGATACAGATTAAATCCTCGACATTTTGCGCCATTTTGGATGGTAATGTAGTCCTCAACAGTCAATTTTCTATCTATCATTAAAGAAAGAGCTTCATCAGCAGTATACGGCTGCGCTTTACTTTGTTGAGGGTTCCTTATCATATTGGCAATAACAGTTGATTGAGTGGGCGATTTTAAACATTCTTTCATGACAAATTCAAAATCACTTGCAGAACTTTTATTATTGCAAGTACCTGTTTTATGTATTGCAAGTTTAGACACAACCTTAAATATTTTTTCTAGGGGTTCGTTTCCGAGTTCGTCTTCAAGACTTTTTCTTGTCCTTCTCTGACTTCGTTTGGTCAAGTCTTCATATTGTTTTGAGGTCGAAGGTGCATCTAGTGATATGTTAGATACACCCAGCGTTGAAGGTAATATGACACTCATGGGGTCTCGGTTTTCTGACTCCAAAACAATCAGATTTTCCTTAGGTTGGTCTTCATGGTGTTGTTCGAAACTTTTCCAATCACTTTTCTGACTACGATTGCTGATGTCTTCAAATGGAATCAAAGTGGAAGAAGCATCCAGTACGCTATTAGATATTATGGACGTTGAGGGGACTGTTAATATTTTTTGACTGGCACTTATGGATTCTTGTTCTTTCGGCGGCAAAACAATTTTATTTTCTAGTAAATGTGCCCGATCCAGATGCTCATCGTTATTTATGTTGATGGAACTGCTTAGTGTAAACTTTTTTGAAAGCCAGTCCTTATTTTTTTTCAAAAACCTTGAACGATTTCGGCAAGCTGTTTGGTAAAGTTGTTCACATTTACAAAGAAATGTAGTGATGGTTCTGTTAATGGTGCTGGATATGTGAATTTTATCAGGGATACCTTTGGGATATAGGGTATTTAATACTATAGTAGTGCGTTCAGATGAAGAAAGGTCCAGAGGTCGCTTTTTTGAACCTTGTAAATGAGCTACATTTTCTAAAATTGTGAACATTTCGAGACGAGTTAAAGCTGTTACTTTTTTATCGACGCTTAAGTTGGTCGATGCGTCTCCTAACATATTCATAGGTACACCCGGAGAGTGAAGAGCACCTACATTTGCCACTCGCTGACCAACATGAGGGTTGGCGCCCTCATGCCCCTCTAGCATTAAGTCACTCGGTCGAGGCCCGAGATGACATCCCCCAACAGAATGGGTCAGTTCCTGTTGAGGCAAAGTGGTGTCATGGGTCTTTAACGGCTCCATGACGCCTCACCCCCGCTTCTCCAGTCATCGTGTACTGATATTGGGTTTTAGCATATGCCTAACGAGGGCGGACCCCTTCCCAATACCACACGATGACCTTCATAGAAGAAAAATTGCCAAGTAGCATATCTTTTGCCATGAGAATAGTATATTTACAATAAGTACATAATATTTACCTATAACGTCAATTATGAGTCATCAGTAACTTTGCGGATCATAAATGGTACATTTCACACAATAACTTAATTTTTGACAACCCTAAGCAAGATTTTTAAAAAATCATATCTTACGAAACGCGTGTTTTTCGCGTCTGGTTTTTTTTGTGGCAATACATATTAACATTATACATATAATTCAATTTAAAACAAATGCTACAATGCAATAGTTTTCGAAAAAAAAAATATTTAAGTTATCATAGAAAATATTTTTTTTCTTTTTTTTAATACTCCAATCATCAATTATTTATATGTACATTTGTTCTTTAGGTCAACATTCATCATGTTTATAAACAATTTATGGTTAAAAATCATAAGGAAAACAGCTATAAAGTTTTTCTGATTTCTATGGATTTTTCTCGATTTTTTTAATTTCTCAAAAAGTATGAGACATACATCAACGAAAGTTTTTTTAAGTAGTTTGTCTTAAAATTCTCTATACGAAGAGTTTATAAAACGGAGATGACCGCAAATCGGCTTCTATAACACACTGTGCGACGTAGCGGATGCTGTCAACACCCAACCAAGCGTAATTTGCAGATTAAAGGCACACTACAGGTCTACAGGGGATGTTGCCGAACGTCACAGGGGACGAAATAGGGTTACTACCCCGCGACAAGATCGTTTCTTGCAAAATTCCGCAAGGCGGCAACCCACGATTACTGCTCGTCAGTTGGTCGCAGGCCTCCAGTCTCAACATCAAGTGGTTATTAGCGATCAAACTGTCAGGAGAAGACTACACGAAGCCAATCTTCATGCTCGCAGACCGCTTAGGGTTCCAGCTCTTCGACGTGGAAATCGAGGTCGTCGCTTATTGTGGGCTAACGCACATTTACAGTGGACCGACCATCAATGGGCACGGGTTCTGTTTTCCAACGAATCTCGCTTCGGTTTTCATCCTGATTCGAGAAGAGTGCGTATATGGTGAGTTCCTGGACGTCGGAGTCGTCTCCAGAATCCGCAAGAAGTTCATCCTTACCAAGGTGGAACAATCATGGTATGGGCTGGAATTCGCCTTGGTGGAAGGACCGATCTCGTTTGGATACGGGGCAATTTGAATGCAAACCAATACATTCAGGAGGTTATACACCCCATGGTAATCCCTCATCGACAGCAGTTCGGTCAAGATTTTATGTTCATGCAAGATAATGCACGGTCACACACCGCGAGGGTAGTGGTCAATGCGTTAAGCGAGCACAATATTACGACGTTGGAATGGCCTGCTCAGTCTGCCGACCTCAATCCCATAGAGCATGCCTGGGATTTGCTTGGGAGAAGAGCTTTCAGTGATTCTTTGGAAAATCTGAACACTGAAGAACAACTTTTTTTACACCTTCGCAGTGTATGGAGCCATATTCCACAGACGATGATTGACAATCTCATACTAAGTATGCCACGCCGTTGTCGAGCTGTTGCTAATGCTTTAGGAGGTCCTACAGATTATTAAAAACGTTTAAAGTACGGTTAATTACTGTATTTCTTACTACCTCGTTATTTTTGTGCCTTATCATAGAAGGTTGTTATACTCAATATTGGCACTATTCAAATCTTTCTTAAAAAAATTTTTTTTGAAATGAAAATGTTTTTATTAAAATTAAAATTAAAAACGGTATAAAAATACCCTTCTATTGATATAAAACACTCACTATTACAAGAAAGGGTTTTTAAATAAAAACGACAAATGTCCTTGTTCCCTAGACTTTGTTGATGTGTGTATAAATATTATCCTTTGATGTTGCAGTTTATTAATATCTAAGTTGAGATGATTGTTAATGATAATGAACTGATGATGTTGATTGCTGCCTCAGTAAGGTTGCGGGAACTTTCCTACAGGTTTTTTAAGGAAATTTGGAACCAACACGAAAAGTCAATTCACTGTAATTGAGTCTGGTCAGCGAAAAATGGTTAAAAAATAGCTTCCAGTTTGAAAAATCAACAGATTGCAACACCGATTATACGGTTTGTTGCCCGTGCTACTAAACTGGGGTGACAGTATGATTTATTTTCAATTTTATATTACTTGTATGCATAAAAACCAGTCTACATGGAACTAATGTCATGCGTTTATTATACTTTTTGTATAAAGTCCTTACAAAAAATAAAAAAAGACATGAATTTATGTTGCATAACGCTTGCAGTAACACACTGAAAATAACTGATGTGTTTGTACTCTACAATACATAGAATTTTTTAGATATTCAAATCAAATCAAATCAATCAAATCAAATTTATTTCATAATCGTTGTACGGTATTTTACATGGGTTCTTAATCTATCGTGGGATGACATTGTGCATGGGTAGTTATACTCGTATTAGGTATGTATAGGTATAGATATATTTATGCAGTTAAATGTCTAACAGTAGTCCTTACTTAGGGATTTTTATCTAAGCTGTGCATGAGCTAGGTACCTAGTCCCTGTGCTTCAGGCGTCAAGTGTAGTTTAACAATATTTCATAAATACTATTACATATAATGCATAAACATAAACTCACACCTATATCCAGGGCCGTCTTTAAACTATTTGAGGCCCTGGGCACATTAGGATCATGGGGCCCCTAGGACCTTGAGAAAACACTATTTAGTTACAATAGATAAAGAAAGACAAACAAGGTTCTAAATTTATTTTTATTTAGTTACTAACTATAAAAAAATAGGAAATATAAAAAATAATCTACAAAAGTAACTCGCTTAACATAAAATCCTTAGATTAATTCTATGTTGATTGCAAAGGTACCCTTCTAGATTTAAGATGAGCAAAATCGTTAATCACATCTTCAAAATCTATGGTATTGAGAATATCACATTCTATGGACATCAGCGACAAACTAGTTAATCTCTCTTGAAGCATTGTACTTCTTAATTCATTTTTTATTCGTTTCAATTTGGCGAAGGAGCGTTCTCCGCTGCAGTTAGTTACCATCATACTTAAAAATATTCTCAATGCAATTTCTACGTTAGGAAATGTGTCTTCAATTTTGTTTTGCTTTAATAGATTATATACTTCCTGTACACTGTTAGATGCTTCATTTTCACTCTGAACATTTTTTAAGTATTCTTTTAAATGTTGACATTCTATTTCTAACTCTTTTTCATTTACATCTTCGTGATAGATTTGAGAAAATTCTTTGCATCCTTGTCGTATCTCTTCGGAATTCAGAGTTTTTAAGTGAAAAAATAAACTAAAACGTTGACTGACGGTCTCATATGAACTTTGTCGCTGTTTTAGATGAACACTCAAGGTATCGATTATTGGGAGAAAGGTTTCTACGTTGAATCGCTCTTTTCCATTCAATTGGACTGATGGCGCAGAGCCATCAAAAAAAATCAGCCGTGAGCTTCTACGTCTTGTTCTTTGAGATAGATCTTTGTAGTCAGATTCTGGGTTATTTTCTTTGGCAGATGATTCGAAGTTATCAAATTTATCCCTGAGGTTAGTAATAAAATCATAAAGTGAAGTCAACAAATTGGTTGCAACGTCCAGTGTTATTGTTTCTTTCTGAAGATAATTACTTGTTTTGTCTATTCTTTCCAATATGGTGCTCCAGATTTCCGTCAGTATAATAAATTCTAGATTTCCCATTTTTCTAGACAGACTAAGGGCTTCGTCTCTTGTTTCTCGTGCCTTTTCAGTATCGTTTGCGATGGTGATTAAAGCTTCTAATATTCTTTTATAACCCCCATGCAAAGCACTTACTGCATCAGCTCGGGCTGACCATCTGGTTTGTGAAAGACTCTTAACAACTTTTTTTGAACCTAAATGTTCTGTTAATATATTCCATCTGTGGGTAGAGCCCGAAAAAAAGTTGTACACTTTCTGAACTATTTCAAAAAACTGTGATGCCTCCGGTACACACCCAGCAGCATGGACACCTACCAAGTTTAGTGAATGTCCTGCACATGGTATAAAGGTGGCAAATTCACATTTTTCCTTGATTCTTGTTTGTAGACCACTATACTTTCCCGACATATTTGAAGCATTGTCGTAGCTTTGTCCTCTGCAATCTTTTATGGGAATATCATGTATCTCTAAAAAATTTAAGATGGTCTCCGCTAAATACTTAGATTTATGCTCTTTAATAGGTATAAATTTCAAAAACCTTTCAACAGGAACACAGTCTTTTACGTATCGAATGATGAAAGTTAGCTGGTCAATATGAGACAGATCGGGCGTACTGTCAACGCTTATGGAAAAATATTTTGCTGATTTAACTTCATTTATAATTTTTTTTAGAACCTGTTTTCCCATTACTTCAATAAACTCATTACAGATATTTGCTGATAAATAAGAAATGTTACCCTTTCCAGGATTCCCAAATTTTTTTAAGTGATCTGCAAGAAATGGATCAAATTCACTCAATAATTCCACACAACCCAAATAATTTCCATTGTTTGGAGATCCTAGGATTTCATTGTCGCCGCGAAATGGAAGCCCTCTCGATGCCAAAAATTTTACAACAGCTACAATCCGTTTAAGTACGTTTCTTCAGTAATCCACTTCCTTTTGATGTTGAGATAATAACTCTATATCTACTCTACCAACCGCTTTACTTCGTGCCAGATAAGTCATCATAGATTGCTTATGCGCTGGGCTATTTTCATGTGTTAAAATTATGTGATTAATATGCTTCCAATCATTACATCCATTCCGAGAGCAAAGATTAACATCAGTTGGGTCAAATAAGCAGCATGAAAAACAAAATACAGAGCATTTGGAAGGCGAATACAGCAACCATTTTCTTTCGACGCTTTCATTGTTCTTTAATTTGCGAATAAATAATGCTTTGTTGAAATATCTCGTCACTAATTTATTACCATCTTTGTAGGTTCTGGATGCCTCGGAAAAGTCAGAATCTTTATTTTGAAAATATACTGGTCCCTTACGAATTAAAATTTCGCGATTTATTTCAACAAACTTTTCGTGAAAATAATCGGCGGGAACGTGCGATATTAATTCTTCTGTGTTGGAAAACTGCTGTTCAATTGACACAGTTGGAGTTGTCGGTTTTATATAAGTTACTGAAGTCGTTGCACTTTCGTCGTAGGAATAGTCGCTTTCTGATTCAATCTCTTTTTCAAAATTGGAACATGAAGGTTTAGAAATTCCCGCAATTTGTAATTGAGCTGAGTCATCATGTGGAACATTTATGAGTTGATTGCTACTTACAGAAGTTTCTCCAGTAGTAGTAGTAAAATATGATGTTAATTTTGGTAACTTTTCAATTACTTCTTTCTGATGTAGAGCTTTTTTCCTTTTTTCAGATCCACTAGGATATGACCGTTTCGACATTTTATATTATAATTCAGTATTTAATTAATTTTATAACGAAAATATTCGCTAACACAAAACAGACAAACGACGATTTAATCAAACAATACTATTTTTTTGTCAGAGCTCAAGCACAGTCAGTAACAAACTAACAACTACAAACAAAACAAACGCCACAACATCGCAGACAAATACTTGAAGGGAATTCCCGTTCGTCAAGTCAACTCAAGTCAAACGACGATCGGGAGTCGGGAATTCCCCTTTTTTGTCTTTGGTATTACGAATGACGTTCGAATAGGTTTCTTAAAGACATAAACCACACCGCATCAAATAATTCTTCTTTTTTTAATTTAATAATTTTTCTTTTAATTGTATTCTTATACTTACATATAGGTATTTAAATTAACCTAAATATACTAATATCGGAAAAACTCATTTTTGAGAGAGAGTGGAGTACTTATACCCTGTTTATTTATTAGTTTGATCTTTTTTTTTGACGGATGTCAAATCTGAAATCGATATAACTTTGCAACGACGAACAATATTTTCTTATTTTAATAATATTAAAAATTGATAATAATCATAAGAATAGACACACAACATAAGAGTACCTGTTAAGGACTCAAGCATTTTCCGAAAGTCTTAAGTGGTTTTTATTGCTTCGAAGTAAAATTTAAATAGAAAAACTGAAAACAATGGTACCTACCCAATGTTTTTATGTCTAGTGCAATAAAATTGATTGACGAATGAATTTATTTATTTTGAATAGTTTAAAACATACATACAGCCACATATTTAGCCAACACATTTTTTACACCAATAGATATTTTCTGTTTCCCATCACTGACCCATCTGTCAAAAAGTTCAAGCTATGTTGTACAAGGTATAGCTATCCGCATGCGGCAAACTAAAGCTAATATAATAAGCGTAGGTATTGTAGTAAGTCATTATCATCAGATTTTTCAAAAGTAATGTTTTTCGGTAATACCTAAATATCGGTTATCATTTGGTAATCTGGCAGGAACTAGGGGGCCCCATTCGATCGCGGGGCCCTGGGCACGTGCCCATAGTGCCCAGTGGGGAAGAGGGGCCTGCCTATATCCCCGAAGGGGTAGGCAGAGGTGCTAGCACCCACATTTCGCCAGTTTATGTTTAGGTCCCAATGTAATAGGTGGCGAGCCTATTGCCATTAACCGGGCACTTATAAACCTGCGATAAATACACACATAAGTAACTTCGAAAAGCATCGAAAAGTCATTGATGTGTGCCATGGTAAAACCTGGGATCGAACCCGAGACCTCGTCTCAGCAGTCCATTACCCATACCACTAGGCTACCGCGGTTACAAATATAAATAGCTGGCGGAGTGTTAGTACTTCGCAGGATTTGTATAGTAGGTCAGTGGGCGATAGGAAAGAGCAGAACGTTGCTACCTTGAGGATCGCTCTTTGAGATCGCTTGACGGACAGTAGCAATGTCTTGCCCACTCCCTCCCAAGACGTTATGCAATAAGTTAATATTGACTGGCAAAGGACATAGTAAACTTGTTTAATCAATTTTGGTTCATTGATATGTCTTATTTTTTTAAACACAAATACTAAATTTCGTAGTCGATTAATTAATAAAAATAAAAATTAATTTAAAGGAGGTAGGATACGACGGTATCTCCCGTCTCAGTACCTCTACCCGGTACCTCCGCCCTACAGAATACCGCGGTTATAATAACCTTCTGTTGTGTTCCCGGTGGTGAGTAGGGTAGCCAGAGCTCACTGGAGAGGTTTTGTGCTGTCAGTGGAAAGACCGTAGGCTTAAATTGACACCACTGACTTGTAGGCGCGTGAAATGTTGGCGCGGCGGTCAGGGAGACCTAGTGAAACGGTTATCCGCTGGCCGCCCGCAGGTTGTACGGTTCCCGAACCTGGGGATTACTTAATCTCCGCCCCAGGAGGCTGAACCAGCAGCCTGTGTAAAGTGCCCGATGCTGTAGTCGTGCCGGAGGAGGAAACCGGAGTGGACTCGGCTACAGTATTTGGAAGGGGACCGGGGGCCCTTCCGCCCGCCGCGCCAGCCAGTCACACAACCCCAGCTTGTCTATGGTGGTACGAAGCCTAGCTTTGTCTTCTGCACTGAGAGAACAGAAACTCTCTTTACCTTTCCTCCCCCCACCCCTCACATAGGTCATGAAAAGAAGGAAAAACAAGAAAAACGTTACCACAGCGGCACCATCGTCCACAGTACATGTGGATTTCTGTAACATCAGGGGCCTACACACCAACCTCAACGCGGTTCATCTCCATTTAGAGACCGCGCAGCCCACCTTGTTTTTTCTGACGGAGACGCAAATATCATGCCCGGCCGATACAGCCTACTTAATGTACCCCGGATACAAACTCCAGCATAACTTCCTGAGTCGCGCCGGGGTATGCTTGTACGTCCGGGATGATATTTGCTGCCGCCGTCTTCAAGGCCTTGAAGACAGGGACCTGTCAACTCTTTGGGTACGTACGGATCACGTTGGCCACACCCGTATCTTTGCGTGCCTCTACAGGTCTCATAGCGGTGACCTGGGTACAGCTCAATTGTCTGAGCATCTGCAGCGGTCTGCGGACAAGGTAATTGAGCAATACCCTACCGCGGAGTTAGTATTCTTGGGGGACTTCAACGCTCACCACGTTGAGTGGCTGGGGTCTCCTAGAACTGATTTTGCGGGAAGGGCTGCTCATGACTTTGCACTGACCTACGGATTCTCTCAACTGGTGCATTCTATTACTAGAACAACAGAAATAGAGACCTTCTGCTGACTTCGCACCCGGACGAATACTCTGTAACTATGGAAGCACCACTTGGTACTTCGGACCACAGCCTCGTTCGGGCGCAAGTGACTCTCACGCGGTCTGAACCACCGCGGCCACCTCAATGGCGGCATGTCTGGCACTACAAGTCGGCAGACTGGGATGGACTGCGAGAATTCTTCGCGTCGTACCCGTGGAGGCGGCTTTGCTTCACTTCAAATGATTCCAGCTCCTGTGCAACAGCAGTAACTGATGCGATCCTAGCGGGTATGGAATGCTATATTCCGAACCGCTGGATCGCAACAGGAGAGAGCAAACGCCCTTGGTTTAATAGGCCCTGCAGAGAAGCAAGAGACTACAAGCAATCTGCATACAGGGCTTGGACCACGGCTCTTGCCAATAAAGATCCAAATATCGCTGAAGCGAAAGTTGAATGCCGCCTCGAGGTCTAGTAAAAAAGCTACGGCCAGGGCAAAGTTTGAGTTCATCGGCAGAATTGGCGAGCGGCTTGCGCGCTACCCATCTGGCAGTCGTGCATTTTGGTCGCTCGCCAAAGCTGCCGAGGGAAACTTCTGCCAGTCTTGCCTTCCACCGCTGCAAAAATCCGATGGTAGTCCGCTAAGGAGAAAGCCGATCTGTTGGGTAATCTCTTTGCGTCAAACTCGACTATGAACGACGGGAACGCCGAACCACCCAAAATTCCCAGTTGTGGTGCTTCCATGACTGAAGTTAAAATCACGCAACGGGTTGTCCGGCGCGAGCTTAAGTCCCTAGATGTTCGGAAGTCGAGTGGGCCGGACGGTATACCAGCGATGGTGCTTAAGCACTGTGCCCCCGAGCTGTGCCCTGTACTTACACGTCTTTTCGCACTCTCATACTCCGCAAGGCGGGTCCCGACCTCGTGGAAGACCGCATTCGTGCACCCTGTACCTAAGAAAGGTGACAGGACAGATCCGACCAATTACAGGCCAATCGCTATCACCTCCCTTCTCTCGAAGGTAATGGAGCGTGTTATTAATACACAGCTCCTGAGATACCTTGAGGGAAATCGCTATATCGAGGTCAGCCTCGATATAGCGAAGGTTTTCTTGCGAAGTTGCCATATAATTGACTCCCCGAGGGACTGTGCGAATGGATCTCCAGCTTTTGTCCAACAGAAGCATCCAAGCCGTCGTCGATGGCAGCTGCTCGGACCGCATGAACATAAACGCTGGTGTCCCACAAGGCTCCGTGTTGTCTCCGACGCTGTTTCTGCTGCATATCAATGACATGCTGTCTGATGGCTCCACTCATTATTATGCGGACGACAGTATCGGAGACACGTGTTACATGGGCCGTGCAAATATCCCTCAGTCCGAGGTGGAGAAGAGTCGCGAACAACTTGTGTCTAAAATCGAGACTACTCTCTCTGGAGTATCCGATTGGGGACGACTAAACCTAGTCCAATTCAACCCCACTAAGACACAAGTATGTGTATTCACCGCTAAGAAAACCCCATTCATTGTAGCGCCGCAATTCCTGGGCACACCGCTTACCATCTCCTCGAGTATCGGGATCCTTGGTGTCGATATCTCCAGGGACGTCCAATACCGAAGTCATTTGCAGGACAAGGTTAAGTTGGCATCAAGAAAACTCGGAGTGCTCAACAGGGCGAAGCAGTACTTCACTGCGGGGCAGCAACTCCTTCTTTATAAAGCACAGGTCCGGCCTCACATGGAGTACTGCTGTCACCTTTTTGCTGGAGCACCTGCATACCAGCTTGACCCCTTCGACTCAGTGCAAAGCCGGGCATTGAGGCTGGTTGACAATCCCATACTCACAGGTAGTGTGGAACCTCTTAGCCATAGGAGGGATTTTGCCTCACTGTGTGTGTTCTATCGCCTATACAATGGTTTGTGCTCAGATGAATTGTTTGACATGATGCCCGTAGCTACATTCTATCATCGCAACTCTCGCCATAGGCAGGGAATTCATCCTCACACATTGCGACCTAAGACGGACTGTGCGGTATGAAAGAAACTTCATCCCACACACACTCAAGCTGTGGAATGACCTCCCTGCTGCAGTTTTCCCAAGCGCCTACAATATGGGGTTCTTCAAGAGGGGCATCAGAAGGTTTCTTCATGGTCGGCAGCGCGAGTGTGACACCCCTGGTGTTGCATACGTCCATAGGCCACGGCAACCGCTTCCCATCAGCTGGACCGTGTGCTTGTCTGCCAACTAAGTGATATAAAAAAAAAAAATAGTGTTCGCATATGTTCTTTAAACGAAAGTGTTTCATCTATACTAATATTATAAAGCTGCAGAGTTTGTTTGTTTGTTTGAACGCGCTAATCTCTGGAACTACTGGTCCGATTTGAATGATTCTTTCAGTGTTGTGTAGTCCATTTATCGAGGAAGGTTTTAGGCTATATATCATCACGCTACTACTTAAAGGAGCGGAGCATTGATAATAAATGTTAACAAATTCGGCAATTTTTCATACATACTTATATTTTGAAGACTAAAACATACGGGCTCAAAGGGATATGAAGCTTCAAAATATACTCCGGGCGAAGCTGGGGTGGGTTAGCTAGTCTATTATATTACCTGGATATTTTATCTTTTCTGTTATAGTTATAACCGGGCAAGTACACTTGATACTCTTAATGTCAGGTTCTCTACAGTGGTGCGCGTACAGTAAGTGGTTGGGTTCAATTGCAGACGGTCTTTTGCGCATCGCAAAAGCAACGTATTTGGATTTATCTGCATTCAGTGTTAGTAGGTTTTGTTGAAGCCATTTGTTTACTATGTTAAATCCTCGCTGCGCACGCCTGTACACTTCTGTTTCTGTATCAGCAGAAAAAAGGAGAGCAGTATCGTCAGCGTATGATATAATCGTGCTGTAGATTTATATTAAATAGTTCGTTTATATAAATTAAGAACAATGTGCTTCCTAATACGTTTCCTTGAGGAATGCCAAATGAGGTGTTCTCCATGTCTTCACTGATGATATTCCCGATCTTTACGCACTGGGTGCGTTCTTTTAAATAGCTCTTGAGAAGTTCCTGCTGTAAGTCTCGTATTCCTTTAGTGTCAAGCTTGCTCAACCTTTGGCAATAGAGACCGTATCATACGCTTGGGAAGGTCCAGAAATATTCCCACTGTACGATTACCATATAAAGTTCTTGTGCTATATATTGAAGGAAGGACACGGCGGTATTTCCGCCCAATTGAGCAGTCCGACTGGGGAAGTACACCGCCCTACAGAATACCACGGTTATAATAACTTCGTATTGTGTTCCCAGTGGTGAGTAGGGTAGCCAGAGCTCACTGGAGAATTTGTACTGTCAGTGGGATGACTAATGGCTTGTCCTGCTTTGTCCTCTACACTGACGGCACAGAAACTCTTCTGCGCTTACAGGGTCGGCAGCGCGAGTGTGGCTCCTCTGGTGTTACACACGTCCATAGGCCACGGTAACCACTTTCCATCAGGTGGGCCGTGCACTTGTCTGCCACCTAAGTGGTATAAAAATAAAACGTCAGATTATATAAAGACTACTTTTTAGAAGACATTACACGCACAAGCGCACAAGTTTGACAGGGATGCAAAGTCCATACAAAATTAGCAAAATTGACTTTGATAATGAGGGCAATTCTGTAGATGCCAATATCGTTACCTATGTCAAATATTTTATTACTACGGAGCAAAGAGAATACAATACTACGTAAGAGTTGCTACGGAGTTGATAGCATATGTTGCTAGTTGACCAGTTAAAAATCTTTATTGTAAGAAAAGTGAAAATATAAATATAAATTTTGAAACTTACCTTAAAATAAAGATTTTATTCGGAAGTGTCTACTATTGGCTTAGTGCCCACTTTTGGTGCTTTTACCTTATAGTGGTTTAAGTTGGTTTTTACTTTAGGTATATAATATAATTCTAGTAAAAGCAAAGTAGATCGATATAAATGCGAATTCTCTAGCTTATTTCACAAGCTCGTGACGTATGATGTCGTGATTTAAGGATACTAACGCATCTTTAGATTTAATAACAATGATTATAGTGATTCTGTTTTGAGAAACTGAATTTTGAAAATCAAATATCTTTAAAACTATATATGTTTAAGTACCTATATTTCACTTTTGACCTCAGTTTTTGAGAAAAAAAATAGTCCTAATCCCTAGGTATGTCTACCTACTTCTATGTATGTAAAGTAAGTTAATATTAAAAGTATCAAGAGTTTCGTAGTTTGGGGAAACTACGAAACTCTTGATACTTTTAATATTAAGTATTGCACTTTACAAATTTTAATTTTCCAATTTGTCATGAGATTCTGGGTACCTACACCTATACCTACGATATTTCGTTGGTTAATAAAACGGCGTCATTACTTAAAATCAAAGGAGTGCAACTTCTGTACGTAGTACTAATATCTATTTTGTGATTTCGTGATTAATCAGTGAATGGTATTTCGCTTATGACTTTGCTTTTTTTTATAGAGAATGGCGTATTACCTGTCAACCCTGAGCAGAAAGCCTGCACGAGGTCCTCGTTTTTCAATCAGCTTATACACCAGCTTACAGGTAATTTTGTCTTGGCTTGTCCTGATGAAGCTCCGTCCGTCCGCTCTCATAACTCTTTCTCTTCACTTAACCATAGATTAATATTATATACATAACTTACCGTGACTTTTATGGGAGCGACGTCTGTTTATTCTTTTGAAACGGTGGTAAACCCAGTATTATACTAGTGGTACTACGATTACTTTTTCATTACCGTGGTACAAACAGTGGTTTGGTTGTACGAAGGTTACAACTGTGGTACTACTAACCCCCTTATTCTTCAGTTTGAATGTAATCAAATCCTTCTAAAAACATTTTCTTTGATAGAAGAGGTAATGTTGCACATAGAGCAACAATACGTTTCTTTACCTTTCGTTTTTGTATTGTTACAAGATTTGGCGTGTTTCCAAATATCTTAGACCAATGATAGTAGCAGCATTTTATAGAAACTCTTGGAAAAACTTTCAATACAGCATGGACAATTACAGTATCTGTATTATTATTATTCTGCATTCCTTAGTAGCAAGAGTAAAACTGAGTGGTAACACCGGAGGTACTACGGTTATTTTTTTATAACTGTGGTATTACCAGAGATACTACAGTTATTTTTTTGTAACTGTGGTACCACCAGAGATACTACTGGGTGTACCACGGTTTCATAAGGCCGTTTATTACATAACTAATTTCTCACTGTTCCATTTGGATCTCCTATTTCGATCCCGCAGAGGATCCAAGAGGATTTGTTATTCCACATTGATCCCCCAGGGGATTGAAAAGGACTCTACTATTCTACTTGGATTCCCTAACCCTCGTTTAGAGAATCGTATCAAACAATACTAAAATGGTTACTTTCACATAGATCACATTTTAGTTAAATGATTAAGATAAGATAAGACTGGTGGTAGAGATTTGACGGCACAAATTTGTCACAAATTTCGACCGGGTTGGTACCACCGTGCAATATTGCGAAAAACCCTTCATAGTAATTCAATTTCGGTTGGATTGCGTTCAGGGATCAGCAAATGCATAGCCGGGTAGGGGTGATGGTGGTCGCAGCACTAGTGGGACCAGTGGGTCTTGGCGTAGTCTAGTGAGGATGGTGCGGGGCGACGCGCCGGTCAGGGAGACCCGTAGAAACGGTGGTGCCGCTGGCCGCCCGCGGTATAGTACAGAGGCCCAACTGGGACTAACCACCCTGGAAGGCTGCCTCACCAGACCGCGCATAATCCCGGTATGGCTCGTCGTGCCGGTTGGTGACCGGAAGTGGGGGCCAGGCGACCATATTCGGGGGGGTACGGGGGCCCTTCCGTACGGCGTGTCGGCTCACGCCATGCCTCATAATCATAGACAAAACCAATATCCCGCACTTTGTCACGCGGTGCTGCGACGACAATCACCTCTTTTTTTTCACGCCCTTTTCTCCTTTTCATCATGGCAGCGCATTTAAGAGTATTGGGCAACACAGCGGCTCTACAGACTCCCACAAGCTCGCTATTTGAGGTGGAGTCCACTAACATCTGTGGACTCCATGCGAACCTCAACGCCGTCCACCAACACCTTGAGACGGCGAAACCAGATATGCTCTTTCTCACGGAGACACAAATAGGCCGCCCTGATGACACGACCTACTTGCTTTACCCCGGCTATGTTATCGAGGAAAATTTCCGTGCAAAAGCCGGGGTGTGCGTGTTTGTTAGGGCGGATGTTTGTTGTCGCCGTTTGCGCTGCCTTGAGGACCCATCCTTTTCAACCCTATGGGTACACGTAGACCATGGCTCTACGAGTCAGATCTATGTGTGCCTCTACCGTTCCCATACAGGAGATGCTGAGACAACTCGACTCTTTGAATATCTGAGTCAGGCGGCAGATGATGCGCAGGAACGGTTTCCGAACGCCGAAGTGGTATTTTTGGGGGACTTTAACGCCCACCACGAAACCTGGTTGGGCTCCTCCAAAACAGACCATGCGGGAAGAGCCGCCCATGCATTTGCTCTGGCGCATGGCCTGACCCAATTGGTACACGAGGTCACTAGAATACCAAGAAGGTCGGGCCTAGCACCCTCTCTGCTAGACCTTCTGCTGACGAGTCACCCAGACCTGTACAGTGTTTCGGTACAAGCCGCTTTAGGCAATTCCGACCACTGTCTGGTCTGCTCCAAGGTGCCAATTATAGCGCCTTCAAGACCCGTGCAGGGGAAGCGGCGTCTCTGGCACTACTCGTCAGCAGATTGGGATGGGCTGCGCAACTATTTTGCGTCCATCCCGTGGGTTGAACGCTGCTTTGAAGGTAAGAAACCCTCGGATTGTGCTACTGCTGTTGCCGGTTAGATCGGTCTGGGTATGGAATACTATATTCCTTACACTGATGTCACCGGTGCCCGAGGAGTGCGCCCTTGGTTCGGGCGCGAGTGTGCGAGGGCTGTTGATCAAAAGCAGTCCGCGTATCGCGCTTGGGTAAGGGCGCGTGCCACGCACGATCCCAATGTGAGCCACTTCAAGGCGGCGTACAACAGAGCCACAAAGGTCTGCAAGAGGGCTTACGTCAAAGCGGATGCCCTGCGCATTGCGCGGCTTGGTCAAGAGCTAGTGGCACATCCCACGGGTAGCCGTGGATACTGGCGACTGGCCAAAGCCGTGCAGGCCAACTTCTGTCAGCCTTCGCTGCCACCGCTGCGCTACCCTGATGGATCCCTGGCCCATGGACCGCAAGAGAAAGCCAATATGCTAGTAAATCTCTTTGCGGCCAATTCCCGAGTCGATGATTGCGGTATACAGCCGCCGACACTACCCAATGGTGACCACGTAATGCCTGAAATACGTATCAGGCAATGCGATGTTCGTGCGGTGCTTCAATCACTCGATGTCCGGAAAGCCAGTGGCCCGGATGGTATTCCAGCGGTGGTCTTACAAAAATGTGCAGCGGAGTTGTCTCCGATGCTTACGCGGCTGTACCGACTGTCCTACAGCTCGGGTACAGTGCCTTCGGCTTGGAAAGAGGCGAATGTACAGCCGATCCCCAAGAAGGGGGATCGCTCAGAGCCGGCCAACTATCGACCCATAGCCGTCACCTCAGTGCTGTGCAAGGTCTTCGAGCACATCATTAACAAACAGCTCATGCGTCACCTAGAGGATCACTCCTTAATTAATGACCGGCAATATGGCTTCAGGCCGAAACGGTCAACGGGTGATCTTCTAGCATACGTTACCCATCTTTGGGGTGAGGCTATGGACAAGCACGGCGAGTCACTGGCAATTAGTCTTGATATCGCCAAAGCTTTCGATAGAGTCTGGCACAAATCGCTTCTCTCCAAGCTACCAGCCTTTGGTCTGCCTCCTAGACTGTGCAACTGGATTGCTAGTTTCCTGCAGGAGCGCCGTATCCGCGTCCTCTGTGATGGACGGGCTTCGGAGTTCTTGCAAATAAATGCTGGCGTACCGCAGGGGTCTGTATTATCTCCCACTCTCTTTCTTCTGCATATCAACGACATGCTGTCCACTGGCAGCATACATTGCTATGCAGACGATAGCACCTTACACGGGAGTTATCACGGACAACCTGCGGCCAAACAGTCTGATATCGTGGAAAAAAGACAGCTTCTTGTCACTGAACTGGACCGGATCTTGAATCACATTTCTCAATGGGGCTCCGAGAACATGGTCGAGTTCAATGCCAAGAAGACGCAGGCTTGTGCGTTCACAGCAAAGGTATCTTCTTTCCTTCCCCTTCCCACTCTTCAGAGCACGCCACTTCCACTGCAGGACAATCTCTATATCCTAGGCATGGATATTCGCTGCAAACTGAATAACAGAAATTACATCGAGAGCATCATCAAAACAGCCTCGCGGAAACTCGGACTCTTAAACAAAGTGAGACGTTTTTTCACGCCGGAGCAGCGGTGTCTTCTCTATAAGACACAAATTCGCTCCTGCGTGGAATACTGCTCGCATCTCTGGGATGGCTCCGCGAAATACCTACTAGATGCTCTCGACAGGTTGCAGCGACGCGCGGTCCGAATTATTGGGAACCCTGAGGTCACGAACACCCTCGAGCCTTTGCAGATGCGTAGAGATATTGCTTCCTTGGCTGTATTTTACCGTCTCTACCACGGTGAGTGTTCTGACGAGCTCTTCCAACTAATCCCACCATCTCCTTTCCTACATAGGACAACACGTGCAGGCCTTAGATGTCACCCTCACACTGTGCAGAATATACGAGCAAGAACCAAGCGGTTCGGAGACTCTTTTCTTTGCCGCACCACCAAGACCTGGAATTCATTACCAGCACACGTGTTTCCCTCTTCCTACAGTCCCGGGGCCTTTAAGCGGGGCGTGAAAAATCTGATGAGGCCGCCAAGCTGAGTGCCACCATTGTAGCACTTAGTGTCTGTAATGGTGACCCTCTTTCCTGAGACTTTGCCTTTAGCTTACCATCAGGCGAGGTGAGGTCAAGTTGGCGTGTCCTATATAAAAAAAAAAAAATTAAAAAAAAAAAGATAGAATAAGATGGGGTGAGATAGGATAAGGTAGGATAATTATAAAATAAATATGTTTCTCTACGCAAGTGTTAGGAAATCGAAGTGCTATAGCCACAGAACAGAGAAGGGTATAGCAATTTCTTTTGGATCCCCTAGTGGATAGAAATAGGGGGATCCAAATGGAACATCCGCTAATTTCTCATTTCACAATGAAATTTAATTATCAAAGGTTTCTTGATTGCTGCCGTCTCGTCTCGTTGTTATTATTAGAATTAGTGGAGTATAAATTTGTGAGGTATTTGCAATTTAAGTGCAAGATATTTGATTTATTGATTTATTCAGTTTAGGCACGCAAAGAGCACATATGGATGTCAAAATTTTACATTTACGTCAAGAAATAATATAAAAATATTAAATAATAACTATTAGAAAATGATTTTTTCGCTATTAGTTATGAGAAGAGATGTAAAATACGGTTATTTACCACCGTTCATCTGCTGAGACCACCTAGGTGGACTGTGGAAAGATTTTTTTTTACAGCGGCCCACCTCTGAAATAAACATGGAATATTGGTGACGGTACACCTCAAAGATAGTGGCCATAGTAATAGGTATCTATGGATATTGACTATGCCAGCAAGAAAAAATGACAGATTATAACATTAGGTACCACGCCAACAGTTAAGAAGAAAATAAACATACTTGAACATAGTTTTTAATCACTGTTATAATAAGACATGCTTAGTCAAAATAGCACAGGATAAAATAAATTCTTGACAAGACCTTGACAAGCTACAACTGAGAGTTCCTACTAGATCGGTTGGGATACAATATCAGCTGCACGTTCCCCACGGTACCACCAATTGCCGAAACGGTTCATTTTTAATAAGAGCAGCTGACTATGTTATTAATAAATTTGGAAATCACCCTGAACTTGATCTTCCTTATCTTCTTTATCTCTAGGGGCTGTTTGAGTCTGTTCTCAGACTGTATTAATAACGAAATAAGATTAATCAATTTATATAATTTATACTATATTACGAAATAAATCAATTTATATCTACTGTACAGGCAAGCACTAAATATGTATATGCGAAAATTTATAAATGGTATTAAAATAACAAATTAGTCTGCTTGTTTTCCAAACAAAAAAAATTATAACAATTTTAAATAAAAGAATGTATCATCATCATTTCATTTATTTGCTCAACTTACTGACAATTTCGAAAATCACAGTTATTTTTGACATTTTGTAATATTTTCAATTACATCATAACAGCTGTCCGCTGTGGTAAATGGGAAGTGGGTATAAAATGGTATTAAATATTATTATTTATTGGCCGCGGTATATTACAATTTCTATTGAATAATTATTATAATAATAGGTACTTATAGGTAGGTCCATCATTTTACAAGGGTGAAATTAAAACAGTTTACTTATAAAATCTGCTAAGTTGTCACTGAAAATGAAAATAAAATGATAATACTAATAAATAACATTTATTAACTTGTAATTTAGAATGATACTAATTTTAGAAGACATGTTGTGAGCAAAATGGAGAGCGACTCTCGTAGTCGACTTGGACACGTCGAGTAATGTACTATCGATGAAGCGAAACCAACAACAATAGGTAATACAATTACAATTTTAAATTATTTCACTGATCTATACATGAAACAGAATATAAGCGTTTGCGTTTTTAAACCTATGGAAATATGATAGAAACATCACAATATGTCATTGGAATAACATCCTACAGATACAATAAAAACAGTGTCACCTGTGATACCACTTAAGGGTTAGTACTTAGAAATATTTTAATGGTGGGATCGTAGCTCATCTATATACAATACCAACAATTTCGATAGACTTATACAATCACGCGAGTCCCCTACAGCGTCTACTTGTCCCCTAGGTTTGTACACAACTGTCCGTCCTTGGGCCAGGCAGCACCGTCGGCCGCTGGCCGCGCTATGCTAGTTCACAACAATCACTACAATTCTGTACAAATCTATGATACACAAACTTTATTGCTTTCAATTACCACGCTACTTCAAAATATGTTCAAAAGGCCTACTTTAAAATGTCTAACATTAATCTGTAATTTCTATGGGAACACGAAACACCAAGATTTCAATTTAAATAGTTTGTAATACGGCATAAAGTTCAAATAATTATAATTCATTATGCGTTATGTACAATCATCTCATCTATAGGAATATTCACGAATCATGCCGTTACACTTTAGCCAATTACCGTTTACAATTTCATTAATAATAATAATGACAAACTTTATATGACATGGATAGTCGTTTCAAGACACGAGCTTTCATACTTTAATACATAGTAATAATTTACAATAAACATAGCTGCAAGAGTAGTGTTCACAAAACGACATACACAAAATATTAACCCGAAGCCTACATTCAAAACTACATCAACGCGCAAAAAGCGTCCTGCTCCGCAACGTACACATTAAAAGTAATCATTAAAAAACGGTACACTTAACGACCGCGACAGACAACGAAACATTAGGATCGAATATCGTCCTGAGATCAATCATAGTAAAACATAGAATCCACTAAACATACGAACACACGCACCGCGGGGTGTCTTTGGTATCAGGCGCCCGGGGGCGGCGGCCTAGGCCTGCTTGACGCGCTTGCGCGGCGGCCCGATGGGCGGGATCTGCTGCTGCTGCGTGGCCAGCGCGCGGAACGCCTCGGCGATGAGGTGCGGGTGCGACGAGATCATGTTCTTCCAGCCCGCCGTGTCCATCACGTCCGTCGCGTGGCTCCTGCAACCGGCCCCATGACTCTCAACTACCGACCTACTGCCGCCTACTGCCGCCTACTAGGTATCGCTCGGGCCATATATCTTGGACCTAATATGTGCTTGGGAGTGTTTTGAGGATACCACGGGGTGCTGCCAATTCACCAATCATAGCTTATTACATATCTGTCTCGCGCTCGAGCCTTGTTTGTTTCACTAATTAGGTTCAAGATACGTGTCCCTAGTCATATTATACTACGTATGACATCATAGGACGCATCCATATGAGTTCACCACACCTGTTGGTGAGTCTAAGGGGGGAAGTCTCAGGAACAAGGGAGATACAAATAATGATATATTGGCGGCCCTTATTTTAATGGCCTTATCAAAGGCTTTATGGACCCGGGATTGTGTATGGGTAAAGATTGTAAAAAACACATTTTTTTTATTTTTTCCAAAAAGCATTTTTGGTGTGATGAAGAAAAGAGGTGCCGTCACAAAAATCATAGTGTGATGGTCAGTTTCATGATATCAAGTTTTTGATCAGTACAGATAGTCTAGTGTGTACTGTAGGTACATACAAGACTATTATAATAATGACCTTTTATTGCAAAGACCCCAATTCCAATACTGGCCGGGGCGTGAAGTAACCTTCGGTGTCAGTATATCAGCTGATATTATCGCTTTAACACATTATAATCGAGTGACCCAGATAGATCACAACTTTCCTATCTCGCAATTACTTTTTTCCATTAAAAACTCATTCATATTCACAGTCATATATAACTGGTCACTCCGTCATAGCGCTTGTTATATGAATATCTGAGGATATCGAAACTTTGATATCAACATGAATTTTGAAGATCTGAGGGCAGTCGCTTCACAGCTAGTTCGATAATTTAGTGGTTAGATGGAGGGTCGACCTGAGTTGCGACAAGCCTCGGTAGATGAATGTATGAACAATAAATAAAACTTACGTATTAATGAAGTCAATCGTCTGCGCCTTCAGTTGATCCGCGGAGTGTAGATCCGCCAATATGAGCGTGTCTGCTGCCGTCTCCACGGATAAGCTAAGACACAGCGCCTCCTCGCACATTACTTTTAACCGTTCTAGAGCATACTGGAATAGAAAAATACAGCTTATTATTACATGTTTCCATACTAAAATCGTCATTCATATTATAACTATATGTCTAACTATGTCCGTGGTTTCGCCAGCGAGATACCCTAGTCCTGGGAACCTATCCCAGGAATAAGGAGCTATATAGGAGGATAATATATTTTATAAAGTGCCCGGGGATATAGGCGTGAGTTTATGTTAATATTTATATATATAATTACACTTTACAATCTATCACCTATCCGCCAAATCCGTTCAGCCGTTAAAACGTGATTGAATAACAAATATCGAAAACATTTTCACAAAATAACACATTTACAAATTTTTAATAGGAAGTAGGATTTATAGAGCTGTTTTATGTTACATTTTGTGGGAGTTCCCATAGTAATTTATAATATTTACCTTATCTGCGGCTGCTAGTAGGTCATCGGCCATCTTGTCTAGATTGGGTGCTCGTCCTGTGTAGATGAAGCGTAACATTTCTCTTAACACCTCATGGTCTACATCTGTGATATCCACTCGATTCCTTTTTCTTTCTTCCATTTCGTGTTCAAACATTGCCGCGAATACAGGACTCCGCGCTGAAAAAATGGAGAATGATTCTGTGAATATTTTATAAAGATTCGTTTAGTAATACTACGTTTTTAATGCACCGCCGGTCCTTGTCCTCAAGAAGAACGGATCCAGGCAACTCTATCGACCCGTAGCTGTCACTTGAGTTCTCCTTCTGTAAGGTGTTCGAGTATATCATAAACGCTTATGCGTTACCATAAATTAATGATCGGCAGTATGGTTATTAGATATAATTTTTTTGGGTAGAATTCCAACGGCACGGCTCGACTTTGTCTCGCTCCCGCGCCATATTTTAGTACTGATATAGGGCTGAAAGGGCTTTTGCCTCCAGATCCCATGATGAGTTTCCGGCAAGGAGAGTCGCCACCTCGAAGAAGATCGTACGGTACCCCCTTATAACCCTGGTGGCCAACGTTCACTGTGATTGTTGCAGTGGTCGTCCGCTGCTGGGCTTCATGGTCTCCGCCCAGAATGGGCACCCATATAGGACCATGGACGTTACGATTCCCCCGTATAGTCTCTTGCAAAAGAGTTAACCGGACTCCTTAAGTTGGGCAGTAGTCTTGTCAGAGCGCCAGCTGCGCCCTTCAGCTTGGGGGCCAGACTTTGGAAATGCTCTCCGAAGTACCATTGGCCATCGAGCAAGAGCCCCAAGTACTTCATATGGGACCGATGCCATAATAACCTCGTGTTATGTTCCCGGCGGTGAGTAGGATAGCCAGAGCTCATTGGAGAGTTTTTGTGCTGTCATTGAAAAGACCAAAAGCTTGTACTGCTTTGTCTTTTACACTGACGGCACAAAAACTCTCAATGCTTACAGGGTTGGCAGCGCGAGTGTGACTCTTGGTTTTGCACACGTCCATAGGCCACGGTAACCACTTTCCATCAGGTGGGCCGTGTGCTTGTCTGCCACCTTAGTGGTATACAAGCACGCGGCCGTGGCCTTCAGTATGTCATCCGCATAACACGTGACTGCGGCACCGTCCCCGAACTCACCGCGAAGCACCCAGTCGTATTCGATTTCCCACAGGAGCGGCCCCAGAACCGATTGCTGCGGAACAACGCATGACATTTCCCTCCGACCGAGACCGGGCACGGTTGGGTAGATAATGGCTCTCACCGTCAGGCAGAGAGGCACATCGTGATACACAAGTGCCCTTTTAATGCAACTTCAGGGCAAGGGCGATGTCCAAGGACACCGCCAACAATAACTCGTCCCGAGCGACAGCATACTTCGCCAGAGTCGTCACGCGCATGATGGCATCCACGGTGGAGCGTCTCTGGCGGAAGCCATATTGGCCATCCGCCAATTTGAATTGAAGTCCAGTTCCATTATAGAGAGGTGCTCGACCAGGCGCTTTGCAATAACTTTTCTAAAAGCTTGCATACCTCGTCGTGCAATATTATAGACCGGTAAGCGGACGGCGAATCGCTGGCCGCCCCGCCTTTCAAATGAGGACCAGTTTCCCCGTCTTCCATAGTTTCGGAAACTGGCCTTCTCCAGACGCTGTCGGGGCCTTCACTATCATATAGCTGATGATATAACTGTTATAACACGTGAGATAGGCTAATTTTAGAAAACTCAAGTTCACGTCCTCGCTAATAACGTTGCCGGTACCGTAAGTTACTAATAAAACTATGAACACAGTAAATTTAAAAATCTAAATAACAATTACATATGTAACCTGGAGAAATAAATTTTGTCTGTAACATTCGTATTATATTACATTCACCATTTTCCGGCTGAAATTATGTAGGTACATTCAAATTTCAATTTAATTTAATGTAAAGAGAAATTAGGCGAATATTTTACTAACATGGGTTATGTATGTATATCATATTAAAAATACATACACAATAATATTAAAAAATAATGGCACATTATGTATTTAATAAGGAAAATAATAAGTTAAATTAAGTGGCAAATATAGCCATTTTAATCACCAACGGAAATTCTGCCTGGTATAGTTTTACCGTATGATTATCATTATACTATAACCTACATACATTTCTGTAATACTATACATTTTAAATGGGTCAACTGGATCCGCACACAATACAATACTGACACTGTATTAAAAAGTACCAACTCTTCAACAAATAAGTGTTTGTTGACTAGTTTGTTAGCACAACATAGGTAGCCTTTTATGCGTGTTTTGGATGAACTTCGATATTTTAAACTTATAAGGTAATTTTCACCTACTTATAATATCATATCGTAATTATTTTTTATGTAACTATTTGTAGGTCCGAATGATACCACAATTTGAAACTGATCTGATGTTGATTTCAGAAGATGGATAAGACTATTAATAGCTACTAATATACGAGTTTTAGCTAGTCACAGTGCACCTATCTAACGTTATATGTATCTGTGAACTACATGGAAATTTAATGCTTAATACCTAATATTATGTTCAGTTAATTCGTTTTAGTTTAATATTGTGTTGCGTGATAACAAATAAGTACATATTTTCAGTTGGGTAATCAAATTAAACAGTATATATTATACAGCAAAAAAGCTACTCCGTTTTGTCAGTTTTCACGTGTAAATGTTTGGATCGATCGCTATGCAACTTACTGCGATGTAGTCTGGGTTTTGAAAAAGGACATGGCTTCTTATAGCCCGCGACAGCGTCTGCATCCGTGAAAATCGATATCCATGCGGACGAACTCGTGGGGTAAAACTTAGCTATAAACTAGAACTAGGTAGGTTGTACTATGTTACTAAAATTCTTATTTAACTCACAACTCAGCTAGTTAAGTGTAATGTTAATATGTATTGGCTAGAATATATGTTTTTCTTTATTTATTTTCTTCTTTCTTTCATAGGCGGTGGCGAATATGATGTTACAATTTTAAACCTATTTTAATGTAGTGTCAAAAATGTATTTGGGACTTAGGGTTTATTTGCAGTTTACTACAGATATCTTTTGACTTTTGATAAGAAATAGGACAGTAAAATAAAGATATTTACCTGCTAAAATGGCTTTATGTGCTTGAAATTCCCTTCCACCGACGGCTAACGTGACGTCAGAAAACCTTTCATTGTCAAAAAGGGCACCCAGGTCGTCTGATAACCTGCACTCGGGCACTTTGAACTGGACCACGTTGCTTTGACCACTGATATTAATACTGTCCGCGACCACTGACACTTCACAAAATATTGTTAGCTTATCTTCTGGTAATAAACCATTCGCTTCATCTAACAGGAAATCTCTGAAATAAAAGATACATTTTATGGTTAAAAAAATACTAGTAACCGTCATCTGTATGACAATCATGACTTGATCAATAAACCAGTTAACCTTCTTCTTTGAAATCTATCTAACGCATTCAGTAAAAGAAATGGTGGACTGTAATCAATGATCTTGCAATAAAATTAAGTAATATATTACATCACAACGCTGAAGTGATGATGAATAATATATTATATTATCGAAACAAGCACTATCGCGATATCAAATATAATAAAATATATATACTCTTTATTCTTTGTCGCGCTCTTAACACATGGTAATTAAGTACAAGTATTACAAGTAACAGACTACATAATAATATCTATAATAATAATAAAGCTAGATTTGTTGGAATATAAGAAAAAATATGCTTTTGATAGCTCAGTTCTTGGGGAAGGTAGGGTAGTGAGGCTGTAGACTGTATATGCTTTAAAACGAGTATCGTGGGCGACATGTGGGGCACAGATAGTCATAATCTATAACGCTGGAGTATGCGTACCTACTTAAATAGACAATAATGACAAAAACACTACTGTTTTAAGCGAGATGAAGACGGAATGGGAGAAAATGCGTCATTTTAAAACGTGGTATTATTTGTAAAGCCAAAGACGAACTCTTTGACTTGAACATGTTAGGGGTCGTACTCATACTGATTTCGGGAGGTGTGTGAGTGTGAGTGTGCGTTCCATAGAAGGACAGACTGAATAAAGAAAGAGGAGCCTAGGGAATTCTGTGGGACGGATATGAGAGGAGACGGTTGTTGACAGCGAAAACTTACGGCAATGACGGATAGGCAACACATTAATTAGGGAACGGAGAGCGGACACGTAATCTTATTTACGAAGGTTGAAAATGAATCGGATGCAGTTTAATTCAGAATTATATTGGCACCATTGGAGTATGGGCCCCGATATGTTTGGGTTGGGGGCTCTGAGCCGTTTGGGGTCCCAGGGATATATGGGCCCCATACCCGATACGTGATGATAAGTATAAGCATCACATGGTAACAACCGTGATGTTGCATACGTCCATAGGCCAGTTACCATCAGGTGGGCCGTGTGCTTGTCTGCCACCTAAGTGGTTTAAAAAATATACCATGGGATTGTTCCATCGCGACAATATTGACCTTTTCTTATTTGCCAAAATCAACATGGGAGGAATTGACCCGATAACATTCATGGAGCAATGGTTTCCGTTCTCAAAATAATTAAGAAATTAAAACAGTTAATTAAGAAACATCATTGGTTCTAAGGTGAAACGACGTTTTCTGGGTTTGCTAGTTTATTTTATAATGTTGGATATCTTTTTAAGCATCGAATTGATCATGGTTGAAATGAAAATACCGGACGAAAGTTCATGATCAGTGATCGACAATCACTGACTTGGCATTTTTTAAACTATTTCCGGGAAGATAAAACTTAAATTCAACTTTACAATATCTTTTACGACAAAATAAACCAAGGGGGTAGGTAGCTTGCTAAAAAGTCAAGGCGAATTTTCATGGACAAACGACCGCACAATCAAGCTTTTCTTATTTTTTTTATGCTGTAGTTATTTGAATCCAAAGTCAAACAGTGAAATGCGGAAAAAGTCCATAAACATTTTTAGGTAGATTTCATAAAGGTTTCTTAGGAAATCCACCTGAAATGTGCGAGGACATCTTATATGGATTAGTTTCTTTTTATACTAAAAGTACATACTTTTGACCGGTTAAGAGTTTTGAATGTAACATATTCATACGATGGTATCACAAATCTGTAATAATAGCCGTATGAGAAAGGAAATCCTTCCACCCCGTTTCGTCTTTTACTTTAGATTTTATTAGCTAGTTTTTTATTTTTTCAAATTGATAAAGCATTTATCATCATTTTTATCCTTTTACGATATTTACGGAAAGAGATCTTTGCAGAGAGAGATTTACAGTTTCAATTTACAAATCCTAATTTGAAGGTTTGTTTTACATTCCTAATTTTACACTGTTCTGACAAAACCAATAAGCTAAATGTTTATCCTTTAGACTATTTATAAACTTATTTTACTTCTATAGGTCAAACGTAGGTACTTGACAACTTGTGTTTTTTTTCTTATAACCTATAAATAAAAATAAAAAAACCAGTAGGCAAAACAACCAAACTACTGAAATTAGAACAGAGCATTCAAAACTTCCCGGCATAATTATTTATTATTGGCGCACCAGCCTGTAAGGTTAGTCGTCGTCCAAGAATTAATCGATTAAGGTCATATTCATATACTTATATTATGTATTTATGTTTTGGAACCCGTGGTTTTTTGGAACATAGCGATACACACATACTTTACAGCGATATTTATTACCCAATATTTTTATAGAATTAATTGTAGAATTTCTTGCCATTCTATACAACGACGGGTAGAACGTTTAGTCATAACTAAGCAAATAAAACCAGGAATTCAAACAAGCTAACCTGGGGTAAGCCGGGAATAGTTTCGTGAGTGTGTAGCAAACACTTCTAGCACGTTATTTACAAAGGGGTTGATGTACGTCCCCGTCCAATAATGCTAGACCTATAATAACACATAACAGTTTTACGAAACAGCTGTTACTACGTACATAATGTGTGTTACCAAAGGCCTACGTAATATGGCGTTCATAGCCCTCGTCAAGAAACCCACAGATTATCGGTACTAGGTAGGGAATAAAATTATATTAGACTTCCCTGTTGAATAGGGTTCGCCCCCACTGTGTCGAATATAAAGCTTTTATCCCTCGGTATGTATTTGTCCTATAGTCCCATTCGACTTTTAACATTCTAGACATTGCTTGTTGTTATCATCATCAAGCGTCACGATGGACGTTTGAAATCAATTAAGAGTTTATTACGTCGCAAGCGCATCATAATTTGTGAATAATACTCACCTTCTAATAAATTTTTTAAAGCCCCAATCCTTCCCTTGCACAAATCTGTACGCTCGTTGTGACTCCATCGCCTTGGTTTCTTCCCGTTTTGCATTTAATATTGAGAACTTAAACTTTGCACGCACTTCTGATTTATTACACGACACTAATAATAAGTATAACGATAAATAGTCTTTGCTCTCTTCATCAAGTCCCTTAGGATTAACGCGGAGACACCACTTTAACTTGTCACTAGCACCTGCTGAGAAAGTCGATGATTTTAACACTTCACCCATTTCTTCCCTACAAAAACTAAAATTGTTTATAGTCCACATGTAACTGAACTTAACCACTTTGACCTGAAATGAAAAAAAATAAAACATTGTTAATATTTATATGAATAACAGACATGAATTAGAATATGACATATATTTATTTAAGCGTTTTGGAGAGGATTTCACCAATGATATAAATCTAGACAAAGTGCGATATCATGTTCATTTCTATCCACGCTTTTTTAATTACGTAAAATTAGGGTAAATTCCGGCCCTATACGAGTGGACGGGTGGTGGTCATCTAGTGTCCGGCCCCTTTACAGTGAGTTACCGTTTCGGTGTCAGTTATAATATCTCACCATCATCATCATCATCATCACAGCGTTAGTGCCAGTCGCGGCAGTATCAGGTTTTGTCTCAAGTTTGCAATTGAACCCTGGAGGCTGTTCTTCTTTCCTCTTAATGTGCCTTATCTTAGAATTTACGAGTGATTGCCGTATTTTTTACGTGAAATTTTCTGATATTTTAATAGTTATTCTGCTATTCTGAGCAATGATGAATCTAAAAATTAAAACCGAGTTTGAACAGTCGTTTTCGAGTTATAAATGATATTACCAACACAACTTTTTCTTAAACTGTAGATTTCATTTGATACAAGGTATGAATTAGATTACTTAAATTGAAGTCCTACTACCTAAGCTGTAGTTTTTCGGTGTAAATATTGTGTGCGACATAAAACTTCAATACATTTATTACGACGCGTCTGTATCATAAGCATATTATAATTCATTCACCATAATACTAATTATCATGGTGTGAGTTGATCGTCTGCGCCAGGGGCCCTGAGCCTCACCGGGGTGGACACTTGGACTTGTGACTGAGGAGGAATAGTTGTAACAACATCGCGGGCACAACCTGGCCGTCGCTGGTCGTTGCCCTCGACCGTTGCTTGACTTGCGGTGCTGCTGGGGTCTTCGCCCGGTCGCCGACCCGAACCAAGGCCGCCCGCATCATCCCCGCACATTCGCGGTCACACAGATAGTATCCGTTCGCAGATTCCATAAAAGCCTTGTATGTATGTTCAAAGATTTATTATCGCAACCAAAACTTGTTTTGTTTGATTTGGATTATTTTAGATATACATGTATAAACCTATGTCTCGGACTTGTTTGTGTCAGTGTAATGTTACTACTTTAGCATTACTTTCAGCGCCTTCACACGCTAATTCTATGCGTTTCATCTATGTTATTTTTCTAGCCTTAAAGAGACTAGAGACCTTAAATTAAACGGATGTTTCAAGTTCTATAAGTAGATTCTTTTATAATTTTTAAACGTGTAAATATGAGTGCTAAAGATAGTTAGCTTTCAATATGTCAAGTCGAGCTGTCAATATTATGAAAGGCAATAAAATCAATGTCATTCTATATGGCACTTGAATTTGTTCAGTTATAGCTAAACAATTTAAAATGTGCAATATATTAACTGTGCAATGAATGAGGTATACCATGTATTGGACTTCAAAGTGAACATTAATTGTAGCGATAACATGCGAGGTTTATTGTTGACGCGTTTCCAAGTAATGAAGAACGTGGTTATCTCGAAGCGTGCAGTAAAGGCCGACAATAACGCCAGCACGTGTACACAGTACACGTAAGCTGAGCTACAGTATGTTGCGGAATGTTATCTTTTTTAATCAGAACTATTTACAAGGAACGTAATAATGTTTAGGATATCGACACCTGTTTAAATGTTAATGGCGTTCTATAGCGGTAAATTTACATAAAGAACTTCTATCATAGGTTTCTAAAGATATTATGAACTTGAAGCCGATTTTAACAAGTGTAAGATACCTGTTGCTGTCTGTCGCGTAAGCAAAAAAGTACCGTTACCGTAAACTAAATACAATTTTTGGTAAAAAGTACCAAAAAAGGTAACAACAGATCGAAGTGTCTATGTCATCCAACGGTCGTTCCAATTACTTGAGCGGTGGTCATTCGTAGTGATACCGTATATAGTTATTTGCTATGTAGGTACAATAAAGTAATAAACACGTTTCATATAGAAATTAAGGAAAACCACATTAGCTGACAGTGACAAATTCTCTAATCACTGTTTGATGTAGGTACCTACTATTACTAATACATAATTTTATGACGTCTTTAGAGAACCAACATTTTGAGTAACATGAGTGCAACGTGCAGATTAATGTAATGTTAATGTCTGTAACTTATACAGTAATTAACTGAGGTGTAGTTTAGAAATCAGTTCCATATTATTTCTATCGGTAAAATGTCGACATAACGTAGGTCGTTGCGCACGGTCCTACAACACGATACTTCGCAGCGCAATGTGACGCGCGAGTTCAGTTCGAATAGAACGACCACTACGCTCGTACCTACTTTGCTTCCTAGTTGGTTTAAATATGTATGTGCTAGTACAATCTGCATATACGCGCAACAATTTCAAGTTCACCGATAACGGTCTCGGTAAACAATTATTATCGCTTATTCGTATCTCCTAACAGATGACTTGTATTGTTACTCCTAGTCAACTGGTGAGCGTTAATGACTACTTATTTATATTTAACTACCCATTTACGTTTACTGATGATAAGTGCTCAGAACTTAACGTTCAGAGATTCCTATGCACGATTGGTCAAGTTCTGAAACGGAATGTTGCATGGATGGATCTAGACAATCCACGAGTATCGATAATAATAAAACGTTCATCGATATGAATGGTAACAATTTAAAATGTAAAAGTACTTACTACTCTAAACTGTTTCATAAAATATCATATCAACGGCATAACCTGGATTGCGTAGCAAACAAACAGAAATAGAAAAACAAGACTAAATTCCACTGGTGTTTTAATCTTATCTACAATATTGAGAGCCCTAGTTACTAGGGCCTAGTAGTTTCATTTGTAACAAATCTGTTATGTTGGCATGCTACACTAAATTCTGTATCATTTGTGTGTAGGTGAGTTAAAGCAACCAGTAAAATATCAGATGAAACTAACGAATAGCAATGTAACAATTAAATGTCGCTTGTATTAATCTACATGTCATTTTGATGATGGTCTTATTAGTATCTACCCGACAAATTTCCAATACGATACCTTTAAAATAAGTCATGTAAAACTGACAAATAGCAGATGGTAGTCTGAAAATTCCGATTCATCATCTCTACAGAGAGCTCTCAGTTAAGTCACAAACATTAGGGTATACCTAACATTCTCTGTGCTGAGATTCTGCCAAGAGCTCCAACATGACATTTGATAGTATATAGCCCGAGAGCTGTTAGACCTTTCTGGGTAGGTGTTTGAGGCAATCTGAAAATTTATCAGATTCCTTTCCTATAATACCCTTAACACAGAAATGCAGATCTGGCTGGAGGAGGGTATTCTGAAAATCTTGCGACCAGCAAAAATACGCACTTGGTGTATTTTGTTTAATGATGGTTCATGTTACCTGTGTAAAGCACCAGTTTTCTGCGACGGGTGTGTTCCCGTCGTGCAACGGGCTGGGCACGCGGCTCACCGCCATCCCGCCGGCGCCGTTCGAGGAGACGCGCGCCGACTGTGGAGCGGCCGCGCCGCCGCCCGACCCTCCACCGCCACACTCGCTGCCCGACGCGAGCCTGCACCAAAAGAAATCACATATAAATAGGTAATTCAAAAACATCTCACCAAAGAGGAACACCTTCCACTGAGTAAATTTCGACAGTTTGACTGTTGGCATTTGGTATCAAAGTGGATGACCGAGTCGACATTTTTGTTTCGACGTCATTGAGATTTTGGTATGTTCCCATTTTCACTTAACAGTATTAGATAGATCACTGTTTCAACTTTAGATTTGTTCATAGTAATTATAAATATACCAGTATCTACTTTGTAAATAACAAGATAGAGTAGATACGATAACCGAGTTTATTTAGACCTGAAACCCATAAAGCTAGAAACTTGTATTATGGGTCAAAAATACAAATTCAACGGTGATGTAACTTTGAAGAGCGGAACAGATAGAAAAAAAACCCGTCTATAGTTAATCGAGACAAGTTAGCATGTACCTATGATATCACCGATTTGTGTTTGGGGAATAGCTTTAATCTTGATTCTTACTTTTGTATTGCATATATAAGTAACTTCGTCTAAATTAATTATTTATTTAATTAAATAAGCTTCTACCATGTCATATTTTGTAACAAGCTGTGGTAGAGTTACTCGAGATTTCCGACATAAATTGACTTTTGACCTAAGCAAGACGGCGGCGGTTGGGGAGTTTAACGAGAGTACAGTTAATGCTAGAAAGCTTTTGATATTAGGTATATAGAATTTTAAATCAGGGATTGGAAATGATTCAGCTTATCTCTTCTATTACCTATAAGTTTTTCTAATGCAAGTCTGTCCATAAGACGAAGTAGCCTTGTCGAAACTGCAGTAATATAAAGTAACAGATATGCAATGCGCATGCGCACTATTTAAATAATAATAATAATCGCATGTTGTGATGATTGACGTAACTTAATATGATAGGTATATACTGATACTGAAATTATTACTAAAATATCAAGAAAAGCGTTACCGGTGTCACCCATTGTTTTGCTTGATCTTTACTGATAATTATACCACGTACCAAAAAAGTAGTCGGACATTACCTAAGAGTAGCATGCAAAACAACTACTTTAAATGGGTCACTATTTAACAATTTAGTCATAAATCATAAGCGTTAGTTTATTGTTATAAAAATACTAATACGGATAAAAAGTAGTAGTTATCCAAATGTAATGAATACGATACGCTAACGAGTGACCTAGTGGCCGATAAGCAATACCTGCAACTTCTCATGGAATTGAATGCAAGGCGAAAATGTAGCAACGTTGTAATACACCAATCAACGATCGTAGTTTCGCTTCCCAAATCTGGGACGCGAACACAATACATTATATTCACTTTATACATGTAAGTACGATTGGTAGGTACATGCGCATCGAGGACGGCTGTTTTTGAACAATGACGATTCGGCGAAAGAAGAGTTACGCGTATCTTTCGGCTTTTAGGTTTCGGTGCCGTCAAAATGTCGAGAGTATTTCGAAGTGGGACACTTACAATGCGCGAGATTTGACCGTCCTGCGAGACTTTCACGAACTGTATTTCGATTACCAAATACGCGTTAGAATCTGTGTCAGTTTCATCACCGCACTGCATCCGCTCACAGTCCGCGTGCGGTTGCTTTTTGTGAAGGCACATATAGCGCCACAGTGCTAGTTAACTGGAGACTTTTTTGTTACCTACTCTAGTGTTTTGAGTGGGTGATGTGATATTGTTGAAAATTATTTTTATACAAACATTGCTTCAGTGCAACTCAATCAAATTCAAACAGCAAGATTTACTTAGTGTCGTTCTCGATATTATTCCTTCCCTCTGTGGATGTAAAATAGCTTCTATCTCTCTGTCAGTGGATTACTGGTGTACCTAACGGTTGTTAATATTACAGGTGATGATTTTTCATTGCACAGGTGAAGATTTTACAACGGATAATATTAGCGATTCATAATCGAGTAAGCAAAACTTACAAGTTTTGGGAATTCACTATAAAACAATGCCAATTATCTATATTTCAGATTAAATTTAAATAAACATGAACACTACACAGTGTTTATGTTCATAAATGGACATTTCTTACCCAACTACGGCGAAGCCAAATGAAGGTTATGATTTTGACAGGCTATGTGGGTATTACTCGACTACGACGAAGTCAAAGGTGGGTTATGATTTTGACAGGCTATGTATGTATGTAAGTATGTAGGTTAACCTGTTCCCTCATAGGTCCTCAATTACTTATTAGAACTAGACAAATGAGATCATTAGAAGCGCCTTGGTCGTCCGCTGGTTATAGGCTATATGACGTTTCACTGAATCTAATGGAGCGCTCTATGGGAATCATAAAGTAGTGTTAAAAAATAAATAAATTTCAGATAAAAATGCGTGTTTAGTATCAAATAAAGGACTTATTTAGCACATTTCTAATATGTATAAATTATAGCTGTTGCTTGCCCCAAAATAATAATAATAAAAATTGTTTAATTTTGTTTTCATACAATTTTTATTATTATTATTATTTTGGGGCAAGCAAACCAGACTACTGAAAAATCACGATCTAAAAAGTAACAACAGTACATTCTAGGGAAAAGTGGCATATACCACCACGGCTATCCTTGTCTGATACTTTTTAGAGCATGATTTTTCAGTAGTCGGGTTTTAGTTTTTAAACTTATTTTACAAATAAGGTAACAAACACTTGCGGGTAAGTATTTACCGTAACCTAAGTAATTAACGCTTGCAATATTAAGAATTGTAATTCACACAGGGAACGAGGAGACAGTATTACAGTAAAGAGGAATGAACAGCACTGTGTTAATACAGCTTACTGCAACTTAACGTCGATGTACAAGTACAGTCGGCAAAGGAAAAAAGTATATAATAGTATTTACCTTTTCCTTTACCTTTATATGATAATGCGCGCACTCTATGAGGGTGGCACTTCTTCAATATCTAACTGAGATAATATACCTGTACGACGACCACCTTTAATTTAATCTAGCTTGCGCGGAATTATGCCAATATTTATTATAACCATGTATGTGCAAACAATGTCATCGGTGGACGCATTTCAGTGAATACGTTTACTAATGTAAACGGTCTGGACTTCTAGTGAACCAACACACTGAGCCCATTGTAAGATGTGTAATCAGATTAGTTGTTATCTTACCACTTAACTGGAATTAGTGAACACTGAGTCACTCGAGATACGTAGTTGAACAAAACTTTGGTATGACAAATGTCGAAGGAAGGGAAATATGTGTAATCCTAAATAGATACACGATAGAGGGCGGAACCTACGTGGAATTAGCCTGAAAAATAATGGACATACTGGTTTGCGTTTGAGCAATGAAATTAAGTATGTCAAACATAAAAAATGTCACAGCGCTAAATAAAAGTAGGCTAAGTGAATTAATCGACACGACCCAGAAACTGCGACTGCGGAGAGGCGTGTCTTCAGTGATATGATGTTAAAGAAGACGAATATTTTTAACACTTCATAAATTTAACATTTATTTAGGTACGTGTTTAATTGTTTGGATTAATCGCGACATATGTACCATATCAATTAATTAAAATATCTACATGTATTCAACAAGAGGGTCAATGAGATTATTTAGCAAAACGAATGGTAATGTAAATTAAATACTTTGATATACGATTATTATAACGTTGCAAACTTTTTATATAGCTGGTTGACAGATAAGATATCGCACATGCCACGATCACTCCGAGGTCGATCAACAATTTGCCACTGTGGCAAATAGAGCGGCCCGACCGACCTACATTCAGCTTCAGTAAACCGCTCCTATGATGATTAACAATAGGTGAATCATCATATCAACTCATCTATTACTTTTGGCCTACATAGAATGTCTCTAATTACTGAATATTGCCATGTATTTAGAGTAATACAAGTAGAATCTCGGGTTGATTTGTAACATATTGATGAAAAGGTTGCGGTGAGGCGGATGGCCCTTGCGGTCGACCACCCACTGTCCGGACCACCTTGCTCAATACAAAAAAACATTATTATGTGTATTGTAAAGCGATAGCTTATTGTAAAGTTAAAAGTTATTTATTTGCTGAAAGAATCTTTAGGCCACTTCGGCTAAATCAAAATGCCTGACGAAATGCACTTTCCATACCACAACAAATGTAAATGACGTACTATACGCCTGAAGAAGTATTTTATCATTGAGCTTTTTGTTGAACATAAAAATGTAGTCTGTATATTAAATTAAGAAGTCAACAACCCGTGAAGTGTTGAGCAATACACTTAGTAGGTGTATCATCGGTCTCCCGTGGTCTTATTATAGATGTCACCCGACCTGCTCGCATCCTCTTCTATATTTAAGTTCTCCCGACGCCGTTTCACTACATCATTGAAATCGGTTGGTAAATCTCAAGCCGTAAGTAGGCGCTATAAAACTCGGGCAGAGACTGTCACATTTAAGCTGACTTATGCCTACGCAGGGAGATCCGTCACATTTACACCGACATCTGTTGCGTCAGAGCGTACGATTTCACTCTTGATACAAAGGAAGATTTCTGCACAGTGTACATGCAATTATCTTGATATTTTAAATTCGATACACCGAAGTGAAACTTTTATTACCATATACTATCTAGAAGTGTCTACAAACGTTGCATAATTGAATTGGTCATTATTTCATACTTTCACAGCCTTAGAGTTAGGTATATTGTGTTAATCATGTCATTGTAATTAAGGTCGTTATTAGTTTAAACTAGTTTATATGTATAAAATTAAATTTGTCATTGGTTTTATTTTATAATAACTACTAACGAACTTATTTAGTTCAAACAATTAAAATGGTGGTTTTCCGCAACACAATACATAAATAGTTACATATCCTTTAAACATTAAACCCTGAAAAGGCTTACAATAACGCAGTACAACCATAAATTTGCAATCAATATCAATAATGGCGGACACAGAGACAATGGAATCGGAATAAGGACGATAGAACAATGAATGTACTGTGACTCTGATACGCATATGAGCGGTTTTATTTTTCAAACGGTGGTTCGTTGATGCAGCGGGCGTGCCAAGGGGGGAGTTACGAAGTGAGCAATGCCCTCTTAACGATGACTGCGTGTTGTGACTCAGACGGCCTGAGGACGACCCGACATTATAGGGTCCTCGACTGGGATCTGAAGGACGATTTGTTTACCGAGAACGCAGTCCTACGACGTCGGCCTCGTTATTGCAAACATATCTTTAGCATAATGTTTTGTTTGGTCACAATGAGAACTAGGTATTTATAATGTGCTTCGATTGCATAGCGCAGATATTTATGTCTATAAACGAGACGTGTTATAACGAGAATTTATTTAGTTATTGTAGATGGGTAAAGGAAATATGTTGAATAATCACGTATTTCTGATTCCTTAGGTATATTCTATGAATGTTTTGTCGGTTTTGTACGAGTTACTTCGTCTATCTGTTGGTTTAAGTGGATGCGAGGTCACCACACATCTTCTATACGATACGAGTGCGATTCTCTATTCTGTGGACATTTTAATAATAGAGGTATTGTATCATGTCCGGTGGTGACGCAACAAGCCCAGAAGTCGAGGTTACCTATGCGATACAGAGAGTTATGTTTTCAGGCGGGATTCTGTTTTTAACAACTTTTTTATTCAAATACTATTCATCAAAATAGCAATTTTTGAATATTTAGTAGCCATAGCGAAATATACACAGCTAGCATTAAGTACCCTAGTACACTAGGTATATAAAATATGCACCTACACTACCTACCCATCCATAATACATTCATACAAACGTTAAGACTCATTTACATTACTAACAACGTTTATAATCATTATAACTCTACTCTACATTATCTAACGCTTGCTTCATTGGACTCTAGGTTTGCGCTAAGGGCGATCGCGAGGTCACGATTCGATTACCGGGTCGGGTAGTGTATTGAATTATCCTGTTAAGAAATATAGTATATATAGTATGTGCGTTGCAAATTGAGAGTATTGTGAGTCACATCTTTTTTAACTCTTACTACACGTAAAAAAACTAAGTAAATTAATTACAAATGAAACTTTTCTGTTAGTACATTAATTTTTCCCATAGGTTTTCATAAAAAGATATGACAAAAATTGAACATAAGACTACAAATAAATGTAGGCAGATTGGGTTAGCGATGGTTTTTAAAATCTAAAAATATGATAAATATTTACTGTCGGAAGTTTACGCGCATATTACATGGGTTTTATTTCAAAATTCGAGAATAATTTAATTACTGCTGATGATAAAGTAGAATTATAGAAATAAAATAGATATCTTAAAGGCAGAAGCGTAAATTGCAAATGTGACGTGTGGAATAATCAAACACATGATGGCTTCAAGGTTGAGGCAGTCGTCACCGTCTCATGTTCGCTGTAAATATAACAATAACGGTTCAATGCCAGAATTAATCTGCCACAAAAGAAAACTACACTTACATAATTTAAGGTTTCTAGCATAATTATTTCAGCGTCCTCGCTTGCTATCAAAGCTTGTACCTACTTTAAAGGACTTCGGCCGTTCTTCTACTCTTCTTCATTTTAACTTTTGTTGGGCTATATACATCGGGGCCAGATCGTACACTCTCTGTATAGTCTTGAAGCTCATAATGAATATAGATTAGATGATGATACGTTTGGTGATCTACCTCAAGTACAATTTGCATGCACTATCTATACATATTAGGGTTGCAACTTGTGACAGACTCTCAGCTCCGCATTCGTAAACGCGAAAGTTCCGCAAGAGAATTAGATATTATACCACCATATCTAGAGCTTTAGAGTAAGTAGGTAATCCGGTTCAGTTAAACAGATTTTCACCAGTAACATCCAAACTTACATAGCCCAGTGCCCACTTCCGCAGGTGCCAAATCTGCATCTGCCCTTCCGTTAATGTGGCCTCCGTTACGTCCTCGCTACACTATTCTTGTATCGTACCAGTCCCGATATTTAATTACTTATTATACAACCTTAATCATTCAGATTGAACAATCCCTCACAATCTCTTTTAATGTCATATGTTTGCCAATAGTCACAAGCATTCAGTATTCAAAGTTATAATTTCTTTATTACAGCCAAGCCCCCTTCTCCCTAAAGCCTATATTTTGTCCAAATATTATGTCTGGTATGCTGTTTGTATATATGGTATAAAAACAAGCCTGCGGTAAGTATCATCTCGTCGCATTTGCTTCCTGATCTTTGTCAGTACTACTTGTAAACCTCGAGTCATTGCATCTTAGCAGCAAATTGCTTGTAAAGCCTTCACCGCTTCTGGTTGTCCCGATCGGTATTTGTGATACTGTGTGAGTTGGTAATTTAAGAGTTGTTTCCATGTTGTTACTTTGAATGTGTGTGTGTGTATGTGTAATTTCAAATTTACCTAGTAGTGAAAAAATATGAACAATACATTTGTGACGTTTATCGATACCAAAGACAAGAAATAAGGCAGAAAATAATTTTCTCGCCAGATTCCCGCGAATCGCGCCTGAACCGATTATTTTTTTACGACTTAATAGATTTGAATAATTTCATACTTAATGTTATAAAATTTCATTCAAGAAATGGTAAGAACATTCATAATCTCTCAATACTTAATTCAACTCGTTCTGAGGAACTGTTAATCAAATAAACCTTATTAATTTGTAGCGACAAACCGAAATGCGTGGCACATTATGATCTGCCTGCATGCTCATAAAATGTTTTCGTAGGTACGGTTATATATCGCTCGCAGACCAGAAAAGGATGGTGAACCAGAAAAGGACAGGTACAACGTTCACAACATCGATACTGAGATAGTTAGAGGGGTTGTAGGACGCTGAACAAATAATTTTAGTGGACTTCGTTCTTACGCACACTGCATAAGAGCTACTGTGAGACGCTGCAGTTGCATTTCATTTTAGTGCCTCCCCTGCTTCTGGCTATCTGTTATAATTCTCATTTAGTGCATAATGCTGTTGATAAATTTGTTTAAGAAACGGTTTTGAGGAGACAATAACATGCCCAAGTCTTCGTTGGTGATAAGTGAAGTCGTAGTATTATAACAATAAATAAGCTGGGTATGGACGTGAAATGAAGACATTATTATAAAGAGAATAGGAGATCTGGTGGTAATGAGATTACTAGACAATATAGTTTAGCGTATGTTAATAGGTATGTATGGTTATATCAGCGTTGCATATGAACGCGGAACTGAATGCCACACTACCTTTATTTGTTCGAGATGTGCGAGGACGTGCAAGGTGACCGCGCTACGGGCCTACGAGTGTTGCTACGAGTCGATACGAGATTGATTTACCTCTGTGCGTGTGATTGTATATGCTGTTTACCTATACAATATTGCTGTACACTAGGAAGGTCTAATACCTAATTATAAGTAGTAAAATAAGGGTTATTCCCATCTGCTTTTACCGTATTATACACGATGATGGCGTGAAGTCATAATTTATGTAGGTATTAATTACATTCTCGTTTGCTAGGAACCAATGGCTTGACTGATTTATATTGTATAGATAGAGAACTCTTGCGTAATAAGACGTTAGACCCAAGAGCTGTGACCTTAACACTAGCGAAGTCGTGCCGACAGTTAGTATAAGTGTAAAAAGGAATCTTGTAAATTTGTATAGTATACTTCGATTTGCAATGTATATCGACAGACAGCACCTTTTTTAGCCTTAGCGTAACGGCGTGTAGAGTACTCATGTCATGTTTTATTAATGCAAGCTTCCATATTTTAGTTTTCCAGCGGTAATAAAGTTGTAAGAGTAATATGAAATGAGAAAGTGAGTGACGATGGATGGATGTTCGCAAAAAAATTAAACCGAACTGGATACACTTTTGTATTTCGTATAGCACTTACCTACGTTTTAGTAAGGTAAAAATTCAGAATCATAGTTTGATAAGTTTTCAACTAGATTTTGAAATTACATTTACCTATAAGATTTCGTAAGTTTGATATGATACGTTTTCGATAGCCGAAGGGGTAAAAAATCAACCCACTTTCACATTTATGTATATTAAAAATAAATTTACATATTTGGATTGACCACCTTCAGACTAATGACTACTGTGGCTAAACAGTCTACGCTGTTATCATCTTCAGCTTAGAGCCTGTCACAAATGATTCCTCGGCAAAGTAGCTATTTTCATAATTAAAAAGCTTCTACTATCCTATAATTTCCTATACGAAACTTCGATGTTTACCATTTTGTAATACAATTATTTTTGTCCCACCAAAGCTAATGAAACTGTTTGAACCATAGACAAGACAGGAGATATTGAAAAATACATTCTGTACAAAAGCAGGTAAGATACCTTTCTGAAAAAATTGTATATCTGATTGAAAAGATTTTTCAGAAAATGGTTGGATAATACCTTATAAAATCAAACGCCTTTGCAATCACATTTAAAAGCATTAAGATTTGTCGACTTACTTCCTGATAATATTAGTCACTACCGGCAGTTTGAACATATTTATGTGGAAACTAATATTTGGTTAAAGTTAAACAGCCAATATACATTTGGCTAAAAGGAATTAATTTCAGATAAAAGCCTTAAATTAATTATAATAAAACAAATATATACGTAGTCGAATAGGCGAATAGGCGAAATAAACGTTGGAGGCGATACTGTTCTTACATAATTATCTACATTAGAAATTTTGCTTACTTCTTTTGAAACGATAAAGCTATAAAGTATAAGTACCTAGATCAAAATTCGCATTTATTTCTTTTTCTTTAAAGGCAGATGTCAAATGAACTGATGTTTTTTAAATGTAAATCAAAATAATTTAGAGATACCTGCGGGTCTAAAAAGGCCACATTGAGCGATTCCGCCAAAAACGAGTAACTTTATGAATTTCAAATAGATCCCGATCGATTCCTTTGAAATTCGTAAAATGGTCATTTACTCTAAGCACAATTACTATTCGTTTACCAAGCAGATTCTAATTTGGTGTAAATGTTGCCGAATGACAAAAAAAGATCTCGTTGCTACGAGTTATTTTTTCTGTACTGTTTTTACAAACTAAGTTAATTTGTAGAATATGTGTTATTAAAACAATAAAACGATGAAATATCAATTAAACACCATTGAATTATCGAAAATAATTATAAGAACGAAATCTAAGTAGAAGTGTTGCCATTATCTGTTAACGTCATCAGCTTAGCTTTAGTGGGTTTTAGTACTTTAGTATTATGTTATCTGTGATATACTCTCGTGCTTAACACTGAATTACTCTTTTTTCGCTAGATGGTGCTGTAGCCCAGCTTATATAAATAATGGTTTAACATAACATACATACATAAAATCACGTCTGTCTCCCATAGGGGTAGGCAGAGATCAGATAATGGTTTAAGTTAAGTAATAACGATTAATTTGTGGATGAAACATAATACCAAACGTTATTCCTTTCTTTTTTTATATTATAGCGTATTTATTAAGAAATAAGCAAAAGGAATTGAAGATCAGCAGCATCTTCAATTCCTTTTGCTTCGATTCTGTTAACATCAAAACAATTCATAATTTGTGAATCATTTTACGGATATTTATACAATACTCTCAACCATTGAATTGCGGATTGAGAACTGTGCGCAGTTCATTTCAATGTGTGACCTTTTTACGATCTTTAATATGACCCATATTATTATCCTAATACGATTCCATTAAAGCGGCCTTTCTAGACTGGCTGGCAGTAGTATAGTACGGTGCGCAGCAGAATCGCAACCATTGTGTACCTATACTTAGCCAAGAAACATAAGCATACATTTCTGCCCATTAGTACCTACCTATAAAACGTTATCGATTTGACATTGAAAGATAATTTTAATCAATGAAAGTCAACATTAATATACATCACCACGGACGACATGAAACAACAATTTGTTTTAAGGCTTATCGAATGTTAAGATTATCTATATACGTACACATAAGTGGTTACCGTTTCCGTGGTACATGAGATATTTACTTTTAAATTCCGTCACAATTCAGGTGACTGTTCTTGCAACTCTTTTAAAACACGTAAAGAACCCTTTCAATATTTAGTCTTAAAAAAATGAAGATGCATTTTTTGCTTTCAAAACATAATATGATAGCCTGTGTGGCGATATTAGTGTTTAACCTCCCAGTTCCCTCTGCGTTTTCTTGTGCAGTCATACGTAGTGCGACTTTTCCCTGTTCCCTGGTGCGCCATGACACCCGTCTCCCGTTTCCACAGCCAATCTATTCCAGCTACTTGTTTTGGGTTATTAGTCAAGCTGTGGTAGCAAGGCAAAGCAAGGTCAAAGCAAAATACAGTATTACAAGCTAATACCACAGCCCTTTTATTAAAATTGATATCATTATTTGTGTCTTCTCAATGCTCAACGTCGAGCATTGTGTAAATCAGCCTTATAATATTGTATATTATTTTTGAAGTATAAATAACTACATAAATTACTAAACCACAGTTGTTAAAGGGCGATCAGAAAGTATACAGTTTACGCTGTATTGTACGATTTATACCTACTAAATTCTGGACCTTCTCTAGACATCAACGTCAGATAGACTTGGCATTGCTCCAACGACGTATCAGTGAGCAGTTCTTATTCGACTATTATGAAACTTATTTACGAAGTACCAACTAAACTTATATTTTACACTGCTAACTACTACAATTTAACGTGTTCAGTTCTTTGTAATAAAAAAATGACAGCTAAAATAATCGTATCCGTCTAATTTTAAATGATTAAGAACGAGTAATCTCGTAACGACATTACATTTCCGGGTTGTAAATTAAGTTACTATTGGACTTTAAAAGCCGGGAGCCAGTACCACTGCCAACGATCTTGAAGTTAAGGAAACGAGACAGAATTATAAAAGCGCGCATAACCTCTGCTGTCGAGTAATAGAACGTTTGGCCTCGTGAGGAATCGAGCGATGGATCGACAAACTGAATAATGGTGAGACTACGTAGTTACGTCATGACCTTCATAGGCTCGTGCTGTGACGTAGACGAATTCACGCCTACCTGTTTGCACGTGGCTTAATAAAAGCAACGTTATACTTATTAGTGAAACTGTTTTTATGGAAATAACAATTCAAAAAGTACTCAACTTCTTGTTTAAGAGACTTAGAATTTCTTACTAACATCATTTTGTGTTATATACAAATTATTGAGCAAAGTAAATTGAGGTGTGGTGAATTAATTATGCCCTGTGAATAAGATGAGCAAATGTTAAAATAAATATGTATATTACTTAAAAAATATTACGTACTTCAACGACGAGCCGCGCGCGGTTTGCTGATTATACCTAGAAAGGAAATTACAATATTGTTATAGTGATAAATAGACGGTGACTTTGGCGGAGAGGCCTAGGATCAAGGCTCATACTACAAAAGATTATCATGGGCACCGCGGGCGAGGATAAGCTGTAAGGCGGAAGCAGTCGCGCGAGGCCGAGGACGAACGGCCAATTCTGATTCCAACTGAACGCACGGCAACTGAAGCGGTTTTGCTTGCAACAGTTACATTATTAACCGACATATATTGCTTTTTATGCTTGATGCTCTTGATAACAAGGTATGCGAGTCAAATTGAAGTGTATATAATGTCATTATAATACGTCATGTATTTCATTTGGTGTCCAGTTGAAATTCTTAATATATTCTATTATGATTTAAGTTTAAAACCCGGGGTGGGGACAGTACTGTACTGAAATTCTCGGTAGCACTTTGGAATTATGTACGTGTTCGGTAGGTGGCAATAGGGTTGCCGTATATTACGTGGTATTAAAAAAATGTTAGCGAAACGTGGACGTTATATATACATACACAACTTAGGATGTATGCGTAAGTATTTAAAAATAATTTATTCTCCGAAACTTCATTCGTTCGACACAATCAGTAAGATTCAATTCTCATGGAAATAACTTTGAAATTATTACGAAGTCAGCAAACATGATTTTAAATGCAGAGCGATGCCAGCAAGAGTTTGCGCGGTGCTTATGTAACCTCAACACATACGCACGTTAAGGTGGGCGAATGAGGGGAAATGAAACTGACACGCGGTTCGCGCAACTGCCCCGCCTTGCAACGAAATACACCATCAGTATTTGGCAACACTACCATTGGAAAGCAAAGACATCGATATGGCCGTGTAACGCCGCATGCAGACACTAATCTAACTAGGACAGATTGATTTATAACTCAAACAAGAAACTGTGCCACCTCGGCCCTACAGCAACGAGTTCTACATTGTTTTACCATGAATATGCAATCAGAAATGTACATAAACTAAAAATGATATTTACTGCTAACGATTCATATAATAACATCGTGTATTCTCCAGGAAGTGACTGAGGTCCCTTTGTCTCATTATAAAGTGACAAATCTGAACTGACACGGCCTCAAATTTTATTGTCCTATGAATTACTAGATGGCCAAAATGATTGGCGAAGCCTTGACTTCAGCCTAATATAAATTGTATGACCCTACTTCCTACATCGTCGAGGGTCGTCACTGTAGATTGCCTTTAATTCTATCTAACGACTTTGATGGTCATTTATAAGCCTATTTATGGGTATTTAATTCATTGCTAGTCGTTAATATCAAAATATTTTCATAATCTGATTAGGGGGAATGCGCAATGAAACGGACGCGTTTTGAAACGGACACTATCGATATCTTTATATTTTAGAACGAAAATATTCATGTCGTTTGGATGTTGGTAGCACTGTTATCCATAGACAAACCCACATTATTTACATCTTTCGGCCGCCATTATTTTGTCGGATTTTATAATGTTTGTTCCACAAACCGATTTGTGTAAAAAATTCTTAAATTAAATTCTTAAATTTGTAAATCTTGCAAAACTTGAATTACAATTGTGTTAATAGTGTTCATTGTCACATATTATAGAAAATACAACAAACGGTGAGTTATAGACCTATTGATACTTATTATTTGGTATTTGTTTTAAATGTTTTTCAGGTCAGATGTGCGATGAACCGGACAGGTAGCATCGCATTGAAACGGACGTCCGATTCAATGCGTCATGGCTTGTCCGTTTCATTACTCTTGTGTGTCTGTGAATGTCGTATTGTTTATACCACTTAAGTGGCATACAAGCGCACGGCCCACCTAAACGGAAGTGGTCATTGTGATCTATGTACGTGTGCAACTTCGAGAGTGTAACACTCGTGCGGCCAACCCTGTAGGAACCTACCTTTTCTCATACCTGACTATAAGTTTTCTTTTTGTTTTATTTGCTGTTTTTTGTTCGTTAGATGCCACCAAAGAAGAGAATTCGTCCAGAAAAAGCTGCAATAGAGTCTGCTGTGCAAGAAGTTTTACAAAAAGGTCAATCAATCCGGTCTGTTGCCTCAGCATTTAAAATATCAAAATCATATTTGGCAGATATCGTTAAGAAGGCTAAAGAGTCTTCAGTTACATTCAGTCATGATCCCAATATCGGAAATAGAAGAATCTTTTCCCGGGAACAGGAGGAACAACTTGCCGAATATTTAAAAAGATCATCAAAAATGTGCTATGGACTAACTACAACACAGGTCAAAGAACTTGCTTACCAATTTGCCGTTGGAAATAAGGTAGCACCCGCAAAATGGATTGAGCGACAAAAGGCTACAAAGGATTGGTTTCGTGGTTTCATGAAAAGAAATCTGTCGCTATCCGTACGTAAACCAGAAAATACTTCCCTATCGAGAGCTACATCTTTTAATAAAGAAAACGTTACAAAATTTTATGAAAATCTTGCGAACATTTTAAATAAAAGAAAAATCGAGCCCCATATGATATGGAACCTTGACGAAACGGGATGCTCAACTGTAACCAACCCACCAAAAGTTGTTGCAACTCGCGGATGCAAGCAAGTTGGACAAGTGACGTCGGCGGAGAGAGGACAGCTGGTCACAATGCTTGCATTCGTTAATGCGTCTGGTGGTACCGTGCCTCCCGTATTTGTGTTTCCAAGGGTCCATTTCAAGGACTTCATGTTACAAGGAGGTCCGAAAGGGTCACTAGGCTTAGCTAACCCAAGTGGTTGGATAACAGAAGAGACTTTCTATAAGTCCATGATACACTTCATCAAATATGTGAAGCCATCAGAAGAAAGCCCCTGTTTAATACTATGTGATAATCATTCTAGCCACATAACAATAGACGTTGTCATGCTGGCTAGAGATAATCACATAACTATTTTAACATTTCCACCTCACTGTAGCCATCGCCTCCAACCGTTGGATGTTTCTGTTTACGGACCCTTTAAAGCTCGATATAGGGAGGCCATGAATGCATGGATGTTATCTAATCCAGGCAAGACAGTATCAATTTACGAAGTGGCTCAATTTGCCAATGCTGCGTATACTGCCGCATTTTCAATGGAAAATGCTATCGCTGGATTTCAAAAAACTGGCATACATCCGTTCAATAGGAATACGTTCACCGAGGATGATTTTTTAACATCTTTTGTTACTGACAGACCTGCATTGGTGGAAGTCCAAAATGTTGAAGCAACAGCTGATAATCTTCTCGTAAATTCAGCCGAAATATCATCTACGGCCGAAGCTGCTGAAATAATTGCTAGTCCCTGTACAAGCTTCACACCAACAGGGTCATCTAATCCAATTTTATCTCCCGAATGTATCAGACCCTATCCAAAGGCATTGCCTAGAAAGGCTAAAAATCAACCCAGGAAGATGAAAAGTACCGTCATAACTGATACACCCGAGAAGGACGCATTACTCGAAAAACAGTCAGGGAAAAAGAAGATAAATCCAAAAATAAAAACAATGAAAACTTCCAAAAATATCAAGAAATTAATAGAGTCCTCCTCAGAGTCATCTGAATCGGACTATTCACTACATTCAGATGAATCGGATGCTATTTCTAGTCAGCCATCTACATCTACGGCTAAGAGCAAATGTAAGGTGAGAAGCACCAGAAAAAAAGGCAGTAAAAATGATGACTTTTGCACTGTATGTCAAGGTGCTTATTTATGCAGCAGTGTTGACTGGCTAATGTGTGCAATTTGTAAAAAATGGGCGCATGAGACATGTGGCCTAAAGGGTGTGCATAATTATTTTTGTAATAATTGCAATTAATGTCTACTCCAATAAGTAAACAGAAGACTGATTATAGTTTAGGCATATGCGCCCATTAATCTTAGGATATAAGGCAACATTTTGTGATATTTCAGTCTTGTGAATATTAGATTCACAAAAATATATTTGATTATTTTTTATACCTTGTATTGTTACCAAATTGAAGCCAAGATCTCGTTTTTGTTATTTATAGGATAAGGTAAAGAGATATTTTATTTGTATTTAAATGTACGAAGTGCCATTGATTATTTTGTTCCTAGTCCGTTTCATAACACCTGTTGTCCTATTCAATGCTTCCTGTGTCATGAAACGGCCATTACCATGATTCTAAACAAGCTTTATTACTTCTTAAAATAAATAAGCTTTTTTTCTAAATATGGTATATTATTGGAAGTACATTACCCCTGAATTCCTGAAAGCGACTTAACTGGCTTGCAAGCTTTACCTACAGTATGTAATGTTACTCCAAAAAGAAATGTCCGGTTCATAGCGTATCTCCCCTACTTATGTTTAATAAACAGGAACTAAGTGACACTACTATCAGTAGGCATTTACCTCGATATAAAACTGAAACGACGAAAAGAAAAACGTTTATTTACAGCTCAGTAGGATGGAATCAGCAAGGAGAAGACGAGGTCGGTACATCTGTACCCGGAACAATAAACTGAAACCTTGTGCTTTGTTTAGCAAATAGAAGCTATTACATCTGCGGGGTCATGTTAAATCATTGAATAACACAATAATTTATAGTAAAGTATCACATAAATGCTTAGTTTTAGTTAACATTAGGTACTTGCTGACGTGCGTAAATCTAACACTCTAAATGTAGAATTACGAGTTACAGACTTACAAACACCTACAGATAAAAACTATCTTTACCTTTAACCTTAAAAAATGTAAATGCAAACTCTGTCTCTTTACTGTATTTGTATAAAGCACTCATTCTACGGTATAAGCTATTGATGGTAGGTAGGGTTATTCTTACTGTGAGCTCTCATAGACCGCGGTTACCAAAATTAATTTCTAACCCTGACACAATACATCTCGGGTGGGTGTAGGTGTGAATGTAATAACATTGTGTGCATTGGTGTGCGTGTGTCATGCTTGACACAAGCAGCAGTTGATACCAGCCAGCTCAGCACCGGGCATCGAGAACGCGACCCGGTTCGCTGTTCGAGAAAGCATCGACAAAACTCGGTTGAGGCCGCGCACACAACCAGGCGGACGTACACTTTCAGTCTTCGTATGCGCACCGTGTGTTTATTAAGAAATACTAGACAAAAACGATATAAAACGTCCGACAATTACGAAAAGTGGGATGAAACCAATACTTACGGTTTATGAACAAAGTTACACTTGTTCACATTCATAGGTAACTTTGATATAAAACTAACTATAAACGCGGCCTTCTGGATACTATCAATAGTTAATAAGATGTATTGAGTGGCATTTATTAGGCACAACGTTATATTACTAGACAATTTGTATAAAATATTAGCAAACGAAAATGGCTTCGTATTTGTGTCACTTCTTAATACATATTTGAAATGTAAAATTTATTTTAGGGATAACCTTTACTCTAGCAGCCTCGATGTTTTTCAATACTTTAAATAAATATAAACATACGTGTATGTCATACGGGATGTATTTTTCCAAGGTGTTTTAATGTTAACGCTAAATTTGACCGTTCTAAATAAATTTGTTCAGTTACGTTTACCCTTGAATTTGATGCCCCCGTTCTACTTTCCTACATCTTAACAATTCGTTAATCACCATATGTTTGGAAGTAATAAATTGGCGCAGGTGCAAATCTGATAAAAGAATTTACTAAGCATTTTTATATTATGCAATAATATTCTAATTATATACGAAAACAAAGCATCGACACAATGCTTTCATTAAACATTCATAATTATTGGAAATGCTGTAAATTAATCGACAGATGCATATTTTAATTAAAAGACTTTCAAAACAGCGTTAGCACAAAAACCGGGTCAATTTGACATCGTAATGCATTTGACCTAGATGGAAAAGAGAGGCATTTGAAAAAAAAATGAATAAGGCCTACGCGTGTATTATACGACTTAACAATATTTGTAGGGCAGTAGAGTACACGGCGCTTAGCCAGTAAGAGTTTTTAAATCTTAACATACATGATGAACAAAAACAAATAGCACAAACCATTCTTATTTTGCTTAATGCTGATAACGCAAATACCTATCTGAAATAATGACCTGAGGATTTAAATTTAAAATTACGTAACAAAAGAAGTCGTATATATAGATGACCGCAGTTACAGTGGTTGATTTTGGATCATTCTGCACAATAAGGGGCACAAGGTAAAAGATGGTGCATTGAAAATGACCTTAAGCCCAATAGCGATCTGCGACCGCGTTGCTTCCTATTGGCATCGAGGCGACAATGCCAACAGCGCGCCGTTCGGCTGCTACGAAGGTGACAGAGCTGCAAAAGGTCGATCACCAATCCTTCGTTATCCCAATGTTTTTTTTGTTCGTGCTAGATATCTTTGGTCACGAGTCAAGTTTTATTGTAAGAGCAACAGAAATGCAACTACCGCATGTTCATAATTATTATCATGTACATAAAATCTCATCAGTATTTATTTGGCAAATTTTCGCGCATGTTTATGTTAATATATTATGATGCTAAGTGAAGATCAGTAGACTGGAATTTGTTGATATAATATCAAATATCGTGTTTTATAGAAGCACTTTGTAACTTTGCACTTTGAGAAAAACTTGGTTAAGTATGCAAAGCTCCAAACCCCTGAGTAAGTTAATTTACCCGAGCTTTTTGGAAAGATTTATGATTTAAAGGCTAACATTATGTTATTGTTAACTTACTTATAAAATAAAATATACTTTAGGTCTAATTATATATAATAAGATATGATTGTGCTAAACTAAGCGCCTAAAACCCTTATAAGGCTGCATCAAAGAGTAAAACAAATACTACATTTTTACGGGTCAATCTGGGCTGCCTACCTGTGGGAGGCAGAGGCTTCGGGCCTCTAGCGTAGGGCGGGCGTAGGGACCGACGAGTGGGGAGGACCATGACACAGATCCAAACTCGTCAGTAATGCTCGGTAAAGGCCTCGAGATTCGGTGGCTATATCATCGATTCCTCCACGCACCACACCGAGTTACGCACAAAATGGGTCAACGCGCTCGTCTCTCCGACCAACTTGGAGTGCGCGCGATGTCCCCGTTCCGAATTGCTCCCTCGGCAAATTAACGCTTTACGCTACTGCGCTCCAAATCGGTAACGTATAAAATAATAAATAAATACCCACTCGATAATCGATGGGTTTTTCTTCTGACACAATTATTGATACTGTTTGGTAGTGGATGTTGCAACATTGTTTGGCTGAAAATAAGAAACTAAAAAAAAACTAATTGATAGATAAGGGTAATTTAAATCATTCTCGATGTAAAACTTTCTCATATACTTATGAATATAGCCAACAATTAGCCACATAAATAGTGCGTAAAGCGGCCAGGGCTCGCAAATCTGCAGCGAGTAGGTCTTGCCATGGTTTCATGAACTACTTTAGGTGAGTAATAATACCGCTTCGGCCCGTTACAATGTTGCGACATTCTTCTGCTTTGCTTTTTAAAAGGATATAAGAACAGAATACTTCATATACGCCATTAAATTTATATATTTTGAGTACATACAGCTGTGTGATTGAATTGGTGTTCGGTCCGTAAATTTATTGACTGGTGCTGATAATTGTTCGCATTAGTTTTTTCAGAAGCTAGGACAAAAAGATACGGGCCCACCTACCTAGACGACTTCGGCAGATACTTTTTCATGTCCCGTTTTAAGAACCCAGGATGGTAAGAAGAAGGAAAAAGTTTAAGAGGAGAGCAATATATAACTCTATTTTAGTGGTATGGCAGGCACAAGCATAAACTGCATGGGCAAGAATGCAATACTTGTTTTATTTTTGGTTCAACAATCAATCTCGGCGATTGTGACAGGTAACGCATAAAGAGAGAGTGAATTTCTCTTCTCAATAAGTTTCTAATGTCTTGGTTTGAGAAGTGAATATGAAAGAACGAATTCATATTCTAACATTAAACTATTTAAGTTTAAATGTTTTAAAATCTAGTAGAATACTAAATAATAACTGTCAAATGTAAAATATGATTATGAAACGTCTACAACTTTAATGATCGAACATGCGATTTCAAAAGAAATCTTAGATGTTTTAGTCGTGTGTTGGTGAAACTAATCGAGATCATCGCACAAAGAGAAGGCGCCACGCACCGGCACCGTACCGAAGAAAGACGCTACGACGTACTTTCCATCCAGAGAGACGCTACATTCAAATTATGAGGTTTCACCAAAGAAATGGCCATAAAACAAATTACGGCTAGTGTTTCCATATCTCTTATGAAAGACAAAAGTTCTAAAATAGAAACATACAACAGCTCTATTCATTCAAATTTTCATTTTACGCCTAGCAAGGTAAGGGAGTTAGAATTACCTACGTGAATAAAATTATGATGCTGAGGGAATAGAATAACTGATATAATATTCAGGTTTTTCATAACCAACTACATATTGTGATATTACATGCTCTTAAAACTACATATTCTAATTAATAGAAGTTAACGAACGAAGATACCGTTTTAATGTGTTTGCCACTTTGAATTTAACTTAAACTTGCATAGTAGGTGCAAGAATTACCAACATATTTCTTAGTAATAATCATGCGAGATTCAAAAAGAACATATTAGTTTATATACCTAGTTTTGTCTCTGTTCAATATTCGAATTAAACTATACAGACGATGGATCTCAAAATTTTCCAATCTTCCTAGGCAGTGGCTCATCTTACTGATTTGAGAATTTACGGTATTCCACCGTAATGCCCACACGGTTCTACCAAAGACAGTTCGCAATATCAATGCTGTATTTGGAGAGGACACGGCTAACTCACGTAGTGAGCGTTTATAGTATGTATAAGCGATCTTGTAGAGGGAACTCGTCTTGAAGAACGAAGAAGGTTAGTTACTAAGGTAAATTTAAAGGTAATGTTCGAAGCTGATTCTTGTTCAACAAGGATATAGGGTTGTTCACTGTCAACTTAAATCAGTTTCTTTTTATTAAACGTCAGGTAAGTTCTGTGAAAACTTGAATGATATAACAAGTTATGACGTCATGCTGTTCTATTGTCAATAAATTACTGTAGGTGGTTGGCGTTGAGTGGATATTAAAAATTAATACAAACAACAGATTAACTACTGACGTAATTTTACAGCTATTTCCTTATTTGTTATTTACAAACTCAGTTAAATATTTAGTTTTTCAAATCGCATCGCGCAACTTCTTTCTGTTTTATGTTAGCACTACAAGCTATTTTGATGCAATTTGTCAAGGAGATGGGCTAGAGTCTGGGAAGATCATAGGCTATGATGATTGCGATAACTGAGCGGACCACGTGAGCGGACCCGCAGGCAACAGTTAGTACTCCTGAAACAAGCGTAAACGTAATCAGGGGTAAGTAGGACAAAATTGTGACGGGATAGTACAGAAGTTATTTCTAGGAGTACTGTTAAAATAATAGCTTTAACCTTATCAAACATGAAAGATGGCGCATCGTCAACTGGTATATCAATGACATTGAGTTATAATATTATATACCTAAAGCCTAAGCGATCTTAATATCTAAAATTATTCGGAATAAAGTTTAGGGACAGTTTTACGATGGTTTAAGAACGGAAAAAGAATAAATTTGATTTCCCAAACAAGATTCAGTCGTAAGATAGCCTTGGCCTTGTGTAACGTACACAACATGATAATAAGGAAGAGTTCGAAATACATACGTAATAACTATATCAATGTATGCGCTATCGAAATCAACGTTATATAATAAGGATTAACTAGTAGTATTATTTCTTTGTGTTTCTGTTCTTAAGGTCTCCACCCCTCTAATAAAATATGTAGGTACCTACTATTATTTAAAATCAATCAAAATGTGAAAAGACCATACTTCCCCGATCGAGGTGGAAAATGCATGACATTACCATATGTGTAATAAATACTAGTCATATACATATGAAATAGTCTTTAAACATATGACATTACAATCTGCTGCATGACAGTACTTCTCTATCGAGTTATAAAATTCTATAAATTGATTGCGTCTTTTGTCATAAATATATTCTATCTATACACAGGTTATCTGGAAAAAAATCACAGACTGCGATAAGACCTATTATGCAACGAAATATCATGTGTGTATAATTTTTTTGTATTATGTCTTTGGTCTGCAATAAAGAGTCTAAATCTATTTATCAATTCGATGTAGTTAAACAAACCTCTACACTACAATCAAACATTATTCAGTGTTATTTCTGCCAATGAGTACACTAACAGTGCCAAACCTAGTCATTAATAAGAATAGTGTTACTAGCAGCAATAAAAAAAATCTTATCGAAATCAGCATTCAAAAGTTCTGTGAACTGGTTTAATGACTGTACCATTTTTTCACTTCCTTTTTGTCAGTTATATTATATTATGCATGAAACTGAACACGTGAGGCTCATGACCATAATATGCAATAAATCATTTCATAACTGTCAGTGGTAGGGCAAGAATAAACTAGATTCAAGCCAGTGCTATTTACGACACACAGTTTTTATCATACATTGATACGACTGTACCCCGACTGGTGGTGGTAACCTGTAAGGAGTCTAAAGAATGAAAGGGCACTATTATATCATGATCTCAAATTTTAATCTAGTTTAGTACTGGATAACAACAGTCTGTTGTATTTAGTCTGGTGTTATCTTAACCAACATGCGAATCACTACGAGATTGGTACTGCCTAAATCCACTTAGCTATCACATTCCGCTGTCAACGAAACAGGAGCACTAAGAGCGGGCTTGGCCGCAATCTTTCGCTTTGTGCACGCTCACCGGCCCTCGACTAAATTGATACATTCTTGCGAAATAACCTCGCCCAATTTATTCAAACAAGCGTACTAGGTTGTTGTACTTTCATGTTCATTGTATTAGATTTAGTACATGTAAATGTTACACAAACTACAATTATATACATAAAACACGAATTAAGATTTACTTAACGTGATATCACTGTATCACTGTACCTATTACAATATTGATGAATTAGACAATAGCGCTACGGAGATTTTGTTGGCATGATGTTAAAAATTGGCATCAGATCTAAAGCAATATTCGTTTTGCAGGAGTGAGATAGTAAGAGACAATTTTTTGAAGTTTATAACAGTTATAATTACTCAACTTCATTAGTTGGGTAAGCGTTATTTATTTACTAGGTTTTTTTTCAAGAATAGATATACTTTGGCAATCTATGATTTGCTAAATATACTGCTATCTTCAGATGTGGAAGCTATTTAAGAGATCCTGGCTATCATTTGTGTCCGTTCGTTGTTGCGTAAATTTAACTAAACAAGTTACTACTAAAATATTTCCACCGAAGGCAAAAAAATGGGTATAGACACATTTTACTCCTGTTAATCTCGTTTACTCAAGTTTTTGTAAGAACAGAATCGGCACTAATGTGTACTGAATTACGTATTATTTGAAATCGTTATTATATACATTGTGATGATTTGTTGCCAATCATAGTACAATAATAGAATTACCTATGCGCGGTGAAACCTATAATTTACTACTGTTAGTGGTATACAAGGTATGAATTATAAATGCTTGCTGTGCTGTATACCTGCTACAACGTTGCTAAAACATTAAGTAAGCAGGTACATGGCAGTTTAAAACATAACATAAACTCACGCCTATATCCCCGAAAGGTTAGGCAGAGGTGCTAGCACCCACATTTCGCCAGTTTATGTTTAGGTCCCAATTTAATAGGAGGTGAGCCTATTGCCATTAACCGGGCACTTGTAAACCTGCGATAAATACACACAAAACTTCGAAAAGCATCGAAAAGTCATTGGTGTGTGCCATGGTAAAACCTGGGATCGAACCCGAGACCTCGTCTCAGCAGTCCATTAGCCATACCACTAAGCTACTCAAAGCAGTTTAAAAAATTATAACAATTATTATACTCTCGATAATAACATAGTTAACTTTAACGGTATCAATTGAGAGTTCAGGAACTTAGCTAGGTATATGTGAAGGATTATAACAACGCCTTAAGTGAATGTAATTTAAGTTCAAGAGCATTGTTTTAAATATATCCGGGGTATGAGGGTGTCCGTGCCGTGTTCTTTCCCAATAAGAGGACGAAGGCACACTTATGCTCTTTTGTGCATTCTGCGCGGCGGCGGGTCGTCGACCCGCTCCGAGAAGCATCTCCGCAAATCTTTATTTCCTGCTCAAACCTATACACAGTCCTAACTTCGTATAGAAGTATTTGAGGGAGACTCGAAGGTGGCAGGGATGAATAAAATATGCTAAAAGACAACCGGCACGTACTTTGCCACCAGAAACGGTTCGATAAAGTAGGTACTAATGTTAAATACAGTTTTATTGTTTTATTCATTTCAAATAGTCGTAGTATTACGTAGCAGTTATGTCATTATCATTATATATGTTGATAAGATTATGGCTGTTTGCTAATGTTCATGGTTTTTTAATAACAATTTTAACGTTAGGTAAGTCAAAATTTAATTAAAGAACTTTGGTCACGAGGAAATAAATTAATTACAATTAATCAAATTGGTAACTAATTTAAACTTATACAAACTACTACTACTACAATTACTAAATATAAATAATTACTAGTAATAGTAGTACTAATTGTTACACACAGTTGTGTATGATGTTAAAACCAGATTTACAAAGTTGTCTCCACAAAAAGAGAATGATGAAAAAAAGTGTATTGGAGCATCAAAAGGTGAGCGCTTTCCGGCCTCGGCTGACTGACTACCTGCCAAAGGAAGGGACCCATACGTTATGGTACGGCACTCTCTTTATTATACTATACATACATACCTTGCATTATACAGTTTATCTGTAACATAGATCTTCTATTGTATACTTTTTACAACAGAGCAGGTAAAAATTAAAACTAATTTCATTGTCTACGATAAAATACTACATAAAACGAAATAGCTTAATTGCATTAACAAATCAAGAAAAGTATTAAGTTTATACCTAGGTTATGAAGTAATGTAAATAATGTAAGGTGTAAGTAATGAAATAAATCTTTAAATAAATGTAAATGTTATTATGATATCAATAACGAAGTGATGCTAGAAGACAATGTTTCAAATAAAACACGCCGTCAACCAAGCAACACAGGGGTTCGTCTGTTTAGTAGGGTAACGTCGATGCACGAGGGTGCGAAGGAGGAAGAAAACAAAAAATCGAAATGCTGAAACCAAAACTTTGAGGGTGTTGTTAGAGTGACAGGCAAACACAGGCTCAATTACATATAAAGAGTACCAATATATTATGAAACGATTTAGAAAATATTCATTATAACTAATGATAATGGTTGCAGTAAAAGTGACTCGATTTCTAAGTTGCTCCCTCTACCTGTCGTTTGACGTTCAGCTTACACAACAAGGAAAGTTAAATGCGCGTGCGGGGCAAAGCAACTTTCGCCCATTGTAGAGATAGTAACTAAATTAAATCAACATAATATAGAGGTTTTGTTACCCAATATTTATAAAAATGCAAACAATACGATACAGAATGTGAATCATATAAAAATCATACATGAAACACGTCCGTTGGCTGTTTAATCTGCTCGTCGCAAACACGTGAGTGTTCTTAATCATGTAACGACCCAACCGACGAGAAGTCCTTCGATGAACATGATAAAATAAACTAGTTCCGCGTTGACTCCAACAACCAAAATAGCTCACCTGGCTAAGGCCATTATACGTTCGTATAATCCAATTTTCCAAAATAATTGCACCACTTCGATAACACAAACAAACACAAGTCAAGCTATAAAAAGTGTAATTGTCCACTGAAACCTACTAACACCGGTATGCGAAAGTGTATCACGTTTGACAGTTTCACTTCACCACATGGCTGGTAAGTTGTGCGCTGCGACGTGACAGACGTACAATACGCTCGACGACTGACGGCCGACTGACGCGACTGTACACTGGACTCTCAAATGCCGCCACTGGGGGAGTCGATTTGTAATGTGAATGTGAGCGCTTCTCTCACCGTTCGCGGAGTGTGGAGCGGAGGCGCGGGGTCAGTGAGGGCGGAGCGCCCGACAGCGGGCGCCCGCGGGACAGCTGCGCAGCACAGACCCTTTCTCCGTTCAGTTTCCATTGTATTGGTGAAAGCTTTAGCCTGTTCATACACGCTTTGAACACGATTTGACGGTTGTGAGACTGTTCAAGAGACTGAGATTGTCTAATTCAAATGTAGATCATTTAAAACCACAGATGTAGGATAGTTTCGGGATTAGGAACCCTATATGACAAAAACAGAAATATTTGAAAAGACAGTAAATTGAAGGTCTTGTAAATAGAACAAACAGATAATAGCTTTTTTTAATACCTAAAACAACTACAATGAATAAAAAAAAACAAAAATATGATATTTAAAAAACGATAAATAAATACTGCTGCAGACCAACAATGAGATACGAAGCTTAAACATTGAGTATCGCTTAGTTCAGTGCACGTAGGGAGAAGTTGTTGCCCCCGAGAACAGAGCCTTGAGCCGCTCTGCATGAAACAGACACAAAAATATATCTCACAAAAATATAGACACATAAATATCTATCTCTCAAATAGACACAAAAATATTATTTTTTCTTATTTATTTTTTAATATAATATAATTATATCGCAGAGCATCAAACCACGCATGATGTGATGTTAATAATTCAAAAATCAAAAGTATTTCATATTAATTTTGGCAAAAGATCAACGTTTCTGGCATAAAATTGGATATACTTATGCTCAATTTTTTTTTAATACATAAATAAATTAATATAATTATATAAACAAAATAATATAGACTGGCTTTGAAATGTCGATGATCATACAAAATCCATAAAAATATACTATAATTTACATTACCTATATAAAATACTAAATTACAAAGCTACTTTCATAATATGATCATCAATATACTGAATAAATCAAGCCACTTGTATAAAATGATCATAATAAATAAAAGTCTTCTTCACGAAGAATGCAATCTAGGTCCATTTCTTAAAATAATACTTTAAATAATAGTTGTTTTAAAATAGTGTCTCCTAAAAGGTCACTAGTAACATGGCTTACACATTATTATTGCCGTGAAACTCTTAATTGGCTAGGATCAAAAAACACCACATGTCTCAACATCACATCACAGTCGCTACAGCCTTCTCCAAAACTAGTGGGTGATGCAAATAGCTAAAATAAACAAACAACAAAAGCTAAGGTAGGTAGCAACATGCTATCATCCAAATCCAACGAGAAGTAGATTTGTAAGCCCGAGAGGTCACAACCCGTCCATTGGCTGCCACAACTTAATATATAAATAATATGACCGCAAGGGTTAGTCAAAGTCATCGAGTCATCTCGCCCTCAAAGGCGTCTCAAACACTCGTCGACCTTGGCTTGTGCCTTCAGGGTTAACCTCACGAGGGGAAAAAGCCTTCGGCCTCGGATTCCAGAACCCACCTTACCTGCTCAGATTCTTTGCACCTTTGTTGTTTGCAAAATGAATTGTTTTTGTGTTGCTTCTAAAAAACATAGTATACGTATGCGCGGTAGATTTTATAATGACAGATAAATACAATTCACAAAATATAGAAAATATTTTGAATATTGTCGATTGTCATACAAAATTCAAGCTATAGCACTAAAAACAGCACACCCTCAACAAATGAATTCTGAATTGACGATATTGGATTAATGACCTCGAAATAATCTAAATCCTAAATAATGCAAGCAGTAAATTTGAATATAGTTAGTAGCATGGTTGCAATATTTTAACATATACATAATAATGGTTTTTTTTTTATACCACTTAGTTGGCAGACAAGCACACGGCCCACCTGATGGGAAGCGGTTACCGTGGCCTATGGACGTACTGGTAATATACTCGTATAACATATGTATAATGTCCGTCTTGAATAATTTCAATTGTAATTAAATAGATAAATCATATTGTACACATTCATAAAAATGGGATTTGGATACGTTTGATTTGTTTTGATTTGTTGATTGGTGTAAATCTCTCGGCAAAATAGATTTGTCCCAATCAACAAATCAAAATATTCAGAATTCTCGTGACTCGACTTGGAAGTAGATTTCTCAGCAAGGTTTCGGTATATTTTCTAGATATAACGAAAACGCCTAAGACCGATCCTAAATAATCAATTATTATTCAATGTCCAATTAGGAGGTAGGACACGGCGGTATTTCCGCCCGATTGAGCAGTCCGACTGGGGAAGTACTCCGCCCTACAGAATAGCGCGGTTATAATAACTTCGTGTTGTGTTCCCAGCGGTGAGTAGGGTAGCCAGAGCTCACTGGAGAATTTGTGCTGTCAGTGGGAAGACTAAAGGCTTGTTCTGATTTGTCTTCTACTGACGGCACAGAAACTCTGTACTTACAAGGTTGGCAGCGCGACTGTGATTCCTCTGGTGTTACAGACGTCCATAGGCCACGGTAACTACTTTCCATCAGGTGGGCCGTGTGCTTGTCTGCCAACTAAGTGGTATAAAAAAAAAAAAAATTGTCTAAGCAATTTATGCTTCGACAGTATAATTTACTTAATTCAACATCTTAATATTAAAATAATTATCAATTTCATTACAAAATTTCAAGTTTTGAGTTATATTCTAAATATAATAAAGAACAACAACAAGTAATAGTTAAAACTAGATTGTTGTGAAAACCTTTTTACAACAGTATCAGAGGAAATCTGTAAACTTATTAAAGCAAAACCAGCGACTGGCTACTCGTACAAGTTTTAATTTATACGTGGGTACTTAGTACTTAGGTAGCGTGTGGCAGCAATTTGCATAATGTGTGTTTGTTTACTTCCGACGGGCATTATTATATGGATGGACAGCCGCTTAGTCCAAGAGTTAAATAGAAATTCATATCGATCAAACCTTGATCGAATTTTATTTCACCAATTTTGAATACTCGATTTGGAGCTTCTTAATTAGCAATATAGCGTTAGGAAGAGTAATTTAATTGCGCACTTCCATAAGTTGGCCTAAGCATAGAATAAAGTAACAGATGATTATGAAACTTAATCAGATTTTAGTGTGTCGTACCCAACGGGTAAAAACGGAACCCTATTATATAACTGTCCACGGTCCGACTGTATGTCTGAATCGTGATAGCCAGACAATTGACATTTTCAAAGGTGATGCATTTCTGGTGCCGCTTTAACAGTATAAAATAAATATTTAAGGGTCCTCCCATACAGTAAGCGTATTAAGGGTATAAAGAACGTCAAAAAAGATTAGATGAGAAACAAATATGATAGATTTAATAAGCGTCCTGCCTGTTATATGCGTTCGTTTTCTGGGCCAGAGGGGAGGATGAGGCTATATAGGATATATAGCTACATTCCTCTTTGTCTCCTTGCAGAAATTTTCTACTAATCATTTCTAAATGTATATCAAGCTTTATCAGGTTCTTAACCTTTTGTACTATTCACCATTAATATAGACGCATTACTTGACACTACTTATCGATAAGGCTCCATACAAGCAATGGGGTGAAAGGCTACCCAGGTAAACAATATTCTTTTAGAAACTGCACCACACAGATGCGCCGCTCACACTTTCCACGATTAACTTTCTCATTTACAATGCGAGTTGACCTTTCGTTTCTATGGCGTTCACTCCAAAAAAGGGTATTCCTAATAATGCAACAAAGGAGAAAGTTTAGTTGTGAACTGAGGGCTGCTTTATAAGGACTAAATTCCCTAATTGATCTAGTTTTTTGTTTTATCTAGCAGCGCATCGCTATCTACCCAAGGATAAATAACTCAAAAATTACCAGATAGCACTAACTCGTATGATTTAATTGACATTCATCTCAAGGATGGTTACCATTTGACCATAGCTATATATTGGGACGCGTGGTCCGGATCCTCCACGAGGAGTATCCTTGGCAACGTAGACGGCAGCGACGACGATTAAGCGACGACGGACTTAATCGGTCCAAGTTCGACATAACCACTCACGATGGCTGACGGTGTGGTATCCTATAAAATGGTACACTGAAATTAGCCTAGACTTACGTTAATGGATAATCGGGACAGTTAGACGGGCGCTAATAGTTATTGCAATAAAAAAAAATATTGAATAATTATCGCCTGTCTGGATTTCGCAGATGCGTTCATGCACCTTGGAGGCCGGGGTCAGCTTATTGTTTTTGACTTGTATGCCTCCAAACCCAGAACCAGTGCCTTCCAACTCATAGAGGATAACCTTCACCAGAATCCCGACTGTTGCTTAGCAGGTCCAGTAAATAATTATTGCTCTAGTCAATAACACAAAAATACAATTATCTTCTAAAAGTATTTTAGAGATTTTCTAAAACTATCACTCAATATCGCAACTTGCGCGGTTAAACGTGAGACTTGTGCATTACTGCACAATAGGTTTATTATGAAAATTCAAATTTAGGTTATAACCTACATTAAAACGAAAGGAGGGCATTGAGAAATCAGTATTTTATAGAGAGCACTTAGTTCATGAACGACGTCAAATACCTACACGATTGTTTATATCGATGCACCACCACCTCATTTGCGTTCTCAATATTTTATTCTGTTATGTTAAACATTATGTATATGTTGCATTTTAGGTATGAATGTATTAAACATAGAGTGTATTTAATACATACCTAATATGCAATAACTACTCTAAGAACTCAAACCTCGCTCCAGTGGAAAGTTTGCTATCACGCCTTCGTGAAAACCTATGATATCGGCGTTATTAAATTTCCTTTAGTTCTCTGAGCCCCACGAGCAAAATGAATATGCCTAAAAGGTCTATAGCAATAGGATATTCAAATGAAATAAAAGTTATATGGTAAATAATACATTATGTATAAATTTTATTGTGAGCATAAGTAATCGGCTGCCGACTTAGATTTTTGTCAGTTGTATTTATTAGAGATGGCGGCGCGAACAGTGAAAGTGCATCACATCTCGTACATTGTCTGCGCACCATATTCAGAACATTTTTCAGCAGCAGTTTAAAAGAGAGAGAAATGCAAGAAAGCGCCGTACAAGCAGGCGAAGGTATAGTAAAATTTGAAAGCGCTACACAATAGCACGTTGTCGAAATTGGAAAGTTGTGTGGCGTGCGTCTATTGCGTAACAGCTCTTACGAGCTGCGGAGTGACGCTGACGAAAGGTAAGAAGTGACGTCATCGGCATGAAAGTGCATCGGCCGGCGCCCCACCAGTCGCCGCGGGGCTAGCAAATGCACGTGCGATGCAGTGCTGTGCTTCCTGTATCTGAGGACTTTCTATTGGGAAACCACCATGGCAAGCATACAACTTCTCCACACACCTATTGGGCAATTTGACTCTCACGCATCGTAATACGAAACGAGATGCATCTGATTGAGCAATCGTTTTTACAATGCGCTAGCTCAACCGATGACACGGTGTACGGGCTATTTGTAAACCATGAACGTGTATTTAGTGATTTAGAGTGCATACCTACTCACTGTCCATCATTAAAATAGTTATGTATAAGTCTATAACTAATCGTTAAGTATTATTAGGTGAGATCTAGTATTTACATATTTTCTTTTTAATGGAAAACTAAGTGTTTATAAAGTTTTAATCGTGTCGACAGCATATCTGTTAATAATGCAGTACATTAACCAAATGACTACTTAGTTAAATATGTATGACCTTCCAGATATAATATCTACATAAAAACGTCGTTATGGTTTTGTACAGTTTTTAATTGACACTGTATACTACTCATGGTCACTAAGTTTTTTTTTGCTGTATCTCGCTTGTTTTAACTTAGGCACACTCAGCATCAGACTGATCATAACTCAATGTACAAGAAGAAGTATTCAATACTCAAAGTAATCAATGAACAAGAAGAAGTACGCAATAATTCAATTTTATATTAGCTATCACAATGTTCAAATAGTTCTGCTTAGAACTATTGAACACCGTGGCCGGATCTGGTTGCTTATCCAGAGTGGTAAAACAGCTTAGTTAGTTATTTACACAAATTTTGATACGGTTTTTTGAGTTATAAAAAGTAACCGGAAATACCTATGTTCAAAACCAAAAATCGAGACAACCAAGATCCCAGCAACTTGTAATATAATAATAGAAATACTTACACTTTTATCGTACGCTGAGAGCAGCGAATAAATATCTGCAAAGATAAAAATGAAACACAGTTATAAAATAAACTAAGTTACCAACTCAAATATTGTTTAGCATAATAATATGAAAAATAAAATGACGCATAGTGGATAAAATTTCATCCAATTTTGTAATTAGATTTATCGATAACGTTCCATCCGATTTTAAGCTAATTTTCATCTTAAACATATTTGGAAATGTACGCAATATTAGAGATGACAATGAACGTTTTAATGACGACATAAAGATTACATTACAAGGAGCAGTTCAAGCAGGTATCGGCCTAACCGGAAAACCAGTGCACATAAACCCACCTACCAAGTCCAGTTGTGTTTTCAAACCATCCAGAAGTCCACTGAATATATATGCACACAAAATTTCAACTGAATGACCTCCGTCCCCCATGAGCGAGGGGCTGGGAGTGACGGGTGGAGCCACCTGTCACCCTAGGAGAAGCAGGCCGCGGCGGTGGTGCGCGATGCGCGCCTCACAGAGATGGAGACTCCGTGGTCCCCACATCCGAAGAGGGCCGTCTCATAAGAGACGGTCTTGAGCCGGCCGGGGTGCGAGGGATATGTCTTAGATAATCTCACTCAAGAGGTGTTCGTATAGCTCAGTTGGTCAGAGCGTTCTCCTGTACAGGACTGGTCGAGGGTTCAAGTCATGTCTGAGCATTTACTTTTTCTAATCTAAATTCCTCTAGACATATTTATGATTACAATAAGAAATCCGCTAAGCCTTATCTTTTTTGTATATTTGACATTTTTTGTCTATTAATCTGTCTTCTTCAGTTTAAACGGATTTTGATTAATATCTATCTATAAAATAATAGTTTTGATACGCTATGAGGGTTAGGACACGTAGAAAAAATGAGTGAACGAGCGGTTACGACACCCAGTATCTAAGGCATACTCTACCTAAGGCACACGTAAGTGGGCAGAGCAGTCGGGGTGTCTCACTGACCAAAAGGCCAAAAGGGCAGGTTTGGATGAAAATACAGTAGAGGAAGCTCGTGAACTATGTAGGGATAGAAGCAGACGACGGGCTGTTGTCTCTGCCTACTAACTACGAGCTCAGCATGTTTGTAATGCTTCTGATAGATTTTGCTGATTCATAGCTAAGATCGATGTATAATAAATACCTTATAATAAGTAAATATTAAGTGCACAAGAGCATAAAATCAATAAAAGTATAGTTCTGTACTCATTACCAGTTTGAAATCAATATAAATCGCCTTGACACTGTTTGCTTTAACAGATCAACGGATGCGTTGTCAGTATTAAATGTATTATAATGATAAAATAATAATAATGGATGATTTCTGGTGCTTTTGATGATTTCTGGAATAACTATGTATATGCACGCCTTAATTTCCAGAAGGTGTTAATAGAATCGATGAAATGACAGAATTTCTCTAATCACATTTGTGACTAGCCTTCCGCCCGCGACTCCGCCCGCGTTTTCTCATATCCCCGGTTCTACGGAACCGATTGCAATCAAATAACCTTAAGATTTTAAGTCTAAGACCTTTTTAATAAAAAAAAGTCATATCAAAATCCGTTTAGTAATTTTTGAGTCCATCGCAAACAAACTTTTCCAATTTCCAATTATATAATAGTAATAATAGATACCATTTAAAGATGGTCTCTCGTTTTCGGATTTTTGGTTCTTGTCAAGCGTCCAAAAACGTGGAGTAGCTGTTTTGACTGGGGATAACGGTTTTACGGGAGGATTGTAAGCAATAAATAGCTCGTAAAGTCAGGGTCGTGTAACAGTTACTCGAACTAGCACTCGCCGGGAAGTCTTAGTTTTTAAATCTTCACCATATGGTTTTGTCATATAAGTATTATTTTATAATGTAATGTGATTATAATGAAAGAAAATAATCATTCATAGCCGACGTGTAACTAAAGAATTGTCCCTTAAATCTCTAAATTTTTAAGACGATTGTCTCCCATAAATTTTAGCCTACTATATTAATATTTCAGTAAATCCCCTGCCTTAACCACTAATAATAAATTTAATCAATATGATACAAAATATGTACTATATTAGGGGAAAATGACAATAATGGCTACAAAATTTGACAACAATGAAATAATTCGAAAAACATAACAAGAACCATTTTTAACAAACCATTGCTAAAGAAAAGAGTATATTTTCGCTCTGGTTCAATAAATATACGGCAGAAGTTTAACTGTTATGCATATATTCAACCCTAATAATACTCCGTACAGCCACTCACAATTTAAGTACAACATAGAGGTAACTGCAATAACCAATTTGTACGAACATAATAGTAATACCATGCCATACAAATGTCACGCTGATTGACCAATAAGTGAGAGAGTTAAAAAATTGAGGTCTCAACGCGGGACGTTCCTCTAAGGAGTTCATGGTTGAATGGAACATGTACAGTGTTCGAACGATATGGCTTAGTACATTTTATACCTTTTAATTTAACCATAGAGCTTAAAATGCAATGGCACGACATCAACAGTTCCTAAATGTAGGATTGAGAACGCTAGAGAATAAATATTGATTTAATCTTTATATACTCTACAATAGAGTCGACTTCTGTTTACCAGTTGGCGGCATTCAAGAAGTAGGTTGAGAGAACGCACGTCTAGTACACTCGTATATCACAAAGACTCATCATTAACTCATCGGTGCAAGATACCTTGTGATGTAGTAAATATAGTGAACTCTATGGTTTGAAGACATAAAAACCTTATTTATTAATTGAGTTATAAATGAGGCAATGACGTACTTAAATATGTAACCAGATAACAGTGGCATACTGTTATGGAATTCGCAATATTTTTCATGAAAGCGGCATATAAAATTAAAAAACGCTGAGATCGTTGTCGTTTTGGAACAATTGGGAGAAATTATTATGAGCACATCGTTGTCATCATCAGAAACCGCGATCAATAGCCTAAAGGACTGCTGAGGCGAGTTCGATCCCAGGTTTTACCATGGCACATGTATTTATCGCAGGTTTATAAGTACCCGGTTAATGGCAATAGGCGATCGCCACCTATTAAATTGGGACCTAAAAATAAACTGGCGATATGTGGGGGCTAGCACCTCTGCCTACCCCTTCGGGGATATAGGCGTGAGTTTATGTTATGTTATTTTGAACTATAGACCTGTCAAGGACGAAATAGACCAATCGCACTAAAGGTCCCAAAGATTTTTACAACAAACCCTTTTTCATCATTTCCTTTTCATTCCCCTATTGTCGTATCTTGCTTTTACAAAGTACCTACATAATGAATAAATAACGAGCTATTAGCATTATTATTATTTTAATGTTTCTTGTACAATTACGATAACTAATAACTTACGAGCAGACATTTACAAATTATCGTACCATCACGGTGGTTTAAAGCTATCTACTGAATGCATTTGAGTTGTAGTAAGTATATAACTACACGTTTTTTTATATACCACTTAAGTGGCAAACAAGCACACGGACCACCTGATGGAAAGTGATTAGCGTGGCCTATGGACTTGTGCAACACCAAGCGGGTCACAGTAGTGCTGCTGGAGAGTTTATATGCCATCAGTGCAGAAGACAAAGCAGGACCAGCTTTTGGTCTTCCCACTGGTAGCACAAAAACTCTCCTGTGAGCTCTTGTTACCCTACTCACCGCCGGGAACAAAACACGAGGTTCTTATGGCCGCGGTATTCTGTAGTGCGGAGATCCGGTTGTACTGTTCAATTGGGCCGGGGATCCGATCGTTTACGCGAATACGGTCGAGACCTACCTTGGTAAACGTTACGTAGCAATATATGATTAAAAATCTACATAGCTTATGAAAATAACAAAACATCATGTGAATAGTTTTTGGTATAACTGAATAGTATTATGTCCTCGTATGTATATTTAATAATGATTTTACAACAAAGTTTGTCCATAATCTATTTACGAAACGCTTCAATAGGCGTCTAGGCTTCGTATAGTATCAGAAAGTAAAGAGGTCTGAATTGAGCACTTTCTACTAGAATAGTGAACAAAAGTGCTTAACCAACTGAAGTTACGATACCTCGTGTGATATAACCGCGACCGGCCGCGCGCATTCAGTACGATACAGCGATTTCACGCCCCATTCGACTTTCATAACACCCTTCTAAAACTATACAGTATACCTACTTAGTTATGTACGTATATCCTATACACTCGAAAGAGAATTACGAAATAATGTGAATACAAAAGAGGAAACTTGGACCCAAAATTAAGGAAGATATGAACAAAGTAATATGTGTTAAAAATGTAAATTTATACGGCTCTAGAAAGAATGGTGTACTAACGCATGCTACACCCTCATTTCGCCACTTTGTTTAGGGTCGCAAAGGTGAACTGTGTCCTACCGTGTATCGAGCACAATTATATACACAAGTAAGTAATTGCCTAATATTATGTTTTACTTTACCAAATTATATCCATATAAAACCACTGAATGAATATTGATGAAATTCGGTAGATAGATTAGACCTTCGGAAAGCGTTAATCGACATAATAAAATAGCTAGTGTTTACATAAACTTACTTTTTAACTAGATAATATGGGTTACGTTAGTTATTTAAAACATCTGATTGGGCGATAATAATCTTGCTAAAATGGCTCACTTCAGTCAATAAACAGATGCAACAGATTAAAAACTTACTTGTTTTACAAGTTTCTAATCCCGTTGATTAGTTATAATGTGTTGCAATTTATGAATATCTAACAATCTGGCTACGCTGCATTCTCTGACAACTGCCTACCTAGTAGTTGGTAAATTGCAAGAGATCTCTGCGAGAAATACGTTCACCGTCCTAGATGCGCGGTACTTTCGTTTTGAAATCGGCGCGCACAATTGCCCGTATCGAGACATAAGCGGGCCAACTGCAGTTGAAAGCCATCCCGTGCATTCCCATTTCGACTATATAAAACTTCCTCTATCGTTAAAAAATAGCTATCTTATTCATGCCCCTACCGGTCAGAAAGAAATAACATAAGAGAAATATTCTATGATAAAAATTTAAAAAAAAAACAGTCAATTCGAGTCAACTTTCAATTACTTTCAAACATAATCAGTAGGTACCTACTATTAATAGCTGCATAAAATACACAGTAGAAATTTTAAAAGCAAAATTAACCGTGCAAAAACTTTCGTGGCTACCATTTTTGTTTTCAAAACATCTCTATTGAAAGTTGAGGGAGAAAAAATTTCTACTGGTGATCGATGATCGTGACAACTTTCAAAACTGTACTGACTAGAGACAATTGAGAGCTACGTAACCTTGTTGTAAAAAGTACCAATGAGTTTTGTTTTTCAAAATAATCTACTTTAATCCGAATAAATATGCAGTAGTTACGAAATAACGCAAAAAGGCACATTCATGATAAATCAATTTATATGATGTGAGAGTGTGAGTGAGTAAAGTTTGGACCTTAGAATACCTAAGATACGATTCAAGAAGGCGAGGTTCCTTCTATAATAATTTATTGCAAAGTAAATACATCGTAGGCAACTTTCATATCTCAATCTAGAAAATGCAAGTTCAGAGTTAATACTTACGATTAACAGAATGTACTGAGCTATACTTGAAACAGAATATGCACATCAGTTTTGAATAGCATGAGATTCTGAAAGTTACCGGAAAATTTACAATACAATATAGCAATAACGATACAGTAATATAGCAATACACTATAACGAAAGCCAGATAGTTAAATTGTCAAATACACTTACGTAAATATTGCAAATTATAAATAATTTATTCCTACAAAAAAAATAGTTTGCAATAGATATTTATAATCTCTTGACTGAACAAATCAACATTTCGCTAACATGAATATTAGAAAAGTAAAAGTATTTTTAATTGAATGGTCATTCTTCTCGTTCTTTTGATCGATTTTCTCAATACATTTATAATTTTCGGTGCTATATTTCAAATTCTACTCGTTTTGTTCGCATTTTATTTTATCCACTCGTATATCTGAATACATTGATTAGTGAAACGTGGGTGTTAGTTCACCTCTGCCTAACCGTCCGGGCATAAAGGCATGATTATATTTATATAATATATAGTATATCAGAACTGACGGTATGTCAGTCAATGTGATGAGCGATAAATTAATATGTAAATACTGTAATTGTTTATAATAATGAATAAATAAAAATGAAATGTAAATCAAATTGAGATTATTTTCAGATAAAAAAGAAAAAAGCTTGCAATATCAGAACTGAGTTTCGAACTATATAATAGAAATACTAGACAAAGTCGTTACTGCCCAACCTGAGGGGCCCGGAGGACTCCTGCAGGAGACTCTGCGGGTGTCGACTAAGTAGTTATTATTCAGTCTCCCTCGAATTGCGTCGGTTATATATTCAGATATCAAACATCAAATGTTTTCAGTGTTAGGGCAAGGTATTTCAGTTACAATTTTAATTTGTAACTCGATGATTCTTTATTTAACTTTCATCAATGACCCGCTTTTTTATTTCCTTCACTTTCCCATTGATGTTTTAACAACATTTAAAAGCATTCTAAAATATAATCAAAGTAATCGTATTGAAAACGACAATTCTTCCGTATCCCCTGTTCATGGTAGAGCTGTATTAATCGTTTCTTTTTTCGTTTGTTATATAAAAGTATTGATTTACTTAACTAAATTCAAACCAGAATTAGAAATGTTTGTTAATTAAACGGTAGAGGCTTGCGAGAGCAATTTGTGTTGAAAGTGTTGAGAGTTAATAACCACTCTAGAATTGCTCTCTCCATTTGCAATCTTGGATACAGGGCCGTCATATTCATATCGGACAGTTTCTCGATGAAACGGTGCATTTTCAAAAGTAGCATCGTTAAGCAGTAACAAGAACTGGCGATATTAATAATAATAATAACTAGTTTTTTAGAAAATTAGCAATTGTCTGTATGTAATTATTTTCTACTATTTTAAACAGTTACTATTTCAAACAAAACGAATAAAAATTGAACGCTGAATCAGACTTCGAAGGTATAGGACTTAATTGTATTCATATCTCACTTCCGTGAGAATATTTCTTTTGTCTTAGAGTACGTGAAAGACTCTTTTCCATTTGGTTAATCACGGTTAAGTTTAATATGCGGCGTTTGTCTAAAATATGTACTTAATCGGTACACATGTTTCTCGCTAAGCCTCGCTTTTGCAATTGGTGTTACACTAACCGCTAAGAGAATGTGACATAATTTCGCCAGCTCTGTTGTGTAGCCTTACAGAAAGAGCATATATGTACTAAGTAATATACACACCTACCAATAGTATCGTATGTTATAATAATAATAGTATGTTACATGAGATTTCTTAGAAAAAACTATTAACTCGAGCAATATAATATAATGAATATTAGTGAATATTAGTAACATCAATTAATTGTATGATTAATAATATGATGAGATACCCACAATTCTTATGCATCCTGGAGAAATATACAAATAAATACAAAAAGTTATTCTTCGTCCAGGGGATTTTTAACAGGAACGATATTAATGGTACATCAAATTAACAAAAACGGATATGTAGCTTTTCATTTATGCAGTGAACGTGCGCCAGATTTTATAAGCGATCTCTCCGCACCCTGATCTAGGTTAGGTGGTCGACATCGGCGGCAGCGGTGGCGTATCGAGCGCGTCCGATGTTAACCTACATACATCGGTGGCACACTTACATCAACTAACTTGGGGTCGAGAGCACCCGTACACGTAAAATTCGTGACCCAGCGCCCTCCCTTCCGACCTCCCGTTGTATTTTGTGGTTCCGCTCCAACAAACTTTATTAGATAACAGATGCTAGGTTCACGTTATTAAGATGATTTACTGTTCGTACTTTTGTATTTAGAAATTGCAGATGTGATGACTCAGTTGCTAGAGGAGACGGTACATATGCTCCCACTGAAAGCAGACCAACAGCAGATAGTTATTTACAGTCAACGCTACGAACACGCTACGTTTCAGGAGTTCAAGTGCACTGAAATTTATAAACGCTGGAGCTTTGCTAGTACTAGCGTTACCTAGCATGAATGAGGCGGAGCACTACGATCAAGAAGAGGTGATTTTGATATCCATGTCTCAAGGTTTTAATATTACAATACTTATTTAATGAGGTAACCAAACCCAAAATTATAGTAGGTGCCTAGGATCTGGTGTGTAAATAGTGTTTAATAGCTTAGTTTTTCTTAGATAATGAATTAAGCATAATGTACATATATACAAAAAAAGACTTACTAACAAATAAATAACAATAAATAAATATTCTATATATGCTAGCTTGTGTTATGGAATTTAGAATGTGGATAAACATACTTAAATACTTTTTTTTTTGTAAATACATAGGTACATAGAAACACCGAGGACAATGCAAATATACATATTCATGCATACAAATATTTGCACTGAGCGGGAATTGAAACCGCGCCCCCTACATAGTAGTCGTTCTACCGCTACGCCAGAGACATAATATTAATTAATTATTATTCAAAGTTAATTTGAATCTGGAAGATCAGCGTTTATTTACCAATCTCAAAGCTAACGTTAATTGTAATAACATAGATACGAAATTAAGAATTACTACTTATTTTGAAACTTTGCGCAAGGTATTGTTATGAGATCCAGACAGGCAGGTGAGCCCTAGGGTCACGATGTGCTTCAACACAAGTGGTCAGGCTTGTGCAGCGAGGGTCGACGCCCGACCTGCATCGGCTACCACCAATCGATAACCTGATTGCACTACTCGAACAACACTTGTAAGTCATGAATCACGATTCATTGATATATATATATATATAACCGAATTAGTAATGTTTAACTAATAAGTATACCTCGACACGTTTTTACACCGTCCCGCTGGGGGACTGCGAGTATTGATAGAAATCGAGCTTTTCATAACGATAACTTATGTATGAATTATAAGTTAATTATGTATATATAAGTAGTGTCACAATATTTAAAGGGATTCGGTGCGCCGCCGTGTAGCCGTGAATATTTACAAAGGAAATAATCATTTATATTTAGGTCTTTACCTATAAAATTGCCGAAATTTTCTTACAGATTCACGAGTTCGTTATTCCTGTCATTTACAGTCCATCAAATCTAAGAGGTACCGTTTGACGTTTCATATTTTTCAAACCGAAACAACTTTGTTCATACGTACATTATTCAGTTTCGATAACCTTTTTCATAAAACCATGAATTTAGAAAGATTTCATTATTGTATCTAAAAATGTACAATTCTTAATATCTAAATGTAATTGAAAACTTTCAAACAAAGCAAAATAACACATATTTACACAGTAAATAATTTCTAATAGTTATATTCTTGACCGCATTACAAAGTTACGTAGTTAGGTCACTGCACGTAGTGTTGCGACTCTTCGGATACACTTGTATGCAAAAAAATCGTTTACATATACGAAAAATCGAATGTATTATTTACAAATTACACTTGACAACCAAACAAATATTTTTTCATGTGAATGGGATTTATCTCACATATTACGATTACATAACTAAATAGTTATGTAATCGTAAAATATGAGATAAAACCCATTCACCAAAAATACGTATTTATAAATCAAATATATTTGCTTCTTTAAAAAGTTGTCGAAAGCGATTTGTCGATTTTTGATTTTCGCGCCCAAATAAGTCGGGGTTTCTCGCGCTAACGCTGTCGAAATAGTAAATGGAGTCAGGGATAGTGTTTTTTACATTTATTTTTGTGTATGATAGTATGGGTTTGCATATTACAGAGAAATAAACAAATTTTTAACAAGCACATCCATTGATTTTACAATTACAATTTTTTCTTCTAAGTCTTATTTCTACGTCTAAAACTAATAAAAATAAGGTATGTAGAACCCATTCACAAAAATGTTGTTGCCTGATGTTATAAATTAACGACGTTACTGCGCGACCGCATAATGCACTGAATACACAGATACCCTAAAATAAATTAATTTAATTATTTTTAGGTCAATAGGCAAAATCGCAGGTGTCCAAGTCTCTACAAATTTTTTTTTCTGGCAACACTGCCAACTACAAGCGCACGCGGTCCGCTCGGTCGGTTCGGCGTCAGCAGTCTCTCGCCATCTTGGAAGCTGACTGTGCGCGTACTTGCTTTCTCGTTTGTGTTTTACAATTTGTGACTTGGCTATTACTTTTCTGGACTGATCATTCTTTATCCGTTTACCTTGGCAATATTTATACTGGACTCCGAACTAAGCAAGTGTTTATTAATAATGTCGAAAAGAGGACGTACTTTGAACAGCCAGGCTCGTGAATTGGTGGTGAAATTACACGAGTATTTTGAGCGTGAATCTCAAAATGGTGGACTTCTACTGCCAGTTACACAAGTTCGGGATCGCGTCGGTGAAGCTCTCGGTATTGGTAGCCGCACCGTTGGCAAAATATTAAGTGAAAAATATGGGCCTTCGGGGAGTGACAGTAACGTACTTCACACACCGAAAAAACGAAAAAGAAATAAACCTGTGACAGGCATCGATGAATTCGATAGTCATGCTATTAGAAACCATATATACGGGTATTTTACAAGAGGCGAATTTCCAACATTGGCAAAGTTATGTGCAACTTTAAAAGATGCCGGGCTGTATAAGGGAAGCATAGAGTCGTTGAGAACGGTAATAACAGGAATTGGCTTCAGATACAAAAAAGTTGACAAACGAAAAATTGTTATGGAGCGACATGACATAATTATGCAGCGACTAACATTCCTGCGCGAAGTTAAACAAATTATAAACTGGGATAATGTAATATTTTTGGACGAAACTTGGCTAAATTCCAACCATTCTGTGCCGAAAACATGGACTGATGATTCTGAAGCTTCGTGCTCGAAGGTGCCGATAGGAAAAGGTGGACGCCTCATAATATGCCATGCTGGGTCAGCGTCTACAGGCTTCGTGGAAAACTCTTTATTAGCTTTCCAATCCAAAAGCACTAAAGAGTATCATGAAGAAATGGACGCAGTAAGGTTCCGAGAGTGGTTCTTAAATTTATTACAGAATATCCCTCCTAACAGCACAATTATAATGGATAATGCCCCATACCACTCTGTGCAAATTGATAAAGCACCTACGTCAGCCAATAAGAAAGCAGATTTGGTGGCATGGCTGCAAAGAAAAGGAGTGGATGCCGACATGTCACTATTAAAAGCTGAATTATTACAGTTAGTGAAATTGCATAAACCACCAAAACCGACATATGTAATTGACCAATTGGCCGAAGAGCACGGGCACAAAGTCATACGACTTCCTCCGTACCATTGCCAATATAATGCCATTGAACTGATTTGGGCCCAAGTTAAAGGTAATATTTTATAATATTATAATAATAACACGAGTACTTCTAACATTTATAATTTAAACAATGGTTTTCGTCTGCTATCAAATAGTTACATTATTGTTTTACAGGTTATGCAGCAAGACACAACACAAAACCACCCTTCAGTGTCAAGAAAATGGAAGGTTTATTAAAGGAAGCATGTGCCCAAGTTACACAGGAAGATTGGAGTAAAGTAGTACAAAAAACAAAGAAAATAATAATGGACGACTTCGAAAGAGACGTACACTTTGATAATGTAATGGACAATCAACTGGTCATTAATTTAAATGACGATGATGACGAAGACGACGATACTAGTACTAGTAGTGAATAAAAAAATATCCTAAACATTTCTTTTATTTAATTATAACAATTGATTTCTTAAAATTCGGATATTATAGTAATCGATCTCTTAAAGTTCGGATATTATAGTAATCGATTTTTTCATCCCATCCCTATCATTCAATTGTCAGAACTGTCAAACGGTACTTCTTAGATTTGACGGACTGTAATAGCTATTTCATATTTTGTTTGACAGTTGATTTCAAGATTTTACAACTCTGTCTTAAATTTTGTTTTTATTGGACGCTTGATAAATTAAATTCGATCTTCAAAAACAGTAAGTACTTCCTAAATGCTATTCATATTGATGATAAATTTCGTATTACTTTTTTACAGCTGTCACTTTTCAAAAATGTAATAAAAGTGTTTGTTGGCTTAATGTTGTCTCATTCATACACAAAAAAAATGGATTTTTCATCCCTAAAAAATGCAAAAATGTTAGTACTGAAAATTGGGTTCCCTCCAAAAAAAAAAACGGCAATTTCATATGTAACGACTTATTATTTATTATACAGGCTGTATTTTGAGACGGCATATAATTGTAAAGTAGTGTCTGCACATTGAAGATATAAATATCATGTAACATATAGTTACTATGGAGATATATAATATCGTGAGTTATGTTTTATCCACGAATTTATTGGAAATAAGTTACTGAATTGAAAATAATATTTTAGGCGCGTTGAGGTAAACAAAAATCATGGAACTCGCGTTATCGTCACGTACGTACGATATAATTCTTTAGGCGCGTTATGGGTGAACAAAACGTTTATACGGTTTTTTTGTGAAGTAAAAATTTTTCATTTCACAAGTTAGGTTAGGATAGTTTTTGACAAATTATGATAATTCACCAATTGTGACAATTCACATGTAAATAATTTTCATTTCACAAGTTAGGTTAGGATAGTTTTTGACAAATTATGATAATTCACCAATTGTGACAATTCACATGTATGTACATGATAACACCTCTTATTGTACATGAAGTCGGTTTGGTCGCGACGAACCGATTTTGATGCGATTTATGGGGTTCCGTAGTTTCGTACATCAAAAGGAAAAAAAAGGAAACCCGTATAAAACCACTTCGTTGTCCTTCTGTCCGTCTATCTGTCTATCAGTATATACCTTTTACTCAGGAATGTGTGGAGGGGTATCAAGTCGAAATTCATAAGACATAGACAGGTATATAACATCTTGAAATTGTGAAAAATCAAACTTCTAAGTTAACTTATTTAAAATATAGTTACGGAACCCTCGGTGCGCGAGACCGACTCGCACTTGACCGCCTACGACCAACTTCGACTCTAGAGGGAACGGCTCTGATGAGACTTGCTCGAAAGCTTACCGTTTATCCCTCTGATTAGCACATGGCACAGTAGAGGTTAATGGGTTAACAATTATCCGCATCATAAGATATTTAATTATGGTAATAAAAATAAGTAGTGATTTTTTTCAATATGTATACGCTTAATTTATGCGTATAGAGATGAACAACCCTAGTACGATGCGAGTTGATGGGACAATGCAAGTGTCTGGGCAAGCCTGGTCGTCCGCGTGCAATCCGAGGTCGTCGCCCTGCCCGCGGACGAGTTAACCGCGGAATACTGACCCCTCTCGTATCCACCTATCAACAATACAGTTCAAACTCGAAACACATTAATTTAAAGTCCATTTTACCACCGCGTTTAGGAAGTTAGAATAAAATCACTACTTTTGAAGTTTAAATAAAATTATAACAACGTACACGTACAGGAAGCCCTTACGTGAGCATCGAAGTTTTTTGAAATGGTCTGTTGTCGACATTTCTTTTATTTAAATACAATAATTAATATTAGTTTAAAAAAAATACTGCAACGAAATCAATAATTGTTCGTACAATATTTGTTCCGCATAACGTATGGTATTTACACGTTTGCGGCGTGTTTTATAGATAAACACCGTTTAATTACAATTTCTTAAGTAGGTACTTTCGATGACAAATTGCTTCGAATATCTTGGCATACATAACATACAACGATATTTGTTTTAAATATAATATATTCATAGACGCTACGTAGTAAGGTTAAGTGGCGATCCAGAGGATTTGGAGATTTGTAATTAGTACCTAACTAAAATGCGTTTTCACAATATAACATGGGCAATGTGAGTGTTCTAATGAGCTCTTCCAACTAATCCCACCCTCTCCTTTCTTACATATGACAACACGTGCAGGGCTTAGATGTCACCCTCACACTGTGCAGAATATACGAGCAAGAACCATGCGGTTCGGAGACTCTTTTCTTTGCCGCACCACCAAGACCTGGAATTCATTACCAGCACACGTGTTTCCTTCGTGAAAAAGCATTTGATGAGGCCAGACAGACAGTCAAGCTGAGTGCCACCAAGCACTCAGCTTGGCGGCCTCATCAGATGTAAACTAATATTACTTAGTGTCTGTAAGGATGACCCTCTTTCCTGGTACTTTGCCTTTAGCTTACCATCAGGCGAGTTGAAGTCAAGGTGGCGTGACCTAGATAAAAAAAAATGTCTTGTAAACATAATAACGTGTTACAAATAAAAATATATACCGAGTTTATACAGCTGTTATGTAAAAATTTTGTACAATTTTTATTAGTAAGGGCCTTAAAGGTTAATCCTAACCATATGTGTTTACGAGTCCCATCAAGAATTTTGTAGCTCAAGTCAACTTCACCAAACAAAATAATGGACCTTTCCATTATTTGGTTTCTCCTGGGGTTTGGCGTCCTTTCTCCTACTTCTCCTTATAAGTAGGTGAAAGGACCCCGGGTTACAAGGCATTACTAATTGCTTCAACATGTCCTAAAATTAACGCTAAACATTCACAATGTTAAAAACAGTTGGTATTATTAAAATAAAAACTACAAGAAGCGTAATGAAATGCAAATAAATGCTCTGTCACGAATTTTACTCATTGTTTTAGTGACGGAGATAGTACAGTCGCCCTCAGAATAAATAAATATTCAATAATAAATAAATATTCTACAACATTCTACACGACGCTATCTAGACCCATAGTAAGCATAGCTTAACTAGCTTGTGTTATGGAATCTAGAATGCGGATAAACATGCAGACTTTTTTTTGTAAATTCCTACATATTATACTTTTCTTTTTTTACGTGCGCAATATCCCCACGGATACCTCCCCACCGGAGCCGGTGTAGGAGGTTATGTCGGACTCGAACCGACTAAAACGCACGCCGCCTATTGTTCGCTTTGGTTGCCGAAGGTGAGGTTGACAGGCGGCTCCACCTGTAACCCCCAGGCCGGCTATATATTTTACTTAGAAACACCCAGACCAATGCAAATATACATATTCGTGCATACAAATATTTGCACTGAGCGGGAATCGAACCCGCGCCTCCTGCATAGCAGTCGCGTTCACTACCGCTACGCCACAGAGTTATTGTACACTGTCAAAACTACAAACGATTTTTACATTTAAATAAATACACGTATGTTTGTGATCTTCAGATGACGTATTTTTAACATTTTTTTATAATTATTTTATGTAATGTTCTCTAGCACATTACATAAAAAGTTACCAAGTTGCCGAGCACCTTAGCTCTGGTTAAGGTGCTCGGTAACTTGAAATGTCTCAGGCTATTACCGCAAATACTGAATGATATTCTATTGTTGTACCTATAAACAAGCAGTACAAACTACGTGTTACTGTTAATATGACACAAAACGTAACTAATGGATAACGATTGACGCATTTTTAGGATTCGTGCGTAAGAACGACGTGTTCAGTGGTTAAGTTTGACTACACAGACTATAATAGTCAGGAAACGCGGGTATTTGTATATGTACTAACGGTCAGTATAAATATTCGTTTATTTATGTAAAACAGTGAGTGTTGAAAAGTTAAAATGTCAAGTAGAATAAGTCTAACTTAGCAGATGATGATCACAATCATATATTTTTCAGTCGGACGTCAAGTACATTCAATATTATTCTTTAATTAAAACTATTAACTATTAAATATAAGGAGGTAGGACACGACGGTATTTCCGTCCAATTGAGCAGTTCGACTGGGGAAGTACCTCCACCCTACAGAATACCGCGGCCATAATAACCTCCTGTTGTGTTCCCGGTGGTGAGTAGGGTAGCCAGAGCTCACTGGAGAGTTTGTGTGCTGTCAGCGGGAAGACCAAAAGCTTGTCCTGCTTTGTCTTTTACACTGACTGCACAGAAACTCTTGTACTACAGCGCGATTATGACTACCTTGGTGTTGCACACGTCCATAGGCCACGGTAACCACTTTCCATCGGGTGGGCCGTGTGCTTGTCTACCAACCAAGTGGTGTAAAAAAAACCTATTAATAAGACTAATAATATATACCAACCTATTGTATAACTAGCGGCACGTACTAGTCTCGTACGGAAAAATGTAAATACAGCGCTACCTACCGGATTCATTGAAAATAACACATAGGAAATTACATTACAAGTGACGAATGCCCATACTTTTATTTAACCGGTAATCCACTCTCTTAGGTATAAATTTGAAAAACAAAAAACTTAAAATACCCTAGTATTTTAAGTTTTTTACAATGGCAATTTTTTAATAAGCAGTTATTTAATCTGTGCCAACAGCAGGTATCAATACAATACGTTCATCCTTATTTCACCGTTTTGTTGAAATCCCAGAAGAACTTTCCTAAAACATTTTAAAATACAAGGTAAATTCAGCAGTTGAAGCTTTATTCATCAGTTAGTAGGACAAGTAAGTAAAGTTTATCATATGCCTAGTATAAATTACTAGGCATATAATAAACCACATTTGACAAGTCTGCTGTCCGTATAATTTTATTAAACTATCAACTAAACGTATCTTGATATTCCTATGAAACAGATTAAGAGGTAACTGTCAAACCATTAACCGCTAACAATCAATGGCCCTAAAAACATTAGATAGTAGTGTCGTTGTACTGAATTGGATCGAGGTGAAACGATGGCAAATACGATAACAAGACTAAGTATGATAACGAATATCACAGTTATATTGCAAAACATTTCACTCCTTCAGCAACGAGGTACTAAACCATATAATAGGCTTCAGAAGAATATATAATATATCTTCTTAACTTCTTAAATCCATGGTGCGCAACACGTTGTATTTAAAAAAAAAATGATTGCAAAAAGCAAGTAGGTAAATTTTAAAAAAACAACTTCATGGACGCTTGCCAAAAGGAGTTTATTCAGCTTACTTTCCCATAACTCGGTATTAGCAATACTGATATATCTAGTAACGCAAGGATAACACAGCTCCTTATTAGCAACTAGTTGTTGCCCGCAGCTCCGCCCGCGTGAAATATTGATCCTTTAAACATCTTTTTTTTTCGTGCAAAAATTCTCTCGGATACCAACCCCGTCGGCCTTCGGGGATGGTTATGTCGTACTCGGACCCACTAAAACAGCACGAAGCGCCGCTCCGTATCAGGTCTAAGGATACCGGGGTATAAATTGGCCTAAAGCTTTTATCCCGCGCATATATATTATATGGTTTTAAGATGGCCCCTTCAGGTGTGAGAAACCGGTGTCCCCATCGAGCCCCGGAAAGGGGGGAAGGCGAACGTCGCGCCACTGCACCGGCAGGGGTGAAGTGGTGATAGGCGCCCCGCACTTGTATCACTCACACCTGCGCCCCGCGACCAGCCCGCCCATTGCCTGTTCTCCATTGTGCCCTCTGGTATTCAGGGGGACTTGTGGGAAGCCTTTACAGGCTCGTTCTCGTCGCAGCCGGTATTTGCTGTACGCGTCAGCGTCTTCCCTGGGAGAAAGGTGCTACCGTCTCCGTTGCCCAGGGTGCCTAGGGAATGGTTTTATGGAGACAGGACACGACGATATTTTCATCCAATTGAGTAGTCCAACTGGGAGAGTGCCACTGCCCTACAGAATACCACGGTCATTATAACCTCGTGTTGTGCTTCCGGCGATGAGTATGGTAGCCAGAGCTCTCTGGAGAGTTTTTGTGGTGTCAGTAGGAAAACTAAAAGCTTGTCCTGCTTTGTCTTCTACACTGACGGCACAGGAACTCTGTGCTTACTGGGTCGGCTGCTCGAGTGTGACTCCTTTGATGTTGCACACGTCCAGAAGCCACGGTAACTATTTTCGATCAGGTAGGCCGTGTGCTTGTTTGCCACCTAAGTGGTATAAAAAAGGGTGCACAGGTTCCGGACCACGCACCCCGGTCCCATTCCTTTTCCCGGTTTCAGTCGTGACATACTTCGAACTCCCGTTGGACCCATGCCCGAAATTTTTCATATAATGTATGGAAATCCACAGGATTTATTGACATTTATAATTTCGTAATATTTTATTAATGGTACGTCCGATTTCTATAATTTAAAAACTAATCAATAGGTACTGAAACAGTCTTTGAATTCGAAAGAATTGATTTGGATAAGTATTTATTAATAAAAAGGAATAGATAACATGATCTGATTTTGATCGGTATTTCTATCAGACACGATTGAATTTATTTCGTTTCTGAGTAATTTATACATCGAAATATCTTTTAAACCGTTTATTGTAATTATAAAATAAATGTAAAACGTATTTAACGTATTTAATTCGATAAAGATAATATAAGGTTGTTAAAAATAGCTTTGAAAATGACACATAATTTTTTATAATTTGTATAAGCTAAAAATGGTTACTGTGGCTTATGCTTAGGAGATAGCCATATTATTATGCTATCGCTGACTTTATTGTAGACCTTTTTAAGCCACACATTTTTGTAATACATTATTTTGTTCTATCATAGTTTTCGCAGCGTACGCGATTTATGGACTTTTTAAGGTCACTTTTGTACACCTTGGGTTACATTACTGAAGTTTTAGAAAGGATTCCTACTCTTTTTGAAAATGTAATATAGCCTATGTCAGTCAGTGATAATGTAGCTTTCTAATAGTAAAAGTATTTTTGAAATCAGTCCAGTGATTTTTAAGTTTATTCAATACATAGAAAAGTACAAAAATACAAATCTTTCCTCTTTATAATATTAATATAGAACAGGGATATTACGAATATCTGTGGTATAGAAGTATAGATAGGTAAAATGTATCACACCGTCCGTGCACCCACTGACCCACCGGCTTCACCTCAGTAAATACAGCCCTGCATTTCATATTTAACTATCAGTAATTGTCTAAAACAGGGAGAAGGCTGAAACTCAGAGCTTCGCCTACAAGTCTATTATGATTATAAACATCAATAAACATGTTTTTATTGGATGAAATGGATAAATCCAAATGAAGTTACTGCCTGCATTATAAATATTTCGTATATAGGAAGAGGCCTGCTCAGCAGTGAACTGCAATAGGCTTATTGATTGATTTGATATTCCAAAATGGAACACATTATTTCTAAAGGATTAAAGTTATAAGATTTTTGGCTTAGGCCCCCTGTGGTCGACGCCCGCGTGGCCGAGGCCCCCAAATTCAAATTTGTACTGTTTCTACTTTTGCACAACCCTTCATTAGTTGGGTCAGGTTTAGGATAGGTGATCGTTCTTAACATTATGAGGTTAAGAAATATTGGATAAGAAATATTATTATAACCATTGCGGAGATATCGCGATATCTCCGCAATGGTGATCCATACAAAAAAAGTATCAGACCTATTTTGTAGGTAATTACATGACCTACGACTTTGTCCTACGTTTTTTTGCGATAGCACTTGCTAATTACGAGAAAAATGCGAGAATACAATGCACAAGTTCAATCGATGAGGACTTTTGATATTTTTTGTAATATAGTGTATTTAAGATTCCCACAAATTTTCTGCTCTATGCGAATTAATGCAATCTTAAATCTATATTTTGTCTGGATTATTTGCCAAAATCTGTGGATGCAGTTCAGAATATCGTGAGTCACGGACCTAAAGCCACTTTAGATAGGTAGTTGGCTTATAAACGAGCGAAAGTTTTTGATGATCGGTCATGAACTGCGGTTACATGGAAAAATGTTCTATGGAAATAAAATATTATAAATACACACATCAACAAAGTCTAGGGAACAAGGACATTTCTAGTTTTTATTTAAAAACCCTTTCTTGTAATAGTGAGTGTTTTATATCAATAGAAGGGTATTTTTATACCGTTTTTAATTTTAATTTTAATAAAAACATTTTCATACCAAATTTTTTTTTTTAAGAAAGAATTGAATAGTGCCAATATTGAGTATTACAACCTTCTATGATTAGGCACAAAAATAACGAGGTAGTAAGAAATACAGTAATTAACCGTACTTTAAACGTTTTTAATAATCTGTAGGACCTCCTAAAGCATTAGTAACAGCTCGACAACGGCGTGGCATACTTAGTATGAGATTGTCAATCATCGTCTGTGGAATATGGCTCCATACACTGCGAAGGTGTAAAAAAAGTTGTTCTTCAGTGTTCAGATTTTCCAAAGAATCACTGAAAGCTCTTCTCCCAAGCAAATCCCAGGCATGCTCTATGGGATTGAGGTCGGCAGACTGAGCAGGCCATTCCATCGTCGTCATATTGTGCTCGCTTAACGCATTGACCACTACCCTCGCGGTGTGTGACCGTGCATTATCTTGCATGAACATAAAATCTTGACCGAACTGCTGTCGATGAGGGATTACCATGGGGTGTATAACCTCCTGAATGTATTGGTTTGCATTCAAATTGCCCCGTATCCAAACGAGGTCGGTCCTTCCACCAAGGCGAATTCCAGCCCATACCATGATTGTTCCACCTTGGTAAGGATGAACTTCTTGCGGATTCTGGAGACGACTCCGACGTCCAGGAACTCGCCATATACGCACTCTTCTCGAATCAGGATGAAAACCGAAGCAAGATTCGTCGGAAAACAGAACCCGTGCCCATTGATGGTCGGTCCACTGTAAATGTGCGTTAGCCCACAATAAGCGACGACCTCGATTTCCACGTCGAAGAGCTGGAACCCTAAGCGGTCTGCGAGCATAAAGATTGGCTTCGTGTAGTCTTCTTCTGACAGTTTGATCGCTAATAACCACTTGATGCTGAGACTGGAGGCCTGCGACCAACTGACGAGCAGTAATCGTGGGTTGCCGCCTTGCGGAATTTTGCAAGAAACGATCTTGTCGCGGGGTAGTAACCCTATTTCGTCCCCTGTGACGTTCGGCAACATCCCCTGTAGACCTGTAGCGTGCCCATAATCCGCAAATTACGCTTGGTTGGGTGTTGACAGCATCCGCTACGTCGCGTTGAGTTCGTCCAGCTTGCAGCATACCAACAGCCCTTAACATCTCTTCGCGACTTAAATGACGACGTGACATGATGACTACAGTCACAAAAATGCACAAACCATACGTAAAAGACGTACTATTGATAATAAACGTTATTTACAATCAAAGAAAATAATTTTTATTTTGCCTCAGAGAAACTGCACAATCAAACACTTAAAAGTTTTCCCTCCATATTCGAAAATCATTACTTATTTAAATTTATTTTTAAATTTCGAACAACTCTGTAATCTACTTTATTCTATTTTAATTTATTTGCTGCCAGTTATTTGCAAAACAAGATTTACACGAAAAAAAATAATTGGGGTCATCTTGTTCCCTAGACTTTGTTGAGGTGTTTATAATTGTGAAAATCGACAAATTACATACGTTTACTCATACGGGTTTTTCATATATTTTAATAAACAAATTTAGGTTTAAATAATACCCATCTATGTGTATTTCCCAATGTAAAGCCACATAACTATATAGGTCTTACTTTCAATTTCTCGGCAAATGCTCAAAAATAGTTATTATACTAAGTTTATGTTATGTAATCGTAACAGGGGAAAAAGACAGGCTGACTTATGTACTTTTTACTTGTGTTAAACTCACATATCAAGTATTAATACACAAGGAAGTATTATTTGTTCACTGTTGTGTTATCTCATACGCACATGTGCCAGGGTCATCGGTACATACCACGAATCGATATTGAAACAAAATTTAAAATAAAAACATAGAATTTACACGTTTGTTCTTTTCATAATTTATACAAGAATATTGACATAATATGAGGTAGGTAATTAAATATTATTGCATACTAAATATTGACCTTGGATATCATTAGCTACGTACCTACAATATGGTAAAATAATACCATATAGGTAAGTACGTTAGCAATATTTGTGATATCTATACTCTATTCGGTTATGTACTTAACTAAAGGTAAACAGTCTTGTAGAAACCTTTTATAAAAACACGTATTGAACAACTAAACTAGGCTAACTAACTAACTAATGGCTCAATTTCAGTTTTAAGTCTTTGAAGTGAATTTCTAAGAATAGACGGCGAAAGAATACAAGTATCACTACCTCATCTCATCCGATGGGCGCTGTTAGAGGAAAAATACGCAGACGATATCACTGCGAGAAAAAGAAATCTCGAAAATCCTGTACCAACCCGTCTGGCCAGCGTGGAAACAGTAGGCCAAAGCCTCCCAACAATGGGAGGCCTATATCCAGCAGTGAACTGCGATAAGCTAAATTGATTGATTGATCTAAACAGAAAAGTATTAATAAACCACAGACATCACAGTTTTTAAATAAAACATTAAAAAGGAATCAAGATTGTTTTCGTTTAGGAAGGAGTTGAGACATAGTACAGTAATATTATTTATTTTGTGGTATAGATTTGCTTTATGGCGGAGAATGCAACAAAACGAATACTACGTAAAACTAAATGTAGACTGCCAGTGACATTTCCCAAGGCGTTCTGTAAGAAAATTACTACTAGAAAGTTTCCTTGTCAAAAAAAATCAAACAATGATTCGCCACCTTTTGGGGTATAGATCGAAAAATATCGATTATAATAAAAAATGACGTAGATCATAATTGTAGGAAATTTAATTCTAAACAACTTTGTAGTTACCACTTTTTGTGTAAAATAAATATATAAATAAATAACTTATTCAGTGAATAAAAATGTGTCCTTAAATTCAAGATGGTGGAGAATGCAACGAACCGAATACGACGCAAAACTAAAATCGAGTTGAGAAGCTCCTCCTCTTTGATAGTCGGTTAAAAATAGACCACACCTGGCCCCATGTCTGCTCTCGGAGAACCAGCACGCCCCCAGTCTCACCTGTCTGCTCTCCACTGCTAGTCCGGGGGGCACGGGGAAAGTCTCTGAACAGCCGGTCTATATAGACCACATTAAGCGATTCCGCCTTAATATGATTAATTGTGGACGAAACATATTAGAAAACGTTATTTTTTTCTTTGTTTCTTTATATTACAGCGTATTTGTTAAGAAAAAGGAATTGAAGATGTTGCCGGCTTTCGATTCTGTTAACTGACATCAAAACAATTTCTGAACCATTTTACGGATTACCATACAAAACTGTCAACCATTTGAATTGCGGGATCAGAATTGGGCGCAATTCATATCAATAATGTGTGATTACGACTTTCATTATGACCCATATTATTATCCTAATACGATTTCATGAAAGCGGCTTTTTAGACCCGCAGATCTGTACAAGGCTCTTCCGCCTCGGCCAGAATTGGCCGTAGGCGACAGCTTCTTTCCCGGCTTGAGTGTCCAGAGTGCACTATGTGTAGATTCCCAACCAAGCACCCCAACCTAACCAAAACTTATTATTTAATTAATACTGCTTTGAATTTTTAAGTAAATGAAAAAAAAATACAACAAATTTTGAGTAAGGCTAAGTCAAAGAAAGTCGCCGTACCGTAAAATATAGATTTTGCAGAAGTATTTTTATTTGATGAATCGGTCTATCTGAAAGGCAATTTGATCTTTCCAAGTGCTCTAAATCGCCTAATTGTTAGTTCTGTATCATATCCATATTTGTATGTAAAACTGATTTCTCCTCTCCACCTTAATACATGTATATAAGGTACATTTTGTACTACATAGTATGTGACACACTAAAACCCGTATTCAGGGTAGTAGGGCGGATGACCTAGAAACTGTAATGATTTCATTTATCATTTGGAGCCTCTACGTCCTTGATAAAAGTTATTCAAGGCCTCTGCTCCCGAAAATATCCTTGGAGCGAACGGGAGTCCTTGTACGACACAATACAAGGTTCTACCGACCTCGTTACGGATGTACTCGACTGGTCGCACAATCAGTCGACGGATTGGGCTTATTTTAACAAGGTTACGGAAGATTATTCAAGTAGGCAACTGCCGGTAAGGATTTAGTGACTATATACACTAAGCGTTATGATACGTTATGATACGAAATGTGGGTAAGGTAGGTAAATTTGTTATGGTCGTAGATACATATTAGACACACGTCATGAAGTAATAAAGCTTACCCTATTCATGCTTAGAGTTAATGTAGTATGTACCTAAGTGAAAAGGTAAAAAAAATAGAGGATGAGCACGACCCGGGGGATATGATGATGACTCTTGACTTGATATACTCAAGTCAAGAGTTCGGCTTTGGCTTTTAAAAGAGATAACAGAGAATCATCTCAATGTTAATATATATTCTTTTATTGACATATATGTTTGTATATTTATATTGTATTTATGTTTATGTATTGTATATGTATATATATTTATTGTGTATGTATTGTCGTATGTATTGCTTCAGTGAATGTAATTAATTCTGATATCATTTGAACATTAACTGGATTAATTAATGAATGAAACCATCATCCAGTTATCCATTAATAAAAATAATTAATGGATGACTGGTAGAGAATGCCTACGACATTAAGTCCGACATTGTACTTCGTGCATGAAGTAAATAAGATAATAATAATAATAGCAGGGCAGGTTATCCAGTTCAGTAAAACAACTTCAAGAAAGAAGTCGAAAACACAAGTATTGTCACTTCCAAATTAATTTTACGGTCGAATGCTAATGTTACTTATATTTCTATAGCTTTCTTTTTCTATGTCTTCGGATCTAATATAGTTGTATTGAAATAAACAAAAGCTTGTTCTGCAGAGCTGGTCGTTCAGCTCAGCGGGGAAAAGACTGGGGCAGATTGTATTGTGACTACCACGCACCCAAGAATAACTAACATTCAATCGTGCGTCAACTATTTGCCACATCAATGCTAAAAATTTGTTAACGCAATTTATTTTTACTTGATCTCTGTTCGGTGAAATCCGCTCTTAGTTTCAACACTATCGTTACACAATAATATACTATACCTACCTACTGATATTTTATCAGTGCTAGATAACTTTACAAAAAATATAAATAGAATCACACGTCGTGTACCGGTGTACATAATACAATATGCTTACCTAATATGTGTAGGTAGTAGGTATCCGTTTTCTCAAGTAAATGGGTATTTCACGCAGCCCGCGAGGGGAGGCACCTCGGGCGTCCGAGGTCGCAAAATGACCTCTGTCCCCCATGAGCGCGGGCCTGGGTTTGACAGGTGGAGCCGCCTGCAACCCTAACAGAAAATGGCGGAGGGATATGTCTCAGATAATCTCACCTCCGGTAACCTGCGGCCACCACATTCGGCGTGCGTTTTAGTCGGTTCAAGTCCGACATAACCTACAGCAGCTCCGGAGGTGGAGGTAAGCGTGGGGATTTTGCGCACATTAAAAAAACTGTTACATAAATTACGCTGAGTACATACTGAATGTCACTGAGGGGTGTGTTGTGTAATGTAAGGAGTAAGGCGTCCACCAGAACTTTTTCAAACATCACCTGAAAGTACACACCTACACCTGCTGATTGCCTATGAGATTGTGACGCACCCTGCACCAGTCTCGTATACCAAAATATTTTTTAAATCTATTTTTCAATTAAATATTAAATAATTGATTTAATATTAAATTGAAAAAATAGTTTCAGTTGTTGTCCACAAAGAGGCTGCTAATTAATCTACACCACTCTGGACATGCTCTATGATATGAGAAAGAGAGAGATATTTGTAATCATCAGTCAACCTTATCATCATTCTTTTAGCGTGCGTGGTTCCAACTATCATATGTGACTTTTCTGGGAGGGACTGTCGCCTAAACTCCCAACCCCGAGAAGAAAACCTAAACACCCGAAACTTGTCAATTAATCAGTAAGTGTAAAGACTTCTAGCTGAGGATAACTAGGCCCTGTGACACCTAGTGGACGCTGACATACGAATGTGTAATCACTTGATCAGTCAAAAACTCCATAGATCGAATGAGTATAGCGGCTCCATCTCACAGTAGATAGCAGTAACTTTATAATATATACTTGCAGAAAATAAGTTGTGATTTTTAAACAAAGGGACTACTACGTTGTCAATCCAGCTTTTGTCCCTAGAATATCCTGCTACTTACTACAAGCATACAATAATTTAAGAGATCAAACAAAATTAGAAATTTAATGTCAGGTACTCTACTGTCTCTACATATAAGGTACCTAGGTAATGTAGCTTCGACCCGTGCTCTAAGAGATATGATTGTTCAAAATTTAAAACAGTTTACTGGTTAATATAATCTCTGAATACCTCTGATCTTGTCACAGAATGTATGTACCTACGAATGTCTTGATTTTTACTGGGTACCGAATTACTACTAAAAAGAGTAATGATAGAATAAAATACAAATAAAAATACAATAGAAAGTAAGTTAAGTGTCCGTAGGAAGAAAGTGCTACCTACATCTTAAATAATATATTCACGTTAACGACAATTTTGTATAAGATGCAGTGCATAAGTAATAAGGTAGATGATTCTCGTGGGAACTATCTAACGCACGGACCTTCCTTACAAGTAAGCGTAATGACCGCTTCTACAAATTTAGGAGTAATAAGATGACAAAAGGTTCGGAACAAAAACCGCGTGGCCGGTGAACACCGTGATGTCCTTACATATTTAGGTAATATTGAAGAGGATTTTTATCATCACGGATGCAGTGCAAATTGTATAATAAATTATTGTTATAATAATTACTTACTGTAAATTTTATTTTTGTTATTTTAGTACAGAAGTATCTATTTTCTGTACCAAAATAACAATATGTAATGACTCCTTACTTTTCTATTTGTTTATTTTCATAAACTGAAAATATTGTTGATGTTAATTGTGTACAGCGCCATCTAGTGTACGCACTCAGCAGACAGTGCGGTTTAATTTAATGAGTGTTATAATATACAGAATAAGGTTCTGTGGTTTACATACACATAATAACGCCTTTATCCCCGGAGGGTTAGGTAGAGGTGAATTAACACCCACATTTCACCAATCATTGCCTATTGCTGTCTTCCGGGCACTATTGTTAACTCGAGCAATGCATCTAAAGTTGAGTCTGGACTGTATAAATCTGTCTGGTGTTAAACAGCCCTATCCCTTAGTCGCCTTGTACGGTGTCGTACAAAGGCGACTAAGGGACTGGGCTGTTTGCAGGGGATATGATGGGGTGGCCCAAATTCTACTCTGCCGGGAACCACGCGGCGGACACTCTTCACAAGAACAAGACACAAGAACACCAATCAAATATTTGTGAATTTCCATAATTAAAGATTTTAGGGATGTTTTCCATATTTAACTTGTAACTATTTAAATTTTTGTCAAGGTTTTACTATTTTTTTTCTACTTATTAATTACGAGAAAGCTCGTGAAGTATGTAAGGATAGAGTCAAATGACAGACTGTTCTCGGCCTGCCCCGGAGGGAAATTGGTGTGAGCGTAAGTATGTATAACTAGGGACACGTAGCTTAGACCTAAATCGTGAGACAAACGAGGCCCTGACGAGCGCAGGTTGTTTTGTAATAATCTATGCTTGGTGGTGGCACCTCGAACAGTCCTCAAAAGATACCCAACAAAGTGTACTGCGCTGCGCGAATTGAGCACATGTTAGGTGCAAGATATATGTCCCGAGCAATATGTATGTAGTAGTAAGTAATGGACTGCTGAGATGAGGTCTCGGGTTCGATCCCAGGTATAACCATGGCGTACACACCAATGACTTTTCGATGCTTTTCGAAGTTATGTGTGTATTTATTGCAGGTATAAGTGCCCGGTTAATGGCAATAGGCTCTCCACCTATTACATTGGGACCTAAATATAAACTGGTGAAATGTGGGTGTTAGCACCTCTGCCAACCCCTTCGGGGATATAGGCGTGAGTTTATTTTATGTTTGTTCTCAATAAATAGATTTTCTTGATACCGGTATGCTAAATCACATTTCAAAATACAGGTAGATAGACCCTTAAAAAATTGCTTCTAATGCCACTACACACATTCAGCTATCAAAGGCAAACCAAGCTAGTGAAAGAACACGCAATTCAGGTGAGCGAAGGCGAGCTAGTGGGATTCTCGTTTTTGGACATGATTTACGAGTTTTATTTGGTTGAACTCGTCGCCTTCAATCTGTTGCAGTTCCACGGTTAAGAACTAGCTGTCTGGAAGTCACAAAATTGATTCGTCATGGTAACATGTGGCCGGGGAACCGGGGTATTTATAGCATGGACTTGGGTTTACATAGCATGGACCAGGTATATAAACAGAAACACCAGGCACTGCACCAAACAAGCCAACCCGTTTCGTTTTTGAATTTAATGTAAACCAATTGTGAGCTTGAACATATATTGTCTCCGTCACTATTGAATTAATAGTGATAATTTCATAAGTGATTGGTTCCTTATCTAGTAGTAGCAGTTCCTGAGTGGCGTGAGTGTGTGGAGGAATCTGGGCAGAGGAATCAATTCAAATATCCTACTAGTATGTGATTGAACTGACACCTAGACCTCTTAGGTAAACACCACCAACACCCAGTTGTTGAAAAAGATGTATACTTTACTAGAGGCTACTTGCAAAAAAATAGAACACAGTCTTAATCACTTTACTCGTACTTGCACTTGCATTATTTTTAAAATTTGTTTAGTACTACTAATTACTAAGCACCTGCATTAAACAGTTGCACTCACACTAATCAAAGTGCAAACCATGCTTTAGGGTGTTCATGGCAATATGTTGTATCAGTCTATGAACTTGGAAGTCTCACTCACACAAGTGGCTGAGTCAATTGGATAGTGGTAAAAAGGGAAGAAATTGATGCCTCTGCATTATAATCATTTCATCTGTTTGGGAATTATAATGACCCATCAAACTTATAACACGCTATAGTTTTCCATAAAGTTAAAATCTAATAAATCAATAATACATAAGATGATACTATAAAATTTGCAGCATACAATTTTTATTAAAGAATTTGCAGTGGTTTGTACTATTAGTAATAGGTACAAATTAGTTTTTAGCAATTTGAAGAAATTATTGAAAACATAAGTTCCACTCAATATATATCACATGCATTTTTTTAATACCATAATAGTGTACTTATCATAACTATACAAGATGCAGCAAATTTCTATTTGATACTAGCTGATGCGGCTCCGCCAGCATGGAATAGGGATGATGACAAGGTTGCCAATTGAACCCAATACTTCAGTTATAGCTTTATGTCTTATTTATGTGGCAAAATGTGTGCGCAAAATAAAATATTGCCAACAAAATTGGAACTATGACTTTTTATTATTTTTTAAAGAACAATCAAATTGAATCCAATTTTATAACTTTTTAGACTCCTTATTTTTTTCAACTGACTTATATTATGAACCCTATAGGTATGAATGCAATGCAGATCGAAATAAATGCAATATTCTCCTGCACTTTGTGCACTAGCACTACATGCTACAAATGTGTCATGTTTTGAAGCAGTTTTTGCAAGCAGTTTGAGAAATTGAGAAACTAATAGTTTTAATAAAATTACACTTTAGCAGTCCAATTATTATTGTAAATGTTAATTTTATTTGCAAGAATAAAACAATAATAGTCATCATTCCTATTCTGTTTGACCATGTTGAATTCTGTTCCTGTGACCGTTTTTCAGTTTAAAACCTTCCAAGGAACTTTTGAAACAGAAAAATAATTGCTAAATTGTTTGAGCCATTCTTATGTTATGTGCTTAGCAATATCTATTTTTATTACATAAATTAAGTGCATAACTCATGAATAAACATACTAAAATATAAACCAAATACACAAAAATAAGATCACAAACAAAAATTTCAACTATTTGAGGACACAATCAAGTAGACTAAGTCACCAAATCAGGCAGGCCAGACAAATGTAAGGTATACCAAAAATTAGCCTAACAAAATAAGTAAACACAACAGAGCAAGGTCATAACTACAAAATAAGTAATCAAAGGGCATAAAATGTGAAATATAACACATACATGTTTCTACTTCGTACCTATTGTAGAAGCAGTACGATAATACGAGAAAGGTGAACATGAGCGATACAAACACGAGACATATCGAACGGATGAAATGTTATAATTCTCCATATTGCATTGACGTCACATTGAAAGAACACACAGTAATTAAAAACATACGAAATTTCTTTACAGCATATATTGTGGCTAACTTATAGAATATTATTATAAATCTTGAAAATCTGTGAAAATTAAACGTCAAGGGCGAAATATCATTAATTTGACAATTCAGGTAATCTAAATTTACCCACTTACCAATTTCTGCTGTTTTCACGGGATTAAACTGTAATCACCACACATTGGAAATATATTGAAAAAGTTAATAGTGTAATTTAATAAGTTTTAAACGATCTTAAAAATAGGTATTAAAAACAAAAGAAATAGATAGAAACACACCACTAGGGAAGGGGCAATGTACAGCACAGACTGTCAAAAGTGTCAAGGTGTCTTAATTGTCACTTTGTCAACGCTGCTATATGGTAAAGCAACGTAGCAACATCAAAATAGTATGTATTACTTAAGTAAGTATAAGTAAAGTGTTATGACTTTTTATTGAAAAACGTTAAATATTTATATTTTAATAATCAACTTAATATGTGATAAAGTTTAGCCAATGAACGATGGTTCTAGAAAACGGCGGCACATTTGAAAATTTTAACAGGTTGCAACACTGACTATACACTGAAATAACGGAGTTGATACTAACCATACACTAGCTCGTAACTCATAAACATAACTCATTTTATTCATAAGGATAATCGTTACACGTCATATATCATTCCCAATCGTTACAGCAAGCTTGTCACCTAACTTTCCATTCTTAATAATATCATTCTTATGTCAAACATGAAATAAAAAAGTAACAATGGCAAAAATACAGTATCACAATCATAGGTTACAGTGCAGTCACAATATTGCATGAAGCATTCATGACTAGGTATCTATTAAATTTTACGAATGTCAGATTCTAATAGGGGTTAAATTTAGTAAAAGTCACACTTAAATTTCGAAATAATAACAATAATAATAGGAATTTATTTTATAACGTACAATACGATATAGCTATTTCACTGTTATCAGTTCGTGGAATGAGTACAATGCTTGCGCGCATAGCCATTGCTTTAGTCGAAGCTTGAAGGACCCAATACTTGGAGCGTAAGTCACATTAGGTGGCAACTTGTTGTATACCTACTAATGACATGATCATCATCTTCTCAGATTTTGCAAGTGTTCTGGGTATAGCTTTCAGTTTTCCGTGATCTCGTGTGTGATCAGCCCCGGATCTTCCTATTTCTTTAAGGGGCGTAAACTGATAAATTGCCGCCCCCATTCAATTTTCGTATGGAGATTGGATGGAGAGGGGGGGAGGGGTATTCAAGTTCTAAGCAAACCTATGACTAGCTCCCTTGGGTGTGGGAACCACGGCGCCCCCAACTTTTTGCCCCAGAATGTGGCTAAAGCATTTCGTTATCCCGTTTCTACTAGGATGACAGGCAGCCTCTAATCTCATGGCTTGTGCTCGCTTGAAGGTCGTAGAGCGACCTCCGACATCCACGCCTCGCGAGTTCCATGGTTCGGGAGATACCTGAGTCTCTCTCGCGCTGGCTCTACCATCTCCTTTTCAAGCATTGCTTGTTCGTTTAAGGAGGTAGTGGCAGCGCACACGCTCGCGCTCCACAGCATGGCTGTGATCAAAGCGTTGATGCATGGGACTACTTTTCTGAGGGCCACCTTGCGGGCCCACACTGGTACTTTACACCCCTGTGTAGCCTGAGGCACCTCCCTCTCGGTGTGGAAGGTCATCGTCATTGCGATATAAGCGAGGACTGAGATCCTCGCTTGCATCACAGTGACGTATACAGACGTTGGCTCCTTCCTGAACCGAATAGTTGGTCCCCAAAACTTCATCTCCCGCAGATCACCTGCGTCAGCTGGTACGGCAGATTCCCACGTCGCCTCCCCAGCTAGTCCTTCACGATGTGTCGTACCGCCGATAATGCGGTGCACTTTTCTCTCGGTCACCCTAGTTGTTCTTTCCACTCCACCATAATATTCTGGTGATACTGGAAGTTTACGGCATTGACTTCTCTATGCTCGGGACTTGGGACCTTTCTTTATTAATATTTTTATCACCACCAGCAATTAGGACATCGTAGATGCACCCCGAATTCCCATCGGAAGATGAGTACGAGCTTCAAAAAAATAATTTGGCGCTTGGTGCTGATACTAGCTAGAGTAGTAGCCAGCCTAGCCCCGCCCAGAAACGCGGGAGCTTACTGGAGGTTTTACAGGCTTCGCGAAGCGACATCACTGTACTGAGGATTAGTGATCGTTGATGGGCTACTGCCTCGCATTCCAGTATTACGTGGGCAGGCGTTTCCTTGGCAACAAAACACCCCCTGCAACGGGGACTGTCCGTAACACCGATGGTCATTCGATGCATTGCGACGAACCGAAAACTATAAAAGACGTAAGCAGTATCAAATGTGGTCAGTTAATTCCGAGCCGTTGAAATGTAAGGTACGATATACCTGTGTCACATTTAAAATGCTTATACTGTGTAATAATTGTGCACCTACTCACACAGAATAGTTATTATCGGTGTAAGAGTAGTGACACTTACAGTGGTAAGTGTATGATAGAAGATTGGCATACTTGTAGTAAATGTAATAGTGATTCTTATTGAATAGGTACCCACTTAGGGTATTCGAAATATTGTCTAATTAAAATACACTTGTAAGCTACGATAACAGTATCAAACTACAATGTATTACTTGATGTTATTCTTTGTGTATTGCATAATAGTACTGATTAATACTCTCAGCCCGTTTCCGGCAGAGTAGAATTTGAACCACCCCATCTCTACCCATGCGGTCATGCCCAGATTCTGCCAGAGATGCATAGTTTGATTCAACAATCGTGCCCGGAAGACGGCAATAGGCTCACCCCCCTTTACGTGGGACCAAATTCAATGAATGGTGAAATGTGGGTGTTAATTCACCTCTGCCTAACTCACCGGGGATACAGTCGTGATTATATGTATGTATGTATGTGTAATTCTTAGGGATAATACAGTAATATAATAGTGTGTAATAATGGTTGTACCTACAAGTATTGTGACGATTACAAGAATTGGTTCGATACCAGTGTGGTACTTAAGTTCTTATGTGGTACCTAACTGTATTTTAGTGTTAGTTATTAGCCTGATTAACTGGTATGATACCAGAGTTGTTTTATGATTTTATGTTTGGTTACAAGCCTGGTATATGATGAAGTATTATAACTAACATGTTGTGATAAGGAGACGGACTGGTTTCTTGTTAGTTATTTTCCCAGTCAATAGGTCCTATTAGTACCTACTAACGTAGTATACCTTCCTCAACCCATCCTTACAAGTGACCTGTAGCTCGAGTATAACAGAATAAGGAGATATTGAAATAACAGAATAATACTGGTTGTTTAATTTGGATTTCCTTGGTGGTTAGCACTGGGCTTCCTGGCTACATAAGAGAAAATTAGTAATCCTGTGGCATTATAGAGTAATTTGTGACTATAAATACACATTTCTCCGCCCTATGTTTTAAACACACGCGTTAAGACCCATGGAGAAATAAAGTCTTTGTTTTATGCAGAACCGCCTCGATTCCCAGCCGCCAGATCCTCTCCACAACTTGAACAAACGCTCATGAGCACCTGGGTCACTTCGTGGCGGTAGCATCACACGCCCTCACGAGCATATTAGCCACATAACACGTGACGGTCCCTGTGGAATACCGCATGACATTTCACGGCGTCCAAGGCTGGTCACTGTGAGGTAGATGATGTGTCTCTCTGTTAGATACACTCCGACTATGCGTCAAAGGTGGAAAGGCATGATAGACGCACCACCCTAATGCAAGATGTTGAATGCGTTGGCGATGTCCAAGAACATCGTTAACATTATCTCGACCCGGGCAACTGCATCTATCACCAGAGCCCTCACGTACGTAAAGAGATGCTCGATGAGGTGCATCACTATAACTCGTTACAAGAGTTCGCATACCTCGTTAAGTAACACTATGGGTCGGTAGGCGGACGGAGAGTCTGCGGGGCGCCCCTTCTTTCGTATGGAGAACAGTATCCCCGTCTTCTACGGTTGCGAAAACTGGCCCCGCTACAAATATACGTTGAGAAGATCTCTAGTCGTGGCGATGTTCTTGTCCTTAAGCCTTCGCAACTTCCTTTACCTCGAACAAACCGTCGTCATCCGCAAAGGGCGCCATGAGCGGCCGAGGCAGAGTCAACACATTTCATCGGCAGCGCTGGAAACAGGGAGCAAATGAGCTGATGCAGCCACCCGGGGTACGTGAACTGGTTTGCCCCCCCTCTAGATCCGGCCCTGTGTGTGATAGGAGTGTACATCGCCTCGTTTTTTAACTGGTCAAAGTGATAAAAGAAGTGAGATGAGACCTCATCGCTCAACGACCTCCGTCCTTCATGAGCGTGGGCTTGGGGGTTACAGTTGGAGCCACCGGTCACCGTAGCAGAAGCAGGCTGAAACGGCGGCAGGTTGGGTGTCTCCCCCTATTCGAGGCAAAATGAGGATACTGTGGACCCACACCCGGGGCTCTGGGTTAGCCAGGGTTCAAATAATAGGCTGGTGGCAATCTCAACTCGGCAACTAGCGAGATTTTTGCCGGTTCGAGTCCGACTCTGACATTACCACCTATAAATGTTGGTATGGCAACCGGGATCGATAGATTAACCAATTTTTATTTTTTTATTTTTTTTATACCATTTAGTTGGCAGACAAGCACACGGCCCACCTGATGGAAAGTGGTTACCGTGACCTATGGACGTCTGTAACACCAGAGGAGTCACAGTCGCGCTGCCAACCCTGTAAGTACAGAGTTTCAGTGCCGTCAGCAGAAGACAAAGCAGGACAAGCCTTTAGTCTTCCCACTGACAGCACAAATTCTCCAGTGAGCTCTGGCTACCCTACTCACCGCTGGGAACACAACACGAAGTTATTATAACCGCGGTATTCTGTAAGGCGGAGGTACTACCCCAGTCGGACTGCTCAATCGGGCGGAAATACCGCCGTGTCCTACCTCCTGTACCAATGCAAATAATTTGCGCTCGTGCTCGTTGGCCGACAGGACTTCGAAGAGCATCTCCGAAACATGGCTCCCAAATTTAAGGGCATGGTTAACACTCGGGCGCGCCTGTTGCCCAACATGAGAGGACCGAATGCCTCCTGCAGGTGAATCTACGAGGACCCTGCACGGGTGCCCAATACAGGTGGGGACCATGAAGGTTATACACGTGCAGAAACTGCAACGCATGGTGGTTATCAGGGCCCTCAGGGGGTAGCGACGGTATCTCTTGACGCTGCGAGTAATATCGCCACATTGCTACCATGGATCCTGGAGCTAAGAGCCCTTGCGGTGTTTTATCGGTACCGTAAGGTGGCCTGACGTGGGAAACGCTGAGGCGGGACCTAGTTGTGGCTCTAGAAGAGGGAGTTTATTTACACACTGTCTTGTTCAAGGTAATCGCGCGATGTGCGAGCAGGCGGCGGTGAAGACGTAATACTCGAGGAAACGCTGCAGTGGTTCCGGAGAAGAGACTTTCGGCATGCATAGCCCGCGATGAGTGGAGGCAACTCGAGTCTCGTAGGTCGCAAAACGATCTCCGCAAAACGTGCCTTCCTATAGCCGGGGGCTAGATGGGGACACCGTGGTGCCTACTCCTATGAAGAAGAAGATCCAAAGAAAGTGTGCGTTTCAGTCGGTTCAAGTCCAACAGAACTAGCAGTGTAGTCACAGGAGACTCAAAAGTCGAAATGAAACTATTCTGTTCTACGTGAGGAATGATGAGCAACACACGATATCTCCAGGTACTTACGGAGTGCCAGCCTGTGCCTGTCCGAGATTCATGAACAGATTCCATAGAGTAAATTTTAATGTGTTTATGGTTTCTCTTGGTCATTTTGTTGGTTTATTTTTGAACGATATGCTAAGGTAACCTCAAAAAACAAAATCCAATGACATGTTTTGTTTGACTGAAAATGCTAAGAAATTTCTCTCGAAATAGTTAATTGGAAACGTATTTAGTGCCAATAATAGATATACAGAATGGCAGACGAAGAAATTAACGGTGACACAGACGATATTCAGCATGACAAAGATAAAACTCAAAAGAAGACTGCTAAACACGATAGTGGTGTAGCAGATTTAGAGAAGGTCACGGATTATGCAGAAGAAAAGGAAATAACTTCTCAAGACATATCTGGAGTAAGTTATATTGAACGAGATCGGCCATTTAGGAACTGTGGCTATGAACCTCAGTTTGTTGAACGCGAATGATAAAGTAAATTCAGTTATTGTTTCATTGTTATGATTTTAGGCTTTATCGTTAATTGGCGATAGAAGAAACAAAGAGGCTGCTGAACGTCTTGAAAAAGAGAAGGAATTACAAAAAGTATCAGTCAAAAAAGATGATATAGAGTTAATTGTAAGTGTGATATCTTCAATAATTTTCCTTAAATGCGATGGACAAGTTTTGCAACTGGAAGTCGCACATCAATAAGATCCTGACTAAAATTAATCGTTTTGTATACATTTTAAAAATAGACTGGACAATCATTTAAAACATGTGCAGTGATATACACGCATCAGCTTTAAGCTAGTGTATCAAACAATAAAATTATAATAATACTCAGTAGAATTAGATATATTGTTAATTTACATACAGCAGTTATAATGTATCATGCACATGTATCATCCGTGCTCCACTTTGGAATTGTCATATGGGGCAACTTTGGGTAAGCGGATAGGGCTTTCATAGCCCAATAAAATGCATATGTGCAATGCATGGGGTAGATGGGCTAATTGGCATAGGACTAGACTGCAGATCCCAAAGGTTACTTAGAGTTGTTCAAAAGAAACTAAATTAGCATGTGCTAAATTAGCATCATCTACCAGACTGGTTAAAAGAACTCAAAAGAGCTCCATTCTGCAGGAAATTGTATGGAATCCTAAGCGAAAAGGGCTTCTATACGGTAGACTAATATTTAGAACATAAAATAATATTTTATTTTAATTAGATCTTATTTATTTTTTTATTTTAATTGATTGATTCGTTTAATTTAATTTGTAATTGAATTCTTTCAAAATTATTTGTCATTAAAAATAATAATATTTCTTCACATGGACTCAATATTATTGACGTTTCACTAATTAATTTTTTTCTTTCTTTTTTTCTTTATAGAAGTAAAAAAACATATAAATTATATTTTTAAATACAGAATAAAAATCTATTTAAAAAATAGTGCTCCATTGGCATCGGGTACAGGGACCATACTACCTATATTCTGTGAAATAAAGTTTGATTTTATTTGATTTGATAAAGCATGTATTCAGTAAGTACTGAAGGCACTGGAAAGTTCTATTTTTTACATTAATAGACATATTATATTAGTACATATTTTCAATGTTAAAGGCCGAGTTATCTATATTAACATTATAAAATATGTGAAAGTGACTGTCTGTCTGTGTTCAGGACAAGTGCCTGAAGGTTTGTGACCGCAATACAAGTGACGCACTGGTTGCACCTATTTTTCTGTGTGGTGCCGTCATATATAGTAGTAGGTAGTAGTAGTAGTAGGTAGACTAAATTAGTAAATCGTGACCCCAATTACTTGTCATCATCCTGGATAAAGGATTACACAAGTACAGTTCCAATCGCTGCATTTTTATTTTATTACAATTCGGAGTCCAATCCTAAACAGTCTGCCTGTTTGTCACTTTCATGCTTAATGGTACAAATTCATAGCAGACCCCAGCATCATGTCATCCTGTGCAGTTTAATGCTTTGTATCCATGTCCATATAAATTAGCATTAGCATAGATGTATAACAAAAATGAGTATCTGTGAATGGTTATCTGCATTCTAGAATCTATATTACAAACTAATCCATACTACAACTTGTTTCTTTGAATCTGGATAGCACTTTATGCTAGTAAAATAAAATAAAAATCATTTATTTCGGACCAGGGTCCATAGCATGTTAGTAAAAATAATCTTAATGTAGTGTTAGTAACAATATAATATTATTAATACGCATCACATATTTTTGATAGTTTGAGACCTCCACAATACTAGGACACTGTCTACATTGCATGCATCTTTGCGTGCAATGGTACACAGTGCCCCAGCATAGGACTGTCCCACCTATCGCACAATACACCCACAATACTTTGTGAGCTCGCCCATACTATCCGCAAGAGGGATGCACTACGTTTGCGGATAGATGCCATGGAAGACATCGACACTCGTCTCCGCAAACATCCCAGAATATTTGCTTATTTATTACTTGATGTGTTTCAGGTCAAAGAACTGGAGATATCAAGAACGTTAGCTGAAAGAACTTTAAGAGAACACCGGGGTGATGTGGTGGCAGCACTGACAACTCTTACAAACTAATATAATTTGTAAAAACTATCTTAACTCAATTGTCATAAAAAAAAATTGAATAGATTTTTCTATCCAAAGTAATAATGTTTATATTATAAGCTCTTTATTCTTTAGTCTACCTTTACTAAATTCACTAGAATAAATTTTGTATTAGTCGCGTGGTTCCCGGCAGACTTGATTTCGGGCCACTCCATCTCTTCCCACGCGGTCTCGTACAAGGCTATTAAGGGATAGGACTGTTCAACACCAGATACGTATGTACAGCCCAGACTCAGCCTCAGATGCATGACTCGACTCAATAATAGTGCCCGGAATACGGTAATAGGCTCACGCCATGTTACGTGGGACAGAATACATAATTGGTGAAATGTGGGTATTAAACCACCTCTGCCCATCCTTCAGAGTATAAAGGTGTTATTATATGTATGTAAGTTTTATATAAAGCTTTTTTTATGGCGTTACTTCACCTTTCCTACTCTTGGTATAATCATAAGTCCTTATCCTAAAACTTGAATTAAGAGCACGCCGAGAGAGCTCGTGAGGGAGTCTCGTCCATTAAACAGCAGGTGTTGTATGGGCTGCGGTAGGCATGGGCCCCAAAGATCTTGGTACCAACCTCATACATTTGTTACATTTTAGTCAAGGAGGTAGGACACGGCGTTATTTCCGCCCAATTGAGCAGTCCAACTGGGGAAGTACCTCCGCCCTACAGAATACCGCGGCTATAACTTCGTGTTGTGTTCTCAGCGGTGAGTAGGGTAGCCAGTGCTCACTGGAGAATTTGTACTGTTAGTAGGAAGACTAAAGGCTTGTCTTGCTTTGTCTTTCACCTCGGGGGTCTGGGGTCCACTTTACTAGTCTAACTGCGGCTTTGGCTGAACTTCGATATTTTCCGTGAAGCGAAAGCCATCATCTGACTTCCTCAACCGAAAGGCGATATTGAAGCATTGCAATTAGCTCAGTTGTTGAATTTTTAGGCTTCAAGGCCATCAGTGTAGAAGACAAATCAGGACAAGCCTTTAGTCTTCCCACTGAAAGCACAAACTCTCCAGTGAGCTCTGGCTACCCTACTCACCGCTGGGAACATAACACGAAGCTATTATGGCCTCGGTATTCTGTAAGGCGTAGGTACTTCCCCAGTCGGACTGCTCAATTAGACGGAAATACTAAAAATATTCATTTAGTTTCTCTTCAAAATAATTATCAGGGTCATGTCAAATACCTACAACTTAATGCGCCAGTGTCTCATAAACTATGCATTTTACGCAAAGATCTCCGTTTCCACTAGTTGACCATTAGATAGAGAGTAATTATCAGGGTCATATGACCTACAACTTAATGCGCCAGTGTCTCATAAACTATGCATTTTACGCAAAGATCTCCGTTTCCACTAGTTGACCATTAGATAGAGAGTAATTATCAGGGGTAGGTATGTCAAAGACCTACAACTTAATGCTCCCGTGTCTCATAAACTATGCATTTTACACAAAGAACTTCATTTCCACAATTGACCATTAGATAGAGAGTAATTATCAGGGTCATGTCAAAGACCTACAACTTAATGCACCAGTGTCTCATAAACTATGCATTTTACATAAAGATATACGTTTTCACTAGTTGACCATTAGATAGAGAGTAATTATCAGGGTCATGTCAGACCTACAACTTAATGCGCCAGTGTCTCATAAACTATGCATTTTACACAAGGATCTCCGTTTCCACTAGTTGACCATTAGATAGAGAGTAATTATCAAGGTCATGTCAAAGACCTACTACTTAATGCGCCAGTGTCTCATAAACTATGTATTTTACACAAAGAACTCCATTTCCACTAGTTGACCATTAGATAGAGAGTAAATTATCAAGGGTAAGTATGTCAAAGACCTACAACTTAATGTTCCCGTGTCTCATAAACTATGCATTTTACACAAAGAACTCCATTTCCACTAGTTGACCACCCGACGTCCACTCGTTGACTTTCACCCGTGGTGACGATCAGTGGTTGACACGCGACCTCCAACCATGGCGTGTCAGGTAGCTAGCTCTCTAGCTCAAATGGCTATGGATCAAGTTGTTATTATCTCGAAAATGGGCAATTGATAAGAAGCTATCTGGTTTTTTATGCGTATGCTCTAATAATTTTAAATACAGCATGTATAAGCTATATTTTTCATTATTCGACTATTCCTTGTCATCCATATAGCCTATATAGGGTCATTTCGCCTGTTCGCGTCCATTTAGCGCAGTTGGTAAGTTTGACGGCAATAATAAAAATGTTCCAGCAATAATTTCTATGAAAAATTTATGTAATGTGTTCATTATATTAGTCTATTTTAAGATTAACATTGATTTTCGTTTGAAACATCTGGTATTTTTTTTTTAAATAGATAAACTTCAGAATTAGGCATTTTACCCACTTTGCGTCCACAAAATCCAAATTGCGTCCACCTGTGGACCATTTAGCGTCCACCAGTTTAGAAAACTAATATAGGGGTTATATTTTAAGAATTTGTAAAGAAAGATTGTATTTTAACAATTTCTTTATTTATGAATATAAAAGTAAAAAATCAACATTATTATTATTAAAAATATCACTTAAAAAAATATCTTCTCAACATTGATTGAACTTAAAATTAAGCTAGTAGTAGGTAAATAATGATTGCACCTTGAAGAATAAACAGTAATCAGTTCTGTTAATTTTTCTCTAAAATCACAGGGTATATTATTATTACTTGGCTTTATTTGATATAAGTTTTTGAACCCTCTTGGACCTAAAACTTTTCCTGTCTTTGGACAGAGAGCAAAACCACTTTCGTCCCCATTAAAAATTCTTTCCGGATCACACAAAATATCTTTTTGGTGTATACTGTCCAAATATTCCTCTAATTCTCTAAACCACAATCTGATTGACTCTTCTGTGACTTGGGCTCTAGCTTTATTAATACCCTCCGCATTTTTAAGTGAGATTTCTTTATTTCTGGCCAAGAACTTTTCAAACCACTTTTGACCTGGGCGATCATCTTTGAAATTATTTTTAAACTCCCCGTCTCGAATTATTTTCTGAACAGTATCCAACAATTCTTGCTTTTTCACTGGAAATCCACATTTGGAAATGTTGAGAAGCCATTCAACTACTTTTTTTTCACCATCTACTCCTAGCGCTGGTTCTGGTCCCGGTTTCTTTACTCCATCTGGTCTTCGCCCACTGATTTTGTCCAATATTGTGGTCTTGGGAATAGCATATTCTTTGCATATTTGTCTTATCGATTTATTCTTCTCCCGAATTTCATTTAACGCTTTCATTAAATCATCTTCTGTATATGTTCTCTTTTCCTTTTTCTTTCTTGTCTCCGAAGAACTCATCTTAAATAGAAAAAAAATAAGAATGAAAGAAATTACTAATTTTATTTAAAAATAGAATTATAAACACGTAGTCTTAATAAAAAAATGTAGAATAATAATAATTTAAAAACAATTATTATTTTTTACAAGCTAGTCAATTGTTTGGACGCAATTTGATTTATTACTATCCTCTGTAGGTATAGTTGGCGTCCATTGCGGACGCAAAGTGGAAGTTTTGTAAATTGGATGTAGTAATTCGCGTCCACCTTATTTTAACCCTTAAATATAAAAATCATAATCAAATTCATAATTAATATTATTTCTTTTTTCATTATAAAAGTCCAAAAACAGCTATGTATACTAAAATTCACATAAAACAATAAAAAACTTACCATCAAACGCGCCGCTGCACACTATTTTTTATCTAAACACCCCGCGCGTACGCACTCTGTCGTTGAACAGTGGAGACTGACTATTTTTTCTAAATGGGATTGGTTTGGCGCACGGACCTTTTGTCCATGTGTGCGTGCCTCTTATACATTGAGGTATTAGCGGTAATGACTTTTCGTTTGATTGGTGAGTTAGTTTACTTATTTTCGAGGATTTTTAAAGGAAGATCCGTAAAATGGACGCGAATTGGGCGATGGACGCGAAAAGGCGAACTTACCCTAGTTAGAAATAAATCAGGTCATCACTTATCAGATAATTTAGAAAAAGTGTCTTTGCATTATTGTTTGAGGGATGTGTATTTACAGATATTTCAATCCACGAAGACGCGCCCCTCCATTTCTCCGATCAGTTTACAGTACATGTGTGCACGCTTAAGTCAATGCCTGAGTGTTATCCGTACACACTAATAATCTATGTGTGCACGCACACACTATAATTAATAGACTAATCAGGAGAGAGCGTCGTCATAGTCAAAAAGAAAGATGCTCTACTTCAATTTTAAATTTTATACCCGACTGCGAGAAAAGGGTTGTTTTATTTTTAGGTGTAGATATTTTATGTGATTCTTTAATATAATGATAATATTACCATTTTTATTATAGGGGTAATTATAGACATACGTGAAATTTTTTATAGAACTTTATTAAGAAATAAAATAGGTAGTCAATCACTCGTTTCAGAATTATCTAATTCAGAGTCTGATGTATCGCCGACATTTATAATAAAACTAAAATCAAGATCACAGTGTCTCAGGTATTCGTCTTCTATTTTTTCCACGTGCTTACAAGTATTGAACCAGACATCTTTATTTACGCGATCAAATCTCAAATGCTTCATTTAAAATGGGCATAATCGAAGTGTAATTTTGACTGATATTGCGACTAGCAACGTCGTTTTTTATAATACCCCAAATATTTTCGATTGGGTTCAATTCTGGATGATAAGGAGGCAGCCTAAGCACTGTGAATCCATGCTCTTTCAATAAATCGTCCACTTTGTACTTGCGAAAGTTTTCTTTGTTTTTTAATATAAGATTATAAAGTTCAGGTTTTTTGTAGCTTGGTTCAAAATGGATATTTTTTGCATTCAGCCAAGTCTGCATGTCTGATTTGTTGGAGTTGGATGTTGGAATTTTTTCCGAACTCGTATTGTGATAAGCTGCATTATCCAAGATTACCACGGCATTAATTGGGAGATTTGGTATTAGTTTCTCCTTAAGCCACTTTAAGTAATTTTCTGTGTTCATGTTATCGTGGTAGTCTCCAGATTTGATCTGCTCTATATGTCAACAATGCATTTGGAACGAAACCCTCTGCACTTCCACCATGTACTATAATTATGCGCACTCCTTTTGATAAATTTTGTTTTATTGCTGTATTAGAATCTTTTTCGGCCCAAGATTTTTTTTGCACGTGATTGGTATGAATATATGATTCGTCTGTGTAGACTATAGGTCTACCTGCATTACGAAAAGACTTTACTTGTTTTAAATATTTCAATCTTAACATCTGCATATCATGATTTCGGTTAGCACCTTCCTGTTATTCTCAGTTTTTCTCCATTTATAACCAAGTTTAAGTAACAATGTCCTTAGGGTTGTTAAACATCCATCAAATTGTATGCGGTCTTTTAAAACAATATTAAGTCGTGATAATGTTGGAAATTGACGATGTTCTATATGATAATTGTGAATGGTTCTTCGGATTACACCTATATCAAATTCGTCAAAATTAATTTTTCGTGGTCTTACCCTTCTCTTCTTCATAGGTGATGTAAAAATAGTAGCACTTCTGCCCACTAAATTAGAATGCGACGTGCTCGTTTCATTTTCACACTCAGTATCCACTTCCGTAGTCAGCTCTGTTGTACGCTCCACACTTGGGACTATGGGAACTATACCATCCGTCTCCATAGTTATATTGGATTCTATAGTAGGAGCTGTAATAGGCTGCATTGTATCAGTATATTCCTTTCTTTCGGGTAGAATTTTAGTCACTGTGCTTTCAGAAACTCCAGCAGCCTGTGCGGTTCTCCATCGTGCATCAGTGAGTTTTTCTGCATATTTGTTACTTGCTTCTTTTTTCATAAAATCATAAACTTTAGAAATAATTTCATTCGCCTAAAATTAAAAAAAAAATATATTTTTACTTATTTATAAAAAAATCCTTTATTTATTTCATGTGTTTTAATAACTATGAAATTATAAACAGTCATTTACATACCTGGCTTTTAAGTACAATACGCTGAGATTTTTTCGACATTTCAAAAAAAAATTAAGTGGAGCAACTTTCGTAATGAGTCTGGAATTTCGCAACATAGATTTTACTACCCGTCTGCATCGAACCGCTGACGGTTCGCGACCATAGATTATTATATATAGTAGAGATTCGCGACTGAGGCCGGAGCAAACTCCCCGCACCCCGCAATCCCCTCAACCGAAAACAAGTGGGGCGCGTCTTCGTGGATTGAAATATCTGTAATAGAATGTCAACTCCTTAACATCAACCGAATAACAAACTTAACAAAAATAACTTTTAAGTGGCACTTAATGTAATAAAACACTTAAAATATTTTAAATACTTATATCACAGTCACACAAACAATAAATGTTATCCATTTGCTTAGGTAGGTATTTGTATTTGAAAATTATCTGCTGCTGACCCTGCTTGAGCTTACACGATATCAGTACCTACTTACCTACATACCATACAACAAAATTCGATATAATGGGTATTTTCTTCTTTGTATTTTATATAATATAATACACAAATATTATATATTTAGCCTAATAGATGATGATAGCCTAGACAGCATCATCTATTGATACTTCCAACCAGCTGTATTCTTACAAATGTGTTAGGTACACGTACATGATAAAAATTACCGCGGCTGTCGGCAGATAAATTATATCTTATTTCTAGGTCCTTAAAATAATAATAAGTTCAATTCACAGTGGCAAGGCGAGTAGGTGCCTGTTGTAACAAAATCGCCATAACTTTTTTGTATGGAAGGGTAGGTATACTTCCAGTTTGGTCTGACTACTAATTAAAAGAGAAGGCTGTGTTAGCTGAAACTGGCCGTCGCTGTAATTCGTAAGACATTATATATTATAATCCTAACAATTTTTCACATTACCTTAATAAATAATCCATTCGAGAAAATGAAATTAATACTGTGATCACTATTTTTTATAGGGGCACGACCCATCAACCAACTGGCTTCATCCACGTGATTGTATGGATGATGCCATTTCCCCCTGCCCATTTAGCTGGCTTCATACAATAGTGGGGAAAGTAAATGGCTTCATCCTTTCCTATAGGTGAAGTTAGTGGGGTGGCTGGTCACGTCATGGCCCTATATATTAATATATGGTTGTGAGTGCAAGTAGGTACGGCATAATCAACGTTAAAGAAACAGGTACTTAGTGCCAGTTTACAAAATTGATGTTAGTCCACTTTCAGATTGGTAACAGGATAGGCCACTTTCAGATTGGTGATTGGCCCTCACAACCACATATTATGACTAGGTAAACTGCGTTCATCACATAATGTAAGAGTGTGTAAACACATCTATACTTCGGAACACGTATCTTGGACCTAAATAGCGACACAAACGGGACCTTGGCGCGCATTTTTTTGTATTAAAATAGATTTCGAAATGCTCATATTCATCATAGGTACATAGGTACTTGTGATGAATTTGAGCTCGTCCACCGCCGTAGTACCCCGTACCCATACATTTAATTTAATTCTTTATTGCACAAAATCAGTACAGAGGTCATACACAAAAAATATATATCAGAAATATGTAGGTACTATAAAGGCGAGCTTAGCTCAATATGAGTTCTCTTCCAGCAAACCTTTGAGTAGCAGAGAACCAGTTAAAGTAAGATACTAAAAGTAAGATACATCCTGAAAAGACAGCAAAAAAACGTGTACTGCGCGTTCAGAGCATATTTTGAGCACATCAAGTCCAAGATAAAATGTCCCGAGCAATGCGTAGGTAGGTAGGTTTTCATTTATATAAAAAATCTTTTTACATAGGTACTTAAGTAATGAATACCTACTTATACCTTACCTATAGAGGCACGCTATGGTGGACGTTTTGTCACGATTCGTTTTGCTCGTTGTCTCTTTTTTGGTGTCTGAAGTTTATTTTCTTCTGTGCCACACTCGCCATATTTTTCTTTAGTTATTCGTCTAACAGTTAGTTGTCCAATATTAACCGCACCAAAAAGAGGAGGAGAGAGAGAAAAGGAGGAAAATCAGTCGTGTCAAAACGGCCATCATGGCGTGCCGCAACTATAAGTTCTTTATCTACTTAATTAGATAATGAAAAAAGTTTTTTAATTAAGTTAAATTTTCACAATATGTCGCAATTGTGCATTCCATTTCACTGAAGTACCTAACTACAGTTCTTATGCTAAAACAAAAACATAAGTAAAACCCTATAAATGAAAATACTGATCAGTTTATCACATATGTACCGCTGTGCTTTGGTTATATATGGCCGTGTTCTGGTTATGTATCGCTGTGTTCTGGTTATGTATCTCCATATTCTGGTTATGTACCTCGGAGTTTTCAATTTCGTGACCGTCGTTGCTTTTAACTTCTGGCGAGTATGGAGGAGGTGGAATACTGCTGTCGTGAATCTGAAATAATGTTTCACATGGGCATATGGACATTATACCTACTATGGTACTTAATTAATTACCACATTCATTAGAATTTTAATAATGAAACAAAAATAATAATTTTTGTCTTATAACTAAAAGTATCAGTATATCTTTAATTATTTTTGTCTTATAACTAAAACAATCGGTAAGTTACTTAGGTAGCTACCTACATAGGTATACATACATGTAAGAAACCCATATCTATCAGCTGCAGTTGTCCACAAGCAGTCTTACAAACGAACGTGTTCAGTCTCTGAGCCTTTTCCCAATTCGGTTGGGGCCGGCTTTCTAATCTAACTAAAATGCGGGTGAACTTCGATATTGTCTGTGAAGCGACTGCCTCCACAACCATTTGGCGATATCGAAGTTCTGTGTAACAAGAAAGGTTAGACTAGTCCGACTTTTTAGGGCACCAACTACCCGTAACGTCTGCCATAGATGTTCGTATGGCAACTAGCACCGAAGGCTTTACGTGCTCTCCGAGTTATGACCAGACCAATGCAAATAGCCATATACTGAGCGGGCATCGAACCCGTGCCTCCTGCATAGCATTCGCGTTCACTACCGTCATACCTGTGGTATATTCGTATTATGTGAGAAGTGAGACGTGATGTATGTCGTAAAATCAGTCCGTATATTATCAAACAAAACTGAACGGCGTTGTCTTTCACACTTACAAATCCTGCGTTGATATATGATATAGCAGGATATATAGCTGACCCAGCTGCTGGTACCCTCGAATATCTGTAAAATAGACATCTTTGGTTCACATTTCGTACCACAGATAAGACATCTACGCTCTCTTTGCCGAGTTTTGGTGTATGTATTACCTAGTTGCAATATTGATATGTGTGATATTTTATTATTTTTTTATACCACTTATTTGACAGACAGTTTGATGGAAAGTGGTTACCGTGGCCTATGGACGTGTGCAACACCAAGGGAGTCGCACTCGCGCTGCCAACCCTGTAAGCACTGTGCCGTCAGTGTAAAAGACAAAGCAGGACAAGCTTTTGGTCTTCCCACTGATAGCACAAAAACTCTCCAGTGAGCTCTGGCTGCCCTACTCACCGCCGGGAACACAACTCTGTGCAGTCAGTGTAAAAGACAAAGTAGGACAAGCTTTTGGTCTTCCCACTGACAGCACAAAAACTCTCCAGTGAGCTCTGGCTGCCCTACTCACCGCTGGGGACACAACATGAGGTTATTATGACCGCGGTATTCTATAGGGCGGAGGTACTTCCCCAGCCGGACAGCTCAATTGGACGGGAATATCGTCGTATCCTACCTCCTCATACATACACAGATGTCGCTACTAGTAATAGCAACAGACCACGTCACGTGATATTTAGGTATAAGTAGGTAATGGTAAGCGGTCGGCCTCGGACCGCTGACAGCAGCATCAGACGCAAAGGGTAGGGACCATGAAATAGACTAGAAAATGATAATTTTGTTTATAGTTTTTTTTATACCACTTATTTGGCAGACAAGCACACGGCCCACCTGATGGGAAGCGGTTACCGTGGCCCATGGACGTATGCAACACTAGGGGTGTCACACTCGCGCTACCGACCAAATCCTTCCGACCGAAACCTTCTGATGCCCCTCTTCAAGAACCCCATATTATAGGCGCTTGGGAAAACCGCAGCAGGGAGGTCATTCCACTGCTTGAGTGTGCATGGGATGAAGTTTCTTTCATACCGCATAGTGCGCATCGCCTCAGGTCGCAATGTGTGAGGATGAATTCCCTGCCTATGGCGAGAGGTGCGATGATAGAATGTAGCTACGGGCACCATGTCAAACAGTTTATCTGAGCACAAACCACTGTATAGGAGGTACAACACACACAGTGAGGCAAAATCCCTCCTAAGGCTAAGAGGTTCCACAATACCTGTGAGTCTCAATCAAAAAAATCAATCAAATAAATCGTAATATTTTGTTGCGAAATTGAATTATAAACCAATATATATTTGGAATAAGCGAATTTCTACGTTGATTCAGCTCGGTTTCATTTTCGTTAACTATACCGTAAATCTCAATTTATAATCAAAAATCGATTCACAGAAGATCCCGTTCCCGGTGCAGCTCGTCCCCAGCTTCGCTCTTGTCATAAATCGAATCCCCGTTTTGCATCCATATAATGATTATCTATATAAAAACCTGTGATACTCAAAAATAATATGTCGCAGTCACATTATTTTTAACCGACTTCAAAAAAGGAGGAGGCTCTCAATGCGATGGATATGATTTGTTATTATTCTTGCGATATCCAAGAAGTCCGAATCTGATGCTGAAGAAGCGTTTTACTGTAATTTTGAGGTATACAACACAGGTACAATATGGTAGCTTTTATTAGTTTCAAGTACCGACTCATTTTAAGTGACTCTGGTAGGGAGTATATTCCCTAGTATATAATATATATAATAAAGTCATAAGCCAGAAATGAATAAGTTTATCAGTATGTTTCAAAATTTAATTACTAAGGGGGTAAAATAAGCGATAAATATAAATATAGTAGATATATTAATGTTATGTTGGTTTGTGTCAATCAATCAATCAATCAGCCCACTGCAGTCCACTGCTGGACATAGGCCTCTCCCAATGTGCGCCATTTTCTCCGATCCTCCGCCTTCCGCATCCAGTCTGTCCCAGCCACCTTTTTCAGGTCGTCAGTCCATCTGGCTAGGGGGCGACCTACCTTTCTTTTACCTTCTCGCGGTCTCCACTATAGGACTCGTTTGCTCCAACGGCCATCGGTCCTTCGGCAAACGTGGCCAGCCCACTGCCACTTTAACTTGCTTATTCTGTGGCCTATGTCGGTAACTTTGGTTCTCTGTCGGATAACCTCGTTCCGAATTTTATCCTTCAGAGAAACTCCAAGCATAGCTCCATAGCCCGCTGCGCGACTTTTAAGCTATGGACCAGCCCCACAGTATGTGTCCACGTTTCGGCACCGTAAGTCATAACAGGTAGGACGCACTGTTCAAAGACCTTTGTTTTGAGGCATTGCGGTAGGGGTGAAGAGGAAACTAGACGTAGTTTGCGAAATGCTGCCCAACCCAGTTGGATCCTTCTGGCTAGTTCTTTCTCGAAGTTGTTTTTACCGAGCTGGATAACCTGCCCCAGGTAGATATATTTTTGAACAACTTCGAGTGTCGCCCCTTCGATGGCAATCGGTCTCGGTGCAACATGTTCGTTGAACATAATTTTGGTTTTATCCAAGTTTACACCGAGGCCGACGCGTCGAGAAGCTCCATCTAGGCTATGCAGCATTTCGCCCAGTTGTTCCAACGATTCCGCTACTATGACGATGTCGTCGGCGAACCGAAGATGTGAGATGTACTCACCGTTAATGTTTATACCCCGCCCAGTCCAATCCAGAGTTTTGAAGACGTCCTCCAACGCGTTGGTGAATAGTTTGGGGGATATAACATCTCCCTGTCTCACTCCACGTTGGAGGCTAATAGGTTTCGTCTTCTGGTCTTGGAGCTGGACGGACATTGTGGCAGTGTCATACAAGCATCTCAGCACCTCGATGTATCGCCAATCGACACGACACCGCTGCAGGGCATCCAGAACTGCCCAGGTTTCGATGGAGTCGAAGGCTTTTTCGTAGTCCACAAACGCCATACACAGCGGCTGATTGTATTCTTGGGCCTTTTCTACAATCTGCCGAACAGTATGGATGTGGTCCACGGTGCTATAACCTTTTCGAAACCCGGCTTGGTGTAATGGCGCGTGAGTGGGGCTCTGTGGTCTTCATCGCTGTGTCCCGTAGGTTTACTCGTCCGTGATGCATATAGTTGTCCATAGAACTTTTCGATCTCATCGAGAATCTCGAACCTTTAGGAAGTCATTTTACCATCTGCAGTTTTAAGTTTCGTCAGATGGGGCCTCCCCAACTGCTGAGCGAACACTTTCGACCCCCTATTTCGCTCAATCGCCTCCTGGACGATATGGGTGTTGTAGCGTCGGAGGTCGCGTCTAATCAGCTTTTTAATTTGTCGGTTTAAGGCTCTCTCATCTGACGAAGACGACGGTGTGGATGACTTCTCACGTCTCTTTCTCATAAGTTCGAGAGTCCCAGGAGAGAGCTTGGACTCTCGCTGTTTGCGTTTCCCGGGAAAGAACTTGGTTTGGTTTTGGTTTGTGTACGCTTCAAAAATTCAAAGTTCTGCATTGGAATTTTAGCATGATATATAATCCGCATCAAGGATTGTTTTTATCTAATTTTTGCATCAGTCACAAATCCGCGACCGCGAAAAAATGTATTATTTGTTTTGTTTCTCATTTCGCAACCATTCAATCACAATTTATTTATATATTTTATTTAAATTCAATCTCAATGTACCACAGCGAAGCGTGGCAGGGTACAGTTAGTAGTTTTATAAAGTCGTAGGAGGTAATTTGCGAAACGGATTATTATGATCTGTGTTTTATTGGAAAGGGAAGGGTGGTTCTTGGTCCAGGGAGTCAGAATCGGATGATGGGAAACTGAAGATACAAATCTAAGCAAACTATGCACCATGGATTGGTTATATCCTTATAATTGAATTATTTATATTGCTGATTGATGGCACTAGGTGGAATTTAATGTTACACATATTGATAACCAACTTGCACTAACACATATACTTATTAAAAGTAATGTGGAAAAGTAGGTACAAGTGAGTTATCAATATGTGTAACTTATAATTAAATAAATAATTTAAAATTTTTGAATTTTGAATTATGAATAGGTGGTCTATTACCATGAACCGGGCACTTATAAACCTGCGATAAATACACACAACTTGAAAAGCATCGAAAAGTCATTGGTGTGCGCCGAGACCTCGTCTCTGCAGTCCATTACCCATACCACTAGGCTACCGCGGTTATAGTTAGTTAGACGTTGGTATTATATAGATTAGTATAAATTAGGTACCTTGGTGGTGGATCTCGTAATCTTTCATCAACATACAATTGGAGACTGCCAATTGACAATCTACCATCGGTGTCTGAGTATCCAAGAGGCCTGCAAATAAAAGTGTTCCTTCAGTGTCTGACTGTGTCTGTTAGTTCAACCATTAACGGCGGTAATTCGAGCTAGTAAAATATTAATAACGCAACCCGGGAATCGAACCCGTGTCCTCACAAAATTGATACACAGAAGTGATCAAAATTGGCAAACCATTTCTCGATCATTTCTAGGTATCAAATTGAGCTGGAATTCGGTATACCTACGCGTTTAGTTTATATATTTATATAAACATATATATTATATTATATATATTATATAAAATATACATATCTTCTTAATATATATTATATTATTATTATATAAATCTCCTGTCACGATGTTTGTCCGCGATGGACTCCTAAACTACTTAACCGATTTTAAATTAAATTGGCACACCGTGAGCAGTCTGGTCCAACTTAAGAGATAGGATAGCTTAAATCTTTAATTAATTTTAATTTTTTGCAATTTTATTTTATTGCAAATTATTGGGTCTATAATTAATTGACAGTCACAATTATTATCTGTTAACTCAAAGGATTCTAACAGATGTCGATACTTTTCGACTGGATTGAGTAAATAATCAATAGATGACACTGCTGTGACAAACCGACAAACGTGTCATATAAGCTACAATTCAATATCATGATTACCACGTAGATCTATATGGCGCTTTGCAGCATATGATTAAAAAAATATTTTCGAAGATATTACAGATTTAAAAATTGCGGGACGTAGCGTTTGCGATGGTACTGTAGTGTATTTAGTATCAGAATTGCACCCGTGCGAAACCGGGGCGGGTCGCTAGTATTTATATATAATGCATTTATACGTATGCGTATTAGTAGTTGTATATGTATTTGTATTAATATCTACTACGAGTATTAAGTGGGTATGAATACTTTACAGCTCGTTTATTATGTATTGTATTTAGTTATAGTGATCACCTAGTTTTTTTTTACGTGCCCAAAATCCACTCGGATACCTCCCACCGGAGCCGGTGGAAGAGACTATGTCGGACTCGAACCGACCAAAACGCACGCCGTCTGTGGGTCGTTTTTGGTTGCCGAAGGTGAGGTTAACAGGCATATCCCTCGCACCTCGGCCGAGTGATCACCTAGTTACATTTCAAAATGCACCTTTGCCGCACCACCAAGACCTGGAATTCATTACCAGCACACGTGTTTCCTTCTTCCTACAGTCCCGGGGCCTTTAAGCGGGGCGTGAAAAAGCATCTGATGAGGCCGCCAAGCTGAGTGCCACCATTGTAGCACTTAGTGTCTGTAATGGTGACCCTCTTTCCTGAGACTTTGCCTTTAGCTTACCATCAGGCGAGGTGAGGTCAAGTTGGCGTGTCCTATATAAAAAAAAAACCTACTTTGTTATTCTCTGCACCACCACGGATATCATAATCGAATATCTGTGGCACCACCTGTAGGGTTGACTGGTAGAGAATGCTGTGTACTACATGTGTGCATGAAGCTTAAATAAATAAATAAAAAAGTAATGTTATTATTGTTCATAAGTAAGTAACTTAGGTAGGTTACATTATAGAATTTAGTCCGGGTCCGCATTAACGACATATGTTTTACCACACCTACATATTTGGGGCTTAGGCCAACCTCTCCTACTATAAATCACTGCACAGCTCTGGAGATTGGGAAGTTGGCGACAGTCGCTCCCATAAAAGTCACGATAAAAGGAAGAGCAGAAGAGCTCCAAAGTGCAAGATTTGGATGCGACTGGGAATGGCAATCATGAAGAGATTACAATTTTTTTTACCTGAAGTTAGCAGTACTGCACAGCTTATAGAGTAATACGAAGGTGGCTATAATTCCAAGAATAAGCGCCGCGCCCATCACCACCTGTGTACTGGAAATCAGAAGAATTTGTTCTATGGTGTCCCTGGAAGTAATATATCGTCGATATATTATAATTGTACTACACGGTAAACACAAAATGATAGATTGCTGCAATATGTATAATTATTGGCAATCTTCTTGACAATGTACATTCGAAAAATAGTATAAGTATACGGGTTTTCGTATAACTTTATATGAAAAGGTGTATACTTAAGTCCTATGTTGTCTGTGCTCTAGCTCGTAACTCGTGCGCGGTTTTTAGGTCACTGGTTGGCCTGGTTGGCCAATCAGGACCTCGATTCTGCTAAAGCAAAACCACAGTCATAACACAGACAGTGCTAAAAAATCAATTTAATTTTAGACTTTAAAGCAATGTCGTTATATTCCAAAATTAAAATGCTTTTTGTAGAGAGAATGAAAAAGTATAATGAATCTCTTTTTTTTTAAATTTTGGACTTTACTCTCTATGTACAGAAATACATTAATGTCATTATTTGAGTGTCTGTGGTAAGAGTAGGACAGTGGTTTGGCTTTAGTAGAAATATAAGAATTATATTTTATATTATCTGTGGTAGAATCAAGGGCCAGATTACATTAAACCAATAACGCGTCATTGGTATAATGTAGTCTGGCTCGCGTCATTAGTTGATCATGACCAGCCATGACGAACTCTAAAAACATTGGGCTTACCATGAAATCTTAAAACAGGTCAATTATTGAACGGCTTTAATTTACTAAGGGCATAAATAATTTTGTTATTCCATATAAATATATGGGATTAAAAAGTTACATTTGCAGTTGCTTGTGTGACAGCAGTTCAATTATTGACCTGTTTTAACCGTTCATGGTACGAGCCCAGGTCAATAATTGAACGGCTGTCATTATACTACCAAATATATGTATGACAGACGGGTAAATTTTTTTTATATATAGGTCACGTCTATTGGACAGACTTTACCTCGGCTCAGTTCTTTTATTGTTTTTTTTTGTTTGTCCGCATGTGTGCACAATCCAAACCTTCCAGCGTTTGTTCAAGTAGTTTGCCGGCACCTACTTATTCATTACTTATCACTTATCATTTCATGCATTATTATATCATTTGGAGCTTACCGTTCGTACTTTGGTCGTTGGGTGTTACACGCGTCGAGCGGCTTTACCGCTTACCTAACCGATATGGACAAGACTGATGATCTAGAATACTGACCAATTTAGACGGCCTATGTGGCTTAGCGGTAATGCGTACGAATGCTACTTCAGTGGTCATGGGTTCAATTCTCGCTCTGTGCAAATATTTGAGTGAATGTATATTTGCATAGGTATACTAAGTATTTTAGGTATAATATATATGTATTTTCAAAAAAGTGTCTTTCTAAGTACCAATGGTCATTCGCATTCTAGAAGCCATATAAGCTATGCTTACTTTAGTTGTGTAGTATGTCCTTTTTTTTTTTTTTTTTTTTTTACGTGCGCAAAATCCCCACGGATACCTCCCCACCGGAGCCGGTGAAGGAGGTTATGTCGGACTCGAACCGACTAAAACGCACGCCGCCTGTGGGTCGCTTTGGTTGCCGAAGGTGAGGTTGACAGGCATATCCCTCGCACCCCGGCCGACCCAGGGCCATCTCTCACGATCTGGCCCTCTTCTCGGGTGTGGGGACTACAGAGTCCCCAACTCGTCCCCGGAAACGGGGAGGCGCGCCACGCGCGCCACCGCCGCGGCCTGCTTCTGCCAGGGTGACAGGCGGCTCCACCTGTCACCCCCAGGCCGGCGCTCATGGGGGGCGAAGGTCGTTCATCGACCTCCGACGCCCGAGTTGCCTTCGTACGCGGGCAGCTTGGCTTGCGATCCTTCGTCGCTCCCGCTGCCGCTCCCGCCCCGCCTCCTCCTTCACGAGCATTACTTGCTCGCAGAAGGAGGCGCCGGCCGCCCACGCATCCGCGCAGCGGACCATCGCCGCGAGCAAGGTGGAGAGCGTGAGAACTCTCACTCCCAGGGCCGCCACAAGCTCCCGCCTCGGCGTCTCCCACGCCGGACACTCGGTGAGCGTGTGCGGACCTGAGTCCTCGCTCGCATCGCAGTGATGGCACTCGGACGTTGGCTCTTTCTCCATCCGACGCAGATACTTTCCGAAGCACCCGTGCTCGGTGATCATCTGCGTCAGACGGTACGAGAGGCTGCCGTGTGGCCTCTCTAGCCACTCCCCCATGATGGGTCTTATCGCCGCTACTACGGCGCGCCCTGCGCCTGGTCGCCCAAGTCGTAGCTCCCATTCCGCCACCATTTCCCTGTGGAGCCGGGATCTCACGGCCCGAATTTCTTCGGGCTCGGGATCGTGACCCCGCTCCCGCGCCGCCTTTCGGAACCGGTATAGCGCCGAAAGGGATCTCGCTTCCAGGATCCATGGTGGCGATCCGGCGAGGAGACTCGCCGCGTTGAAGGATATCGTGCGGTACCCCCTTATGATGCGGCACGCCAACTTCTGCTGCGGACGCTGCAGCAGGGGCATGTGCCGATCATTCAGGGTGTCCGCCCACACGGGACACCCGTACAGGGCCATGGACCGCACGACACCCGCGTAGAGTCTCCTGCAGGAGTCCTCCGGGCCCCTCAGGTTAGGCAGTAGCCGCGCCAGAGCGTTGGCTGTGCCCACCAATTTGGGGCCTAGACTTCGGAAGTGCTTCCCGAAGTCCCACCGGCCGTCGAGTACGAGCCCCAGATATTTCATCTGGGGCTTGATGCCGATGAGAGTGCCTCCCACTGTGAGACTGGAACCAGGTGGTGGCGTGCGCCGAGGTCCATGAAAGAACATGGCCTCGGATTTATGCAAAGCCACCTCAAGGCCCAGCCGCCGGATCCGTTCCACGACTCGAGCAACCGCGGTCGTGGCTCTCAGGATCGCTTCGCGGTATGTAGCCCCGCTCGCCGTCACTAGTGTGTCGTCCGCATAGCACGTGACGGCGGCGCCGTCCGCAAGCTCACCGCGAAGCACCCAGTCGTATCCAATGTTCCACAGTAGCGGCCCAAGAACCGATCCCTGTGGAACACCGCACGACATCTCACGCCGACCGACGCCGGTCGCACTTGGGTAGATGACGGCTCTCTCCGTCAGGTACGCCCCGACTATACGGCGGAGGTAGAGAGGCACACCGTGGTACACGAGTGCCTCCCTGATGCAACTCCAGGGCAAGGTGTTGAACGCGTTGGAGATGTCCAAGGACACCGCCAACGTCACCTCACCCCGGGCGACTGCCTCCTCCGCCAAAGTCCTCACGCGCATGATGGCATCCACGGTGGACCGCCACCGGCGGAAGCCATATTGGGCATCCGCCAGGTCCGGCCCCCTACCAGAGAGGTGCTCGACGAGGCGCTTCGCAATAACTCTTTCAAAGAGCTTGCCCACCTCGTCGAGCAACACAATGGGCCGGTAGCCGGACGGTTCGTCTGCCGGGCGACCCTCCTTTCGGATGAGGACCAGTTTCCCCGTCTTCCACATCTTCGGAAACTGGCCCCGCTCCAAGCATGCGCTGAGGAACCCTCTCAGTCGGGGTTCGAGACCGTCTTCTCCCAGAGCTAGGACCCATGCGCGGCCCGGAATGCCGTCGGGTCCCGGGGCGGTGCTCTTCTTGGCTCTAAGCCTTCGCACCGCCAGCTCCAGTTCCACCCAAGTGACCTCGGGGACATCGTCGTCAACTACCACACTGGGCGCCATAGGCGACCGAGGTGGCGGAGTCATCTGCGGCGGAACGTGTTCCGCTCGCATCGGGAACAGGGACTCGACCACTCCACCGAGCAGAGCTGGCTGGAGAACCTGGGTCAACGGTGGGGCCCGGGGGCGCAGCTTTCCTCTTACCATAAGGTAAGGCCGCCCCCATGGGTCCCGCTCCAGCGTCTCTATGAGCTCCTTATAAGCCGCGGCTTTCGCCCGCTTAATCTCCGCTCGGAGGGCATCTCTGGCCTCCCTGTATCCCACATGAAGCTCCGTCACTCGGGGCTCCGTATCTGCGGTTCGGCTACGCCTCCTACGGAGTCTGGTCCACTGGCGGTGCGCGATCACGCAGGCTTGCCGTAGCCTCGCGATCTCCGCAGACCACCAGTAGACCCGACGCCTCGGACTATAGGGTGGAGCCCTAGGCATACCCGCATCGCAGACACGAGTCATGGCCTCCCGGAACCACACCGCCTCATCGTCGATATCGACAGGCCTGTCCGGCGCAATGGCCCAGGCCTGTACGATGGCGGCCTCCAGGAGGACCTCCCGATTCAGTCTCCCAAGCACCCAGCGTGGCTCGCGTGGGGCCGGTATGACCGGCGCATCACCCGCGGGGGGGGAGACATCAAACCGAACGTATCGGTGATCCGCTAGTGTCTCCACCCCCACAACAACACGCCAGTCCCGCACACGGTGCGACAGCGAAGCGCCTGCGAACGAAAGGTCGATAATCGAACTGCGCTCCGCGGCCACGAACGTGGCTTCGGCCCCGCGATTCTGGAGAACTAGACCGTGATTAGCGGCCCAGCTCTCCAGAGCCCTACCTCGTGGGTTCGTGTGCCGGGACCCCCAGGTCACTGACCAGGCGTTGAAGTCCCCGAGCACAAGAACCGGATGAGGGTAGCAGGCGTTGACGACGTCGGTCAGTCGCTCCAGCGACCGCCGGTACTCCCCTATGCGTCGGTGTAGGCTCGGCGTGAAGTAGACAGCCACGACCGCAATCTCCCCCACACGCGCCGCTACGATGCCATGCTCCCTTGCCACGACAACAGGGGGGGGGGCACCCATAGCGGCGTTGTACACCAGTGCCGCCGACCCGTCCAGGTCGACCACCCAGGCAGGCCCCAGGTGCCGGTGGGTGTACGGATCGGCGACAGCGGCGACGTGTATGGACCACTGTGCCATGCTCTGGAGCAGAAGACCCTGAGCATCGGCACCGTGGCCCACGTTCGCCTGCAGGATGCGGAGCTGGGGATCCATTATGGAACCATCTCCGCATCCCGCCGCGAACTTTGGGTGGAGCTCCCGCCTTGCGGCTTCGGCTCCCCTCCGGTGCAGGCCTTGCTACCAACCCTATGGTCGGCCGGTTTGCCACCCGCTGCACACCTGAAGCAGTGCAGCGGAGCTTCGCATCCACCGGCCGTATGACCGGGTTGGCCACAGCGGAAGCAGCGGTCGCCGACCGTCACCGCCGCCGTGCACTGCACCCCCACGTGGCCGACCGACAGGCACCTAAAACACCTAGTCGGTGGAGCCTGCAGGAGCCGGACCTGCACCCGCACCACGCCTCCTACGGCGAGGAACCCTCGGTCGGCAGCCTTTTTGGCTGCTGCGATGGGGCAGCCGACAACTGCCGCCCCCAGTCCGCGGCGGCCGAAGCGGATTGCTCCGACCTTCACCGCCTCTAGGGGGCAGCCCCCGGCCTCCGCCACGGTGAGGCGGATTTGCTCCGCCGTGATGGAGTCGTCCAGGTCCGAAAGTTCTGCGCATTTGTTGGGCCTGGACACCCGGACGTCGGCTGCGTCTAACGTGTCCCGAAGCTTAGCCGCTAGGGCATCAGCCTGGGGACCGCTCGAAGCACCGGGGATCTCGAGCAGCCGAGCACCCGTCCGAGTGGGTTTCACCCGGATGGGGCCCGGCATCCCAAGGGCCCTCATGTCGACGCAGGCTCTGGCCTGCGTGACGATCTGGGCGTACTGCACGCCCCTCTCCGCCGCCTCCGCCGTCATCGTTAGGACGACGGCGGTTGAGCGGGGAACGCGCAGCCTCCCCGGCACTCCCCTCGCAGCAGCCTCGGCCTTCCTAGCCTTTTTGGCTGCCTTCCGGAGCGCCTTGCGCCGCTTTTTGGAGGCTCCGGCAACCTCCCAGCCCCCCTCTGGTGTGGAGACAGCCCGCGCCGGAGCCGAGGACGGACCCGGACGTTGAGCCGGGGCCGGGGTTGGGGTCTGGGCTAAGGCCGGGGACGTCTTCCCTTTACCCTTGCCCTTTCCCCTGCCCCCGGCCCGGGCACCCCGTGCTCCCTGGGGACTCCCGGCTCCCACGGCGAGAGCAGCCCGAGCGGCCGGAGCGGCAGGAGCGGCAGACGCAGCGGATGGGCCGCTGGCCGGCTCCTGCGGGGACCTCGCCACCGCCGGACAGGTGGGACCCCTCTTTACTGCTCCGGCATACCCGGCCGAAGGCGCCAGGGGCGGTCTGCGGCTGGAGTCCATAATGGCCTCCAGCCACCTCTGGGTGCGCTCCTCCTGCGCCACCCGCCACGCCCGCTGCTCCGCCTGCGCCGCGTCCTGACGCTTCTCCATGGCGGCTATCGCCGCCATGCAGAGCGCCAACGGGTCCGCAGACCGAGCCGGCTGCAGCACCGGTGACTCCGGTCGATCCGGTCGCGCCGGCGACCTCGGCGGCTCCGGTTGCGGCAACTCCGGCTGCGCCAGCGGTTCCGGCCGCAGCGGCGACCTCGACCGCACCGGCGACAGCTGCCGCGTTGACGGCATTGGCCGTTCCGGCAGCACCCCCAGCCTCCGCCGCGCCGAACGCGTCACCCGCTCATTCGGCAGTCCAGCGACGACCTTTTTGAGCTCGGCCAGCTCCGCCGCCATCTTGCTCATCTCCTTACGGTGATTGGCCGCCATCCGCTCATAGCTGTCGAGGAGCTCAATATGTCTCCTGCCCATATGAGCCCTCTCGAGCCGCAATTGTGCCAGCTCCGCCCTGAGGTGGTCGTAAAGTTGGACAAGTCGCGACGCCGCCTGCGTTACTCGATTCTCCTCCGGCGTCGGAGAATCGGTGCGGGTTCCGGCCCACCCTTCCAGAGCCTCTATCACCTCCCTGGACGTTATATCGTCCGTCGGCGTCGTATCTTCGATACGAGGCGAGGGCGCCGCCGAGGCGGAGAAACTCGGCGGCACCCTCACATCCTCTGGGGCCGGAGCCCGTGAGGAGGGGGCTTTGGTGCTTCCGTCCTGCAGCTTTCGGCGGCTAACCGCCAGCTGCTTGGGCGGAGGAGGGCGCATCGTCTCGTCCCCACCGGAGCTGCTAGAAGACGACGAGTCGGTCAGGGTCAGATCCAGATCCGAGTCGCTCTTCGGTGCGGGGATAACTTTCTTCTTGCGGTTCCTCTTCCGCCGTGGTGCAGATTTTCGGGTCTGCAGACCCACCGGGCTGTTCGCCCTGCTTCGCTCAGTGGCGGTGTCGAAATCCTCCGACACCGTCCCTGCTTGGGACGCGACCTCCGCGTCGTGGTGCTGCGCGACCTCCGCGCAGACTGTTTCACTTGGTTTTTTGGGATTTTGGTGAAAAGGTTCCATTTAGTTCCCACGAGTATGACGCGATTTAAACTACACTTCCTGGGTGACGCTCATTCCAGGAAGCGGGGTAAATACTGTGGATTTCCCCAGGTGTCCACAGGTTTTAAGCGACTTCGCTGTCGGGTTTTTAAGACTTTTCCTTGTCGCGGGCCGGCCAATTAAGGCAAGCCCCGCGGCCTTCAGGATACCGGCTTCCCAAGTGTGGCTAGCACTCAGGTCGTTGTCGATATCCTGGAGGTTACGCGACGCGGGAGATCAGCCAACTCTCCCAACACCGACGGTGGCACGAATGCCTGCCAGCCACTGCGCGAGCAGAAGGCGGGCCCGTCCCTGGATCCCGAGGATCCTTGTGTCGCCCCCATGTCCCCTCTGAAAGCAGAGGGGTACTGGGAGCGACAGGGCCCAGACTTTAAAAGCCTGGGCTCGCTAGCCCTAAAAAGGGCTTGTTGGGTTATTTGTCGACGGCTAGCAGAGCTCCTTCTCCTTGGAGTCAGAGTCTACTAACCGTCGTCCAGGGTGCACCAGCCTCCCCGCTTCCTTTCCCCAGGACCGCGGTCCAGAGGGAAAAGAAACAGGTAAGCCAACGTGGAGGTTACCCAACCCGCACCCCGTGTAGTATGTCCTAGAATACCTACCTACTTTTTTGTCGTTCGGAAATCCCCCCCGCATACAACTTGTAGGTACAGTCCCACTGGCCACTAGTGTGGCCATGTCGGACTCAAACCGTCTCTCTAGTCTCAATTCGATCGGGGTGTAAGATTGCCTTTTAAGATCCAAGTTCACCCTGGCCACCTACGGTTTGGAGATGGCCCCATATTCGATGAGTAATCAATGTAAATAATGCCCTACCTGCTATTTCGTATGTACATACTTCCAAATCAGTTTTTGAAACAGTTTGTGCAGTTTTGTACGAAAGAAAATAGGTTACCAGTGTCAGTACAAGACCTTTTTTACCAAGAAAATTTAAATAATTATGTTCCTGAACCTGCAAGTCCACTGGCCATAGGCGTCGTAGCATTGTTGGCAGACCCCTTGCCAACATTGGACGCTCCCGTTTCCGTATTTGTCGCAACAGGGACCGAAGCATTTCTCCCCTAAACCTGAAAATAATATTGTCGCTGTTTTAACAAATGATTTGGGAGAAATAAATTATTAAAAAAAAATCCCGACTGCTGTTTAGAATGCCGAAAGAAGTTTGATAGCAGGCGGTATCCATTAGTATATTTTAATTTAGACAGCATATTCAAATCCGTCCAACCGTTAGGACTGTAGAGGGTAACAATGAAAACTACATACATACATACATTTGTGCGTAACACTGGCTCAGTCAGGTAATAACCGATAACCAAAAAGACTCCATGCTAAGCAGTGATACAAACCTTCACTAATACCTAGCAGGGATTTGTAGGTATCTTGAAGAAGGATTTCTCTAAGGTATTAATATCTATACATCTATGATGATGAGTTTATGTGGCATTTTTATGACGAATATTTTTGTATTTAATTAAATAAATAAAAAAAATATCTTAGTGATGCCAACTTTGATAAACCTTGCAAATATAACACAATCAATTTTGTTTAACAAGTGTGTCTTATCAACTGTTCAAATTCTAAATCACATATTACCTTTGAATGAAATGTTAAAGTATTTAGTATCCTAACTATTCATATCGATTAAGATAGAGAAATGAATCCCGCCTCAACTGATTAATTTTTTTCTATCTTAAGCGACATTTAAATTATCTACCTATCTATTTTACAAGTCGTCGATACGTACGTACGGGAATCTGTACGTGAATACAGTACAAAATTACTGTATTCACATACAGATTCAGTTTTATCTTCGTCATATCACTGACCACGATAAAACTGAATCTGTATTATAATTTACGAACCGGCTTCAACCGTGGCATAATCACAGATTAATAAATAGTTGCATAATTTCAAAACCACGTGAATGATCTTTAAACAATAATTATAATACCTAAGGTGGGGGTATAATAGTATATATACTTATCACACATAAAATATCAAAACTTAAAATTAAAACAGAACACTTTGAATGCCTCACTTTTAAAATACATACACAACTTCACTATTCCGCGACTGTGTGTGCAGTGTATCGGCCACCGAAATATAGTAAACACTTGTTTATAAATGAATTGCAGCATACTCTGTCTAGTATTGATACGGATTGTGATCTATACTTGCTGGGAGACATTAACATTGACCTAAAGGTTGATTGTCCTGTGAAACATAAATACAAAACTTCTTTGTATGGCTGTGGTCTTGTGAGTGGGATATCCGATTACACACGAATTGAAACAAAGGACGGTAAGATAAGCAAAACATGTATCGATCATATTTTCGTGAGATCTCACTCACAGGAACTGTTTACGGCCGCACTCGGAACTGTACTGGCCGATCACCGGGCGACAGCGGTAGCTTGCATTGGACCGATGATACAGGATGTTTCATGTACTTCTTTTAAAACAATAACAGATTCTAAAAAATTAACAAAACTATTACATCACATTGACTGGCAATCAACTAATAACATGTCGTGTCCTACACAGATATACACATTTATAAATGATAGTATAAATAAAAGCTATAGTCAAGCAGAAATCAATATTAAATGTAATACCAGATCGTCTCGGCAAAACAATACGTGGGTTAGTAAAAAAATAAATAAAGCATGTGAATATAAGGACAAATTATTTATCGAGTGGAAAAATGATTCAAATAATAACATATTGCGTTTGAAATATAATAAGGCTAGAAACTTTGCTAATAATTTAATAAAGAAAACAAAAAATAAACACATAAAACAAGAAATATATGAAAGCAAAAATAATATAAGACGACTCTGGCAATTACTGAATAGATTAACCGGAAGAATTAAAACATCCATTGACAAGTCTATCGTTGCAGCATTTGAAAAAAGCACAAGTGGGCCGAGTAATATAGCGAATAAATTTGCACAGACATTTGAGAGAAGTGTGAAGTCTATCTCACCAAATTGTGATAATCCATTGCTAGATAAATCAACATACAGTATGCCTAAAAATGTTACAATGTACTTCACTAAAGCCCGATCAGACCTGGTGCAACCCCTTATAAAAAATCTGAACAGTCAAAAAGCACCAGGTTCAGATGGCATACGGGCAAGTGATATAAAGCGCATAATTGACAAAATAACAGCAACTATTGTCAATCTAATTAATACGAGCATAGTCACCGGTAGATATCCTGACCAGCTGAAAACCGGAATAGTTAGGCCAATATACAAAAAAGGCAGCCATACAGATTATGAAAACCATAGACCTATCACTATTCTCCCCACAATTGATAAAGTTGTCGAAAAATTTATAGGAAATCAAATGTATTCATACTATAAAAAGAATGACATCATTTCATCAAAACAGTATGGCTTTCAACCAGGTAGGAACACTACACAGCTACTTTCGGATTTTACGGATTCTGTCAATAAACATTTAGATGGCAAACAACATGTAATTGCAGCTTTCATTGATTATAGTAAAGCGTTTGATACACTCCGCCACTGTAAAATAATAGATAGTCTGGAAGAAAGTGGAATTCGTGGTCCGTTATTGGAATGGTGCAAAAATTATTTACAGGACCGCACTTACCAGGTGAAAGTTGATAGCGCTTTCAGTGATAAGGTACACGTTAGCGAAGGGACAGCACAAGGCTCAGTACTCGGACCTTTACACTACATAACTTACGTTAATAATTTAGGAAACGTCATAAAAAACTGCGAAGTCTATCAATTTGCTGACGATACTTGTTTACTCTCGGCTGACTCGGATATTGACATGGCTCTTGGTAAATTACAAAGCGATTTTACTTTTCTGTCTAAATGGTCCCATGATAACGGACTCGTCCTAAATAGTAGTAAAACAAAAGTTATGTATATAAGTACAAATCAAAATAGGAAAACATCTCCTATTACAATAATATCGCACAGTCATAATTGTTTACATAAAAATATAAATTGTGACTGTGAGGCCCTAGAAGTAGTGGATACACAGACTTACCTAGGTGTGATTATTGACGACAGATTAACTTGGTCTAATCACATTCAACATGTATGTGATAAATTGCGCGCAATACTGGCCAAATTCTCTATACTAAGGCATAAAATTCCATATCCAATTTTGCTATCATTATATAAAGCATTGGGTGAATCAGTGATATCTTACGGACTAAGTAGTTACGGGCGCACTTTTAAATCAAAAATAGACAGAATCTATGAACTACAGTTACGTATTCTGAAAACCATTGTTCCCCGGAAGGTAAGGGAAGAGTATAAAAATAATCAACATGAATTGTTCTCATACTGCTCTTTGATGCCAGTTCAGGATAAAATAAAATATAATATCTTAACAGAACAATACTTTAACGAGGACCTACAAATAGTTAATTCTCACAATAAATTAACCAGAAGCGTGACCAATAAAAAGTTGATAATACCAAGATTCAATAACCTACATGGAAAAAGAACATTGAACTATATAGTCCCTAACTTATTAAACAAATTACCTAAACATTTAAAAAGTAAAATAAATTGTAGAAATCTAAAAGCTACATTAAAAACCTACCTTATTAATACACTAAAATAATTAAGTAGCTAGAAAATAAAACTAAAAATCAAAGAAAAGAAAAAATCGAAAAGTAATGAAACATCCTGTAAGCAGATCGGTAAGTCGCAGCGGCAACTTATTCATATTGTGAGCCATTGTGCGCTGTAAATTTACCAATCTACCCGCACATTATTTTACTATACACTTAAAAAATATTATATTACGAACACAGAACGAAAGTAAAATTATATTGTTGCAATAAACATATATGTACCCACAATGTAACATATTTTTGTTGTGCAGATTTAATTCTGATATTGTTATACCTAGATTTAGTGCTTGCCTACCTGATGTACAGAATTAATATTATATGTATAGACTCGACGACGAACGTAGTGTACGGACAAACCTTTCTGGTTTTTGTTACACTACTAAGGCATTAGACCCAATGTATTTTTTTCTGGTTAAATAAATAAATTAAATAAATTAAAAAAAAAAAAAAATAAAGGTATATTATGCCCACAATTTATTAATTTTCAAATAATTTACCATAGCACACACCAATGACTTTTCGATACTTTTCGAAGTTATGTGTGTGTCTAACGCAGGTTTATAATATTGCAATAGGCTCGCCTAACAATGGGACCTAAACATAAACTGCCGAAATGTGGGTGCTAGCACCTCTGCCTACAACTTCGGGGATGTAGGCGTGAGTTTATGTTATGTTATGAATCTGACGATCTGCTCCGCAGCTTTGAATAGTAAGTAACCTTGACTATTCAAGACAAAGTATTTTTCAATAATATAATCAAGCCCTTGATTCTACCAAGCAAAACCATAATCATACTACAGACACGGCAAAAAATGGTAATAAATTTTATACTTTATTGGCAAATGTTTAAAGTCCGAAATTAAATAAAAAAAGTTTCATTAGTATTTTACATTCACTCTGCAAAGTCTTTTAATTTTGTGAATAAGAATAAGAATAATTTATTTGCATTTAAATTAAACAGGGTAATGTGGATCCTTACAATATGTTAAAGCACAGCATGTTTAGCTGCAGATTGCGACATGCAAATTTTATCAGTATATATAATTATTAGTTCTTAGATACAATTATATTCTCTTTTTATTACATGCACACCTAGGTACCTATATCTTATTGAATTACATTAATTTATTTAATTATTATGAGTGTCACTAGAATAATTATACGGAATACTAAATAGTTTGAATTTTAAATTAGTTTATTTGGATTAGATGTCATAAACTCTTTCATTGCATAAAAACATTTATCCGTAAGCCATTTCTTTAAAGAATGTGAAAAACGTGTTTGAGACAATTCTCTTAAGTATTTTGGTATTTTATTAAAAATCCCTGGATACACATACGAATGCTATTATTTTTATGTAGGATCATGGGTAACATGAGTTTACTTGTGTCTCTAGCTATATACTTTTTATTTAAATTTAAATATGGGTGCTATTTTGCAAATACATATACCAATCTCATAAGTGTATATGGATGTCAGAGTCAATAATTTGAGTTTTTTGAAGAGTGACCTACAGGATTCTAGTGGGGCGCTCCTACAAATTGCCCTGACACACTTCTTCTGTGATACAAATACTTTGTTTATCTCGGTCGAATTACCCCATAACAATAAACCATGTCATAGTAGGGTACCTATACCTAAGTATATTCACCGTTCTTTCATCTTCCAATCTCCTAGTCTTTCTGAGTGCAAATACGAATCGGTGCAACGGGATACGTTATTTATCTGGGCTTTCCAATTAATGCTGACATGCCGATTAGGTTTTACCACAGGTATCCGAGTTTTTACCATTTGCCCTGATTTTGGTCCAATCGGACCTGCCCCCCCTAGGCAAGCGCCAATTTGTTATATATTATAGAATAGAATGACAAATGTAGGAATGTATATACTTCGATTGACGAATTACAACTGGCAACACCAGCCGTGATTAACATACCTAGACTAACTTTTAAAATTTCGCGTTCCATGATACACACTAATGTTTACGGGAATCAACGCGATCATAGTATAAGTACATACATACCTTTGATTCTTTGATTTGTCTGACTTTTCGAATAGGTTACATCAGCCGTGGTTACAGGCTGACTGGCTCAGTGGTGCACGCCCGCCGCCTTCGAGTCCGTTCATCTACCCACACATTCTCGATATTTTTTTTTGCCATGTACCGTCACATATTACACTCACAGTGTTCCTATTCTGTAAGCAAACTGTCCGGTGTCTATCCGTCCGAGTGTCAGGCAAATCAAAGGTATGTATGAACCTGTACTATGATCGCGTTAATTCCCGTAAACCTTATTGTGATTTACATAGAGCTTGGATTGGCCATAACGTTCGGCTTAAGTCATATTAATTACTAGCTAACCCGCCCCAGCTCCCTCTGTGGCATATTTGGAAACCTCATATCGCCTATTTGAGCCCATATTTCTTTAGTTCAAAAAATGCAAAGGCATCTTTTATAGGAGGTAGGACACGGCGGTATTTCCGCCCAATTGAGCAGTCCGACTGGGGAAGTACCTCCGCCCTTCAGAATACCGCGGTCGTTATAATTTCATGTTGTGTTCCCAGCGGTGAGTAGGGTAGCCAGAGCTCACTGGAGAATTTGTGCTGTCAGTGGGAAGACTAAAGGCTTGTCCTGCTTAGTCTTCTAGATTGACGGCACAAAAAGTCTGTGCTTACTTACAGGCTCGGCAGCGCGAGGGTCGCTCCTCTGATGTTACACACGTCCATAGGCCACGATAACCACTTTCCATCAGGTGAGCCGTGTGCTTGTTTGCCACCTAAGTGGTATAAAAAATAGCTGCTGGATTTGTTGACATTTATGATCATTACTCCGCTGCCTTAAGTAGCAGTGTGATATATAGCCTAAAACCTTCGTCGATAGACGGACTATTCAACACAAAGTTCAAATAAACAAACTCTTCAGCTTTATTATATTATAGTATGATAGCTGTTACCCGAGTGGTTATGTCAAACTCGAACCGACGAATACCGCATGTCATCTCGGGTGTAAGATTACCAAGAGCATCCCGCGCTCCCCTGCTGACCCTAGGTCATCTACTCTTTAAGATGACCTCTTCGGAAATTTTAAGCACAGTGTCACTATAGAACCCCAAAGAGGGGGAAGGGGGACGTGAAGGGTAGGGCTGTTCTCCATTGTGCCCTTTGAACAGAGAGACACGTGGGAAGCCTCCAAGAGTCCGAGACTTCTACAGGGTCGCTTTCGTTGGGACCGGTATTAGCCGTAGACGGCAACGCCTCCCTTGGGTGAGGAATGGAAAAGTAATCAACAGGTATTTAAACAGTCTTGAATATGAAATACTTTATTTGGTTAATAATTAATTAAAAGGTAAAAATGACATGGTTTGATTTTGATCGGCTTGAATTTATTTCGGTGCGTGTAATTTTATACCTAAATTTTATCTATTAGTTATATCATTGTAATTATATAGTTTTGCCAATTGTAATATTAAAAAAACATATTTGTGTGTTATATTTTATTATTTGGTTACTCTTGAATGAAGCAAGTTAAATGTGACAAAATAAGTGTGTAATCTCCTATTTAAAAGAAATAAAAACAAAATTGGTTTGTAAGTACATTACCATAAAAGTTCGGACGCCTTGGAGATACACATGCCTAGGATAATCAGCAGATATTGAAAACTTTTAATCTTCCGGTGGTGAGCTAAATGAAACCAAACTGTGAGGTTTAAGGTTTTATTGTCCACTCCGGAGTGCATTAAGAAATGAATTTAAACACACATAGGTACCTAAATGTAATTAGCCTTAAATTAAAATTAAAGTTTTAGAAACTATGTCAATATGATCCCATATCACCAATGCATTTTAAGGTTGTATTAAAGTTTAAGTTGTAAAGTAAAATTAAAGCAAGATTGTTCAACTTCGATTTATATTAAATGCACAATATAGTTAACATATATACTTAATTGGATAAGGAATAATACTGTATAGTTAAAAACAGCTTTGAAAATGACACATTAATTTTGTATTAGATTAAAATGGTTGCTTTGGCTTTTCATTAGGAGATAGACAAATGCTATCGATTTATATTAAGTTATACACTTCTGCAGTACCTACATTATCTTGTTCTATCATAAATAGTTCAATAGTGCACGCGATGTAAGGCATTTTTAGGTCATTTTTTACATCTTGGATTGCATTTAATAGGGTTTTAGTAAGGATCCCTAAGTTCTTGAAAATATTTAAATACCCTATGTTAGTCAGTGATATTCTTTGGTGATACAATTTTTGAAATAAGTGCAATAGTTTTGAGTTTATTCGAATGCAAAAATACAACTCTTTGTTCTTTATTAGGTGTTTGGAAATCTGCCGCTGCTGAAAGGAGCAAAAATCGGGAATGAAATCTATACATTTGGATATAGTTTTTGAATATTGCGCTGTTTTAAAATTGAGAGCTGTTATATAAGTAATCAAGTCATCTCATCATTCGGAAGAAAATACTTCAGACTTATGTATGAGCTCGTTACATAGTGTGTGTGAATCGGAATTAGAACTGCACTGGAAATTTGCACTTACTAATCTCAACACTGCGAGTTAATTTTTTTCCAATTTTCTTATAATGTCGTGTAAAGAAATCACGTAATAGTCTTTTAATTTATTGTTGGCATCTCTCTTTCGTAGACCTCTAAACGACGTCCAGCTACTTAATTTTTTTATAAATAGAGGTGTGAATTACTATAGAATATTATTTTATATAAACTTCTTTGTTATCCATTTTTGTCAAAAGTCTCACCTGTATTTGTCATAAGCAAAGATTTCTTTCGGTATGTAAAGCATTCCATGATTATTATTATTATTATTTTAATACACTGCACTTGTAACACTGATAGAAAACAATTAGAAAATTTATTATAGAGTATACACTTGTGTAATATTGGAATCGGGTAAGTAAGTATTTACAAAGTGTGAGAAAATACTATAACCAAATAAAGAACTGTGCTTAGTATCTAGGTAGGTACGAAATATAACAGGTGCTCTAAAATATGAATATTTGCCGTATGGTTTGCGCAGATGCTAAGAAAATACTAATATTTGGTAGATACATTGTGGTTGATCTAACAAATTTGAGGAGTATCCACGTACTATAATGGTACAGTCAGCTACAACATAAGACACCAGAGAATATTGAAGTTTGACCGTTGCGTAGATAGACCACAGATTACCCAAATAGTTGATTAGACTGTAATGGAGCTTGATACATTCTATAATAATTTATTGATTACCCTACACTTTTCATAAAATAATTACATTAATAATAAAATAGAATAAAAATATTATTATCTTTCAACGTCCTTTGGGGATTATAAAACTATCTACTTGAAAATCTTATTTGGGGGCTGAGGCCTAAGTACCTACACGGAGTACATTGAAAAAGGTTTATTAACACTTTAGAGTTAATCAACTTTTGTCGTTGAATGTAGATACTTAGTGCAGGCAAAAATATAAACTACCTAATATTATCATTTTGTAAGGAAGTGTAATCATATCGTCTCTCGCTAAATAGTATTCTTCTTGATATTTGTGATGTGATGTAATGAGTACCTACACTACCTACCTATAGTGTAGTTACATAAAATGTTAGCGAGGTGATTAACGTATCTATCAGATGTTCGTTTCCAGTATATGTAATCGAGGTTTGAAGATTAGCGGTATGCTTATCAACGATTTCAACGAGTACTTCCTGTGATGGAGACAAACCATACACCACTTCGATTCTGGTAGTACCTACTATGTGGAATTATTGAATCAAAAATACTTAGGTAAATAAGTACATATTGTATATTTACTTACCGGTTTCTAAAGAATCATTTATTTATAACAATTCTTTTAAATTTATCTACAGAGCTTAGCCACCATATGACTATGTCACTCTTTTTATAATATTTAATATTATGATTTGATAATGACCCGTGGTGTTAGTTCTTAAAACCTGGCGATCTTATTAGAATTTAATTCAAAAAGAATTAAAGAAAGATATTAAGAAACACATGCCATAATAAATTGTACCTATACAATGAAGTTTTATTTTTTTTAGCATACGCAATAGAGTGTATTGGCTAAACAAAGAAAACATACAGAAGTAAATAATCTATTCAAACACGTAAGCGGATGAATAATCTTCTGTTATAGATAAAATACATCAAATCTAATCTTGTCAAGGTTCAGGGACATGTTTTGCGTGTATCCACCTATATGCCCTCGCGGGTGCTATCTTACTGGCGCTGCTATTATGGTGAGTAGGTATGTGATTATTCAACTGCCTGAAACCTAACGGTTTTCAATACTGAGAACTTACTACGGAGAACCAGAGTATACTCTTGGAAGAGGGTACGAGAACCCTGATGGACATTGGTAAGAACATGACACGTCGTTTTCCTGCCACTATTGGCTGTCTCGGACCTCCTTCTGCAAGAAGCATGCTGTCAGGCACACACTGGCAGATCATTTAACCCTCCACGACGCCCGATGCGTCCTTTGTGGGTATTAATCCTCTCTCGCACACTTTCCGCTGTTACTTACCTGACTTCATCGGAAACGAGGCAAATGAATCCTACACGCCAATTTAGTGCCTACAGCAGATAGCTCTCCTGTCTGCTGCAGTTACTAAATTGGGGGCATTTTGTCACACGTCACTCGACACGTCCTTCACTTGTCGCTCGTCCTCCAAATCTGATTTAAAATCCGAAATTAGTGAACATGTTGTAATTGCGAGCTTCGGCGACTGAATATCTTATCCTAAATCGTATCCTGAATATCGGATCCTAAATTTAGGAAAGTATAATACCCCTTTAACAGATGATAGACTCAACAAAGACCAACACAAAATATAATTTTATTTATGATAAATTTGATTTTAAACCGCTAAAAAAACCGCGGTAGCCTAGTGGTATGGGTAATAGACTGCTAAGACGAGGTCTCGGGTTCGATCCCAGGTTTTACCTTGGCACACACCAATGACTTTTCGATGCTTTTCGAAGTTATGTGTGTATTTATCGCAAGTTTATAAGTGCCCAGTTGATGGCAAAAGGCTCGCCACCTATTACATTGGGACCTAGACATAAACTGACGAAATGTGGGTGCTAGCACCTCTGCCTACCCCTTCGGGGAATATAGGCGTGAGTTTATGTTATGTTATGATTTTAAATTGTGTGAGTGAGAAAAAGGACAGTGTTTTTTAATCCGAATGAAATTTTCGTTTTTTTCAATGATTGTATACCTGAGTAGGTACCTGCTCCTCTCATAGGTTATCTTTCCAATCATTTATCACAATGTCATGCAAAAAATCTATATTGATATATATCAAGGAAGTAAACATATCAGTAGCACGTAACAGATAACACAGAGAAAATAAATCCAACTGTAAGATTTTTTTGCAATGCATTTATCGGAGAGAGATTAATCTCATCCATATCAACATTATAATAAGATATATAAGATTTGGTTGTTTGTAATCGACATACTCGTTCATATTCAGAAGTAATTTAGGATATTTTATCCGATATTCGAGAACGACGTATGATTAGGTCTGGAGTAGCCCTAGACTCAGTTCCGGCATCGGGTATCAAATTTGAATGCTTATTATTAACACCACAGTTTGTAAATACTGAGAAATCAAATAACAACTTTATATCTACCTACAGTTATATTTTGCATTTTTATGCAAGCGGATCCCGGCTTCTAAGGTACATGCATTATTTGCATTAAAAAGGAATTTACGAAGCCTTTACCGCTTTCAACACAAAAACATGGCGAACCAAACATCAAAATTGCATAGAAACGAATGGATAGCGAAAGGATTCGACCAAGTACGCTATTGCTTCAGCAGACGTCTACAGCTACGGCTACGACCCTCGGTCGGAGCCCTTTGGATTGATCGACATTCGACATACGTGGTCGGTTTGGTCGCATACTACCATATCGGTGCGTGTCTTCTACAATATTGCACTTTTGTATATAAATTTCTACCGAAGTCCCTCATTTCTACTAAAGCATAACCACTGTCATACCAGACACTGCAAAAATGGCTACAAATTTTAGACTTTATTTCTAAACGCCTCAAGTCCAAAATTAAATAAAAAGAGTTTCATTATTTTAATTATGGACTTTAACGACATTACCTTGTTCTGTAGGAACTGTCTCAGATGGAGCCGCGTGCATTAGTTGGTTATCTACGCAACTATATGCACACATGCACCACGTATTTCTTTGCTTTATTTACCTACCACTTGATTATAATATAGAAGGTTATATTTTGCTCATTGTTCGAATAAAAAAAAGATACTCTGAATTAATCTTTACCTGGACATCGTATACATCGGTTGTGGAAGTGGTTAGGTATGTAGCCGTCGGCGCAATAACACTTGCTATTTATACACGCATACTCTTCACCGATGCAGTTGATTTCTTGGCATATATCTGAAACTTTGATTGATCCTTTATAGTTTCCATTGATACTTAGTAGGTACTTTATTATTCCATTCAGTATGAGAGGAAATATTATAATTAAACAAATAACAACTGTCTGTGACCGCCACTCCTTTCTTTTTTGCGTACCGACCCTCCTCAGGCTTCACCTCATTGGAGAAAAAGATAGGTTGGCTATGACGGATTCAAACCGACTAAAACTGCACGACATTTCAACACATCAGCTTGTATGACCGAGGAATCAGCCACGCCTGCTTGTCCTAACAGAAGTTGCGAAACGTGAACACTGATGGTGAGGCTAGTATCTACATAAATAAAAGTCGCGCAGCAGGCGATGGTTTACTCGCAAAGTATCTACTAAAATTGTCAAGATAGGCAAGTTGAAATGCCTCCCTTAGACTGCCGGCCAACGAATTGCCACTTGTCTAGGGGGCAGATTGATAGCGAGTTCTAGAGAGGGGACCGCGGTAAAGGAAATATGGAACGGGACTGACGGGATGAACAACGAGGTGAAATAGTTGAGATAGACTGGGCAAAAAAAGAAAGCTGAGGATCGGATTCTATGACTACAGATTATTTAATACGGAGTGGGAAATGCTACGGCACACATTGGGACACACGCTTATTCAGCAGTTGCTGTAATCTGCAATTGGGCACAGTTGATTTGTATAAATTGATTATGTGGAATCTGTGAGGTAGTTATAGAAAGAAGCCTAAAAAGCTTTCAATGTTTTATTTAGCAGGGATTTTTCTGAAGGGTTAAGGCTTAGGCGATTGGTAGGGTGGTTACACATTTGCCGCAGTGGTAGGTAGAGTTCTTCGCATACATTTTGTACACAAGCTCGCCGTCGTCACCGCCGCGGCGTCGTATGTAGAGGTACGACTACAGCAACAGCTCATGTTTTTCGCTACATTTTTACAAAAAACACGCAACAAAACATGTAGAGATTTACAAATGGTTTTTCATATTTTTTTTTTGTGATATTTGGCACTTTAATAAGAATACTTTCTCCAAGGTGTTTGTTATTAAATGTTTGGTGCCTTAGAGAAAGTATTCTTTCTCTAAAGTGCCGAACATCATAAAAATATTGTGTAAAACCATAGAGATGTAAATCTCTACACTGTACTAAATGTGTACCGGCACCTTATGACTTCCTTAGGGATACCTTCTTTACATGCACCTCATTATGATATATGATGTCAAGTCATCCTAAAGAATTCGTCATCACCATCATTTGAGTTTCAATAGAGCGATCTTTACTGTAAAATTAAAGGCCCCGGGACTGTAGGAAGAAAGAAACACGTGTGCTGGTAATGAATTCCAGGTCGTGGTGGTGCGGCAAAGAAAAGAGTCTCCGAACCGCTTGGTTCTTGAATGTATACACTCTCTCACACTCTACACAGTGTGAGGGTAACATCTAAGGCCTGCACGTGTTGTCCTATGTAGGAAAGGAGATGGTGGGATTAGTTGGAAGAGCTCATCAGAACACTCACCATGGTAGAGACGGTAAAATACAGCCAAGGAAGCAATATCTCTACGCATCTGCAAAAGCTCGAGGGTGTTAGTGACCTCACGGTTCCCATTAATTCGGACCGCGTGTCGCTGCAACCTGTTGAGAGCATCTAGTAGGTCTGCATAGCAATGTATGCTGCCGGGGGACAGCATGTCATTGATATGCAGAAGATCTTTCTTCTGCATATCAATGACATGCTGTCCCCCGGCCCCGAGTGGGAGATAACACAGACCCCTGCGGTACGCCAGCATTTATCTGCAAGAACTCCGAAGCCTGTACATCACAGAGGACGCGAATACGGCGCTCCCGCAGGAAGCTAGCAACCCAGTTGTACAACCTCGGAGGCAGACCAAAGGCTGGTAGCTTGGAGAGAAGCGATTTGTGCCAGACTCTATCGAAAGCTTTGGCGATATCAAGACTAATTGCCAGTGACTCGCCGTGCTTGTCCATAGCCTCACCCCAAAGATGGGTAACGTATGTTAGAAGTGTTAGAAGATCACCCGTTGACCGTTTCGGCCTGGAACCATATTGCCGGTCATTAATTAAGGAGTGATCCTCTAGGTGACGCATGAGCTGTTTGTTAATTATGTGCTCGAAGACCTTGCACAGCACTGAGGTGACAGCTATGGGTCGATAGTTGGCTGGCTCTGAGCCATCCCCCTTCTTGGGGGATGGCTCATATATCGGCTGTACATTCGCCTCTTTCCAAGCCGAAGGTACTGTACCCGAGCTGTAGGACAGTCGGTACAGCCGCGTAAGTATTGGAGACAACTCCGCTGCGCATTTTTGTAAAACCACCGCTGTTATACCATCCGGACCACTGGCTTTCCGGACATCGAGTAATTGTAGTACCGCAGGGACATCGCATTACCTGATACGTATTTCAGGCATTATGTAGTCACCATTGGGTAGTGTCGGGGGCTGTATACCACAATCTAGTATGATTGTTCTCTAATTATAATAAAAATCAATATTTTTATATTTTAAGTTGCCCTTGTCTCAATTATTTGAGGTCGGTAAACATTTTATATTTTTCTATTCATTCACTGCTTGCCTTGCCATATCTCCTTACACACAATCCTTTCATCTCTTACTACATTTTCCTACCTCCTCTATATCCATCGTATACCTTTTTTATACACTATGAACCTCTCTAACTAGATTAGTTCATCTCTTCTTATATTTCATAATATACCAAGATCCGCTCGCTTCACAAGCTTTCATTCACTGGTGTACCTTGGAAACTGCCTCTAACGTATTTATTTCTTACTCTGTAGGTCAATCTCGTCATGTATATTACAACTCCAGCTTAATATTTGTAATTCTACTAAGTACCTACTTAGTAGAATTGCATATTCTGTGTACTCCTTCAAACTTCAAACGACTGCATATACCTATATGCTAGCAGTCGTTTGAAGTTTGAAGGAGTACACAGAAAAAAGAAAAGAGGTAAGGAATAAAAATCGGAACTAGGAAGAATTTAATAATGAAATAGTACTAATATGAAGTTTATGAATTAAATATATTTCAATTTGTATTATACCTACTTTTATAGTCACTTTTGAGCTGTGCGTACACTAACACAAATAAACAACAAGCTACAAACCACTGTAGCATTTTACAGCCTTGTTGCTGCGTTCATAACATATTCGAAATAAAATTTTTACTTGATCACACCGCGTTAGCAAAACACGTCCGCCTGTGTGTACATTTTTGACATTATAAATAAAGTGATACGTTATCAGAAATCTACGCTTGTAGCGAGAGATACATCTTTATCGCAGTAGCATCACTCATTAGAGCAAATAGTAGAGTTATTTAAAACGTAATGATTTGCATGTAACTTGTAACTCTTCACTAACAGTTATATCCGTGTCGTCTATTTGAGCAAAGAGTAGTTTTAACAACACCTAGATATGTCCTTCCTGGCTATGTTAATCTTAAAGAAACTGAAGGTTTTATCTGAATATAATTAAGGGAATAGGGTTATATCCTATTTTTTATTAGGTACTATCGTAAACTTTACATTTTACAATAATATTAATGAACTGTAAAATAGAAATTTTCTTATGACGAACAGTTTTAAAGATATTTGATTTTGAAAATTAAATTTTTCGAACCGTCCGAATACGCTCCATACAAAAATGTGGCACGTGGTGACTGACATCACAGCACGCATCGTGCTGGCGCGTAGTGCAAATGAAAAAATGTATGCCTGATTCTACAATAGACTGATTCTACAAATGACCGATTCTACAATTGACTGATTCTACAAATGACCGATTCTACAATTGACTGATTTTTAAATTTTATGAACCTATAAGTAGTTTGAATAGGAATACCTATGGTAAATAAACAATGTTGTACATTTTACGTTATTTCTATTCTTTATAATTTGACCTATTTTAGGTATTAAAAATAATATAAAGTCATAGTTTCAGTTCGATTTTTTTTTGTATATATTACATGTCAATTAGACTTCACCTCGCCTGATGTTAACCTGAACGCAAATTCTCAGGAAATGGTGACAATCAAAGCATCCGGGTTTGTAGGAAGAAGGAAACACGTGGTATTGAAGGGATTCAGTACCACGTGTTTCCTTCTGGAGTCTTGATTGGATATTTTGCAACGTATGTAGGTGACATCTAAGCTCTGCATGTGTTGTCCCGTGTAGGAAAGGAGTGGGTGCGACTAATTAGAAGAGCTTATCAGAACATTTACCTGTACCACAGACGATAAAATAATGAAAGAAAGAAAGATAGAAAGAAAATTGTTTATTGACTCAGGAAAAATAAGGTGCACAGATAATGATCTTAAAACTAAGGTATTAAATTGAGGTTCATGATTAAGTACTACGCTGGTTCCTAAACTAAGCTGAAGCTTGTATTAATAATGCCAAGGACACTACATCTGTCTATGATCTCAGGGTTCCCAGAGAGATGGAGGAGAATTCCATGCAGGAGCGAATTTGTGTCTTGTATAGAAGACACCGCTGCTGTTCAGGAATCCGTTATGTAGTCTTTTTGCACAAATATAAAATAAGTGAACAATGCGACTAAGGGGTAGGGCTGTTTAACCTCAGACAGATTTATACAGCCCAGACTCAGCCTCAGATGCATGGCTCGAGTCAACAATAATGCCCGGAAGACGGCAATAGGCTCACTCCCTATTACGTGGGACCGAATTCAATGATTGGCGAAATGTGGGTATTAATTCACCTCTGCCTAACCCTCAGGGGATAAATGCAGAAATGTGCGATTCTAAAAGTATGCTTCGCTCCACTCCTCTCCGCTTCAGTGAAAACACTGGCCTCTTTTCACCGCTCTTCACTGCTCCTCTCCGCTCAGCTCCGCTTCAATAGGACACTGACCACTTTTCACCGCTCTTCACATCTACTCTCCGCTCAGCTCCGCGTCAGTGGAAACTCGGCGTAAGGAGAGAGCCTCCGAGAGCTCCCGCATTAGCCTTCGTGGTTTATAGCCACCCATTATGAAGTGAGATGAGAAAGACCGCGGTAGCCTAGTGGTATGGGTAATGGACTGTTGAGACGAGGTCTCGGGTTCGATCCCAGGTTTTACCATGACACACACCAATGACTTTACGATGCCTTTCGAAGTTATGTGTGTATTTATCGCAGGTTTATAAGTTAATGGGATAGCATGGCATAGCTAATGGCAAGTTAATGGGATATAGGCGTAAGTTTATGTTATGTTATGATATGTTATTCATGAAGTGAGCCGTCATGAACCGTAGAACGATAATTCAATCAACCTTACGTTAAAAAATATATTTAAATATTATTATTAAAATTGTTTAACCTTTACTTAATTTTAAGTAGAATGACAATAATAATTTATGTATTATGTATCTATAATGCCCGATCAATTTGATCATTTTAATAATTATTTTCAAATTTCACTCTCATATTAGGCATTTTTTATAATGACCGGGTGTTATGTGTAATGTCCGATTTATTACTTGGTCCGTAACTTATACCTTTAATAAAAAAGTAATACATAAGTTGTGATAATAGTAATTTAAATTTTAGTACATTTATAATTTTAACTCATCAGACTCTTATAAACGTGTATTGATCCAGCTTGTGAATGAAGTAACTCTCGCGTAGGCCTCGGCTAGAGGCACCCTTGGTAGGCCCGCTACTCAAGACCCCATCCTCCCGGCAGTCAGGCCGGGATGGTGGGGGCTTTTCACCTCAAGAATGCACCCCAGGAACACACAGGGGCGCATTCCGCCATATCAGCATAGGGGCAGCGGGTCCCCCGACCCACTGCCCGTGGCCACTCTCATTCGGGGGCCTGCGGAGCGGAAGAGTGAGCCCAGAGCCGTCATTTACAGTGACGTCACGGATGTCAAACTATTCGATCATTGCCCCCATATTTTTTGTCGCAAAAAATAGTAAAAAGTGATCAAATACATTAAATAAACTTGATAAGCAAATTCGGGTATTCAAAGGTGCCGTACAAGTGTTAGCAAGTTGCTCCGCACATCGTAATTGCGTTAAAGTGAAAAAATATAAACACAGTGAATACAGTGATCTGAATATCTACCCGCAAACTAAGTGTGAAGAAGATCAACATTTTTCGTGCTTTGACTGTATATTCTGGTGTTCCATTGTGTATGTGCCCTTATAAACTCGCATCGTGCATCTTCAACCACCTATAAATCCTCCTATATCACCATAATTATATCAGCATAATTTTACGATAACATTATTTTTAACTGCGCCATCTAGCCGCAAATCACGGTAACAGCTGATCATTCAGCTAGCAAAATGACAAAGGCATGCAACGCTTGTGAAAAGTTCCTTTCACCGGTAGATGCCGCTAAGTGCTCGAAATGTGTGTCGATGTACCATCGGAAATGCGTTGTTTTGCCGGTGACTGGCGTTATACCATCAACCTGGCTGTGCCCTGAATGCAAGAGGCACGTGGCTACCGATAACGGGACGGAATCGCCGGTCAGGGGCACCACAGTGCAACAGCGCCCCGTGGGCAGTGCAGTTTCAAAAACCTCCGATGAAACGACTGTTTTAACAAAAAATATTGCTACAGAGCTTAGGATTTTAGAGACAATCTACGATCAATAAATGACATGTTAAAGCAATATAAATAGGAAATGACTGATATCGTTGTGTCCTTGAGGGAATGCAATGCCCGGGTTGACTTCGTGGAGCAGCGGCTGTCTGTTTTGGAGAAGTTGCAACCTCCAACCATACGTAAAATAACGATATCATTGAACAACTTCGGCAGGACTTAAATGACCGCGACCAGGAGCTGCTGAGCAATGATGTCGAAGTTAACAATTTAATTGAACCTGATGGTGAGAACCCAGTTAATACGGTTCTGCAAGTTGCTGTGACACTTGGAATGAAACTGGATGGGCGGGATATCGTCAGCGCAGAGCGTGTCGGGCCTCGGTATTTGCAGTATGACTCACGAGGCCCGGTGTACCGCCCCCGCCCCCTTGCTGTGCGACTTGCGCGTCGTAACTTACGCGAGGAGCTACTATCGTGTGCGCGCGTGCGCCGCGGTACAACGTTTGTGGACTTGGGTATGGCGGGGCCAGTGCTCGGTTTTATGGGAACGAACGTCTCACTAAAATGGACCGACAATTATTTCGAAGGGTACGAGACGCTGGACAACAACATGGTTGGAAGTTCGTATGGTATAAGCAAGGGCGTATCTTCGCGAGAAAGAGACCTGGCGTTAATGAAGTTAAGAAAATACTCAAAGCTATTCAAACTGAGTTAAATGAACAAAAAGTAACAATCGTACAGTCAGCTGAGAAAGTTACGGAACAAGTTACGCAAAATATAAACTGCACACTGGAAGAAAAATTTAACAATATAGATCAAAAATACGAAAACATCAAAGAAAAACTGGAAATTCAAGAAAAAAGATTATATGTTTTGGAAAAACAATCAAGACAGAGGAACATAGTAATTTTTGGTTTACAAGAAGCTGAATAATCGTATGCAGACTTAGAAAAAAACATTCTGTGTTTCATAAATTAATATTTCTCGGTTGGGCTAGAACTCAAGGACATACAAGAAACTAGAAGAATAGGGAAGAAAGGAGAAAAGCCCCGACCTATTACCGTGACTTTCAGCACACTGGGCACGAAAATACAAATTTTTAAACAAAGGAGACTATTAAAAGACACCAATTACTACATAAAAGAAGACTTCCCACAACATGTTCTCGAAAAAAGAAAGGAACTGCAAGAGCAAGTAATCACTGAAAGAGAAAAAGGAAACTTCGCCACTATCAAGTACGACAAACTAATAATACATAATAAAAATGCAGATAGTTCCAACAACAAGAAAAGAACACTACCAATTTCACCAAAATACAATGATCTTACGCAAGCAGATCCAAAAGCACAAGCCCATAAAAAGAACAAAATCCAAACAAGAATACAAAGATCTTCAAGTGTATCAGATGGAGTTATCAAACCAGGAATACTCGGTTTCCTAACAACGAAAACTCAAACCACAAACAATCAAAATAACAAACAATAGCAATTTACGCCCCTCTCTCAGAAAAAATTAAGAACAAATAAAAGCGAACGCCAAACCATATCTTCCAAGCCGGTTGGCCCCCGAGGAAGATTACGACTAAAACCCTCCAGAGAAAAGAACAACGGTCATGTCATACACTACTAAAAATAACATCTTACATATAGCGACTTACAATGTTAAAACCCTTTCCACTTATGCACGCTTGCTGGAACTTACAGAATCTTTAAAAAACGTAAAGTAAAATATGATATTATTGGCCTCTCAGAAGTCAGAAGACTCGGTAACAAGATAGAAGAACATGATGATTTTATACTCTACCACATTGGGAATACACCAGGATTATACGGAGTAGGCTTTATTATAAAAAAACATCTAAAGAAACATATAATATATTTTAAGAGACTTTCAGAAAGAGTAGCGCTGCTATAGATACATATCAACAATTTAGACTTATATATTATTCAAGCTTACGCCCCAACAGAGGCTGCAAAAGATGAAGAACTAGAGCTTTTCTACAATACTGTCGACAACGCCATGCGACTATCAGGAAACAATATAATACTCATAGGTGACTTCAACGTCAAAATTGGGCAACCCAAACCATACGAAACCATTACTGGAAAACACGGATATGGAAATAGAAACCATAGAGGAGACCGACTCATTAATTTTGCGAATGAAAACAACCTAACCATTATGAATAAAAGAATAACAAAAAAAGATGGACCTGGAAGTCACCGGGTGGCAACACGAAGAACGAAATAGATTACATCCTAACAAACCTACCGAAAAACGTTGAAAATATACAGGTCTTGAACATCACTTACCCTTCGGACCACAGACCCATTAGAGCAGCTTTCAATATACTTTCAATGGCAAAAAATCGTAGCAAATTTGGTCAGTGCCCCAGATCCCAGTTAAGGAACAAAAATGAAATACAAACCTTCAAGGAATCACTGAACAGTTGCTGTAATAATTTGCTCGAACACTGGGATGACGCTGGCACGGTTCAAAATTTTTATGACAAAATAACAAATGCTATTGATACCAGCTTGAAAAAAACACACGAACTAACATCCAAAATACGCATAGAGAAAAACCAAATACTATCAGAACGTACAAAGGCGCTAATCAAAAGAAGACAAGATATACACAAGGTCAAACCGAAGTCCAGAGCCATGAAAAACGAACTAAAGGCACTGTATAAGCTCATAAGTAAACGTATCAACCAAGACTATAAGACACATCGCACTGAAACTATTGAAAAATATAGAAACCTATATAGCTCGCCAAATCAACCAGCATATAAATTACCGAACATCTGTGCAGAAGAGGCGAAATCAACCGTCGATGAAGCCGAGGTTGTGAATGGAATTAAATCATTAAAAGCAGATACATGTCCAGGACCAGACAGAATCACCAACGAAGCAATAAAATCTGGATACATGTACTTAACTAAACCTCTAACCAGACTGTTCAATATGATACTGAGTTGCAAAATCACCCCACGTCAATGGTCGGAGTCCGAAATAATTCTGCTCTATAAAAAAGGAGATCCGAATGACATTGGTAACTATAGACCAATTAGCTTACTACCTTCATTATACAAGCTCTTTTCCTACATTATAGAGAAAAAAATAAAAGAATGCACGGACAAATTCCAACCCATAGAACAGGCAGGCTTCAGACGAGGATTTTCTACATTAGATCATATTCATGCGCTAGAGATGACGATAGATAAATACCAAGAGTTCAATAGACCACTCTATGCCGTGTTTATCGATTATCAAAAAGCCTTCGATACTCTATTCCATTCAACAATCTGGGAAGCTCTACTCTCACAAGGAGTGGCATTGGACTACATACAAGTTCTAAAAAACTTATATGACAACAGTACTAGCCGAATGAAGCTAGAGACCGCTGGGCCACTGATAGAAATAAAAAGAAGGATAAGACAGGGAGACCCAATCTCTCCAACAATCTTTATAGCCGTACTGGAGTCCGTCTTCCGCAACCTCAGCTGGAAAAAAGTTGGCATAAACATAAATGGTAGATACCTGAGCCATCTCCGTTTCGCTGATGATATAGTTTTGTTATCAGAAAACACAAACCAACTACAGACGATGATAAACTCTACACGAAGAAAGCCGTAAAGTAGGATTAGAAATCAACCTAAATAAAACAAATGTCATGACAAACTATACTAGAATACCTATATACCTTGATAATCTACCTTTAACTTATGTTGATACCTACATTTACCTAGGAAAACAGATTTCATTCAACCAAGACAACAACCTACAGGAAGTAGAGAGAAGAGTCAACATCACCTGGAAAAAATTTTGGAGTCTAAAAGAAATTCTAAAAAGCGACATGACCATCAAGCTGAAAAGCAAAATCATGAATACCTGTCTACTCCCCTCACTAACATATGCCTGCCAAATCTGGAAATTTACTAGGAAAGTGAAAAACAAGATGATAACATGTCAAAGGAGCATGGAAAGAAGCATTTTGAAGATTAGAAAGATCGAAAAAGTCCGCCATACCGACATAAGACAAAAAACTAAAGTCATTGACGCTCTCAGCTATTCACAAAAACTAAAATGGCAGTGGGCAGGACATGTGGCCAGACTTAGAGACAATCGCTGGACCAAAGAAATCACATCATGGCGAGGACCATCAGGCAAAAGGAGACAAGGTAGACCAAATGCACGATGGACGGACGACATTATAAAGATGGCCGGCAACCACTGGATGCGAGTAGCAGAGGATAGAACGAATTGGCTATCTCTGGAGGAGGCCGTTACCTTCCACTGAGAGAGGTTCTTACAGTAGAAATAAATATACTAAATAATTATACTACACATTTAATTTACAATTTACAATATTTTTGTTAACTCATTATGAAACCAGTAAGAAATAAAAGGCTTTTTTATTTTTATTTTATTTATTTATTTTATTTATCCAGCAACGAAATACTTCGAAATGAGCTTCTTTTATTTCTTCATCCCAATCTAAGTCAGTCTTCCAACATTGTTGAATGAATATTTTCGCCTTAATAGTGAATGGTGCCAGGAACCCATAAATATCAAATATTGACATGATCATGCTTAACAGTTCTCGCTTTGTAGGTCGTTTCTCGCATGTCAGTAGTTTCGTTGAAATTCGTTGTAAAGATAAGTTGAACCCGAAGGTATCTGTGTTCGGATACCAGAGGAGGCCGAGTATCCGTTCGCTAGGGTTGTCTTGTTCACTTATTGCTTCCTGCGGTGTATTGATGCAAACCCTTGGTTCATTCGAGGTCCAGTTACACATCTCGAATCCTCCCTGCTGGTGAATGAATGAAACTTCTCTCATTGTTTTTATTGCGTCATTAATATTGCCGAAGCAATCAATATAATCGTCCATGAAGTGACTCCTCAGAATGGCATGAACACCCTCTGGCATCTCCGTTTCAAATCGAAGTGCATTTTTGTTCTTAATATGTTGCGCAATAAAGGGAGCGCAATTCGCACCAAATATCAATGACGTCATAACATATTTTTCGATTTGTTTTTGTGTATCGTTTCTCCATAAAAACCTCAAAGCGTGTTGATCCCTTTTTTGTATTATAATTCGTAAAAACATATCTTTAATATCGCCTGTAAGGCCTATTGTCTTTTCTCGGAATCGGACATAATGCCGAGAAGTGATTCCATCAAGTTGGGCCCCGGTAATAAATAATCATTTAGTGACTGGCCAGCTGTAGTTGAGGCGGCGTCGAACACTAGGCGTAGTTTCTTTTTATTGGGATTGTTGACTCCAAAGTGAGGTAGGTACCATAGTCTGTCATACCCTTTGTCCTTTTCATTTAGATTCAATTTTCGAGCGTAGTTGTTGGCCAGTAAATGCTTAACTCTGTCATAGTACCTTATTCTGTATCCTTCTTCATATGACATTTTCCGCTCAATTGTTTTGAGACGTCGGTAAGCGTTACAAAATGCATCTGGCATTTTATCATTTGTATTTTTCCAAGGGAGGCCAACTTCCCATCTCCCGTGACGGAACACAGCACTCCTGTCAACAATATCTATGGCTTTCAACTCCTCTTCATTCTTTCGCTGTTTGTTGTGAACGCCAATACTTTCAAATAAAAATGACTTTCGAACTAGTTCATGAATACGTTCAACATCCTCGCGGTCCGTGTGTATCGCGGCGTGCGGAATAGATCGATGTAAACAACTGCATTCCAATGTCGATAGGTATATATGTGTTTGTGAGTCGTCAGCCGTTTTTTTTCGCCTGTGCACGTATTCACCGGAGGGGAAATGCCAGCGACAGACATCGTGATGGGAGGCGTGGTCGGGAAGACAATCGTTCAAGTCAGCTTCTTCACTACTGATTAATAACGCGCACTCCGTTAACCTTGACCCTTTTTGTTTAGGACAAACACCATGCAAGCACCATCCCAACTGCGTCAGGATCGCGCATGGTGCATTTTTACTCCTCATAATAGTCTCGATGGGCGCGATAAGATGATAATTATCTTGTCCTATTAATATTTTTGGTTTCATGTTGACACACGGCAGAAATTCATTTATACCTTTTAAATGTTCATATTGTTTGTGATTAATATTGGACAACTGTTGAGTTGGTAAATTTCATTGATGTATTTTTCTTGCACAAAGTTCGAACTGTTTGTTATTGTTTATATTGTTTAATCATTTCACTGTCGCAGACCAACTCGGAGCTCCATGCACCTCGAATACATAACGTTTGTTTATTTCCCTCGTGGCCGACGCGTTCAGCAATGTCAGCTGATATCAGCGATATTGTTGCGCCGTCGTCGTCAAGCAACGCGTAGGTAGTGAGCAGACCTCGTGGTCCGCTAATTTTTATGGGCACTACTTTTAACAGAATACTTGCCTCAGATGTATCACATGCGTGAGTCACGGTGTGTACAGAGTTGTCAAGTACCGGTGGGTCACTGTTTTCAGGGCTTGTATCTTGTATATATATTGATTCACCTCTTACATTTTAAATTTTTTGAAATTTCAAGTCTTGATAGTAGTTGAAAAAACGATACATGATCAATCTCGAGACTCAAGCCAAATCAACCTAACCTGTAACTCCTACCAAACAACAAATGTCGTCGGTAGCTTAGTGGTAGGAGTTGGCTAAGGTCAACTCCTACCACTAAGCTAAACGGCTTCGGGTTACGTCGGTAGTGCCGAGTACACTACCGACGTGAACCCAAAGGAACCGAAGCAGTTTAGCTTAGCTGGAGGCACAGATTACTATTATGTAGCAAGGTAGTTGAAGGGGTCAGCACGAATATTAAGCTACTGTTACACATGTTAATTTCTAGCAATTTATTTATTTACCTCTCGGGATCAGGGGGGCCACAAGCCGTCACACATTTAAATTGGGAGTTCGGAAGCTCGTGCTGGATAAATTGGAGCATACTTCATGTAATTATATTTATCAATGTATGGTTAAATATTATTATGTGTATGTATATTTTATTTATATATTTATGTATATATGTATGTATTAATACCACACCACCTGCTCCGCGGAGCTCAGTTGCCCCGTCTGTGAGGGGTTGGCGTCGAGTCACCGGCTGGGATCCCCCCCCCCCGAAAGAGTAGAGTTGTGGGTGGTGGGAATCCTACTCCCCCCTCCACCCAGCATCGCGAAGAGGAGATGGACACCGCCCAAGGATAATGGACCATCCCATCTCCATACTGCCATACTGCAGGCCAACGTCAACCACTGCGTCATCGCCCAGGACCTTCTGGCCCAATGTATGGCGCAGTGGCAGACAACAGTGGCAGTAGTCGCCGAGCTGTACTACGTTCGCGACGGCCCAAGCTGGGCTATCGTCGCCCGGCGAGCGACCCCACCCTTCGACAGAGTGCGAAGGGGCCGTGGGTGCGTACTCGGTGTGCTGGGCGGTGCTGCAGTGGTTGGGGTGTACTGTCCTCCTAGCAGGAGCCTCGCCAAGTTCGAGCAGTTGCTCACAGAGGTCGGGGCTCTGCTGGCATAAGTGCACCCCACCTCGGCTGTCGTGGCCGGGGATTTCAACGCTCACTCACGGGCGTGGGGATCTCCGGTTACCGATGCCCAGGGGGAGATGATGTCCCAAGGCTTGGTGCTGCTAAACCAGGGGGCGGTCCACACACTTGTCCGGCCGCAGGGTAGCTCGATTGTTGACCTGTCGTTCGCCAGTTCTGCCCTGGCCCGACGCGTCAACAATTGGCGGGTCGTCGAGGGGGTGGAGACCGCGTTGGATCATCGGTACATCCGGTTCAACGTCATCCCCGCCGCCTCGGTGGCTCGAGTGGAATTTGACCGCCCCTTGGTTGGGCAGGGTCCACGGTGGCGCCTCGGCACTCTGGACCGAGAGCTGGCCAAAGTAGCGGCTATCGTCGACCGATGGTCTACTGTTGACGGTGGCCTGGACGTGGACGCGAGGTGCGAGCGGCTCGTCGGAGCGCTGACTCGTGTCTGCGACGCGGTGATGCAGAGAGCGAGGCCTGTCCCGCCTCGGAGGCGGGTGTACTGATGGCGTCCCCACCTAGCCGGGCTGCGTACCGAAAGTTACGCGGCCCAGAGGCAGTACACCCGCAGTCGAAGGCGGGCTGTCAGAGACCTCGCCCGGGAGGAGCGACTGCACGCTGCGTACAGGGCGGCCCGCGAGGCCCTGAGCTCGGCGATCAAAGCCGCCAAGGAGGAGTCCTGGAGGGAGTGGCTCGAGAGTCTCGACCGAGACCCGTGGGGGCGCCCGTACAGGGTCGTGAGTCAAAAACTTCGGCCCTGGGCGCCTCCCCTCACCCAAACTCTCGAGCCGAACTTCCTGGACCGAGTGGTCAGCTCCCTCTTTCCGGTGAGGGAAGAGTGGGTCTCGCCGCGGATGGTAGCACCAAGCCATGTGCCGGCAGACGAAGGGGCGGTACCTCCCGTGTCCGAGGCCGAGTTGGGGGCCGCGATCCTGGCGCTCAAGTCCAGGAACCGAGCCCCGGGCCCGGATGGCATCCCAGGGAAGGTGATTGCCACAGTTATGCCGGCACTAGAAGAGGAGACGCTGTCCCTCATGTCGGAGTGTGTGGCGTCGGGGAGGTTCCCGCGACGATGGAAGACCGGCAAGCTCGTGCTTCTCAAGAAGCACGGCGCCCAGCCGAGTCGCTATCGGCCTACCGCCCCATCGTTTTGCTCGAGCGATGCCGCCACGCTCTCTTTTGAGGCCGTGTCGCTCAGGCCAGAGATGCGCAGCTCCACGCACCTCTTCGGCCTAGTGACCCGGCCCTCCTCCAGTACCTCCTTGAGCTTGGCAGCGAGGATGTCGGCCTTCTGGACTCGGTCGTCGCCAGCCATCTCCAAGATCCGACCTCCGGTAATCGCGGTGCGAAACCGGAGGCTGTTGATGCCCAAGGCCTTGAGGTCAATGACCCCTTCAGCCTTGGACATCACATTACGATACGTGATGCCCTGCTTCTGCGCGCCCGGCTGCAGAGTTAAACACACCGCAGCAGTTTACGGAACACGCAGTTTTCGAGGCTTGCAGGCACCACGTTTCCTCTTCTTGGGGGCTGGCGTCGCCGGAGCTGCAGCCGTCAGCGGGGCAGCAGCCGCCTGGGCCCGAACCGGCCTCGAGGCCTTGGGCCGTGCCGCGACTTTATTCCACCCACCAAGGGGAGCCGACGACGACGCTGCCGGAGGCGCCGATGAGGGCGGCTCCCGATTCTTGCAGGCAGCTTCCGCCTCCCTAGCAGCGGCTGACTGCTTCTTGGGCTTCCTCCTCTTCTCCTCACTCCCTTGTCCAGAGAGGAGGGGAGGCGACGGCAGTAGAGCCGGGAGCTCAGAGGTGAGCTGTAGCTGAGACTCAGGCCGGGTGGCAGACCGGGCCGCATTTCTCCTGTCCACTTCGAGAGGCGGACGGATGCGGGTCTCCGGCAACAGCCGGTCCGCGATCCCCGCGAGCCGCGCGTCGATGAGAAAACCGATCTATCGCGGCTCATCGGGGTAGGAGCAGATTGCGCATGCTGCTGCCAGGCCCTCATTTCGGCCCGTACAGCGGCCAGCTTGGTCTGGAGCTGGGCCACCTCCTCTGATTCCGTGCGGGACCGAAGCACGCGCACGTTTTCCAAGATGGAGGAATATGCTAGCTTTAGGTCCCGCACGTACTGCCCCTTCAGGTTCGAGGACTTGGTGGCGACGGTTTGCACCACCGCCACCGCCGCCTCAATCGAACCCGTCAGCCGCTCCGCGCTGAGGGGCTCAGGGGCTGTGGATGTCACTCCTCCCTGAGACTGCTGGCTGGGTCCAGGTTGCGAACTAGGGCAATCTCTTAGGTAGAGGTTCCTCTGCCACTGCCGCTGGCCTCCAACCTCTCAAGCACCACCACTGCCTCTGCGAGAGAGCCAGGGGGTCTCACGATCCCCGTCTCGATCTCCAATGTCTCCTCTATCATATCCTCCACGTCTTGGTTTAAGGTATTTAATTCCATATCTTATCCCACGAGTAGAACCGAAAAAATTACACTCCCCGGGTGACGGCGATTCCGGGAAGCGGGGTACATACTACGGAGGTCCCCTGGTATCCGTAGGTTTTAAGCGACTTCGCTGTCGGGTTTTATAGACTTTTCCTTGTCGCGGGCCGGCCAATTAAGGCAAGCCCCACGTTCTCCGAAATCACGGCTTCCCGAGTGTGGCTAGCACTTAGGTCGTTGTCGATCACTCGGAGACTACGCGACGCGGGAGGGTAGCCAACCCTCCCAACTCCGACGGTGGCACGAGTGCCTGTCAGCCCCCGCGCGAGCAGTGGGCCAACCCGTCACATCCTCTCAGATCCCGCCTCGCGAACCTAGCAGGTCCGCCACACCACGACCCCCCTTCATGGGGTCAACTAGCCCTGAGAAGGGCTTTTGGAGTAGCCCTGAAAAGGGCTGTTGGAGTAGCCCTGAAACGGGCTTGGAGGTCTTCTGAGAATGAACCCCTCCTCGCGGGCCTTGCAGATCAGCCATCCCACGAACCCCTCGTGCAATCCGGTCAACTAGCCCTAAAAAGGGCTTGCCGGGTTATTAGTCAACGGCTAGCAGAGCTCCTACTCCTTGGAGTCAGAGTCTATTAACCGCCGTCCAGGGTGCACCGCCCCCCCGCTTCCGATCCCTAGGACCGTGGTCCAGAGGGAGAAGAAACGAGGAAGCCAACGTGGAGGTTACCCGACCAGCACCCCTTTGCGCGAGCAGTAGACCAGCCCGTCTCTGGATCCCATGAATCCTTGTGTATGTGTCCCTGTCCCCTCTGAAAGCAGAGGGAGGCATGATCGCAGACAAAAGCCTGGGCCCGCTAGCCCTAAAAAGGGCTTGTCGGGTTATTCGTCAACGGCTAGCAGAGTTCCTTCTCCTTGGAATCAGAGTATACTAACCGTCGTCCAGGGTGCACCAGCACCGTTCCCCAGGACCGCAGTCCAGACGGAGAAGAAACAGGTAAGCCGTCGTATGGAGGCTACCCAACCCGCACCCACCTATTACCACCTCAGCCACCTATTACATTGGGACCTAAAGATAAACTGGCAAAAAGTGGGTGCTTGCATCTCTGCCTAACCCTTCGGCGATATGTTATGTTATGTTGATTATTGATTTTGTTATAAAAACTTTACTTAATTTGTATGAAAAAACTAAAAAAAATATGTACCTGTAATAATAATAATAAAATATCTTTATTAAAGCATCTTTGGCTCATTGGGTTAGTAACAATTTCTTACATGGCTATGTTAGTTATAAATAATTTAAATGATAAATAAAAATAAATTTACAATAAACAATACATATAAAGTGCTACAAGGTTATCACTGAAGAGGAAACCGTGCAACACCGATTTATAAATATGCAGTCTAACCTGCTTGCAATCATGCTCAGGACACTGTTGGGGCTGACCCGCACCCGGCGCACCAAGGATGCGCACCTCTTCCTGATTGTTACATAGAAACCTATGTATGCATCAACTAATTTTCAATCATCTACAATTTTCTTTTGTAGAGGTCTGTGTTTCGCAGTCTGACTGGGGAAGTACCTCCGCCCTACAGAATACCACTGCCATAATAATCTTGTGTTGTGTTCCCGGCGGTGAGTAGGGTAGCCAGAGCTCACTAGAGAGTTTTTGTGCTGTCAATGGGAAGACCAAAAGCTTGTCCTGCTTCGTCTTTTACAACGACGGCACAGAAACTCTTTGTGCTTACAGGGTTGGCAGCGCGAGTGTGACTCCCTTGGTTTTGCATTCGTCCATAGGCCATGGTAAGCACTTTCCTTCAAGTGGACCGTGTGCTTGCCTGACACCCAAGTGGTATAAAAGAAAATCAACATAAAATTTTCTAAGTATCAAAATAAAATGACTGTACGGTATACAGGTAAACATGGAGTGGGATTTAGTACGTAAAATATTTAAACGAATTACTTTTATGAAAATGTATCACTGAGCTCAAACTACGGCGGCGGCGTCGTACAATTTCGATGTACTTCGGCTAGCGATTGAAGGGACAAGCTACCTACGTAGCTCACAAAAGAATGTGGTGACGTATGTAGTGTGCGCACAGTGGATACATATGTTTATTGTTTATAAACGGTAAGTACAGATAAATATTTTAATTAGGCCAAATAGTTAACAATGCTTGAATATAGCAACTTTAAATAAATATATATCGTGTAAGTAAGTATTTAACAATTTAAATTTATGTTTCAGGTATTTAGTTGTCATCGCGAGGCGTGTCGTCTACAATGACGATAGTTACAATTTAACCATATCAATCTCGGTTAACTATTGCTTTATTTGTTACTAACTGTTTCCCACAACTTCACCCGCGTGGAGCTTTGATCACGGTCCTGCCATCCATAGAAACCTTATTAGTCAAAAACTATTTATTTGTACAAAATATTGAAAACTAGCTTTTGCCCGCGGCTTCACCACTTTGATATCGGTTATTGCGATCAATTATAGCCTATATCCTTTTCCAAGGTCTGTAATCTATGTTTGTGCCAAATTTCATCAAAATTGGTTCTATGCGTTTTGTGTGAAAGTTTTACATACATACAGATAGAGTAACTTTCGCATTTATAATATTAAGTTTGGATAAAAAAACCCAACAGATACTGAAAAGATCGAAACAAGTTCGACAGCAGGCGGTACGACTGGAGGGGATTCGATAAATGAGGTCCCAAGTGAAAGGTATATAAGGGAAAAGGAAATTAAAATAGAATCGGGTGCTGTGAGTTCCACCAAACCAAATGTAAAAGAAATTTTTAAAATTAGTTCAAAACAATGGAAATATAGAACATAATATAAATACAAGAGAGATGGTTCCTTCTTTTGGAAGTCAGTTAATATTATTATTTATTGTTTTATAAGAATTATATTATCTGTGATATGATGAATTGGCAAGCGTGCTACTGCACCCGTTCTTATTCTACGGCTACACTACCTTACAGTCTACAGGACTGTTGCCACAATAATTAAGGCATTAGTTTTACCGTCTAAATTACTTCGTGAAGTGGTATAGCTAAACTACAGTTTGCCGAGATCAGTCAATGAATTAGGCAGTAAATCGTGGCTACACGTATCACTAAGTTTATGGGCTAAACACTGTAGGCTTTGTTGAAATTATGGTGGTAATTATTGCCATATTAGTGATTCAGTGATTTGTCAATTCACTTCTGTGATATTGTATCAAAAGTAACCGTAACATTAAACGTCCTCAACAAAATTTAGATCTAGAAAAACATTAAATAAATTACACCAGATATTGAAAAATCGTTTTAATAATTATAATACAAATATCGTTTTGGCTTAATAGGCTTTAAAGACGAGCGTTGATCCAGCTTAAGAATGAAGTAACTCTAACGAAGGCAACAGGGAAGCCACGGGCACAACCGGCAGCAGCTCCAAAAGAGGTTAAACCAATCTGTAAAAAAACAATGTCTAAGCAAATTGCAAGTCTTCAAATCAACTATCTAAAAATATTTCACTAAATAATAACAATACTATTTTTACTTTGATAACAAATAGAAACGTACCAGAATACGACGGCCGTTAGATGTGACTACGAGAGGACCACCGGAGTCACCTCCGCAAGTGCTCCTGCCTCCAGCCCCGCTACAACAAACGTTGCTACCAACTATGCTGCTACCGAACGTTTGGGAACATACAGCGTTGGTGATAACTGGCAAATTGACGTGGCTGAGGCGTTGAGAATTAGTGATTCCCTGATTCGCACCTGCACAGTAGTAACATTAGTTAAATGTAGTAAGGAAACATATTATACTGTGGTGGTTGATTATATGAATGATTCTTACCGTCACCAGTACGACCGAATCCAGAAGCAGTTGCAGTCCAGCCGGCAAAGTTGTTATTGACTTCTCCACCGCTAGGTAGAGCAATAGGCTGGATGTTGTCTGTGTACAACAATAAGATTATGGTCATAATTCCAATATTTTAACGTACATGAAGTGCATGCCTATTATTGTCATTGGTATACTTTTGAATGAAAAAATGTCTAATAATAATATAACTTATACTAATATTATAAAGCTGAAGAATTTGTTGGTTTCTGTGGTTCTTCTTATTCATTCTAGAAATCATCCCAAGCGCATTCGAAGCTTTCATCTCGGACTCTGGGGTCCGTTTTTTCCCGTCTGATTCTGGGTGCGGCTAATCTTCTCAATACTTTTCATGATGCGATTGCCATCTGATCTCCACACCAAAAAAAATCTTTGGTTGAACGCGCTTATCTAAGGAACTACTCGTTCGAATTGAAAAAATCGTATTATGTTGAATAGGCTGCTAATCGAGGAAGGTTTTAGGCTATATATCATATAAAAATGACGTGCTACTTACTGTTTAAACCGAAATTGTTCAAATTGATAATTGCAATGTCGTCCCGGATAAGGTTTGGGTTCCAGTTGGCGTGCATTACCACATTGCTAGTTGCTATTCTAGTACCACCAGAGAACAAAGTGATTGAACCAAGTACAACAGTGAGTGAAGATGCTCGGTTCCGACCGTCAAACCAGCAATGGGCAGCAGTAAGTACCCTCCTGTTATTGGCGATCACTCCACCACAAACACTCTGTCCTCCAGGTAAATTAATCACGAGACCAGCCTAAAAGAAAAACAGTTTAATTGAAAGCACTAATAACTCTTTGAAACAATATATCGTTAGTGATACGATCTTATTGTACTGATACCAGGAGCTGTAGCACTTGAAAGAAAGAAACCTGCCCTCCTTAGTGTAACAATAATGATGCTGATGATAATGAGAGTTATAATTTTTGTTTCATTCCTGGGGTCCCTAGACCGTATCACTTATTATTTATTATTAAATAACCATTCATGACGATTCTAGGCCTTCAACGCAAAAAATACTATATGCTATGTAATATTAAAATATATATTTCAAAACTCTTGCTTTGATTCCTAAATAACGTTAATACATCATATGCTGATGCATTTCTACCTCAGAGATAATGCCTATATTCCCGAAGGGGTTAGACAGAGGTGTAAGCATCCACATTTCGCCAGTTTATGTTGAGGTCCAAATGTAGGTGGCGAGCCTATAGTCATTAACCGGGCACTTATAAACCTGCGATAAATGAAATTTAAATAATAACTAGTTTATATTCTACTATTCATCTCCCTCTATTTAGATTCTTCTGGATTCAATTGTTTTAAATATTATTAATTTCGTATGTTTACCTGGTAAGGGAACTGTCCGAGATTGGCGTGTGAACCACCAGCAATTCTGGATTGTGGTAACGCTTCAGCTGCACGAATCTCGTTGGCTAACGGGATACCAATTTTATTGTGGTAATCGTATGCAGTGAGGTCCTCTAGATCAACCACATCTTCAAGGTTGATACTTTTGGAGTGGACAACTGCCACCAACGCCAACAATGCCACAGCGATCTTCATGGTGAACACGAATTAAGCAGTGAATAGGTACGACTGTTACTGCCAGGTACTTATAACCATAGATTATACGCGTTTTTCACCAGTATTTGATAATGTACTTAATTATGTTATCATGATTTTAATAATCTGATTAAAGAGTTAATCTGTAGTATGAATCGCTTTCAGCACCGTGATACAATGACGAATGCACATGCTAGATATTTTATGTTAGATACCTCTCGTTTCATTTAAAAAAAGTTATTGATGTCATTTTACTCAATAGGTAACGTACTTTCGATATCAGTTGTAAAGTTTTTGATATCTGTAATAGTTACGGAATAATCGCCTGGACACACTTATTAACGATTACACCAGTGCCGGATTAAGCCAGCGCGGGGCCTGTAGCAAATTCTGTCAAGAGGCCCTTCGTTTGCTATAGTTTCTCAAGTTAAAGGGTATTAAATAAAACAAAACTATTACAAATAAACTTTTCTGCATTTAATATGGGCAAATTTAGAGATAACACTTTCACTATCGACTTCTTTAAGCAAATTATACTCTATATTCATCAAAGTAAGGTGATTAAGACGTTCTTGGCCCATCGTGTTTCTTAACTCATTTTTAATACGTTTTAACGTTGAAAAAGAACGTTCGCCACTGCAGTTAGTGATTATGAGAGACAAGTAAATGCGCAAGGCAATTTCTACGTTTGGGAAACACGATTCTAAGGAATTATTTAATAAAAGTTTATAAAATTGCAGTTCCAGAGACTCTTGTTTCTTGCTATCAATAACAGTAGCCACATCTGTTTTCAGCAGTTCAGCGAACTGCACTAATTCGTCGCCTAGGCTACTTTCCAAATCATCTTCGTAAGCACTGACCATACGTGAGGCGTTTTCCAAAATCTCTTCTGTTGTAAGGGATTTTAGCTGTCGAAATATTCCAAAAACACCAGTAATTTCATGATATGCTTCCATACGTTTAGTTAAAGCAGACAGTACGTTATCAATAATGACAATAAACACCTGAATTTCAAAACGTTGTCCAGGTGTTTGATTTTCAACAAAGTTGTCGAGTGTAGTAGAGCCGGTGAAATGGTCGTACTTTGTATTCCGCTTGCTTCGTCTTGAAGTCTGTTGCTGATACTCTTCACAGTCGGTCAGATCTTTGGCTTTTGCCTCAACATCTGAAAATGTAGATCGCATTGCTTGTACGTAGGCATATACTGTTTCATAAAGGGCGTATCCTGTGTTAAGGTCTTGATCAGACGACTGCAGCGAAGCACTAGTCGCTTGCAAGCGTTCTAGGATTCGGTTCCACATAATTGTCATTATTCCCGTTTCTAACTTATTCATCGTTGAAACTAGTCCGTAAGCTTTATTACGGCACTCTGCTTTTTGATCTACATTATTGAAAATGTCTTCCAAAACTTGCTTAATAGTGATAAAACCACATAAAAGCGCCTTTTTTTTTTTTTTTTTTTTTTTATATAGGACACGTCAATTGGACTTCGCCTTGCCTGATGGTAAGCTGAAGGCAAAGTCCCAGAAAAGAGGGTCACCATTACTTACACACCGTGTGACAATGGTGACACTCAGCTTGACGGCCTCATCATATGCTTTTTCACGCCCCGCTTAAAGGACCCGGGACTGTAGGAAGAAGGAAACACGTGAGCTGGTAATGAATTCCAGGCCTTAATGGTGCGACAGAGGAAAGAGTCTCCGAACCGCTTGGTTCTTGATCGGATGTTTTGCACCGTGTGCGGATGACATCTAAGACCTGCACGCGTTGTCTTGTGTAGGAAAGGGGAGGGTGGGACTAATTGGAAGAGCTCATCAGAACACTCCCCATGGTACAAACGGTAAAATACAGCCATGGACGCAACATCTCTACGCAGCTGTAAAGGTTCTAGGGTGTTCGTGATCTCGGGATTCCCAATGATGCGGACCGCACGTCGCTGCAACCTGTCGAGAGCATCTAGTAAGTACTTTGCTGAACCATCCCAGAGATGCGAGCAGTACTCCACACAGGAGCTTCGTAGCATCAGCTCTGGCTGACCACCTAGTGTCCGATAACCTTTTCAAAATCGGAATTTTTGAAGTAGAATCTTTCAATGCGTTCGTGAGACGACTCCATCGGTAGGTAGAAGCAGAAAAAAACGTGTAGAGGTTTTCAACGAAATCGAAGAAAAGTAATGCTTCTGTACAGCAGTCTGCAGCGCACTTAGCAACCAAATTTAAGGAATGTGCAAGACAGGGAATATTTTCTGCGTATTTATTTATTTCCTTAATTCGTGCTTGTAAGCCGCAGTATTTCCCACTCATGTTGCTGGCATTATCGTAGCTTTGCCCACGACAATCTTTGATATCAATGTCACTCTCACTTAAGAAATCTAATAAACTTTGAGCGAGTTGTTCAGCAGTATGACCTTCCATGTCTAAGAACTTAACGAATCTTTCCACTGGTCCAGATGGTAGAACATAGCGCACTATCAGAGTCAGTTGGTCTACATGCGATATATCTGGAGTAGAATCCAATGAAACTGAGTAGTATTTGCATCTCTTAATTTCGCAAATTATTTGATCCGGTTAGGTTACGGTACGTGTATTTTTTTTACGGTACGTGTATTATAAATTGATATTTTTTTACGGTCAGACAGGTATTAGACCGCGGGGCCCCCCGAGTCGCGGGGCCCGTAGCATTTGCTACTCTTGCTACGTGGCTAATCCGGCACTGGATTACACTCTGTATACTAAATATACATACTCTGTATACTCTGGGTATTAAGGCGGTACGAAGTTCGTCGGGTCTGTTAGTAACTAATAAATAATGGTTAATCATTATAAGGTTATATTTTTAATAGTAGTTTTTACTCCATGTAAGAAAGCTTGTGACCAACACAAAATAACTTTCTTCGAATAAAAAACACAAAATAACTTTCTTCTACTAAAAATAACAAAAACTATAAGAAACTTAATAGTAATTTTAACAACAATGAAACGATATTTATTAACTTATATTTAAGTTTTTAATAACTTATGTTTTTTTAAAAATTCAATGGGCGTTAGTTCTAGCATCTCAAGTTTAATAAATTATTCTTTGTACTTTCGATTAAACATAACATCTTTTCTTTTTTTGCGGCGTAATTCAAACAAAGAATTTTGTCTTCTCTTGTCTTGAAAATGTGCTTATTTTTTTAAATTAAACAGGAATAATAGTAGTGTGGGTTTGTGCTGCATACGCATATTTGGTCGTCTATGCCATGCCTCTAGGCTATTATTAGTTCTGTGCTTTTCTTTTGCACAGCAAATAAGCGCTGTATTTTTAACCATTGACTAGAAAAGTAGTTCATAAAAGTATCCATTTCTGCTGACTTTACAGAGCTATCCACAACAGCTGACCATCCATCTAGTATATGAGATGAAGGCAACAAACAATTTTCACAGGTCCGGCCTCACATGGAGTCACAGGTCCGGCCTCACATGGAGTACTGCTGTCACCTTTTTGCTGGAGCACCTGCATACCAGCTTGACCCCTTCGACTCGTTGCAAAGACGGACATTGAGGCTGGTTGACAATCCCATACTCACAGGTGAAGTGGAGCCTCTTAGCCTTAGGAGGGATTTTGCCTCACTGTGTGTGTTCTACCGCCTATACAATGGTTTGTGCTCAGATGAATTGTTTGACATGATGCCCGTAGCTACATTCTTTCATCGGACCTCTCGCCATAGGCAGGGAATTCATCCCCACACATTGCGACCTGAGACGGTGCGCACTGTGCGGTATGAAAGAAACTTCATCCCACGCACACTCAAGCTGTGGAATGACCTCCCTGCTGCGGTTATCCCAAGCGCCTACAATATGGGGTAACCGCTTCCCATCGGGTGGGCCGTGTGCTTGTCTGCCAACTTAGATTAAATATAATAAAATAAAAAAACAAAGGCAAATTAGCAGTCATCCTTGTTATATTTCGTCCTTCTATTGATTTTGTTAGACCCACAGAATTAACGTTTTTCCACACAGCCTTATTGAAATGATAATAACATCCAGTTATTTTTGAATTTGGATATATCATCATAAATGCATTGATAAGCCTAACTCGTAGGACACTGTAGTATCCAGGACGTAAGACGCAATATTTTTTTTGGATACCATGATATCCACAGACGTTCAAGTGGATAAAGTACGGGAAATATGTTTGTTCTTTCTTTCGTACTGTCTCCATCTATGTGAATTGAGAATAATTGGTAATAAGGTTTGGGCACACGTTTAAAAGTTCCATCGCCAAAAAATACCTTTTCTTGATCGCCATCAGTTTTCATCATCCTTTTCGAAAATATATTGATGAGAAGACAAGCATTTTATTCTCTTCACATAATTCGTACTCGGCTATCAAAAAGTTTTTTTAATTATTTCTGGCACTAATACTTCACTAGATTTAAGAAACTCGGTTTTCTGCACATGAAAAAACTTTTTGCGATGTCGGTAAAGGATATCCTTAATGGAACTATAAGGTCTTACAATACACGTAGAAGTAGAAGGCATTTGTTCCAGCGCAATTATATTATATACAAGATATGTTACGTTCATAGTAACTGACTCGTCAAATCTGATCCAGCAGACTAAACATACCTATACAGTGCACAACAGTTGACAATTAGCGTTAAAGTACTGCGAAAGATGGGATAAGCACGTGAGTAAAAAAGATAGCCATAACTCGGACGATTGCGCTTCTAGTATAGCTTCGAAGCATAGATTAGTTTTATTGAACAGAAGGGGTATTTCGTTAGTAGGTAAGAAATAAAATTCGATGAAAAAAATATACGTATTTATTTATTTCGGTGAATGATAATATAAAATTCAAAATGATAATTAAGAAACAAAACGATAGTTAAGAAAAAATTAAACGCCTTCGAATAAATTTAATTTATTTCTTTTCTGCCTCTTAGAAAGTTTTTTTTTATTTCGGGATTATTTTTATGAGCAGAATGAAGCCGAACAGCAGTATATTTGTCAATTAATATTTTAATTAAATTTATGCGATGATTAAAAGACGGTGCTTGTTGCTTTGAATGGTTTAAAAGTGAGTGAAATATGTTGGAGCTTAAAAACTTTTTTTAAATTCGATACTTTAACTTATCAACATCTTCATTATTTACAAAATGAACTCCTTTTTCATTCAAATGAGATTTAATAACACTTTCTGACTGTTAGCAAACGGAAAACAAATCTTCTAATGAATAGCATAAACCTCCCATATCTCTAATTGTGATTAATTTGTGGAACCACAATTTTTCATTAGTGTACAAGGTGTCAACACAGGTTTCACATTTTAAAGTATTTGCAAATTTTCATGCAATCCAACCAGAAATATTTGTTTAGCCGATTCTGAAGAACTTTCGTTACTAAGCATTCCAGCAAGAATATTAGTATTGTTTTCAGAATTTTTATCACTGGATGTAAGGACATCTACAATATTATCAGTTTCGTGTAAAACAGGAAGTCGTGACGACGAATTAATATTTATGATTCCTGATGTATGATCCACGTAAGTACAGGAATATTTTACAAAGGAATACAATTGCCACTAAAATCACTACGTAACTCTAAATGATTGAATTTTTTTTGTGCAATCCTTTAAATTGAATGGTGTTCGGATTGTTGTTGTAACCACCTTGGCGTCGAATGATACCAAAAATAATTTCAATATGGTCCTGACTTAATCGATATGTCGCGATATACCTTAATACTGGTGATTACAAACTTTTAAATAACAAATGAAACTGAACAGCAGGTCAATTATTACTTTAGTAGGCAGTTAAGTGAAAATGTCCCATCTGTACTGATAATATATGCGTGCAGTGTTATTGTGTCCTTGTCGTACTCATGTCAAAAATATTTTTGTCTCGTTTTTCTGCCGCCATTATTTTAAGAATATTATTAAACTAATTTTATTAGAAAACACTAATAAATCGGTAATATTTTATGTATTTACATGTGATAGGAGATCCCTTGTGTTTTATTAATCTTAGTGTCGTAATTTGTACATTTTTTAAAAGCACACGATGGCATTTTGTTGCAATTTTATTAAGCGCTTACATACGTGACAACTCGGCGTTTGCAAGACATGCACTGAATGCGATACGTCCCAATTGGGACGTTTTCACGTCTTCACCAGGCGCGCTCTAGTAACATATCTGCCTCTTTTTTATGTAACATCATTGTTCCAGCGTATCTTCGTAAATATTTTTCACTGATGACACATCTTTGGTAACTTTTTGTTTGGCGGTATCAAGTAAAAAGTCTTCTTCTATTTTATTGAAGTCTTGCTCACATTTATGTAGGCTCTCCCTTACTATGAGTATAGTATCTTTTCTCTGTTGGTTTAAGGTAAGAGAAATACTACACTCTTGTCTCTTATAGCAACGCCAGAAAGACGCACCGCTTATATTATTTGCCACAAAATTAAATCTGTGGCCATTGTAAAGTAGAGCTTCTTTCCTTTTTTTATTCTTAATAAGTTTAAATTCATTTCTTTGCATTTTATGTTTAATAAACAAATACCAAAATGAAATGCAGACTACGTAAGTTGCGAATAAGCCTTTTGACAGTTCATTGAAAGAAAAAAAGACGATTAAGTAAATTTGTTTTTCTAGGGGTTCAGGAACTACTTGGTAAGTGGTCAGCGCGCTTAACAAAGAGTTCCTTATTAATGAAGTATGGTGAAGTGTGAGATTGAAGAGCCCTGAAGAGCCACTTTTCGATGCCATTGTATGTCATATTGATATTAAGTCAATCTGATAACAAGACATATAGATACATGGTCGTATAGCTATCTAGACCAAACGCGAACTAGTCATATTAAGATTTAGTCATAAAGCGATCTAGTCTTATCGAGATATATAAGTATAAAGCTACTAACCCTAAAAGGCAAATTTGCGGTTATACTGCTTACTTTACAACATGTACTATTCAACAGGTTGAATTCAGGTAACTTAATTGGTGAGGTTAAATTTACAAGGTTTCGGTATTTTGGTATTCGGGTACCTTTACAGTAAGTTATGCAGTTATTTTTTATCGAAAGAATACCCATGCCAATTATAGTCAATTTCACGTATTTGATTTGATATAGATAAATATATTATTTTTTTGTGATTTGAAATAGTTAAGTTTTCCATAAATTAGTTGCGTATTGTATTGAAATGGGACATTCTTTATTGTTTTAGATAGTAATTCACTTTCATAACATGGTTTAGAATTAGTTTTATAGTTTTTAATATATTTCACATAATTACTCTGAGGGTTGTATTTCTTTACAAGGCTCCAATGATCTCAACTTACAATAATTTGAATTATCTTTTGTAATAGCTATATATTCGCTGCTAGGTGCAATGAAACCAAATGTGTTTGGTTGTTTTATATTGTGAGGTGTAGGCAATGCAATATTATTAAACAATGTGTACTTTTGAATTGATACAAGCCCTCCGGCCATTTGGATCCCATATCTATAATCTCATGGGATCCTAGTATAATGTTTATTTGCTTTTGATCTTATATTCATAGGGTTGAAATATACTGACGATTTTGTAGAGTGTTTATGGCAACTAAGGTCCTATCGATGTTTTGTAGGATCCTCAAGGCCAAAAAATGATACTAGGCTTCCAAGACGTTGTTACCATGGGATCTTATGTTATAGAATCAATTTTTTTTTTATGTTTGTCTTACGTCTTGTGACAATTTCAATCCCATGGCGTTACACAGGATCCGGAGGGAGCTATGTTTATACAAAGTATATAAAATGAAAACACAATAATGAAAAGTAATTATTGTAAAATGGTAAGCTTAAAATGTTTACTTAAAACATAAAAAACTAAATAAAAGTTCATTAGGTTACCGCCTTCCACTTCTATTCGCCATTGCCACTTGAAGTGAAATATAAAGGAATCCAGAACGAAAAAAATAGGCAATGTAATATTATTAAACAATGAATACTTTTGAATTGATACAAGTGGGACACGTAAAAGAAACACAAGTTTACTATTAAAATAATAACATAATAGAGTAGACAGTTTTACCATAGTATGAATTGAACTTAGGTATGTCTAAAAACATAGGTAACTCTCTGTACAAGCTTGTAGGAGACATTATCCATATTTCTTATTATTCCTTATGATTATCGTTTATAGTTTATTATTATGCCTGCACGTACCTTAATGCATCTCTGCACACCCTAACGTACTATCAGATAATGCCATTGGCATGAAGTCCACCTTTGTACAATAGCCTGTGCATGAAGTTGAAAAATAAATAAATGGGAATGTTTTGACTACAGAATATTACCATCTTCGAAATGGAATGATAGGGTGACCATAGATATTTCCAATGTATTCTGGATAAAATCTAAATGTATTCTCAATTGTATAACATTTTTGTAATATCAGAAATAGTTTAAACATTGGTCGAGAGCTTTTCCAAAGCTTTACTTGAGTTAATTTAGTTTTGTTTTACTTTTTGTAAAGTATTATTACAGGCAACTAAATGGGAAATAGCTTGAAATGATTTGGTACATTTTCATTGTTGGACCGCAAGTGATTCAATTGTACTATGACATTCTGGATGTTCTATAAAACAGGTTTGTTTACATATATGAACGATTTGTTCCATTGTAGCATTTAGGTTCTCTAAGTGGGATTTGACGTGTGATATTTCCATTAGCATAATGATATTTAGGATAATCATTATGCCAATGCAAATGTCACACGTCAAATTTATCAGCAGCCTTAGATGGCAAGCTTCATTCACAGCTTCTAATAGCGCCATACCTATATAATCTGCTTAAGCAGTTGAATGGCAGTTGGTCGTTGCTTCTTGGATTCCCAGCTTACAACCACCCACTGATACCACATGTTATAACGTTTTCGTGATGTGCTCATGTAATACCCAGAACATAAACATATTAAATTACTAACTAAGCAATGGCTTTATTTTTGTGGTGGAAAATAAAATGTTACGTTTTAAAGTCCATGAGTACAATTTACAATTTATAATTATCGTAATATCAGATGATACATACTTTTCTAGTATCTTGGTTTTGAAATAAACATTCTTCCAGTTATTTAAAAAAGAAATAATTTATTTATTTATTTAAGCTTTTTGCACAAATAGACAGAATGTACAAAGGCGGACTTAATGCCACAGGCATTTTCTACCAGTCAACCTTAGGGTGATGCAGAGGCTGGGTGCTTGGGAGACTGAATCGGGAGGTCCTCCTGGAGGTCGCCATCGTACAGGCCTGGGCCATTGCGCCGGACAGGCCTGTCGATATCGACGATGAGGCGGTGTGGTTCCGGGAGGCCATGACTGGTGTCTGCGATGCGGGTATGCCTAGGGCACCACCCTATAGTCCGAGGCGTCGGGTCTACTGGTGGTCTGCGGAGATCGCGAGGCTACGGCAAGCCTGCGTGATCGCGCACCGCCGGTGGACCAGACTCCGTAGGAGGCGTAGTCGAACCGCAGATACGGAGCCCCGAGTGACGGAGCTTCATGTGGGATACAGGGAGGCCAGAGATGCCCTCCGAGCGGAGATTAAGCGGGCAAAAGCTGTGGCTTATAAGGAGCTCATGGAGACGCTGGAGCGGGACCCATGGGGGCGGCCTTACCTTATGGTAAGAGGAAAGCTGCGCCCCCGGGCCCCGCCGTTGACCCAGGTTTTCCAGCCAGCTCTGCTCGGTGGAGTGGTCGAGTCCCTGTTCCCGGCGCGTTCCGCCGCAGATGACTCCGCCACCTAAGTCGCCTATGGCGCCCAGTATGGTAGTTGACGACGAAGTCCCTGAGGTCACTTGGGTAGAACTGGAGCTGGCGGTGCGAAGGCTTAGAGCCAAGAAGAGTACCGCCCCGGGACCCGACGGCATTCCAGGCCGCGCGTGGGTCCTAGCTCTGGGAGAAGACGGTCTCGAACCCCGACTGAGAGGGTTCCTCAGCGCATGCTTGGAGCGGGGCCAGTTTCCGAAGATGTGGAAGACGGGGAAACTGGTCCTCATCCGAAAGGAGGGTCGCCCGGCAGACGAACCGTCCGGCTACCGGCCCATTGTGTTGCTCGACAAGGTGGGCAAGCTCTTTGAAAGAGTTATTGCGAAGCGCCTCGTCGAGCACCTCTCTGGTAAGGGGCCGGACCTGGTGGATGCCCAATATGGCTTCCGCCGGTGGCGGTCCACTGTGGATGCCATCATGCGCGTGAGGACTTTGGCTGAGGAGGCAGTCGCCCGGGGTGAGGTGACGCTGGTGGTGTCCTTGGACATCTCCAACGCTTTCAACACCTTGCCCTGGAGTTGCATCAGGGAGGCACTCGTGTATCACGGTGTGCCTCTCTACCTCCGCCGTATCGTCGGGGCGTACCTGACGGAGAGAGCCGTCATCTACCCAAGTGCGACCGGCGTCGGTCGGCGTGAGATGTCGTGCGGTGTTCCACAGGGATCGATTCTTGGGCCGCTCCTGTGGAACATCGGATACGACTGGGTGCTTCGCGGTGAACTTCGCGGACGGCGCCGCCGTCATGTGTTATGCGGACGACATGCTAGTGACGGTGAGCGGGGTGACATACCGCTAAGCGACTCTGAGGGCCACGACCGCGGTTGCTCAAGTCATGGAACGGATCCGGCGGCTGGGCCTTGAGGTGGCTTTGCATAAATCCGAGGCCATGTTCTTTCATTCAGGATTGGGTATTTCAGGAATGGGAGTTACGACTTGGGCGACCAGGCGCAGGGCGCGCCGTAGTAGCGGCGGTAAGACCCATCATGGGGGAGTGGCGATGGTTCACTGCGCGGATGTGTGGGCGGCTGGCACCTCCTTCTGCGAGCAAGTAATGCTCGTGAAGGAGGAGGCGGGGCGGGAGCGGCAGCAGGAGCGACGAAGGATCGCAAGACAAGCTGCCCGCGTAAGAAGGCAACTCGGGCGTCAGAGGTCGATGAATGACCTCCGCCCCCCATGAGCGCCGGCCTGGGAACAGGTGGAGCCGCCTGTCACCCTGGCAGAATCAGGCCGCGGCGGTGGCGCGCGTGACGCGCCTCCCCGTTTCCGGGGACGAGTTGGGGACACCTCACACACGAGAAGAGGGCCAGATCGTGAGAGATGGCCCTGGGTCGGCCGGGGTGCGAGGGATATGCATGTCAACCTCACCTTCGGCAACCAAAGCGACCCACAGGCGGCGTGCGTTTTAGTCGGTTCGAGTCCGACATAACCTCCTCCACCGGCTCCGGTGGGGAGGTATCCGTGGGGATTTTGCGCACGTAAAAAAAAAAAGGGTGGTGGCGCGACTCTCATGCCACCTGAGCTAGTGGACTGTATTATGCGGGGGGTGAAGCTAACTGTTTCATATGACACTTTACACAACAAACAAGATAGGTGATCGGGTTGCCGCGGAGGTGGTTTAGGCATTGAATGCAACCCGAGAAATTAGGAGAGGATGCACTAACCTTTACTACGCCACGTGCTGGCTGGGCCGATGCACCGGTCCTCTGCCCCTGGCTCAGGAGCTGCCGCCCACATCACTAAATCACTTGAGGGACACACGAGAGGCACAATCCGATCGGTAAAGGTCTATGAAAGCGGTCAAAATCCAACAAACATTATTAATTTCTGAGAGTCGCGCGCGCCGCCGGCCATTGATTATTAGTTCAAAAGCGGAAGTCAATATGCGTCTATTTTGACAATTGAGCGGTGCGAAAACTATTGCTATCTCACTTTAAAAGGTAGCGCGGGAGGGAGATGGGTACAGGAAGCGTGTGTTTCAGTGTCAATGACTTGAATTACTACTATTGAGCAAAAAAAATACAAATTCTACCATCGGCGCAACCATTCCCCCCGGCTTGAAGGGTTACCTTCAAACGAAAAATGCGGAACAAATCTAAAGTCTAATCTAAATCTAGGTTTAGGAAATAACAACTAAAATATAAACCTAGGTTTGAACTCGTGCCTACTGCTGGTTAGGCAGAGGGCAGAGGCGAACAACCGGGCGCAGATACGATCCGGTTGCGGTTTTAACCCGTACAACACGAGTTATCCCGCGGGAATCGGGAAAAACTTCCTCTACAACTCCTAGAGGCCAATGTAAAGGAGGCGCATTCTCAGTCATAAGGACTACCACCGTACCTACAGTAATTGGGTTGGATGGAGTATTCCATTTTTGACGTGACTGCAGCGTGTGCAAATAATCGGTTCTCCAACGATTCCAAAACGATTGGACTAATTTATCTAAAAGAGCGTGACGAGTTAGAAGGTGCATTCTATCGTCATCAACATCTATTGCGGGCAAATATTTTAGAGGAGTCGTATTTAAGAGGTGAGCTGGCGTCAACGCTAATGGCTCTGACGGATCGCTAGATAGAGTCCGACACAGCGGACGCGTGTTCATCACCGCCTCTACTTGAGCGAGTACGGTACTCAACTCCTCGAACGAGAGAATCTGTTCGCCTATGACGCGAAACAGATGCGACTTAAGGCTTTTAATATTCGCTTCCCAATTACCACCAAAATGACTAGCTGCAGGCGTGTTAAAGTACCATTCAATGCGATTTTCGGCTAAGATGTGAGCGAATTCACTTTGGTAGTACTTAGACCGTAAGAATGTGTGCAATTCCGAAATACTACGTCGGGCCCCTACATAGTTTGTACCGTTGTCCGAATACATGCGCTTAACCGGACCACGACGCGACAAAAAACGTTTAAAAGCGGACATAAAATTTTGCGTACTTAAATCACCGGTCAACTCTATATGAACCGCGCGAGTTGTCATACAAATGAACAAACAAACATAAGCTTTCGTGGAGCGAATGCCACGACCACGAGCAATGGTGACTTTGAAAGGCCCAGCAAAGTCTGTGCCGGTGTGTACGAAAGGTTTTGCGGATTGAACAACACGACAAGAGCGATGATCGGCCATTTCAGGCGCGATAAAACGCGGGCGGAGTTTAAAACAAGGTACACATCTGTGTACTCTAGCGCGAATCAAATTACGAGCGGAAATTATCCAGTATTTCTGTCTCAAAATAGACATTAACAAATCGGGACCAGCGTGACAATTCACCTTATGATGATAATCTACTAACAAATCTAATACGTGGTCCTTACGCGGGAGAACTACTGGATGCCTTTGTTCAAATCCTAAACTTGAATTTCTCAAACGACCACCTACTCGAATGAGTCCATCTTCCAAAAATGGTTTCAAGTGTCGGAAAGAACGACTACAAGGTTTGTTAAATTCTAAATTTTTAAATTCAGAAGCAAAATAACATTTCTGCAACTCGCGAAGTATGACCAATTCAGCTTTATCTAAATCAGCGGCGGTTATATGACCGCGCGTAGATAAAATTCTCAAAAATCGGCCTACATAAACAACACAACGCAACAGTCTCGACCAAGACGAGACGCGATTAGCCAACAACAAAATAAGGGACTCTTCACGCGGGACCGATACAACAAGCGAGTGCTTCTTCTCCTCGGGTGGTTCGGAAACCGTAGTGGGATTGAATTGACTAACTGGCCACTTATCTAACGGCATGAATCCAGGACGGTCCACTAAACCACAACGGGTGATCCAAAATTTGCGAAGGAAGCAATCCACGAGAGAGACAATCGGCTGGGTTGTCGGTGCCAGCAACGTGAAAGAGATTTTGTGGCGCTAATTCAGATAGAATTTTTGCCACTCTATTAGCGAAGAATGTGTCCCAACGATGGGGCGAAGAGTGGGCCCAACACAAAGCGACTGTTGAGTCCGAAAAAGCTAAAATTCTACTAATATTAATGCGACACGGAAGTGCTAGTCTTAGCACTGCCATCCAAAACTACGCGGAGTTTAGTAGTAAGTTTATCTTCCCTAATAACTCCGTGGTGCGGGATAATGTACGAAGGCTGGGTCTCGTCAGTGTCCGCAGGCGCAGGTGAGATAGATGTAACCTTTATCTAAATATTCGTTGCTTTAACTTTGGAGACGCCTGCATCTTTCGTTCTAAACAAAGAAAGCGTTTTTCAGCGGATACACGGGAGTCACCGAGCGAAAAAATATCTCCCTTGAAAGGGAGCGCGACAACATAACGACCCTGCTCATCACGAGTAGTCGTGCGACAATAAATCTCCTCAGCCATCTTGTCATCAGGGCTTAGGATAGGTGGGACATTGACCTCTTCAATTTCCCAAAACTTGCGGATGGTAGACTCCAGTGGCGGCTCGACGGTGCAACAGAACGAAGCAGTCGAGTGACTAAAATTATCTATAGAAGCGGGTGCGGAACCAATTATAACAAAACCAAGAACTGTTTCCAGTGCGTGCGGAGCGGGGTACGTCGGTCCCCCTTGAACCTTACGTGATAACTGGAGGTGCGGGAGAATCGAAGCGCCGATCAATATATCGACGACTCCAGGTACAGCGTAAGTCTCATCTGCTAAAGGCAAGTCTTTAAATTTCGTTAATAAAGACGTGTCAACCGGGACGGTAGGCAACTGTTCAGTTATTTTATCTATAACGAGCGAATCCATGTCAAACCAAATATTATTATTAAAACGAGATCCAAACCTTGTTTTAACGGTGCCATGAACAGCTGACTGTAAACCTCCAAAACCCTTCACCACTGAGCGGGTTGAACGCTTATCAACATTGAAACCAAGACGTTGACAACAATCTTGAGTAATAAAATTACTTTGCGAAGCGCCATCTAATAGCGCTCGAACAATGTGCGGTTTACCTAATGCATCGACAACAATAATGCGAGCAGTCGCGAGGACAACAGTAGTGAGCGCAGTACTAGCGGACAACGAACACAAGGTGACGTCATTCGCAGCGGTCACCGGGCGGGCCGGAGCGCGCGCGAGCGCGGGCTGCGGCTGTGGCGCAGGCCGCCGTGTGTCACCGCTCGACGAACCAACTGTGCTCACATTGGATGCGGCATTACTATTTTCAAAATGAAGTAAAGTGTGGTGTCTCGCTGGACATTTGCGACAACTATTGCTACTATTACATAAAACAACGCGGTGTTTAGTACCGAGACAATTAAAACAAAAATTATTAGCGCGAACAAATTTATAACGATCATTAGGCGATAATTTTAGGAAACCCGGACACTTGTACAATTGCGAATGATGAGTATTACACAAAGAGCAAACAGGTGATTATACATGTGCTGGTGCGGTATTAACATAAGTATGAGTTGACCTCAGTGACCTCGATGACGCATCTATTTTGCGTTCCGAACTAACAACTTTCTTCGCGCCTTCATGTTTCGATGAAGAGCGTTGCAATATTTTTATATGCTCGCGAACAAAACTTTCTAAGTCTTCGAACTTAGGAATTTTATTGCCGCGGTGATCCGACTCAAATAAACGAATGGTTTCGGAATCTAATTTCTTTAAACCCATATACAAAAATAAGAAGTCGCAGAGGTCATCGATCTTTAGGTTCTTTACGGCGCGAACAGATGATGCGAAAGTATCTAGAAACTTCTCTAAGTTTTGATCGTTACATGCCGTAATGGATTTCAAATCAAACATCTGATCCAAATATGCGTTAGCTACCGATCTTTTATCCTCATACTTAGCTTTCAAAGTATTTAAAATTAAATTATAATTTTCGGCACTAAACGTAATTCCAGCGCAAACGGTTATAGCTTTACCAGTTAATTTTTCAACGAGATAATGCAATTTTTCGTGATCTGTCAACGAATCGTTCTTATCTATTGTATTCTCAAAACTATCTATAAATAAACACCAATTGCGAATGTTACCATCAAATTCCGGTATTTGAATTGGTGGCAACTTAGGTCGGTCGCGAGTGGGATTGGGTCGGTCAGACGGTTTCTCCAAACTCCTAGCGACGCGTTTGATACGACAATACAAATCGTCAAACGACGACAAGGCCTGATAACTCACTGAGTAATCGGGATTTAAATTTAACTCTAAAACGTTGATGTCATGTACTAAGGATTCGAAATCCGCGCGTAAACTATCCAAGTTTTCTATAGAACACAAGAACGAATCTCTAATAGCCAAATCAGAGGTTTTAAGTGCATTATCACAAATCGATTGTACACGAGAGTAAATCATTTCTCTTTTAGCGTATAAAAGTTTCAATTGAACTTTACTATCGGTGCTACCAACCTTTGGGGGCATTTTTACAACTAATATCAAACTAAAGTGCGGTAAACAACAAATGAAATGACTTAATCTTAGCGGTACCTACAGTACAGCGACGCGGCGCGAACGATATCCGTAGGTAGGTAGGTAATTATAACTGCGCGTGCAAACTTGAACAAAACGCGCATAGCAACAAGATCGTACCTACGCGAGCTAGATCGCTGTCTAGGTTCAACTATTATTTCAGGGATTAAGTACTGCGTAATATCTATTCAAATTAAAATACTTTCGTATGAATTTGAATGAAATGCGAGCGAGGTATAACCACGCATCCACCCACGTAGGTATTAGGTAAATACGATGCGAGCTAGCGGCGAACGGACAACTTAATTGAAACAAATAAAAACAAAAGCCAAATGCGTTAGGTATTACACTGTGCCTATGCACTAGGGTGTCAGGATACCTAAGATCTAAACCTAAATGCCTAGATGCGGGGTTTTCTACTAAAATAACTAGGTATTTAGGTGCGGTGCGTTTATTCCCTGTGGAATAAATAACAAAAGCGAGCTACGACTAAGGATCGATACGATAAGAGAAATGCGAGCGAGGTATAACCACGTACCTAACCTATGTAGGTATCAGGTAAACACGATGCGAGCCAGCGGCGAACGGACAACCCAGAAATTGAAATAGCCAAATGCGTTAGGTATTACACTGCGCCTATGCACCAGGGTGTCCAGTATACCCAAGATCCAAACCCAAATGCCCAGATGCGGGGTTTTCCACCAAAATAACTAGGTATTTAGGTGCGGTGCGTTTATTCCCAATAGAATAATAACAAAATGCGAGACTACGACTAAGTATCCGGCTCGAGCAGGAAAAGAATGGTGGCGCGACTCTCATGCCACCTGAGCTAGTGGACTGTATTATGCGGGGGGTGAAGCTAACTGTTTCATATGACACTTTACACAACAAACAAGATAGGTGATCGGGTTGCCGCGGAGGTGGTTTAGGCATTGAATGCAACCCGAGAAATTAGGAGAGGATGCACTAACCTTTACTACGCCACGTGCTGGCTGGGCCGTTGCACCGATCTTCTCTTCCTGGCTCAGGAGCTGCCGCCCACATCACTAAATCACTTGAGGGACACACGAGAGGCACAATCCGATCGGTAAAGGTCTATGAAAGCGGTTAAAATCCAACAAACATTATTAATTTCTGAGAGTCGCGCGCGCCGCCGGCCATTGTTTTTTAGTTCAAAAGCGGAAGTCAATATGCGTCTATTTTGACAATTGAGCGGTGCGAAAACTATTGCTATCTCACTTTAAAAGGTAGCGCGGGAGGGAGATGGGTACAGGAAGCGTGTGTTTCAGTGTCAATGACTTGAATTACTACTATTGAGCAAAAAAAATACAAATTCTACCATCGGCGCAACCAAAGGGTGATGCAGAGATATTAAAAGTAGGTGCTCGAAGTGTTGTAGTGATAGTTTTTAGGTACTAAATAATATTTTTTTTTAATAAAAATTTAATTAAATAATTAAAAATAAATAATTATATATCCATATATAAATATATACATAAATATATGCATAAAAATAAAAAGAACATATATATATGTATATATATACATACATATATTGATATATATACATACATATATATACATATATTGATGCAAATATACCTACACGAATATATTTCAAATACATACAGATGCGATGTGAAATGATTTGTTTGCCAACTATGGGTTGCTGTAGAGCTGGTGTACTCTGGTCTTAAAATGAAACGGTTTGTAGACATTCTGATTTCCAGGGGAAGCGCGTTCCATAAAAGAATAACCTGGACTAAAAACAAAGAGGGGACAAGGCTTGTCGTGTGAGTGGGACAGTGTAGGAATAAGTTGTTAGACGAGCGTAAATTTTTGTTATGGTTAGAGCCGAGTAAGTGGAGCTGATGGACTTTAAATAAGCTGGGGCATTGGGAGAGTTTAGTAGGGTATATATCAAAGTGACAGCTCTCAGACTACGTCGCCTTCGTATAGACAACCAACCCAGCTCAGTACGACAAGCCAAAACGTGGTCATACTTCTTAAGATTGTAGACGAATGGAATGCAATTGTTGAGAAGTCGGTCAAGTTTATTGAGCAGATCTAGATTCAGGTCGAAATAGAATACATCACCATAGTCAAAGATAGGAAAGATTAAAGTCTGCATGAGCATTGTCTTGGTTTTAATAGTAAGAAAGTTTTTAAGGCGCTTAGTGTCCTTGTCACTTTCTGGCAGACGTTAGTGACTTGAACCCGCCAACTGAAGGTTGAGTCAAGATTTAGGCCCAAGTTCTTAACACTAAGTATGACAGGAATTATTTTGCCATCGAATATAACAGCTAGCATGATCACGTCCTTCAACCTTCGCATCACGTACACGCTGCCCACTATCATACTCTGGCATTTGTCAGGGTTAACGGCCAGTCCAAACCCGTCACACCAACGACGTATAAAGGATAAGTCTGCGTTTACTCTATCAATAGCCTCTGAAATGTTATCCACAGGGGCTTGGCTATACAACTACAGGTCATCGGCATACAGGTGATACGCACACTGAAGATCGGAGGTTATGAAGTTAATAAATAAGGAGAAAAGAAGTGGAGAAAGTATACCGCCTTGAGGGACCCTAGAGTCAAGATTGCACCAACTCGATGACTCCTTTTCGGCACAAACTGACTGCTGGTGGCCCTGAAGATATGAAGAGAACCAATCCAGTTCATCAGATGAGATATTAAAATGGGCAAAGATCGACAAAAGAATGTCATGGTTCACACAATTGAATGCGTTGCAAAAATTTACTAAGACCATTACAGTAACCATAGTCTTTACCATACCATCCCTGATGTCACCAGTTACCTTTAGGAGAGCAGAGGTAGTGCTGTGTCCTGGCCTGAATCCTGATTGCAGTGGACTTAATATGTCATTACGATGTATAAAATTAGACAACTGTCTATGCACACATACCTCCAGCACTTTGGATAGAAACGGAAGGTTCGACATACATGAACATGAACGAAACCATGTTCATGTTCATGTATGTCGATAGCCAGAACAAATTGTGTTAAATATCTGGGATTACATATCGATAATGCTCTAAAATGGAGGGAACAGATTAATACCCTGTCTCTGAGAATGGTACGCCTAATACATGTTTTTAAATCTCTCAGATGGTCGTCAAACTTTGACACATTAAAGCTAGTTTACCTCTCACTATGCCAAAGTATTATTGGTTACGGTATCACTGTTTGGGGTGGCGCGGGCAAGACCCTTTTCTTAAAGGCTGAGAGTGCGGGCTAGAAAACCTCCACGCGGTGCACCCTGGGCAATAGAAGTGGCAACTCCTCCCCCTAAATTTAGGGGAGGAGTTGCGGCTCCTGGCCAATATTCTGCCGAGGTCAGAAAGACCTGAGAGAAGGAAAACTCGAGAACAAACCCGTTGCCAACCCGTCTGGCCAGCGTGGCAATAGTAGGCTAAACCCTCCCAAATGAATAGACGTCACAACAAAAGGCCCCAGTTCCCGGCGGTCCCGCTATTCCCAGCTAAGGTAGCGGTTCGGGTAACGGCGGGACGGGGGGTGCGAAGAATCTCCGGGCTACGGGAGGCTACCGAAACCGGCGACTACTACTGGCAATGTACAATTGCAGTACACTTCGTCTGGACAGGCACCTCGCGGAACTAGAGGTAGAACTAGGTCGCATAAATTGGCATATATTAGGGTTGTCCGAGATCCGAAGACAGGGGGAGGACACGACAACCACTGAGTCAGGCGACCTGTTCTACTTCAGAGAAGGTGAACAGCTCTCCCAGAGAGGTGTCGGTTTTCTGGTAAAAAAGGACCTCATTAGCAGCGTTGTTGAAATCGGTAGTGTGTCGAACAGGGTAGCATACCTTATCGTGAAAATCACGAACAGTCGTTCGCTGAAGGTGATACAGGTATATGCGCTGACCTCGCTTCACCCCGACGAAAGTACCGAGGCCGTATATGAAGATATTGCTAAGGCAATGAATCGCACCGCCAAGGCCACTTACAACGTTGTTATGGGCTACTTCAATGCTAAAGTGGGAATACAAGAACGCAGTGAGACGAAAATCGGACCTTATGGAGTGGGGTGCAGAAATCACAGGGGACAAATGCTAGTCAACTTCCTCGAGGCGCAGGGGCTCTTCTTAAAGAATAGTTACTTTAAGAAAAAACCCCACAGGAAGTGGACTTGGCAACGTCGGGACTCTGTGATAAGAAACGAGATAGACTTTTTGATAACGGACAGTAAGCGCATATTTAGAGACGTCTCTGTGATCAACAAGTTTAAAACCGGAAGCGATCACAGACTTGTCCGAGGCTCTCTAAATATCAACATCAAGACTGAAAGATTCCGAAAGATACGGTCTACTCTCCGACCTACGCCACTCCAAGTCACTCTAGGGTCCGAAAAGTTCCAATTGGAACTTCAAAATCGTTTCGCAACACTGGAAACCACAAACGGCATTGACGAGAAAACCGACACAGTGGTCAAAACATTACAGGAAGTGTCTCGAAAGTTCTTTCCCGGGAAACGCAAACAGCGAGAGTCCAAGCTCTCTCCTGAGACTCTCGAACTTATGAGAAAGAGACGTGAAAAGTCATCCACACCGTCGTCTTCGTCAGATGAGAGAGCCTTAAACCGACAAATTAACAAGCTGATTAGACGCGACCTCCAACGCTACAACACCCATATCGTCCAGGAGGCGATTGAGCGAAATAGGGGGTCGAAAGTGTTCGCTCAGCAGTTGGGGAGGCCCCATCTGACGAAACTTAAAACTGCGGATGGTAAAATGACTGCCTCAAGGTTCGAGATTCTCGATGAGATCGAAAAGTTCTATGGACAGCTATATGCATCACGGACGAGTAAACCTACGGGACACAGCGATGAAAACCACAGAGCCCCACTCACGCGCCATTACACCGAGGAGATACCCGATATCGAGCAGTGCGAGTTGGAGGCGGCTCTCAGACAACTGAAAAACAACAGGTGCCCAGGTGATGACGGTATTACTACTGAGCTCCTGAAAGCAGGCGGAACTCCAATCCTGAAAGAGCTAGCAAGCCTCTTTAATTCCGTCATCCTACAAGGTCTTACACCTAGGGCATGGAGCGGGAGTGCGGTGATACTGTTCTTCAAAAAAGGAGATAAGCCCTTGTTGAAGAACTACAGGCCCATCTCACTCCTGAGTCATGTCTACAAGCTGTTCTCGAGAGTCGTCACAAATCGTCGTCGTACGAAAAAGCCTTTGACTCCATCGAAACCTAGGCAGTTCTGGATGCCCTACAGCGGTGTCCTGTCGATTGGCGATACATCGAGGTGCTGAGATGCTTGTATGACACTGCCACAATGTCCGTCCAGCTCCAAGACCAGAAGACGAAACCTATTAGCCTCCAACGTGGAGTGAGACTGGGAGATGTTATATCCCCCAAACTATTCACCAACGCGTTGGAGGACGTCTTCAAAACTCTGGATTGGACTGGGCGGGGTATAAACATTAACGGTGAGTACATCTCACATCTTCGGTTCGCCGACGACATCGTCATAGTAGCGGAATCGTTGGAACAACTGGGCGAAATGCTGCATAGCCTAGATGGAGCTTCTCGACGCGTCGGCCTCGGTGTAAACTTGGATAAAACCAAAATTATGTTCAACGAACATGTTGCACCGAGACCTATTGCCATCGAAGGGGCGACACTCGAAGTTGTTCAAAAATATATCTACCTGGAGTAAGTTATCCAGCTCGGTAAAAACAACTTCGAGAAAGAACTAGCCAGAAGGATCCAACTGGGTTGGGCAGCATTTCGCAAACTACGTCGAATTTTCTCTTCACCCCTACCGCAATGCCTCAAAACAAAGGTCTTTGAACAGTGCGTCCTACCTGTTATGACTTACGGTGCCGAAACGTGGACACTTACAGTGAGGCTGGTCCATAGCTTAAAAGTCGCGCAGCGAGCTATGGAGCGAGCTATGCTTGGAGTTTCTTTGAAGGATAAAATCCGGAACGAGGTTATTCGACAGAGAACCAAAGTTACCGACATAGGCCACAGAATAAGCAAGTTAAAGTGGCAATGGGCTGGCCACGTTTGCCGAAGGACCGATGGCCGAGCAAACGAGTCCTAGATTGGAGACCGCGAGAAGGTAAACGAAAGGTAGGACGCCCCCTAGCCAGATGGACTGACGACCTGAAAAAGGTGGCTGGGACAGACTGGATGCGGAAGGCGGAGGATCGGAGAAAATGGCGCACATTGGGAGAGGCCTATGTCCAGCAGTGGACTGCAGTGGGCTGATTGGTTGAGAGAGTACAAAGAGCTGTACTCAAAACCATGATCCGTAAGCCATACCTATACCCTACAAGCAGTCTATACGGTGAATGCGGAGTCCTAACTGTACGTCAATTGTACATACTAAAGTCAGTACTTAGGATACATAAATGTATCCCTCCTTCTAATCCTATCAAACGTGTAAATATTATATCAGGAGTAAAACATAACACCACTTTCTCTGAACACCAATATATTGTACTAAGCACATATATATATATAAATATTCATAAGGAACTTGACATAATTGATCTCAACAAATTTTAACTTAAGACTAAAATGACCAATTGGATCCTTACTAGGGACTATGATTTTAAGGAGTCTCTGCTCGCCTTCATGAAATAAACACATTTCAATGCACATACACTGACACACACAATCATACACACACACACACAGGTAACACAATACACGACATAGTATTATCAATCTTCACGTATCCCTAATATATTAATATAAGCTGATGTTGATCACTAATGAATGTTAACCAATTTACAATTTAACCTAACAATGCGAACCTACAATAATTCGTTTACTTATTGTTCACATACTAAACCACTATTTGGCCGAACACTGTTGCCTAAGATACAGGCCCTGAGCCTACTTTAGGTAACAGGGTTTACCGGAATACCAGAAGTATCCTGTAACAATGGTTTAGTGTTGAATGCTCGTTTAAGGCGTGATTTTGCTACGGGTCCATGTTTCTTTCTTGTGTAGATATGAATGGATAGATCCGCGAGAACGGTATCATGGGTGTAACGGGCAGCAAGTTTTGTCTTGATGCCAACGGGTTTTTAACAAAGACTTGTTGATTTGGTTCAAATTCCTGTTCGGGTTCCCTATCCTTGTTACGCGTGGCTCATTCTGCCATAGATATAATTAGTATAAAAAGTATGTTAAGCAAATTAAATCAACTATACTCGAACGACGAGATTATTAATATCGATATTAGGGACCATTATAGTATATTAAAGTTAGGATCATATTATAATAATAGGAAAATAGTAATAGTCGTAAAGTTCCCGATAGCCTTGCCTAAAACCTATACCTTGTATAAATTATCCATAGTACCTAATAAAAATAATTTAGCCCTTATACCAACCTCATCCTATATAGCGATTCATGAAGCATATTCTATGTACATAGAGACTGAATGTCCGAAGTTATCATCATGGTACTTCTGCGAAGAAAACCCTAACCATGGAATACAGAACTCACCCGATTGCGTGCAACAACTCATCACAGAACATCAGCTCGATTCATGCACTTTCACATCAATTATCCTAAATAGAGAAGCCTTCGAACAGCTCGATGAAATGCACTATTCTCTCAGCTTCCCGGCACCTACTAAGCTTTAGACATCATGCGGACAAGAACAACTAAAGACCGTACAAGGAAGTTATTTAGCAACCATACCCAAAGACTGCTTCATAAAAATCTCAGAATTTACCTTAATCAATACTGACAATCTTATCAAGGGCCACGCGTTGAAGATACTAACACCCCCGGAACAGAACAACTTTAAGACGGAAGATTCAACACTAAAGCTTCACACAGTTAACCTTGGCAGCCTCCATGACAGTCTTAGAAAAATTTCTAGACAGCCCCCATTGCAAATAGATCACAGCATCAGTAATTCAAGCATCTACCATACTACCGTTCCAGTGTACTTAATACTATTCGGGACAGGTGCAATCAGTGTGGTTATACTGTATAGAAAGTACCGCACAAGAGGCTCAGACATAAGTAAGGAAATGCATGCTGATACAGAATCTGGCAAGAATATCCACCCTTCTGAAATTAAGATGGACAACCTTTCAGCAACATTTTCAACAGCTGTTAAGAAATAGTTGCTGATCTTTGGGAGGGAGATGTTACACAACGGTGTAATAGGCGGATCGCTGACATGCATAGCCTCATTTACTGCGCATCGCAACAGCGGCCCGGCACGAGGCGCCGACTCAGCACAAGCATTCCGAGTAATAACGTCATACACATTATTGCAACATTTTGTAACTAGAATAATTATTGTCTTTGTGAACTCATTCTTAGTACTAATATCGTCCGATTATCACTTCCTTAGAGCTTAAGTTACTATTGTATTTTTTTTTTTTTTTAAACGTTACGATATCTTTTTATGAATAAATATTATTATTACAATGCAATTGAAAATTAAAACTAAAACTATTATTAGATAGCTTTTATACAGGGTGTTACAGAAAGGTGTGGTCATATTCGAGGGACGCATTACGTGTGATATAAATAAATTTTCCGCGGGAGTATAAACACCAATTTACTTTGTATCACGTAGAGAAATAATTTTCTTTTTTATCGACTATGTGTAAGCTAGTGGAAATTGTCGACAAACGCACAACACTAAAAAACTAAGCTGGCATTTGCAACAGCGCGCTGCAGCGGGCTGCACCCGCTGCAGCGCGCTGTTGCAAATGAACTCTACGGTTTGAACCCGAGTAGGTTTACCAAACGATCGGATTTGATAGGCCCTGTCTCAATATCATCCTACTTACTTTGTACCTAAACAATTTTTTTTTATATCGGGCAAAGAAATTCTGAAAAAGCTTATAACTTGTTAAAATAGTATGAAAATAAAAAACAATTTACTTTAAGCAACAATAAAACATTTTTATGTTCCTGAAATCATCCATGCTAAATGTAAGACTTGTCTCAAAGATACCTTAGGTAAAGGTTAACCTACATTCAATACCAGGAGTCGTGGACTACCGAATTTCCAGCCACGCCCCTTAATATTATTTGGGTGGTGGTAGAGATTTGACGGCACAAATTTGTCACAAATTTCGACCGGGTTGGTACCACCGTGCAATATTGCGAAAAACCCTTCATAGTAATTCAATTTCGGTTGGATTGCGTTCAGGGATCAGCAAATGCATAGCCGGGTAGGGGTGATGGTGGTCGCAGCACTAGTGGGACCAGTGGGTCTTGGCGTAGTCTAGTGAGGATGGTGCGGGGCGACGCGCCGGTCAGGGAGACCCGTAGAAACGGTGGTGCCGCTGGCCGCCCGCGGTATAGTACAGAGGCCCAACTGGGACTAACCACCCTGGAAGGCTGCCTCACCAGACCGCGCATAATCCCGGTATGGCTCGTCGTGCCGGTTGGTGACCGGAAGTGGGGGCCAGGCGACCATATTCGGGGGGGTACGGGGGCCCTTCCGTACGGCGTGTCGGCTCACGCCATGCCTCATAATCATAGACAAAACCAATATCCCGCACTTTGTCACGCGGTGCTGCGACGACAATCACCTCTTTTTTTCACGCCCTTTTCTCCTTTTCATCATGGCAGCGCATTTAAGAGTATTGGGCAACACAGCGGCTCTACAGACTCCCACAAGCTCGCTATTTGAGGTGGAGTCCACTAACATCTGTGGACTCCATGCGAACCTCAACGCCGTCCACCAACACCTTGAGACGGCGAAACCAGATATGCTCTTTCTCACGGAGACACAAATAGGCCGCCCTGATGACACGACCTACTTGCTTTACCCCGGCTATGTTATCGAGGAAAATTTCCGTGCAAAAGCCGGGGTGTGCGTGTTTGTTAGGGCGGATGTTTGTTGTCGCCGTTTGCGCTGCCTTGAGGACCCATCCTTTTCAACCCTATGGGTACACGTAGACCATGGCTCTACGAGTCAGATCTATGTGTGCCTCTACCGTTCCCATACAGGAGATGCTGAGACAACTCGACTCTTTGAATATCTGAGTCAGGCGGCAGATGATGCGCAGGAACGGTTTCCGAACGCCGAAGTGGTATTTTTGGGGGACTTTAACGCCCACCACGAAACCTGGTTGGGCTCCTCCAAAACAGACCATGCGGGAAGAGCCGCCCATGCATTTGCTCTGGCGCATGGCCTGACCCAATTGGTACACGAGGTCACTAGAATACCAAGAAGGTCGGGCCTAGCACCCTCTCTGCTAGACCTTCTGCTGACGAGTCACCCAGACCTGTACAGTGTTTCGGTACAAGCCGCTTTAGGCAATTCCGACCACTGTCTGGTCTGCTCCAAGGTGCCAATTATAGCGCCTTCAAGACCCGTGCAGGGGAAGCGGCGTCTCTGGCACTACTCGTCAGCAGATTGGGATGGGCTGCGCAACTATTTTGCGTCCATCCCGTGGGTTGAACGCTGCTTTGAAGGTAAGAAACCCTCGGATTGTGCTACTGCTGTTGCCGGTGAGATCGGTCTGGGTATGGAATACTATATTCCTTACACTGATGTCACCGGTGCCCGAGGAGTGCGCCCTTGGTTCGGGCGCGAGTGTGCGAGGGCTGTTGATCAAAAGCAGTCCGCGTATCGCGCTTGGGTAAGGGCGCGTGCCACGCACGATCCCAATGTGAGCCACTTCAAGGCGGCGTACAACAGAGCCACAAAGGTCTGCAAGAGGGCTTACGTCAAAGCGGATGCCCTGCGCATTGCGCGGCTTGGTCAAGAGCTAGTGGCACATCCCACGGGCAGCCGTGGATACTGGCGACTGGCCAAAGCCGTGCAGGCCAACTTCTGTCAGCCTTCGCTGCCACCGCTGCGCTACCCTGATGGATCCCTGGCCCATGGACCGCAAGAGAAAGCCAATATGCTAGTAAATCTCTTTGCGGCCAATTCCCGAGTCGATGATTGCGGTATACAGCCGCCGACACTACCCAATGGTGACCACGTAATGCCTGAAATACGTATCAGGCAATGCGATGTTCGTGCGGTGCTTCAATCACTCGATGTCCGGAAAGCCAGTGGCCCGGATGGTATTCCAGCGGTGGTCTTACAAAAATGTGCAGCGGAGTTGTCTCCGATGCTTACGCGGCTGTACCGACTGTCCTACAGCTCGGGTACAGTGCCTTCGGCTTGGAAAGAGGCGAATGTACAGCCGATCCCCAAGAAGGGGGATCGCTCAGAGCCAGCCAACTATCGACCCATAGCCGTCACCTCAGTGCTGTGCAAGGTCTTCGAGCACATCATTAACAAACAGCTCATGCGTCACCTAGAGGATCACTCCTTAATTAATGACCGGCAATATGGCTTCAGGCCGAAACGGTCAACGGGTGATCTTCTAGCATACGTTACCCATCTTTGGGGTGAGGCTATGGACAAGCACGGCGAGTCACTGGCAATTAGTCTTGATATCGCCAAAGCTTTCGATAGAGTCTGGCACAAATCGCTTCTCTCCAAGCTACCAGCCTTTGGTCTGCCTCCTAGACTGTGCAACTGGATTGCTAGTTTCCTGCAGGAGCGCCGTATCCGCGTCCTCTGTGATGGACGGGCTTCGGAGTTCTTGCAAATAAATGCTGGCGTACCGCAGGGGTCTGTATTATCTCCCACTCTCTTTCTTCTGCATATCAACGACATGCTGTCCACCGGCAGCATACATTGCTATGCAGACGATAGCACCTTACACGGGAGTTATCACGGACAACCTGCGGCCAAACAGTCTGATATCGTGGAAAAAAGACAGCTTCTTGTCACTGAACTGGACCGGATCTTGAATCACATTTCTCAATGGGGCTCCGAGAACATGGTCGAGTTCAATGCCAAGAAGACGCAGGCTTGTGCGTTCACAGCAAAGGTATCTTCTTTCCTTCCCCTTCCCACTCTTCAGAGCACGCCACTTCCACTGCAGGACAATCTCTATATCCTAGGCATGGATATTCGCTGCAAACTGAATAACAGAAATTACATCGAGAGCATCATCAAAACAGCCTCGCGGAAACTCGGACTCTTAAACAAAGTGAGACGTTTTTTCACGCCGGAGCAGCGGTGTCTTCTCTATAAGACACAAATTCGCTCCTGCGTGGAATACTGCTCGCATCTCTGGGATGGCTCCGCGAAATACCTACTAGATGCTCTCGACAGGTTGCAGCGACGCGCGGTCCGAATTATTGGGAACCCTGAGGTCACGAACACCCTCGAGCCTTTGCAGATGCGTAGAGATATTGCTTCCTTGGCTGTATTTTACCGTCTCTACCACGGTGAGTGTTCTGACGAGCTCTTCCAACTAATCCCACCATCTCCTTTCCTACATAGGACAACACGTGCAGGCCTTAGATGTCACCCTCACACTGTGCAGAATATACGAGCAAGAACCAAGCGGTTCGGAGACTCTTTTCTTTGCCGCACCACCAAGACCTGGAATTCATTACCAGCACACGTGTTTCCTTCTTCCTACAGTCCCGGGGCCTTTAAGCGGGGCGTGAAAAAGCATCTGATGAGGCCGCCAAGCTGAGTGCCACCATTGTAGCACTTAGTGTCTGTAATGGTGACCCTCTTTCCTGAGACTTTGCCTTTAGCTTACCATCAGGCGAGGTGAGGTCAAGTTGGCGTGTCCTATATAAAAAAAAAAAAAAAAAAAAAAAAAAATTAAAATTGGTTCCGTACCCAATTTTATTGAAATGTTATACAAAAAATAAATTTTCGGTTTTTATTCAACTTCGGTGGCAGACAAGCACACGGCCCACCTGATGAGAAGTTAAATAGAACACAATTCCAAGTTGTTGGGTAGGTACACGATACATAGAGATGGATGGTTGCGAACCTCCGCAGCGCAACTGCGCGTGAAGACGGCAGCACCTCTCCTCTCCCAAAATCCCTACCGAGGCAGGAATGCCCCTGTAAAGGGTTGCTGGGTGACTCTTCATGTGTTCCTGAGTAGCATAGGACACAGTGGAGAGCAGACAAAGCCTCAAAGGGCTGGTTGAGGAGCCGCCCCTTTCCAGGGTAAGATGAGGATACCGTACTTTTCCATACGGAATTAACATGGCAACAGTTTCGAAAACAGGGTTGTTTTCCTCTCGCATCCCCGCACGCTCACGTCCTTCGAGACCAGCAGGAGGTTGGACAAGGCTGTATTTCCGCCCAATTGAGCAGTCCGACTAGGGAAGTACCTCCGCCCTACAGAATACCGCGGCCATAATAACTTCCTGTTGTGTTAGGGTAGCTAGAGCTCACTGGAGAATTCGTGCTGTCAGTAAGAAAACTAAAGGCATGTCCTGCTTTGTCTTCTACACTGACGGCACAGAAACTCTGTGATTACAGGGTCGGCAGCGCGAGTGCGTTCCCTCTGGTGTTACATACGTCCATAGGCCACGGTAACCAATTTTCATCAGGTGGGCCATGTGCTTGTCTGCCACCTAATTGGTATAAAAAAAGCAGCATCCGCAACACTGTGATCGTTGCACGTTTGCCTTAGTTTGAGTTTCGTAGTTATTTATCTTCGGATTTTATTTGAGATTTGTTTGTTCGTTACGTTTGGGAAACCAGGTGTCATGATAATGCGCACAATGGCGCACAACATAAATAACGGCAGTGTACAAAAATGTACACAGAACTTACTAAGGTATATGATGTCGTACCCGGATAACATAACTCTAAGAGGTCCTTCATAAGTGTTCGTTAAAGTAACATTCATTGCGGTACCCTAAAATATTTCATAATATTAAAATATCTTCTCTTTCACTCCAAATCGCCACGCCCTTTATTATGATTGGTTCCGTACCAATTTTTATTTAATACAAAACCTTTCTTAAAGCATAAAAATGTATGGTAAAGTGAACAAAAATATGTTCAAATGCCAGGATAACATAAAATGTAAGAGTCGTTTCTTCAAAATTTTTGAAACAAGTTTTTCACGGTACCCTAAAATAATTGATACGAAAAAATCATTTGTTATTTTTTTCCTATACCTAAATAGGGTGAACTGACTAGTATTCGACCATGGTCACAATTTTATTATTTTCTGGATTCTTAGTATCGGATGTATTATCTACTGAATTACATACTCTTTTTTGATAACAATGTTGTTCAGTCAGTGGGTCGTATGTTTGTTTGCCCATCCGTTATTGAATGATACGAAAATCACGGCGTCGAAAAAGTTGTCTCTTACATAACAACAGACAACGAGTAGATTGAATAGTAGCTGCGATTTTTTTTTCAGAATATGTACACAACTCTGATTTTTATTAAATTTGAGCGCGAAAGTCCATTCATTGTCCAACCCAAACTCAATGCGAGGGGGTTTCTGCACTTGAAAGAAACACAAAGTCATAGTTGAAAAATCCAGATTTAAATATTAAAATAAATTTTTTAAATGGACGTAAACCTGTACCTCTACCCTAATTTCATAGGTAATACGTTCGGCCGCGGAGTCCTTTGATGAGACCGCGATGCGTGGCGGCGCTTTTGATGCGGACAATCGGTGCCGCCAAGGATATAATATTTGGCGCCAAAGTGCGTAAAACAGTAGGCATCAATGTTGCCATAACTGATTTTATAAAATCTGTAGATGACATGTTAAAAATAGTAGAAGCAGCGTAGATTTCAAATGAAAAAGTGGTAAATTTATTAGTAGATTAAAATGTATTTTTACGCGTTTATGCTTTTTAAAAGATAGAAGACGAAAAGCGGTTCGTTTGTTTTGCGTCTTGTCATCCGCAGAGTAGGTAAGTCTTGTCATATGCAAAGAAAAGTATCGTGACATTTTTATGTACCTATTACTTATTTCCTGATTCCTCAACTTTTTCTCCTCTCTCTCCTTTCCTCCTTCTCCTCTGGCTCTATCTCCTCTCGGTAAGATTAAACTTGTGATTTTCAGTACAAAGGCCGCCCTTAACCACTGAGCACGAAGCTATCATTTACTTTTAAGTTCAGATTTTTAGCGCGAACAGATAGCAAAATGTACCTAGGCAATGTACTTTTTAGTAGAAATAGAATATTGTTCTGAACAAAGGGATTGATTTAACCATTAATTAGTTAACTGCAGGTTTTTCAGTCATATTTACATTAAAAATGAAAGGAAGGTCTGTGGATTTTTCAAAATTCTACGTATTAAATTAGATAATTAGAACTAGATAGATTAATGGTTGGCAACATTCGTATGTACTTGTGCCGACTTTTTTTCTGTAGGTTGTTTACATGTTTATTTGTAGACTAGTTATTGTTCTGTTGTGCAGTGAAAATGTCGGTTTTTAGTAATAGCGAATATTAGATGATGCTTTGTGTTGGCGCAGCTGATGGTAGCTTGCGAAAAGCTCATCGGCTGAACAGTGAGATATTTGTGGACAGAAGACTAGAGGGTGACCGTCGGCGGTTTCCCTCTTTGGAGTGTTTTAGGAAGATGGTGAACCGCCTTCAACACACTGGAAGTTTTCGTGGCGACCTTCTACGACGCCCACTGCTTTAGACGATCGTATTCTCGAGCATTTTGAAGTAGACCCGAGTACGAGTACGTACCCGGCGAGCTGGAACGGTTATCGCCGTTATCGGAGTGAAACCCGTTCATTTCAAGGAAGAAGTTCGCGCATAGGTATTTAAAGATGCGTTTTGATTAGAGGATTGGGCGTGGCGGTGAAGTAAGAGTCGCTTGCCCGGCGAGGTCCCCGGATCTCACTCCGCTCGACTATTTTCTCTGAGGTTACGTGAAGAAAAAGTGTACAGTACAGCATGTGACAACAGAGAGAATATGGAAGCCCGAATATCAGAGATTTTCAGTAGCGTAACCCCAGATATGTTTCGAAGCGTGCGTGGTAGCATGTTACGGCATTGAGCAACGTGGTGGTCATTTTGAGCCGTTGCGCGTTGCTATAATTTTTTAAACGTAGGTATGCCTTGGAGTTTCACGCATACTGTGGCGTCATAAACTCTTCATTCATGTGTACATGTACTCTTATGTTTTTGTGACCTACATAAGTGATAGTTTAAACTCCTTGTGTCGCGATCGTGAAGTGATAAATTAGTGCGTTGTTATGACTGTACCAGATCAGGTACATCACCGTTTCGCTGTAAGGAGAACACGCCCCGGTAAGTGATAGTCAAAATATCTCTGATGTAACCTATCTCTAACTGTACCTACGCTTGGTAGGCCGGCTACCAGGCGCACAGCTGAGATTAGAGATTTTGCAGAGGTTATTGGACTCAATTGAACTTATCGCGAAAGAACAAAATACAATAGTGTTGTAACCTACCGCTTTTGCTAAATATCGAAAAATTTAACGATTTTAACAATTTTGTAAGACGATTAACGATGTCATCACTTTATTACTATTTGTACATTGGCCGGTGCATATCGACTGGTTATCAGGCATGTGTAACGACCCTTAAATATGACCACACCTTTCTGTAACACCCTGTATAGCTATTTATTTTAGATAGCTTGTAATTTTTAAATTAAAATTAGTTAAAACAATTTTGGTTTTTTTTGCATCCTCCGGCTCCAGCCTTCGTAATTAGTAGATAGATACAAATTGGTATACAAGAACAAGAAAAACATAGTTTATTATGACACAAGTGAATAAATGACAAAATATTACAATAACGAAATGTAACGAGTAACGGTAAACCCTGTTACCTAAAGTAGGCTCAGGGCCTGTATCTTAGGCAACAGTGTTCGGCCAAATATGCTATGTGATAGGGTTTATAACTGTGTACCTAGTGAAATCAAAGCTTTACCGTACAAGAAATTTATAAAAGCGTTAAAAGACTGGTTGCTAAACAAATGTTTTTATTCTGTTACAGAGTTTTTATCCATAACCAGTAAAGAGTATAGATAAAAATGTGATTAGGTGGTTTAAAATGTATAAGCTTCCTTTGGACTTCGTATCATTTTGTACGCCAAAGTGTATAGATAATAAGGAAAATTTGCATGCCCAATTTAGGCAGAACATGATGTACCTAGTCATAAGACACAATTTGTAACATCCTTATCACAATGTTCTAGCAAATAAAGATCTATTCTATTCTATTCTATTCTATTCTATTCTATTCTACACAACGTATGTAAATAATTCTTCAGTATTGATCCATGTTTAGAAGCCAATCTGTAATGGTGGATTTAAGTTGATAGACATTTAGTCCTTTTTTTATCGTGCGGAAATCCACTTCGGATACCCCCCGCCGTGGCCAGTGGGGCGGTTATGTAGGGCTCGAACCGATTAAAGCCGCACGGTCTTCTTGGGCCATCTGTTGCCGTGGGTGAGGTAGTCTCTGGCATATCCCTCGCGTACCCCGCTGACCCAGGGCTATAGAAGGCCCCATCGGGTGCGGGACAACGACGTCCCCATCTTTTCCCAGAAAAAGGCGGAGAGGCACTAATCGCGCCCGCGCCGTCTTAACCTGCGACATTTACATTTAGTCATGCGATATTGAGTTTCTTATGCGTGTCGTTGTATAATTTGGTGCTTATGCAGTAGAATTGCTTTCTGCCAAAGGCTGTCTTCCATGGAGCGCGTGGGCACACTGACCTTATGCTACGTCTACTTGGATCTTGAGCACAAAGAGCTGTCGAACAGTTAAAAGTTGAAATTCTCAATATAATCTTTCTGTGGGGTATCTGAAGGGTTTTTTATATATTGCTTTGAGCACGACTCTTTGTGCTCTTTTCCAAACGCAGAAGTAATGTCTTAGTGGTACTGCCCCATAATGTAATGCGATACTGAACAATTGACTGACATAGGGCTAAGTAGATAAGTTTTAGTTTTTCTTGTGAAACAAATTCCCTTAGGGTTTTAAAAGTATGTATTAGTCTCCTTACTCTTGAGGTGACTGTGTCTATCTGCTTGTCCCAACTCAGTCCACTGTCTATATACATATACTCCTATGTATTTAACGTGGTCCGAGCGAACAATTTGGCTACACGTGCATGCGCTCCTAAAAAGTCAGCTATGAGCTGTAATAAAGAAGTTTGGTGGAGGAGAATTTATTTTGTTAATAGAGAATGGAACATAATATGTTTTGGAGAGGATTAATGTTAAAAGGTTTTCTGTGAGCCAGTTTATAATTTTTGAGAGGGAATACTCAGCTCTTTCCTTGACAGAGTTCCAGTCAGACCTCCATACAAACACTGCCGTACATCTGCGTACGTAAAAACTTTTGTATTTTGAAGGGAGATTTGGCAAAGTTCTTTATATACAGTTGGAAGAGAGTCGGACTTAATGTACTCCCTTGCGGAAGGCCGTAGGATACTGTCGCCTCGTCGGTTTCGGTGTTATCAATTCTGTTTGTTTCCTGTTGGCTAGGAAGTTTTCGATCATTTTGTGTGCATTGCCACGTATGCCTAGTTTAGCTAGCGAGTGCCCTCGACGGTCCCGAACAGAGAACGGACGTCTTCACTACTAGTGGTAATTAATGTACAGGTGTGTGTACCGCTGCTTGATCTTTACAGGTTGGTTTATATATTCTGCATCAGCTGTTGAAATGGCAGTTGCTCCTTGCTTCTTGGATTCCCAGCTTACAACCATTTTCTGCTACCACTTGTTATAATTTTTACGTGATATGCTCATAAATGCCCACAACATAAACATAGTAAATTACCTACTACTAATGGCTTTATTTATTTATATTTATATCCATAACTCGGTCGAGCACGGAGACCCAGCAAAATTTTGGAAATTCCTCAAAACACTGGGAGTTGGAAAGTCACGGCAAGATACCATCTCTAATAAAATTGACGTTGACTTACTGAATCAACATTTCTTAACTTCGTCTAAGTATGATCAGACTAACAAAGACAATACCTTGCAATATCTGTCATCACTTCCAAGACCTGACTACTCCCCGTTCGTTTTTGATCAAGTATCTGATTGTGGTGTCAAAGAGTGTATAATGTCGATAAACTCCAATGCTGTTGGTAACGACTGCATAAGTCGAAACATGGTTCAGCCAATCCTGGAACAAATTCGCCCTATAATTTGCTATGTTCTTAACCAGTCACTCAACAAAAGTGTATTTCGTGACGCCTGGAAGCAAGCACAAATTATTCCATTACCAAAAAATCCAATCCGTCATCTATCCCATTTCCCTATTACCTTTTTTTATCCAAAATCCTAGAAAGGCTCGTCAATTACATAGTCAATTAAGCAAATACCTCATACAAAACAGCCTTCTAAATCCCCTCAGTCAGGTTTTCGATCGGGAAATCTTACAGTACTCTCTCCTTGACTACAGCAATGCGTTCAATACTGTAGCATTTCATATCCTGCTTGGCATTTTACGCTCTATTGACATATCTCCAACAGCGATTGATTGGTTTCATAGTTATCTGTTCGGGTGCCGACAGCGTGTACGTGTTGAAGATTCCTTCTCTTCTTGGTGTAGTACAACTGTCGGGGTGCCGCAGGGTGGCGTACTATCTCCTTTACTTTTCTCAATTTTTATAAATTCCATTTTTATTTATTATTACGTTCTTCCTACCACCTTTACGCAGATGATCTTCAAATCTACACACAAGCCTCCTTGCAAGAATTGCCGGCAGCCATCTCTACTATAAATGCAGATCTGACACAAGTAAGCTTGAAGTAAACCCTTCAACCTAAAAATGATAAAAGAACACTATATGTGTTCTTGTCATGTGGTCTTGCGCAGGAATATACTCGCTGTGTTGTGTAAGAATATATTGAATACTCATAAGTGTGTGTCTAACATGTGTGTAGGTATGTTTATGTAAATATTATAGTAATAGAATGTATGTGTGTACTTAGGTATATGTAAGATATAATTAAAGTATATATAATACATTTGGTTACGTTATATATACCTATGTAGCTTATGACAACGCTAATAACTACCCACGGGTTATTATTGTTAAGACAATTAAAACATTTCCATCCAAAGGTTGCCTGGAAGAGATCGCTTGTAGCGATAAGGCCGCCATTTGTACATTTTTCATAATGTGTCCGTACATGTACTGTAATGTGTTGGTGTACAATAAAGATTATCTTATCTCATCTCGTCTCGTCTCGTCTCGTCTCGTCTCGTCTCGTCTCGTCTCGTCTCGTCTCGTCTCGTCTCGTCTAGTCTCGTCTCGTCTCGTCTCATCTCATCTTATCTCCAACCAGCATTGGTCAATCGCTCGTGTCCTCTGCTCCTGCACGACAATGCGCAACCTCATACTACACAGCAGAGAGTGTCCAAGTTGCAAGAACTGGGATTAGAAGCTCTCCGTCATCCGCCATACTCACCAGACCTTGCGCCAACAGACTACTACTTTTTCAAGAATTTGGATAACATCTTGGCGTGAAAGAAATTCAATTACCCGAGAGGCAGTACAAAATGCCTTTGAAGATTTTGTTGCCTCCCATCCAGCTGATTTCTGTAAGAATTGAATTGATGCTGAAATCTGATCCAGCAGTCTACCTATAAAGTGCACAACAGTTGACAATTAGCGTTAAAGTAGTGCGAAAGATTAGATAAGCACGTCAGTATAAAAGATAGTTATAATTCGGGCGATAGCGCTTCTAGGATAGCTTCGAAGCATAGATTATAATTTTGTTAAACAGAAAGGGTATTTCGTTGGTAGGTTCAAGAAATAAAATTCGATGAAAAAATTATACGTATTTATTTATTTCGGAAAATGATAATATAGAATTAATTAATATAATTAAGAAACTTCTCAAGAATAAAACCATAGTGACGCACGGACGACGTTATAATCAAAAATTAAGCACCTTCGAATAAACTTAATTTATTTGTTTTCTGCCTCTTAGAAGGTTTTTGATTTCGGGATTATTTTTATGAGCAGAATAAAGCCGAACACGTACACTTGTGTAGTGATCTCGCTACTGGGGCTAAAATCAAAACCGAAATCGACAAGACCATCAGTTCATCATAGAGCTCAAAATATTGAAGGCTTGTTGAGTAAATTCAGGAGAGCAAGAAATGCTTTCATACCACTTAGCCAATACACGTAGAATGCGGTAATGCAATATGAAATACACTTCTAACATATTTGTACGCTGCAGAAGAATAAAAATTTAGCGTAAGTGCAAATTTCCTGAGAACAGGGGGATATTTTACGCGATATGACTTTATTGATTTCTTTTTCAAATATATTCTGTGTATTAAATTTAGGACTTCAGCCTTTAAATTGGGTTGTGATAATTATTTTTGTTTTTTTCGCATCGCATCTGTGCTTTGTGTGTTTCGTTGTTGAACTTATGTCAAAAATATTTCGGTCTCGTTAATCTGCCGCCATTATTATAAGAAAATTATTAAACTAATTTAATTGGAAAATCGGTGATATTGTATGTACTTACATGTGATAAGAGATCCCTTGTGTTTTATTGATTTTAGTGTCGTAATTTGTACACTTTTTTTTGTTGCAATTTTATTATACGCTTACATACGTGACAACTTGGCAATTGGGACGTTTTCGCGTCTTCACCAGGCGCACTCAGTAACATATCTGCCTCTTTTTTTGTAGGTAATATCATTGGTAAAGACCTAATATACTACGAATCTAGAAATTATTTAGAGAAACGACCGCTCGGGGCGAAAGTACACAACGCTGTGCATTCTTAAGCGACAGAGATCTCCGCCTTGCTGTTGAACAGTGCTGACATATATCAAAGGCCTACTACAACTGTTTACGAAACAGTCTTATTGCAGCCACCACAACCATACATGCTGCGTACCAGCAATAAATGCTTAGTGCTTTTGTGACGTCAGTTTAATTATAGCTAATTCAATTCGTACCATTATGTGATTTTGGAGTAATATTGTTTGTTTTTAACAATATTGTTTTTATGACAAATTTATTACCCAACCCACAAATTTACTCAACGGATTTATAATTGTTATGCAAAATACTGTTCAAAAAATTATTTTCGTAACCCAAAAAACAACTAAACCGTATTTATACACATTAACTTATAGAATAAATGGTGGAACTAAGGATTCGAGTACTTTTTTTCGAGTTCCACAGAAACCCCACTGCGTGGTCAGCGAGGCCGTTATATCGAACTCAAACCGACTAAAACTGCGCGCGATCTCAATAAAGTGGATCACCCCGCTATCATATCCAGGTTGTAGCTAGACCCCTGGAATGTGGGAGCCATGGTATCCCCGTCTTGTCTCTGCTTCTTTTAGGGTGGCGTCAATAGAGGACGGAGGTCACTGAGCTATCTCCCACGCATGAATGGCATCCGCTGTAGCACATCCATTTAGCGGCCTCGACAAACGGAATTGTCTCAAGTTTCACCCAGACCTATTCCACCTTCTTCTTCTCGTGCTCTCACGTTACCCACTATAACTGCGAGCTTGTCGCCCAGTGAGATTACTGGTACCCCGAGATACGCCTGCATTTATGCAGGTATAAATTGCATAGAATCATGGAAATTGCTTTGATATTTTGCTTTGATATTTAGCAAACAAAATAAATTTAAAAATAAAGTACTTAAAATATACAAAGCGAAAACTTATTATTTCGAATATTTTTTTGAAAATAAAGGCTCTATGGTTTTTTTAAAGGAAATTACTGAGATTAGGTGTAGGGCTGGACTACAGAGATTTCAGTATCCGGTGAATTACTTCCGGTTTTAAATTATCTTCGCTCCGGAGATACTCCGGTAATGTCGAACTTATATTTAAAAGTCTAAAAAAGTAATATTTTCTAATTTTCATCCGTGAATATTTTAATTGCCAATAGAAACATAGTGTTATTTTTGTTATCATATTCGTTACGTCTGTACGATCTCGTACTAAAATACCTTAATCACTTAGGCAAGCAGGAATCAAACACAATCTTGAGTTGAGACATTTTGTTTAAATCTTTCTAGCTATTTATACACTTCGGTGCAACGAAACCATACCGCGATTTAGGCGATCGTACAACGCCATCTATCGAGTGTGCATACAACTTTACAAATAAGTAATTCGTCTCAGTATGGTTAGAATCAAGACATTGAACATTTCGCCCACCAAAAGGACTATTATCCTTTTCGAATCGCCCACCATGCGAAGACATAAACGAGTAGAAATCAGTGGACTGTATGAATATAACACAATAGGTACAATAGTGAACGGGTTAACTATGGTTACACAAATACAACATAGTTCAACTTGACGCTCTTAACATTTCGGTAACATAACAAAATTACACCTTCAATAATAGTTTCCCTTAAAATGGTACAAAGCTCAAGCTTCAACCACACAAAAAATAACAAAAATAACAACAAATTAACACAGACTAAGAACGACGTACATGGCAACTAAATGATAGGGTTAATACCCTCAGTAACTAGCCAAACAAAAATACACATGTATGATAATAGTTCGACAAAAATTTAACATAGCAATTGACCTACTCGGTCACGGGAAGCAAACATAACTTTGAAGTGGGACGTTTAATAGTGGTACCCTTACAACGGATGGTAGCAATACGCGCCAAGCCGTCCATGCCTGGATGCAGTTGTGTGATTCTACCGTAAAGCCATTTAGAAGGAGGTAGGTTGTCCTCTGTAACTAAAACGACGTCATCTACCTTTAAATCTGGCGTCCGAGCAGCCCATTTATATCTCTGAAAGAAATGGGAAAGATACTCCCTTTGCCATCTACGCCAAAAGCCTTGTACCATTCTTTGTACTAATTGCCACCGGCGCAGTGTACTTAAAGTAGAACTCTCATAATTATAATCAGGTGGTGTAACTAGTGGATGTCCCACCAAAAAGTGACCGGGAGTTAAGGGTGTTGGGTCTTCTGGATCACTGCTGTGCTGAGACAAAGGTCTTGAATTTAAACAAGCCTCTATTTGAGAAAGAATTGTAGTAATTTCATCAAATGTGAGGGTGGAATCTTTTATGACGCGCTTCAGATGGTGCTTTACACTCTTTATTCCTGCCTCCCACAATCCACCAAAATTGGGAGCGTGGGGAGGGATAAAGTGCCATTCAGTCTGGGAGTTAGCAAGAGCTGTTCCAATTTCACTAAACATGGTACTTTCCTGTTTGAAAAGTACCTGCAGCTCTTTAGCAGCGCCGACAAAGTTAGTCGCATTGTCACTCCAGATATGTCGACAGTGACCACGCCTGGAGACGAAACGCTTAAACGCTGCTAAGAAACCCTCAGCCATTAAATCTGATACGGCCTCGATATGTACAGCGCGCGTAGCCATGCATACAAATAGGCAGATGTACCCCTTGTAAGATCGCTGCCCACGTCCCTTAGATACACGCATGTTTATAGGACCTGCAAAATCAACACCTGAACTCATAAAGACTTTACCAGGTGTCACTCTACACGCTGGTAGCTCACCCATCATTTGATGTCTGGTTGAGGCTGCGTATCGTATGCAACGAATGCATTTGTGTATATGCTCCCGAATCATACCCTTAACTCGGTTTATCCAATACCTGCTGCGAATAAAATGAAGCACTAATTGTTACCCCTCCATGCAACGTTCTTTCGTGAGCATCTGCCACAATCAACCTTGCCAAAGCCGAGTCGTGAGGAATTATCACTGGATGCTTTGCGTTATCAGGTAATTGAGAGTGTCGAATTCTACCCCCGATACGCAATATCTCATTTTTATCGAGAAAGGGATTCAACCTAAGTATTGAACTCTTGTTATTGAGAAGTTGTTTGCTTTTTATCATACTTATTTAATTATTAAATGAAAGTTGCTGAGCACTCAGTATGCAAATCAACAACGCCTTACGAAGCTCCTCAACTGACAAGTAGGATGTCACCTTCGTACCATTCTTACGCCATTTTGACATCATCATAAACCTTCTGCAGTAAGCCACAACTCTCATTAGGTTTCGCAATGATGAGAACCGAGACCAAAATGAGTCATCTAATTCAGAGTTCGGCCTAGCTAAATGAACTTTAAGTTGCTTCTTCTCCTCGTTGGTGGAGATAGACGCAGGTCTTTGGTAATCTATTGGATCATACTTTAGCCAACAAAGACCCTGTGTCCAAAGTTCATTCTCTCGAAGCGCAGTCGGAGATGCACCTCGAGAGGCGATGTCTGCAGGGTTGTCGGTGGACTTGACATGCGCCCACTGAGTATTGTCAATGAAACCCAAGATTTCTGAAGTAAGATTGGCGACAAACGTTTTCCATCGACTTGGGTGGTCACTCAACCAAGCCAACACAACTGACGAATCAGTCCAAGCGTGCAGATTAGATTTTGAAATATTCATCACCTCAGCCACCTCAGTTAGCAGTTTAGCAGTTAAAACAGCAGCACACAGCTCCGAACGGGGAATGGATATTTGCTTTATCGGCGCCACCTTAGTTTTTGCAGTTAAGAGATGCGAATGAACAGTGCCTTCGGAGTCTATTACTCGGCAATACACAACCGCTGCATAAGCCAGATTTGACGCATCACCAAACCCATGCAATTCAACCACAATGTTATCGTCCATTGAGTTAATCCATCTTGGAATATGAAATTTGTTGAGCTGATCTAGCTCCGCTTTATATGATAACCATTCCTGCAGTAGATTTGGTAGTAGCTCATCATCCCACCCAATACCCGCTATCCATAGGCTTTGAATGAGTATCTTGGCGGTTATTCTATTGATTCAAGTATTTTCTTTCTTTCATTCAATACAACCACATCTTTTTGTTTATAAATACATTTATTGATAATTAGGTAATATTCATACATATTATTTATACTGTAGATTGATGGCACTTGGTGGAATTTGTTGTTACACATATTGATAACTCACTTGTACTTTTCCACATTACTTTATTGCTTATTACACCTGACCGGTTTCGCGTTACGGCATCCTCAAAGGTTTATAATGACATTTAAGAGCATTCCTATTAGAAACATTGCGACACTCAAACATATTACACATGTGGGTAGTTGTAAAATTATGTATACCAGTATAAATTTTTTCCCCAAAATATAGGGAAATAATATATATGTGGTCCTAAATATATTTTGAATTTATGAATTATTACTATTATGTATTTAAGTTATAATGTCAATTAAAAAATTATATAAAATTATAAGAAATACTTATAAATGTTGAAATACTAATATCATTGAAAATTAAATAATGTCAAATGTGAATAATGTCAGATGAAAATTAACAATGTCAAATGTGAATAATTTCAGATGATCACTTAAGTGTCCATTTGAAAATATGCCATAGTGAATTGTGCTTGAGATTACATAATATAGAATTTGATATCTTGCAATGCAACGTTTTCGATGAAATGCGCTGCCTATCGGCTATTACCCACAGGAGGCACCTAAAGAAATTGATTAGTCTAAGGTCTTATCAGAATAACTCTAAAATCTCAGCACCACCCTCTTATCTACAAAACAAATTTTACCCCAAACTGAAAAACTTTACCAGTGTTGAATTTGATAATAAAGAAAAAGAATTATTGGAGAAAGGGTTAAAGCACTGCCCGAATATACCTTTATTCCAGAGAGATTTGGATAACTTGGCGGTGGATTTGGATTTAGCGGAGACTAACTTCACCGGGAAACATATTCTCAGTAAAATGTTAAAAAAACAAGATTCAGTACCATGGAAAGATAATGCGTCAGCGGACCTTAAGACCATAAAAAATATTCAGTCTAAAATACTGAAATATCACCTTGTCGTAACAAAAGCTGACAAAGGTAACACAGTAGTAGTTGCAACAAGACAAGAATATGTAGCCAAAGTGGAGTCCTTCCTAAATGATTCGTCATTTATTGAGCTTAAGAAAGACCCGACCAAGAAGTTCAATGAAGCTGTGAAAGAAACTTTGCAATCTGCAAACAGTATATTTGGAAAAGACGTCTACAAATTCAAGCAGATGAACCCTCAAGCTCCAAAACTCCATGCCTACTATAAGCTGCACAAACCAGAAGTTCCCATCCGCCCGGTAGTGTCATACACTGGAGCACCAGCATATAAATTAGCGGCAGAGGTTAACCGACTATTCAAACAGCATACGGATTTTATACCCACTAACACTATAAAAAAAATAGTCTTGATTTAGTAAAAAAACTTGAAAACATTCATGTACCAGATGAAGCCATCTTGGTTTCCTTTGACGTAAAAAATTTGTTCCCAAGTATCCCGGTAAATGAGTGTAAGAGTGCAATTAATGATATTTTAATACAATCTGTAGTTGACCCACAAATCGCAATAGATTTAGAACATACAATATCAGTGTGCCTAGACCAAAATTATTTTAAGTTCTCTGATAATTTTTATAAACAGATTATGGGTAGTCCCCTCTCACCACTCTGTGCGGACATTTTTATGGATTGTATTGAAAAGCAAATTCTAAGCAACAGTATGTATAAACCATTTATCACCTATTGGTATAGATATGTAGATGACATTATTTGTTTATGGACCGGAAATATAGATGATTTAAATAATTTTTTGACATTTATAAATAAAATTAATTCTAAAATTCAATTTACAATAGAAATAGGACATGACGAAATTAATTTTCTTGACATAACCATTAAATTAATCAACCACCGACATACATTCAAAATATATAGGAAACCTACATTTTCTGACAATGTAATACACATAAGCTCTAGACACCCATTGAATCACAAACACGCGGCCTTCCACTCAATGGTGCACCGTTTATTGTCGATTCCAATGTCGCAGTCGGACTTTGAGGAGGAACTATCAGTGATCAAATTAATAGCTACTAATAACGGATTTCCATCCCAATTGATAGACAGTATAATGGCACGCAAAAGATCCTGGGCTGTCATAAACCTTGCATATAAAGGCAGTATATCTATGACCTCGGAGACACACAAGAAGAGATGGGCTCGAATACCGTTCATCGGTCATATTTCTTACAAATGCGCTAGACTCTTATCCGAAAGCAAAGCTGCTTTTTATACCACACACAACATACAAAAGTTAATATGTAATAATAAAGATGTCACCCCCATTGACCAAAAAAGTGGTATATATGAATTAACATGTTCCACCTGTAATAAAAAATATATTGGCCAAACAGGACGATCTTTTGCAACTAGGGTCGCTGAACATGTTAGAAGCTGGAGACTTAAAAAAACGGACTCAAATTTTGCAGAACACCTCCTTAATGAAAACCACTCCTTCGACTCTAAAGTCAACTTTAAAGCACTGCGACTGTGCGACAAAGGCAGAAAAATGAATGCTATGGAAACCCTCGAAATAAATAGAGTACTAAATACAAACAGAAATAATATATTAAATCAGCAATTAGATTTAAGCTCATCACCTCTATTGCAATAATGATGACATCTACATAACTATTTATTTGGTTTAATCTCTTAATTTGGTATAATTTGACATAATATTTGACATGGTTAATTTTCATCTGAAATTATTCACATTTGACATTGTTAATTTTCATCTGACATTATTCACATTTGACATTATTTAATTTTCAATGATATTAGTATTTCAACATTTATAAGTATTTCTTATAATTTTATATAATTTTTTAATTGACATTATAACTTAAATACATAATAGTAATAATTCATAAATTCAAAATATATTTAGGACCACATATATATTATTTCCCTATATTTTGGGGAAAAAATTTATACTGGTATACATAATTTTACAACTACCCACATGTGTAATATGTTTGAGTGTCGCAATGTTTCTAATAGGAATGCTCTTAAATGTCATTATAAACCTTTGAGGATGCCGTAAGGCGAAACCGGTCAGGTGTAATAAGCAATAAAGTAATGTGGAAAAGTACAAGTTAGTTATCAATATGTGATTCATACATATAATGGCCTAAATCCTCAGAGTGTTAGGCAGAGGTGAATCAATGCATTTCACCTATCATTGTATCCGGTTACACGTAATAAGGGGTGAGTCTATTACAGTATTCCAGGCACTAAATAGGTAATAAGTCTATTTTATTGGTGTAATAGTCATTAAAGAAGAATTAATTAAATATTTTTTATATAGTTCGAATATTTGGACGTTGTTCAATGTCTTGATTCTAACCACACTGAGACGAATTACTTATTTGTAAAGTTGTATGCACGCTCGATAGATGGCGTTGTACGATCGCCTAAATTGCGGTATGGTTTCGTTGCACCGAAGTGTATAAATAGCTAGAAAGATTTAAATAAAATGTCTCAACTCAAGATTGTGTTTGATTCCTGCTTGCCTAAGTGATTAAGGTGTTTTAGTACGAGATCGTACATGGTCCTCCAGAGCCGGAGGCATTTTAGGTTTAACTCGACTACGTCATTTATACTATGCGGCGCTAGTGGTATGAAGATTGCTGATCGCTAGCTTTCGGATTTGAACACCTGACAACACTACCACGACGGAAGGAAGGATCCCAGAGCTGTTAGCCAATGAGTTGGATGGCGTAAGGCGAAATACCAGACAGAGCAAACGGCCCCTAGCGTGAGCGAGTTATGTGTTAACCTGTTATAACTGGACAAACTGTGAGTACTTTATCTGTGTTATGGGGTTTATGTTTGTATTTACAATTAAACACTCACCAACAGAAGAAAGGATAGTTTATTTTAAGCACAGGCACAGAAAGACAGTTTAAGCACAGGCACAGAAGGATAGGTACAATTCACTATAGTTCGGCAATAGAAAGCACGGAAGATAGATTGGGCGATAGGCGATAGGTACAGACAAAGACTATATTTAGGTATATACTACACTTAGACATATAAGCAACAAGATCGATTAACGTAAATAAACATGCGGTTTAGCGGAAGGAAATAGCAAGCGCTTCGCGTCGTGTATGGTTAGCGACTGGCTGTGTCCTCTGCGCGTGCGCATCGGTGGAGCGGGTACCTATATAGAACTTATACATCTACATGGTAATGAGTTGAGACACTGTCGATAACTTAATGTCGATATTTATGATATCGACAAGTTACATCGACCAACCAATATAATTCACATAAAATAATATTAGATAATATGTAAGTTGTGTAGATTAAGTAAAATGTACAGTCGGCAAATAAAATAAGTGTACATGTAATAAATAATATTTATGTAAATATTGTATATATTATGAGGTACGTTAGGTACCCTACACCACCCCCCACCAGAGACCGTCAAGGGCGATAATAATCGGGAAACCTTACACGTCGCCCAGAACGGGTCACGTGGTCGCGTTGGTCATCTGTTTCTGGTTTATTTTGAACAGACAGTGTGAAAGCCGGTTTAAGGCGGTTTATTGACACTGTCATCTCTTTGTTATTAAAGAGTATTTTAAAAACTTTATCTCCTCTGGCGAGAACTTTGTGCGGTCCAGAGTATGCAGGTTGAAGGGAACCTCGTGACGCGTCTTCACGCAGGAAGACGCAGTCAGAAGTCTCCAACTCCTTGTATACAAATACCCTCGGCTTACTATGACGGGCAGCTGGTACGGGTCGCAGCTTATCAACGAAATTTCTGATTCTAACAGAAAAGTCGGATAAGTCGGTGCTACCAGTAACAGTAGGTTCAAAGAATTCACCAGGAAGTCTTAACGGTTCTCCATAAACCAGTTCAGCAGAGGAAGCCTTCAAATCTTCTTTAAATGCCGTCCTAATCCCTAATAACACCCAGGGTAAAGACTCGGACCACCTATCATTCGCGTGGCACACTATAGCGGCTTTTAGTTGCCGGTGGAAACGCTCAACTAAACCATTACAGGCTGGGTGATATGCTGTGGTCCGCCTATGCTCGAAACCAGCCAGCTTAGACAGACATTGGAACAGAGCCGACTCGAACTGTCGTCCACGGTCTGTTACGATGTCTGTTGGACAACCGAATCGAGCTATCCAGTTGGACAAAAGAGCCTTGGCTACCGTTTCGGCAGTAATATCCTCAATTGGTACTGCTTCCGGCCATCGGGTAAACCGGTCTACTGCCGTCAAGCAGTATCGATAGCCATGAGATAAAGGAAGGGGTCCCACCAAATCTATGTGGATTTGTTTAAAACGGGCGCGTGGAAGGGCAAAAGTGCCAAGAGGTGCGTTCACGTGGCGGTGAACTTTTGCTCGCTGACACAGTAAGCAAGTACGCGCCCACTCTCTACAGTCTTTCCGCACGCCTGGCCAAACAAATCGCTCGGCTACTAGTCGGGCCGATGCATTAGCGCCAGGGTGGCTAAGTGAGTGCAGACTATCAAATACCTGCCTGCGGAGAGTCTTGGGTATGTAAGGTCTGGAAGTTGCGTTACTAACGTCGTAGTATAACGAAACAGAACTTCCTGGAATGTTAAGTTTCTGCAGGTGCAGAGACGAACCCTCGCTCAGCAACTTATGTAGTTCCGAATCCACTAGCTGTCCCTCAGCTAATGTCTCGAGGCTTACAGGCGCTTCCAATTCCTCAATACGCGATAATGTATCCGCAACGACATTATCCTTACCGGATATATGGCGTATGTCCGTGGTGAACTGGGAAATAAAATCTAAATGTCTATACTGCCTTGGCGAACAGGTATTTTTCCTCTCGTGGAAAGCAAAACTGATTGGCTTATGGTCAGTATAGACAACAAAATGCCTAGCCTCGAGCATGTGCCTAAAATATTTAATGGCTTCATAGATGGCAAGAAGCTCCCGGTCATATGGTGAATATTTGATTTGAGACGGGCTAAGCTTTCTTGAAAAGAAAGCTAATGGTTGCCATGCTCCGTCTTTGTATTGTTCCAAAACTGCACCAATGCCTTTGTCGGAAGCATCAGTAACCACTGCGAGTGTAGCACAACAATCTGGATGTGACAATAAGGCAGCGTCGGACAAGCTGTCTTTGCAAGCTTCAAAAGCTGCTAAAGTATCTCCAGATAGGTTAATGGGATGTGAACCTTTGACAGAACCTGTTAGTAGGGCATGCAATGGAGCTTGGATCTGGGCTGCTTTAGGAAGAAATCTTCTATAAAAGTTAAGCATACCCAGAAACGCTCTCAGTTGCCGCACGTTCGTAGGAGGTGAAAAATCCTTTATCACCTGCACCTTTTCGTCAAGAGGTCTGCATCCGTGCTCTGAAATGTGGTATCCTAAGAATTTCACTTCGTTCTTACCAAGTACGCATTTGGAGGTGTTAACCAGCATACCGTACTTCTTCAGTCTGCTGAAGATTTCGCGTAGATGCTGTGCATGGCTGTTTGGGCTGTCCGAAAAAATTAAAAAATCATCCAAATAACAATACACATTGTCGAGTCCCCGGGTCATTTCATCTACAAAACGCTGAAACGTCTGACCGGCGTTCCGCAGTCCAAACGTCATATAAGGGAACTCAAACATTCCAAATGGTGTCGTTATGGCTGTTTTCGGAATGTCCTCGGGGCTAACCGGTATCTGATTGTAAGCTTTTTCAAGATCTAAAGTTGAAAATACTTTGCAACCAGCGATATTATGGGCCAAGTCTTGAATATGCTTAATCGGATACCGGTCAGGCACGGTTCGAGCGTTCAATTTACGGTAGTCACCGCAAGGACGCCACCCGTTGTTCTTCTTCGGTGCTAGGTGCAGAGGCGATGACCAAGGACTCTGTGAAGGCCTAGCTGTACCGTTGGACAACATGTCTTGGAACTCCTTTCGAGCTATTTTTAACTTGTCAGGAGCCAAACGACGAGGAGGTGAAGAAACTGGAGGGCCAGGGGTCGTGTTTATATGGTGTACTGTATTGTGTGGTGTAGTGTGATGTATACCGGCTGGTCGAGTAATCTCGGGAAACTCGTCAAGAATTCTATGAAACCGTGACTCACCTGTTACCACTTTTACAGAAGAAACATCGGTACAATGAGCTATTTTAGCAATAGCGGCAACTGACGTTAAATTATCTATAAGACGTTTATTGCGAACGTCAACAACAAGACTATAATAATTTAAAAAATCTACGCCAATGATGGGTTTTGTGACGTCAGCAACAATAAAACGCCATACAAAACTTCTACGTAAGCTGAGATCTAAATTTAAATGTATATAACCATATGTCGCGATATTAGAACCATTTGCAGCCGATAAGCTAAACTCAGTCCGCTGACGACGATCTCGCAGTGCTGACCTTGGGAAGACGCACAGGTCGCTACCAGTGTCGACTAGAAATTGCATCTTCGAAGATCTGTCTGTGACAAATAGGCGACCAGTTGATGAAGAAGGGCAATCGTCAGCCGCCATTACCGACCGCCCATGGAGTTTTCCGCCTTGTAGTCGCAGGGCCGTATGCACTTAGCAGCCTTCTCTCCAAAACACCCATGATACCAGCATAGAGGAAACTTGCGATAATTTGACTGCGACCGCTGCCTTGAGGTACTTCGGTTACGTTGAGGACGTGGAGAATGCGATGAACGAGTTCTGCTGTTCCTTCCCGACGATAAACTCTGAAATTGCTTCCGCAGCTCAGCAACCTCCCGCGCCAAATCATTAATAACAGAGCCAGGGATTTCATTTACAGCAGCAACCTTTGGAGTCGAAGAAGCGAGGTCGTTCACCCTGTCCGCTAAGTCAGCTAGCTCTTCAAGTGAAGTTGAACTGGCTTGTCCTGCCAGTACGGTCTGGATACAATGTGGAAGGCGACTTATCCATATCGTCTTCAGAAATTCATCAGGAATATTTAAACCAGCAAGGCCACGAAGATGTCGGAGAAATTGCGATGGCTTGCGGTCCCCGAGCTCTTCGTGCATTAATAATTGCTTGATTTTAATCTCCTTGGACGCGCTAAGCCTCTTAATAAGTTCAGTTTTGAGCTTCTCATACTTATTGGTCGCTGGTGGATCTACAATTATGTCTTTAACCTCCCTCGAATGTTGATTGTCGAGATGACCTATGACATAATTAAATTTTGTATGGTCACTTGTAATACCAGAAATGGCAAATTGTCCTTCGACTTGAGCAAACCAAATATCAGGCTCTTCCGCCCAGAATGGTGGCACTCGCACGCCTACTCGAAAAACATCGATGTTTTCTATCGACTTGTTCCCATCACTTAAATTAGGGCGTGGCTGCCCCACTGCGTCTTGAAAATCTTTATCCTCTGACATTGTTCAATATAGGGGTCACCAGTATGGGGTTTATGTTTGTATTTACAATTAAACACTCACCAACAGAAGAAAGGATAGTTTATTTTAAGCACAGGCACAGAAAGACAGTTTAAGCACAGGCACAGAAGGATAGGTACAATTCACTATAGTTCGGCAATAGAAAGCACGGAAGATAGATTGGGCGATAGGCGATAGGTACAGACAAAGACTATATTTAGGTATATACTACACTTAGACATATAAGCAACAAGATCGATTAACGTAAATAAACATGCGGTTTAGCGGAAGGAAATAGCAAGCGCTTCGCGTCGTGTATGGTTAGCGACTGGCTGTGTCCTCTGCGCGTGCGCATCGGTGGAGCGGGTACCTATATAGAACTTATACATCTACATGGTAATGAGTTGAGACACTGTCGATAACTTAATGTCGATATTTATGATATCGACAAGTTACATCGACCAACCAATATAATTCACATAAAATAATATTAGATAATATGTAAGTTGTGTAGATTAAGTAAAATGTACAGTCGGCAAATAAAATAAGTGTACATGTAATAAATAATATTTATGTAAATATTGTATATATTATGAGGTACGTTAGGTACCCTACAGTGTTATTGTTTAAAGTTTCAAAGTTAAAGTAAATGCATGGACTTAGAAGAATTGGAAAAGATTTGGACATAGAATAAATTGCGAAGAATTGGGACTTAGAATAATCTTAAGAAAAACGACAAGACGGGGAACCTATGCCCAATTTCAAATCGACATACGTTTAGCCAAACACTTAGAAAAATTCCATCTACACGAAACTTAGAAAATATTAGATTTTTCGACACTTTCAAAAATTTGCCGTCCCAACTCTTAGAACTTATTACTTCTTGCAAGAAAAACATAAGAATGGAAAAAGATATTCGAGTGTTAGGAGAAAAAGACAGGCAGAAAGGATTATTGAATTTTAAGAAGTCTCCAAGAGATAGAATTTCCCAACATTACATTGAGGCGCGGCTAAATACTTTAGAAACGCAGTTCAAAAGTTTTACATTGAAGCATGAGAGTATTATAGCTGAAAATGGAAGTGAAGAGCTTGCTAAGTATTTTAAAGAAGAAGATGTATATGAAACGCTCTACGAGACTTATCTTACTTATAAGGTGTATAACCTTACTTATAAGTAAGATAAGTCTCGTAAGGATTCTTTGTCCAAATTAAAGTCTGTTCTTGTTCCATCTGTAAAAGCAGCTAGCTCTGATGCACCTGATAGTTTAGTGAAATTACCCAGAATTGTTTTGCCAATTTTTAGTGGTGATTACGCGCAGTGGTCATCATTTAGAGATTTGTTCGTATCGCTAGTCCACAAGAATACAAAGTTAGACGACGTTCAACGTCTGCATTATTTAAAAACTCAATTGTCCGGTGAAGCAGAGCAGCTAATAAGACATATTCCTATCGCAGAACACAATTATATGAAATGTTGGCAAATGTTAGAACTTAGATATAATCATAAAAGGTTTATGTCCAATAATATTTTAAACCGCCTATTTAGCCAGCGTAGTGCGACTGTCGAGTCATCAAGTGCTTTGAAGAGTCTTAGGGATGTAACAACGGATTGTTTACACGAGCTTGCTAATTTAGGTATTGATGTTAGCACATGGGAAAAAATTGAAATTGGGCATAGGTCCCCGTCTTGTCGTTTTTCTTAAGATTATTCTAAGTCCCAATTCTTCGCAATTTATTCTATGTCCAAATCTTTTCCAATTCTACTAAGTCCATGCATTTACTTTAACTTTGAAACTTTAAACAATAATACAGATAAAGTACTCACAGTTTGTCCAGTTATCACAGGTTAACACATAACTCGCTCACGCTAGGGGCCGTTTGCTCTGTCTGGTATTTCGCCTTACGCCATCCAACTCATTGGCTAACAGCTCCGGGATCCTTCCTTCCGTCGTGGTAGTGTTGTCAGGTGTTCAAATCCGAAAGCTAGCGATCAGCAATCTTCATACCACTAGCGCCGCATAGTATAAATGACGTAGTCGAGTTAAACCTAAAATGCCTCCGGCTCTGGAGGACCATGTACGATCTCGTACTAAAACACCTTAATCACTTAGGCAAGCAGGAATCAAACACAATCTTGAGTTGAGACATTTTATTTAAATCTTTCTAGCTATTTATACACTTCGGTGCAACGAAACCATACCGCAATTTAGGCGATCGTACAACGCCATATATCGAGCGTGCATACAACTTTACAAATAAGTAATTCGTCTCAGTGTGGTTAGAATCAAGACATTGAACAACGTCCAAATATTCGAACTATATAACAAATATTTAATTAATTCTTCTTTAATGACTATTACACCAATAAAATAGACTTATTACCTATTTAGTGCCTGGAATACTGTAATAGACTCACCCCTTATTACGTGTAACCGGATACAATGATAGGTGAAATGCATTGATTCACCTCTGCCTAACACTCTGAGGATTTAGGCCATTATATGTATGAATATTACCTAATTATCAATAAATGTATTTATAAACAAAAAGATGTGGTTGTATTGAATGAAAGAAAGAAAATACTTGAATCAATAGAATAACCGCCAAGATACTCATTCAAAGCCTATGGATAGCGGGTATTGGGTGGGATAATGAGCTACCACCAAATCTACTGCAGGAATGGTTATCATATAAAGCGGAGCTAGATCAGCTCAACAAATTTCATATTCCAAGATGGATTAACACAATGGACGATAACATGGTGGTTGAATTGCATGGGTTTGGTGATGCGTCAAATCTGGCTTATGCAGCGGTTGTGTATTGCCGAGTAATAGACTCCGAAGGCACTGTTCATTCGCATCTCTTAACTGCAAAAACTAAGGTGGCGCCGATAAAGCAAATATCCATTCCCCGTTTGGAGCTGTGTGCTGCTGTTTTAACTGCTAAACTGCTAACTGAGGTGGCTGAGGTGATGAATATTTCAAAATCTAATCTGCACGCTTGGACTGATTCGTCAGTTGTGTTGGCTTGGTTGAGTGACCACCCAAGTCGATGGAAAACGTTTGTCGCCAATCTTACTTCAGAAATCTTGGGTTTCATTGACAATACTCAGTGGGCGCATGTCAAGTCCACCGACAACCCTGCAGACATCGCCTCTCGAGGTGCATCTCCGACTGCGCTTCGAGAGAATGAACTTTGGACACAGGGTCATTGTTGGCTAAAGTATGATCCAATAGATTACCAAAGACCTGCGTCTATCTCCACCAACGAGGAGAAGAAGCAACTTAAAGTTCATTTAGCTAGGCCGAACTCTGAATTAGATGACTCATTTTGGTCTCGGTTCTCATCATTGCGAAACCTAATGAGAGTTGTGGCTTACTGCAGAAGGTTTATGATGATGTCAAAATGGCGTAAGAATGGTACGAAGGTGACATCCTACTTGTCAGTTGAGGAGCTTCGTAAGGCGTTGTTGATTTGCATACTGAGTGCTCAGCAACTTTCATTTAATAATTAAATAAGTATGATAAAAAGCAAACAACTTCTCAATAACAAGAGTTCAATACTTAGGTTGAATCCCTTTCTCGATAAAAATGAGATATTGCGTATCGGGGGTAGAATTCGACACTCTCAATTACCTGATAACGCAAAGCATCCAGTGATAATTCCTCACGACTCGGCTTTGGCAAGGTTGATTGTGGCAGATGCTCACGAAAGAACGTTGCATGGAGGGGTAACAATTAGTGCTTCATTTTATTCGCAGCAGGTATTGGATAAACCGAGTTAAGGGTATGATTCGGGAGCATATACACAAATGCATTCGTTGCATACGATACGCAGCCTCAACCAGACATCAAATGATGGGTGAGCTACCAGCGTGTAGAGTGACACCTGGTAAAGTCTTTATGAGTTCAGGTGTTGATTTTGCAGGTCCTATAAACATGCGTGTATCTAAGGGACGTGGGCAGCGATCTTACAAGGGGTACATCTGCCTATTTGTATGCATGGCTACGCGCGCTGTACATATCGAGGCCGTATCAGATTTAATGGCTGAGGGTTTCTTAGCAGCGTTTAAGCGTTTCGTCTCCAGGCGTGGTCACTGTCGACATATCTGGAGTGACAATGCGACTAACTTTGTCGGCGCTGCTAAAGAGCTGCAGGTACTTTTCAAACAGGAAAGTACCATGTTTAGTGAAATTGGAACAGCTCTTGCTAACTCCCAGACTGAATGGCACTTTATCCCTCCCCACGCTCCCAATTTTGGTGGATTGTGGGAGGCAGGAATAAAGAGTGTAAAGCACCATCTGAAGCGCGTCATAAAAGATTCCACCCTCACATTTGACGAAATTACTACAATTCTTTCTCAAATAGAGGCTTGTTTAAATTCAAGACCTTTGTCTCAGCACAGCAGCGATCCAGAAGACCCAACACCCTTAACTCCCGGTCACTTTTTGGTGGGACATCCACTAGTTACACCACCTGATTATAATTATGAGAGTTCTACTTTAAGTACACTGCGCCGGTGGCAATTAGTACAAAGAATGGTACAAGGCTTTTGGCGTAGATGGCAAAGGGAGTATCTTTCCCATTTCTTTCAGAGATATAAATGGGCTGCTCGGACGCCAGATTTAAAGGTAGATGACGTCGTTTTAGTTACAGAGGACAACCTACCTCCTTCTAAATGGCTTTACGGTAGAATCACACAACTGCATCCAGGCATGGACGGCTTGGCGCGTATTGCTACCATCCGTTGTAAGGGTACCACTATTAAACGTCCCACTTCAAAGTTATGTTTGCTTCCCGTGACCGAGTAGGTCAATTGCTATGTTAAATTTTTGTCGAACTATTATCATACATGTGTATTTTTGTTTGGCTAGTTACTGAGGGTATTAACCCTATCATTTAGTTGCCATGTACGTCGTTCTTAGTCTGTGTTAATTTGTTGTTATTTTTGTTATTTTTTGTGTGGTTGAAGCTTGAGCTTTGTACCATTTTAAGGGAAACTATTATTGAAGGTGTAATTTTGTTATGTTACCGAAATGTTAAGAGCGTCAAGTTGAGCCGCGGCGGTGGCGCGCGTGGCGCGCCTCCCCGTTTCCGGGGACGAGTTGGGGACTCTGTAGTCCCCACACCCGAGAAGAGGGCCAGATCGTGAGAGATGGCCCTGGGTCGGCCGGGGTGCGAGGGATATGCCTGTCAACCTCACCTTCGGCAACCAAAACGACCCACAGGCGGCGTGCGTTTTAGTCGGTTCGAGTCCGACATAACCTCCTCCACCGGCTCCGGTGGGGAGGTATCCGTGGGGATTTTGCGCACGTAAAAAAAAAAAAAAAAAAGAGCGTCAAGTTGAACTATGTTGTATTTGTGTAACCATAGTTAACCCGTTCACTATTGTACCTATTGTGTTATATTCATACAGTCCACTGATTTCTACTCGTTTATGTCTTCGCATGGTGGGCGATTCGAAAAGGATAATAGTCCTTTTGGTGGGCGAAATGTTCAATGTCTTGATTCTAACCATACTGAGACGAATTACTTATTTGTAAAGATGTATGCACGCTCGATAGATGGCGTTGTACGATCGCCTAAATCGCGGTATGGTTTCGTTGCACCGAAGTGTATAAATAGCTAGAAAGATTTAAACAAAATGTCTCAACTCAAGATTGTGTTTGATTCCTGCTTGCCTAAGTGATTAAGGTATTTTAGTACGAGATCGTACAGACGTAACGAATATGATAACAAAAATAACACTATGTTTCTATTGGCAATTAAAATATTCACGGATGAAAATTAGAAAATATTACTTTTTTAGACTTTTAAATATAAGTTCGACATTTTTTTTTTTTTTTTTTTTTAATATATATATAGGACACGTCAATTGGACTTCGCCTTGCCTGATGGTAAGCTGAAGGCAAAATCCCAGAAAAGAGGGTCACCATTACTTACACATACCGTGTGACAATGGTGACACTCAGCTTGACGGCCTTATCATATGCTTTTTCACGCCCCGCTTAAAGGACCCGGGACTGTAGGAAGAAGGAAACACGTGAGCTGGTAATGAATTCCAGGCCTTAATGGTGCGACAGAGGAAAGAGTCTCCGAACCGCTTGGTTCTTGATCGGATGTTTTGCACCGTGTGCGGATGACATCTAAGACCTGCACGCGTTGTCCTGTGTAGGAAAGGGGAGGGTGGGACTAATTGGAAGAGCTCATCAGAACACTCCCCATGGTACAGACGGTAAAATACAGCCATGGACGCAACATCTCTACGCAGCTGTAAAGGTTCTAGGGTGTTCGTGATCTCGGGATTCCCAATGATGCGGACCGCACGTCGCTGCAACCTGTCGAGAGCATCTAGTAAGTACTTTGCTGAACCATCCCAGAGATGCGAGCAGTACTCCACACAGGAGCGAATTTGTGTCTTGTATAGAAGACACCGCTGCTCCGGCGTGAAAAATCGTCTCACTCTGTTCAGGACTCCGAGTTTTCGTGAGGCTGTTTTGATGATGCTTTCGATGTAGTTTTTGTTATTCAAGTTGCAGCGAACATCCATACCTAGGATATTGAGATTGTCCTGCAGCGGCAGTGGCGTGCTCTGAAGAGTGGGGAGGGGAAGGCAAGAAGATACTTTTGCTGTAAACGCACATGCCTGTGTCTTCTTGGCATTGAACTCAACCAGGTTCTCAGAGCCCCATTGAGAAATGTGATTCAGGACCCCGTCAAGCTCAGTGACAAGAAGCTGCCTTTTCTCTGCGATATCTGACTGCTTGGCCGCTGGATGTCCATGATAACTCCCATGTAAAGTGCTATCGTCTGCATAACAATGAACATTGCCGGTAGACAGCATGTCGTTGATATGCAGAAGAAAGAGAGTGGGTGATAAGACGGACCCCTGGGGCACGCCAGCATTAACCTGCAGAAACTCCGAAGCTCGTCCGTCACAAAGGACGCGAATACGGCGCCCCTGCAGAAAGCTAGCAACCCAGTTGCACAGCCTAGAAGGCAGACCAAAGGCAGGTAGCTTAGAAAGAAGCGATTTGTGCCAGACTCTATCGAAAGCTTTGGCGATGTCAAGACTAATTGCCAGTGACTCACCGTGCTTGTCCATAGCCTCACCCCAAAGATGGGTAACGTATGCCAGAAGATCACCCGTTGACCGTTTCGGTCTGAAGCCATATTGCCGGTCATTAATTAAGGAGTGATCCTCTAGGTGCCGCATGAGCTGTTTGTTAATTATGTGCTCGAACACTTTGCACAGCACTGAGGTGACGGCTATGGGTCGATAGTTGGCTGGCTCCGAGCGATCCCCCTTTTTGGGAATCGGCTGAACATTCGCCTCTTTCCAAGGTAAAGGCACTGTACCCGAACTGTAGGATAGCCGGTACAGGCGCGTAAGCATTGGAGACAACTCCGCTGCACATTTTTTCAAAACTACCGCTGGAATACCATCCGGACCACTGGCTTTCCGGACATCGAGTGATTGCAGCACTGCACGGACATCGCGTTGCCTGATATGGATATCAGGCATCGCGTGGTCACTGTCGGGTAGTGTTGGTGGCTGCGTACCACAATCATCGATTCGGGAGTTGGCCGCAAAGAGATTAGCCAGCAGATTTGCCTTCTCTTGCAGCTCATGGGCCAGGGATCCATCAGAGTTACGCAGCGGAGGCAGCGAAGGCTGACAGAAGTTGGCTTGCACGGCTTTAGCCAGTCGCCAGTAGCCACGGCTTCCCGTGGGATGCATCACTAGCTCTTGACCAAGCCGCGCTATGCGCAGGGCACCCGCTCTGACATAGGCCCTTCTACAGACCTTTGTGGCTCTGTTGTACGCCGCCTTGAAGTGGTCTAGATTGGGATGGCGCGTGGCGCGCGCCCTTACCCAAGTGCGGTACGCAGACTGTTTTTGTTCAACAGCTTCCGCGCACTCGCGCCCGAACCAAGGGCGCACCCCGCGGTCACCGGTGACATCGGTGTATGAGATATAGTATTCCATACCCAGACCGATCTCACCGGCGACAGCAGTAGCACAATCCGATGGGTTCTTACCTTCAAAGCAGCGCTCAACCCACGGGATGAACGCAAAATAGTCACGAAGTCCATCCCAGTCCGCTGACGAGTAGTGCCAGAGACGCCGCTTCCCCTGCATGGGTCGTGGGGGCGCTATAATAGGCACTGTGGAACAGACCAGGCAGTGGTCAGAGTTGCCTAAAGCGGCTCGCACCGATACACTGTACCGGTCCGGATCACTCGTCAGCAGAAGGTCTAGCAGAGAAGGTGCTTGGCCCGACCTTCTTGGTATCCTAGTGACCTCGTGCACCAATTGGGTCAGGCCGTGCGCCAGAGCAAATGCGTGGGCGGCTCTTCCCGCATGGTCTGTTTTGGAGGAGCCCAACCAGATCTCGTGGTGAGCGTTAAAATCCCCCAAAAATACCATTTCGGCATTCGGAAATCGCTCCTGCGCATCATCTGCCGCCTGACTCAGATTTTCAAAGAGTCGAGTTGTCTCAGCATCTCCTGTATGGGAACGGTAGAGGCACACATAGATCTGACTCGTAGGGCCATGGTCTACGTGTACCCAAAGGACGGAGAAGGATGGGTCCTCTAGGCAGCGCAAACGGCGACAGCAAACATCCGCCCTAACAAACACGCACACCCCGGCTTTTGCACGAAAACTTTCCTCAAGAACATAGCCAGGGTAGAGCAAGTAGGTCGTGTCATCAGGGCGGTGTATTTGCGTCTCCGTTAGAAAAAACATGGCAGGTTTCGCCGTCTCTAGGTGTTGGTGGACGGCGTTGAGGTTTGCATGGAGCCCACAGATGTTAGTGGACTCCACCTCAAATAGCAAGCTTTTGGGAGTGTGACGAGCCGCTGTGTTTCCTTTTTCTGTAAATTGCGCTGCCATGAGTTTGGGTGGGAGAAGGCGTGAAAAAAGAAGTGATTGCCGCCGCAGCACCGTGTGACAAAGCGCGGGATATTGGTTTTATCTATGAATGTGAGGCATGGCGAGAGCCGACGCGCCGAACGGAAGGGCCCCCGTACCCCCCCGAGTATGGTCGCCGGGCTCCCAAATCCGGTCACCAACCGGCACGACGAACCATATCGGGATTATGCGCGGCCTGGTGAGGCAGCCTCCCAAGGTGGTTAACCCCAGTTGGGCCCCTGTACTATACCGCGGGCGGCCAGCGGCACCACCGTTTCTACAAGTCTCCCTGTTCGGCGCATCGCCCCGCGCCATCCCCACTAGACTACGCCAAGACCCACTGGTCCCACTAGTGCTGCGACAACCACCACCTCTGCCCGGCTATGCACATGCTGACCCCTGAACACAATCCAACCGAGATTGAATTGCTATGGAGGGTTTTTCGCAATAGTGCACGGTGGTACCTACCCGGTCGAAACTTGAGACAAATTTGTGCCACCAAGTTTCTACCACCAGACATTACCGGAGTATCTCCGGAGCGAAGATAATTTAAAACCGGAAGTAATTCACCGGATACTGAAATCTCTGTAGTCCAGCCCTACACCTAATCTCAGTAATTTCCTTTAAAAAAACCATAGAGCCTTTATTTTCAAAAAAATATTCGAAATAATAAGTTTTCGCTTTGTATATTTTAAGTACTTTATTTTTAAATTTATTTTGTTTGCTAAATATCAAAGCAAAATATCAAAGCAATTTCCATGATTCTATGCAATTTATACCTGCATAAATGCAGGCGTATCTCGGGGTACCAGTAATCTCACTGGGCGACAAGCTCGCAGTTATAGTGGGTAACGTGAGAGCACGAGAAGAAGAAGGTGGAATAGGTCTGGGTGAAACTTGAGACAATTCCGTTTGTCGAGGCCGCTAAATGGATGTGCTACAGCGGATGCCATTCATGCGTGGGAGATAGCTCAGTGACCTCCGTCCTCTGTTGACGCCACCCTAAAAGAAGCAGAGACAAGACGGGGATACCATGGCTCCCACATTCGAGGGGTCTAGCTACAACCTGGATATGACAGCGGGGTGATCCACTTTATTGAGATCGCGCGCAGTTTTAGTCGGTTTGAGTTCGATATAACGGCCTCGCTGACCACGCAGTGGGGATTCTGTGGAACTCGAAAAAAAGTACTCGAATCCTTAGTTCCACCATTTATTCTATAAGTTAATGTGTATAAATACGGTTTAGTTGTTTTTTGGGTTACGAAAATAATTTTTTGAACAGTGTTTTGCATAACAATTATAAATCCGTTGAATAAATTTGTGGGTTGGGTAATAAATTTGTCATAAAAACAATATTGTTAAAAACAAACAAACAAACAAAATCACATAATGGTACGAATTAAATTAGCTATAATTAAACTGACGTCACAAAAGCACTAAGCATTTATTGCTGGTACGCAGCATGTATGGTTGTGGTGGCTGCAATAAGACTGTTTCGTAAACAGTTGTAGTAGGCCTTTGATATATGTCAGCACTGTTCAACAGCAAGGCGGAGATCTCTGTCGCTTAAGAATGCACAGCGTTGTGTACTTTCGCCCCGAGCGGTCGTTTCTCTAAATAATTTCTAGATTCGTAGTATATTAGGTCTTTACCAATGATATAACCTACAAAAAAAGAGGCAGATATGTTACTGAGTGCGCCTGGTGAAGACGCGAAAACGTCCCAATTGCCAAGTTGTCACGTATGTAAGCGTATAATAAAATTGCAACAAAAAAAAGTGTACAAATTACGACACTAAAATCAATAAAACACAAGGGATCTCTTATCACATGTAAGTACATACAATATTACCGATTTTCCAATTAAATTAGTTTAATAATTTTCTTATAATAATGGCGGCAGATTAACGAGACCGAAATATTTTTGACATAAGTTCAACAACGAAACACACAAAGCACAGATGCGATGCGAAAAAAACAAAAATAATTATCACAACCCAATTTAAAGGCTGAAGTCCTAAATTTAATAAACAGAATATATTTGAAAAAGAAATCAATAAAGTCATATCGCGTAAAATATCCCCCTGTTCTCAGGAAATTTGCACTTACGCTAAATTTTTATTCTTCTGCAGCGTACAAATATGTTAGAAGTGTATTTCATATTGCATTACTGCATTCTACGTGTATTGGCTAAGTGGTATGAAAGCATTTCTTGCTCTCCTGAATTTACTCAACAAGCCTTCAATATTTTGAGCTCTATGATGAACTGATGGTCTTGTCGATTTCGGTTTTGATTTTAGCCCCAGTAGCGAGATCACTACACAAGTGTACGTGTTCGGCTTTATTCTGCTCATAAAAATAATCCCGAAATCAAAAACCTTCTAAGAGGCAGAAAACAAATAAATTAAGTTTATTCGAAGGTGCTTAATTTTTGATTATAACGTCGTCCGTGCGTCACTATGGTTTTATTCTTGAGAAGTTTCTTAATTATATTAATTAATTCTATATTATCATTTTCCGAAATAAATAAATACGTATAATTTTTTCATCGAATTTTATTTCTTGAACCTACCAACGAAATACCCTTTCTGTTTAACAAAATTATAATCTATGCTTCGAAGCTATCCTAGAAGCGCTATCGCCCGAATTATAACTATCTTTTATACTGACGTGCTTATCTAATCTTTCGCACTACTTTAACGCTAATTGTCAACTGTTGTGCACTTTATAGGTAGACTGCTGGATCAGATTTCAGCATCAATTCAATTCTTACAGAAATCAGCTGGATGGGAGGCAACAAAATCTTCAAAGGCATTTTGTACTGCCTCTCGGGTAATTGAATTTCTTTCCCGCCAAGAAGTTATCCAAATTCTTGAAAAAGTAGTAGTCTGTTGGCGCAAGGTCTGGTGAGTATGGCGGATGACGGAGAGCTTCTAATCCCAGTTCTTGCAACTTGGACACTCTCTGCTGTGTAGTATGAGGTTGCGCATTGTCGTGCAGGAGCAGAGGACACGAGCGATTGACCAATGCTGGTTGGAGATAAGATGAGATGAGACGAGACGAGACGAGACTAGACGAGACGAGACGAGACGAGACGAGACGAGACGAGACGAGACGAGACGAGACGAGACGAGACGAGACGAGACGAGACGAGACGAGATGAGATAAGATAATCTTTATTGTACACCAACACATTACAGTACATGTACGGACACATTATGAAAAATGTACAAATGGCGGCCTTATCGCTACAAGCGATCTCGTCCAGGCAACCTTTGGATGGAAATGTTTTAATTGTCTTAACAATAATAACCCGTGGGTAGTTATTAGCGTTGTCATAAGCTACATAGGTATATATAACGTAACCAAATGTTTTATATATACTTTAATTATATCTTACATATACCTAAGTATACACATACATTCTATTACTATAATATTTACATAAACATACCTACACACATGTTAGATACACACTTATGAGTATTCAATATATTCTTACACAACACAGCGAGTATATTCCTGCACAAGACCACATGACAAGAACACGTATAGTGTTCTTTTATCATTTTTAGGTTGAAGGGTTTACTTCAAGCTTACTTGTGTCAGATCTGCATTTATAGTAGAGATGGCTGCCGGCAATTCTTGCAAGGAGGCTTGTGTGTAGATTTGAAGATCATCTGCGTAAAGGTGGTAGGAAGAACGTAATAATAAATAAAAATGGAATTTATAAAAATTGAGAAAAGTAAAGGAGATAGTACGCCACCCTGCGGCACCCCGACAGTTGTACTACACCAAGAAGAGAAGGAATCTTCAACACGTACACGCTGTCGGCACCCGAACAGATAACTATGAAACCAATCAATCGCTGTTGGAGATATGTCAATAGAGCGTAAAATGCCAAGCAGGATATGAAATGCTACAGTATTGAACGCATTGCTGTAGTCAAGGAGAGAGTACTGTAAGATTTCCCGATCGAAAACCTGACTGAGGGGATTTAGAAGGCTGTTTTGTATGAGGTATTTGCTTAATTGACTATGTACGAGCCTTTCTAGGATTTTGGATAAAAAAGGTAATATGGAAATAGGATAGATGACGGATTGGATTTTTTGGTAATGGAATAATTTGTGCTTGCTTCCAGGCGTCACGAAATACACTTTTGTTGAGTGACTGGTTAAGAACATAGCAAATTATAGGGCGAATTTGTTCCAGGATTGGCTGAACCATGTTTCGACTTATGCAGTCGTTACCAACAGCATTGGAGTTTATCGACATTATACACTCTTTGACACCACAATCAGATACTTGATCAAAAACGAACGGGGAGTAGTCAGGTCTTGGAAGTGATGACAGATATTGCAAGGTATTGTCTTTGTTAGTCTGATCATACTTAGACGAAGTTAAGAAATGTTGATTCAGTAAGTCAACGTCAATTTTATTAGAGATGGTATCTTGCCGTGACTTTCCAACTCCCAGTGTTTTGAGGAATTTCCAAAATTTTGCTGGGTCTCCGTGCTCGACCGAGTTATGGATATAAATATAAATAAATAAAGCCATTAGTAGTAGGTAATTTACTATGTTTATGTTGTGGGCATTTATGAGCATATCACGTAAAAATTATAACAAGTGGTAGCAGAAAATGGTTGTAAGCTGGGAATCCAAGAAGCAAGGAGCAACTGCCATTTCAACAGCTGATGCAGAATATATAAACCAACCTGTAAAGATCAAGCAGCGGTATACACACCTGTACATTAATTACCACTAGTAGTGAAGACGTCCGTTCTCTGTTCGGGACCGTCGAGGGCATACGTGGCAATGCACACAAAATGATCGAAAACTTCCTAGCCAACAGGAAACAAACAGAATTGGTAACACCGAAACCGACGAGGCGACAGTATCCTACGGCCTTCCACAAGGGAGTACATTAAGTCCGACTCTCTTCCAACTGTATATAAAGAACTTTGCCAAATCTCCCTTCAAAATACAAAAGTTTTTACGTACGCAGATGTACGGCAGTGTTTGTATGGAGGTCTGACTGGAACTCTGTCAAGGAAAGAGCTGAGTATTCCCTCTCAAAAATTATAAACTGGCTCACAGAAAACCTTTTAACATTAATCCTCTCCAAAACATATTATGTTCCATTCTCTATTAACAAAATAAATTCTCCTCCACCAAACTTCTTTATTACAGCTCACAGCTGACTTTTTAGGAGCGCATGCACGTGTAGCCAAATTGTTCGCTCGGTCCACGTTAAATACATAGGAGTATATGTATATAGACAGTGGACTGAGTTGGGACAAGCAGATAGACACAGTCACCTCAAGAGTAAGGAGACTAATACATACTTTTAAAACCCTAAGGGAATTTGTTTCACAAGAAAAACTAAAACTTATCTACTTAGCCCTATGTCAGTCAATTGTTCAGTATCGCATTACATCATGGGGCAGTACCACTAAGACATTACTTCTGCGTTTGGAAAAGAGCACAAAGAGTCGTGCTCAAAGCAATATATAAAAAACCCTTCAGATACCCCACAGAAAGATTATATTGAGAATTTCAACTTTTAACTGTTCGACAGCTCTTTGTGCTCAAGATCCAAGTAGACGTAGCATAAGGTCAGTGTGCCCACGCGCTCCATGGAAGACAGCCTTTGGCAGAAAGCAATTCTACAGCATAAGCACCAAATTATACAACGACACGCATAAGAAACTCAATATCGCATGACTAAATGTAAATGTCGCAGGTTAAGACGGCGCGGGCGCGATTAGTGCCTCTCCACCTTTTTCTGGGAAAAGATGGGGACGTCGTTGTCCCACACCCGATGGGGCCTTCTATAGCCCTGGGTCAGCGGGGTACGCGAGGGATATGCCAGAGACTACCTCACTCATGGCAACAGATGGCCCAAGAAGACCGTGCGGCTTTAATCGGTTCGAGCCCTACATAACCGCCCCACTGGCCACGGCGGAGGGTATCCGAAGTGGATTTCCGCACGATAAAAAAAGGACTAAATGTCTATCAACTTAAATCCACCATTACAGATTGGCTTCTAAACATGGATCAATACTGAAGAATTATTTACATACGTTGTGTAGAATAGAATAGAATAGAATAGAATAGAATAGAATAGAATAGAATAGAATAGAATAGAATAGAATAGAATAGAATAGAATAGAATAGAATAGAATAGAATAGAATAGAATAGAAAAGAATAGAATAGAATAGAATAGAATAGAATAGAATAGAATAGAATAGAATAGAATAGAATAGAATAGAATAGAATAGAATAGAATAGAATAGAATAGAATAGAATAGAATAGAATAGAATAGAATAGAATAGAATAGAATAGAATAGAATAGAATAGAATAGATCTTTATTTGCTAGAACATTGTGATAAGGATGTTACAAATTGTGTCTTATGACTAGGTACATCATGTTCTGCCTAAATTGGGCATGCAAATTTTCCTTATTATCTATACACTTTGGCGTACAAAATGATACGAAGTCCAAAGGAAGCTTATACATTTTAAACCACCTAATCACATTTTTATCTATACTCTTTACTGGTTATGGATAAAAACTCTGTAACAGAATAAAAACATTTGTTTAGCAACCAGTCTTTTAACGCTTTTATAAATTTCTTGTACGGTAAAGCTTTGATTTCACTAGGTACACAGTTATAAACATATCCACATATAGACAGGTAATTCTTTTTATATACAACAGTTTTTGGTGCCTTAGATAAAACTATTCTGTCTGGGTCGCGTGTGTTCCTCAGGTACATCTCCTTTGCTGTTGTAAAGATGTGCTTATTCAGTCTGACAAATTTTGCACATTCAAATATAAACATACTGGGCAAGGTTAACAGTTTCAGTGATTGAAATAGAGGTCTGCAAGATATCCAGGGGGCCACACCGCAAATCGCTCTGATACATTTTTTGAACAATGAATGCCTTATTTATGTCAGTTGAGTTCCCCCAAAGAATCAAGCCATAATTTAGAATCGCGGCCACATAACCATGGTACGCGCTAAGAACAGTCATTTGCGACGTTATTCTACTTAACTTCGCCAAGACATATACAAATTTGTTTATTTTGCTACATATGTTATTTATGTGGACTTTCCAATTTATATGTTTATCCAGTATAATACCTAAAAATTTAGTGTGGTCTACTTCCTCGATTTTAATAGCTTTGTACATAATATTAAGGTTTAAGTGTTTACGTCCATATGTGCTAAATTGTATATATTTAGTTTTTGTTAGGTTAACATTAAGACTATTCTCATCCAGCCATTTTATAATGCATTCTATTGATTTATTGATGTCATAGTTATATTTATTTATGTCATGCTTATTAATGTCATAATTAGTAATGTCATATTTATTAAGGTCAGTGTCATTTAAGTAATTGTCAGTTAATTTGGATTTAATTATTATTGAAATGTCATCTGCAAATAGTGTACATGGATGTTCCGTGGCCCCGGGAAGGTCATTTATGTATAATAGAAATAATAGAGGGCCTAGCACACTGCCCTGCGGTATGCCAGAGCCGTTAACTCTGTAACTCGAATTAGTGGCTTCTAATTCTTTTTTTTCATTTAGGGAGCTAACTTGAACACATTGTTTTCTATTTGTTAGATATGTTTCTAACCATGACAGCGCATTTCCGCGAATACCGTATTTTTCCAGCTTATTTAATAATATTTTATGTGAAACAAAATCAAATGCTTTCGTCATATCAAAAAATATGACAGTTGTAGCGTTACCATCATCTACACTATCAATAACTTGAGCCATAAGGTTAAAACATGCCGCAGTAGTTGACTTCCCTTTTTGGAATCCAAACTGTTCCTTTCTAAGAATGTTATGTTTGGCTAGAAATTCCATGATATGTTTATACATGGCTGTTTCAAATATTTTAGAGAGAACAGACACAAGAGTAATAGGTCTGTAATTTGAAATTGATGATTTGTCTCCTTTTTTATATAGTGGTTTAACAATGGATATTTTCAACAGATCTGGGAAACAGCCTGTGGTAAAAGATAGATTTACCAAATGAGTTAGTACAGGAACAAGTTCATTCGTACTAGCCTTTAAAATTTCAGTCGTAATGTTATCATAGCCCGTCGATTTTGTGTTCTTTAGGGACATTACTATTTTATTAATGTCATAACAGTCGTACGGCTTTAGGAATATGCTATTGCAATTTGTTTCCACCTTAGTCCCACAACTGTTGTGTGTACAGTTTATGTAATAATCGTTAAAAAGGTCGGCTATTTCTTTTGACTTACATATTATTTCACCGTTATTTATTATGTTTTTTATAGGTTCAGTTTTACTGTTTTTTCCAGATTCTGCTTTTATTAAATTCCATGAAGATTTGCAAATATTCTTATTGTTACTAATTAGTTTGTCATTGTGCATTTGAATAGATTTATTTATACAACGTCTTAATAGTTTTGTGTATTTTTTGTTCTCCACAGAGGTGTTACTGTAATATGCAAAACGTAATATTCTTTTCTGTTTACAACTTTTCCGTAGCCCTTTAGTTATCCACCGTGAGTATCGGCCCTTATTACATTTCTTAATTCGTATGCTAGGAAAACATAGGTTATAGAACAATCTGATTAAGTCGTGAAAGTATTTATATGCAGAATTTATATCGGATTCAATGTAAATTTCCTGAAAAGACAGATTTGTTAAGCATTCACGGAACTTGAAGATATTGGGTTTACTGTAGTCCCTAACGGTGATGTAATATGCCAGTCCAGGTGTATTTTTGCTCTTTAAAGGTATGTTAAGCACCTGCGCAGTATTGTGATCCGACAACCCCCAATGCAAAAGTTCACCAGTTGCTGTTTTGAAGTTACTGATGATATGGTCAATACAGTTGTTTTTTCTGGTTGGGTCTTTGATGTGTAATGTCAAGTCATAGTTCTTTACCAGATCCAAAAACTCTAATGTGGTTTTTTCGAATTTGAGTGTGTTAATATTTAAATCCCCGGCCAAAATAATTTTTTTATCACATTTGTACAGGAGTTTCTGTAGTAAGTTATTGAGTTGTGTAAAGTAAATATTTATATCGGAGTCAGGAGTTCTATACATACAGATAATCATCATATTCCGTTCAGTGACATCAATGCCGCAACATTCAAAACTGCTGTCTACTGCTAGGATCTTTGTTAGTTGAATTTCCTTGTATTTAAGGCCACGTTTAGCCAGCACACATACTCCTCCCCTTTTTTTATGATTTTGTCTGCAGTAAGAGGTGGCCAATACATAACCATCAACATTAATGAGATCATCACAACCCAGCCCAACAAATGTTTCAGACAAACAAATAATTTCCGGGTCCCTTTTGTCCTTTTTAAGTTCAAAAAGGTTTATTTCCAGATAGTGTATTTTGTTAAAAAGTCCGGCGACATTTTGATGTAGTATTCTAAAATAATTGTTTTCAATAGAATTAGTCACGAAAAAAGGTGTCGTTTTGATCATTTTTTAGTATTGAGGTAGGTGTTGTTTGTGTTCCTGTGTCGCGCGTAGCTACAGTGTGCTGTGTATATTCAGTACCAGTGCTGCAAGATTCAACAACTGTCTGGCATGTAAAAGTTGCGTTTGCCCCTAAATGCTTACATTGCCCTGATTTCTTGAACAATAAAAAGGTATTATTATAATAAATTTGATCTAGTACATAATTAATTTCGTTACATAGATTTCTCCTATAGCGGTCATCATAATATCTACATTGAATAAACCGAGCATTTTTGAATTGAGTACATGTGAATTTCAACATATTATTCAACTTGAATTCATTCAAATAAATATTTCTAAATATTCTAAGAATGAGAACAGGACACTTTATCTGACCTACAAATACATTCAAACTACACATAGTGGTATGCGGGTTCGAATCATGCTCGACAACCGACAAAATAATACGATCGTCTGTTGTTATATCGTATAACTTAGCACTTAGTAACACATCCGCGGTCGATGCGTATGGCTTTATAAAAGATATAACATTGTACTGTTCGTAGGGATTTTTATATCTTGATTTTATCAATTGCCTTGCTAGACCTATACATTGCTGTCCTCCAAAGATGAACACCCTTCGTTTGCCTTTTTTTTGATCACCTGTTTTTTGTTGCTGGCTATCCTTTTTAGGATGATTGTTGTTTTTAAATTGCAAGTTATTGTTTGTCTCAGGTGATGGGTTATTACAGTGTGATATATGTGTATTATCTGAACATATCGGAGGACTATCTCTGAAGCTGTCAGGCAAACGACGTTTTCTTAGGTGATTCTTTCGTGTGCTTTTTTTCGCTGATGTTACCGGACTGTTGCATAACTGTTTCAAAATATTAATTTCTTGATTTAATTGTGAGATAAGTTTCTTTAAATCATTATTTTCAATTATTAAATTTTCCAGCTCATTTTGTGTTGTTACGAGATTTGATTTTACTGTATCAATTTCTTGTTTCAACTCTTCTACATTCGTTGACACATAAGTCGACAAATCCAAGCTTTTTGATAGCAATTCCCCCGACACAGTGCTGTCCAAAGAGTCACGTCTACTCTCGGATGACTTTGTCCGTCGCCTTCTCACAGTGACATTATTTACTTGATCCATACTTTATTTTTTTATTGTTTTTTTTTTTGTATTTTGAATGTATTATTATTACAATGCAATTGAAAATTAAAACTAAAACTATTATTAGATAGCTACTAAAATACACTAAAATAAAATGAACATAAAAATTACATACATAATGCGTCATGAAATTCCTCCGCATCCTCACCGACCGGTAACGTACCCAGAAGGCTGGCGGCATTGCCACGTTGAATGGCAATGCTTATCCTCTGTGCAAGATAATAACCAGCCTTCTGGTCACGCGTAGCGTCGATCAGCTGCTTTGCCAAGTCTTTATATAGAGACCGAGCACTTGGACCCCATGTCCCTAACGTTTCAACCCCAAACGGCTCAAAAACATAATCACCTGTCAGGTTACAGTATTTGCGCCGTTTGAGGTTTTCCGCAGATGCAGCAGCAGCACCGGCACACCCTGCTGTGCTTGAAAGATGTGAAGGCGCAAGAGTGTCGACGCACGTAGCGTCCCACACCAAAGGTCTACCCATCTTCCAAGGTAGCAACGACATACCATCCGGTCTCTTGCCATCGCTACGCACCAGCCCTTTAGGTTCACGAATGGCTGGCACGCCAGCGGTAACTAGAGCACGGCGGATAATGTCGTTGATGCAGGCGTGTCGCGGTATACGCCCAGCGCTTCTGCTGCATGAAAGGCCATGGTGCCCAAGACTGTCGACAGCTTCACCGCAGTGGTAATGATGCAGAGAAATGCACGGTGCTCCTAAGCGAAGGCAAGTGGCAAGGCGGAAAGTAGTATCGTCCAACATAGTACCTATGTTGGGCGATGGAAGTGCCTGAATCCAGAGGCCTGACTCCCATTCCCCCACAGCCAGAAGGCGCGCACGTTCTGTAACATGGGAAGATGTGTGTATTAAGGTATCTCTTACCAGCCTGCAGAGCGGCGCATCCCATTGTCTCTGGGAGAAAGGGTTACCAGGCAACTCAGTGTTGGGACAAGCAGCCTTCCAAGCATTAATAGCATCGGACTTACATGACACCTCAGAGTTAACCTGTGTGTTTATGAGAATTTTCCTGGTTAACTCCTCAGTGCTGTGCACCGACGACAGAAATGCTGGAAGGCTAACATCTGAGATTTTGCGAACGCCGAGACCACCCAAGCGAACTGGTAAGGACGCTTGGAGCCTGGCTCGGTCATTCAAGGCCACATTTAAAATTGTGCTGAGTGTGTTTTGCAGAATGTTGTCAATTTTTGTCAAAAGTGTCAAATGTTGCCAAAACTGGGATGCTCGAAGTGCATGGGTAAAATTAGGGACAAAAAGGCAAAACCGAAGTATAGTAAAGGCGGAATGAACACTTATTTTTTGCAAATGATCAGTGATGTATTCAAAATTTTGAATTTTTTCCTCGATAAATGTATGAAATCCATCTTCCAAAACTGGGGACCCTAGGAGGCGCAGTGAAGCTTTCTCCAAAATTTTGATATTTGGAGCTACGAGGTTAAATTTTCCTATAGTCGAGGGTCTGTCTGTCGTGTCGCTGATGAAAATTTCACATTTGTCCGAGTTAAGTTGTAAGCCGATGGATTGAAATTTATTTTTTATAAGTTCTAAATCTTGTAAACTGTTTGCACATCACCCCCTAGGGTTCTGTCGTCTAGGTACCAAATGTTGAATTTTGAATTTATCTGCTGTATGATGGGATGTATTGCTAGACTAAAGATCACTGGTCCCAAAGGGTCACCTTGCTGACAACCGACTGCTGATTCCAAAAGATGATCCTTGTAAACTAATTTCGTCGGGTGTCTATAACATTGCCAAAGGAATTTATATATATGAGGGGTTTCTAATTTTGCTTGGCTCAGCAAGGTATCCCTATTCACAGAATTGAAGGCATTCCTCAGGTCAACCTTCAAAATGACCTCACTTTCACCGCTACCAAGGTACGTCGAAAGAGCGTGTATGGCAGCCTCACAGCCCCCTTTTATTGGATTAGGTTTTTTCAATATGTTGTACTTAAATAATCCTCAAGTTCGATAGTATATTATTATAGTAAACTCAGACAGTTCTTAAGTTAGCGAGGAACTGTCTGAGTTTATCACAAACATATTCAATATGGAGACTCCAGTTCATTTTGTTATCGATAATTACACCAAGATATCGCTGGCTCTCAACATTTTTAATAAAAGGGCAGTCACACTGTTGAGCCGGTGGCGCATGTAAACAGCTATGACCATGTACAACTATGCTGTCATACGGAGAGCTTTTAAGATGTGGAGATTTAATATGCAGTAGTTGTGTCTTGTCTGCGTTTATTAGTAGACCGGAGTCATGACACCATCTCACCAGTATATTAAAGTAATCTCTTCACCACAGTTAATAGGCAATAAAACAAAACTTGCCTGACTTCACCTCGCCTAGCCTATACCTACTGTAATTAGATATTGTGTACAAATATTGGTTCTGGGATTTTGGCAACTCCTGATAGTAGCAGGTCAGCTATAGCCTCGTTAGGATGGTCAGATGTCAATCAACAGACGAGATCTTATCTGGAAATTACTGGAAGTGCTTCAATCACAAATGTCGTGAAAGAAATATTTTTTAATGTAAATTTTCAAGTCTATTAAACTGTCTTAGGATAAGTAGTCCCTCCGTAATCAAATATACACAAGGTAATAATGTTTGCTACATGCGAGCACTTAAACTCTATTCTATATACCTACCTAAATAATGATATTAAAGTAGGTGCATGTTTAATTTAAAAAAAAAATAATAATATCAATAATTTCTACTTTATTTGTCTATTGACATAGCAATTCGATTGATAGCTATCAAGTTAAACAAAGTGATGTCACAGATTAATAAATACTTAGTTACTACGTAATGTTATAAACCATTATACCTACCATATCTATTACTTTTTTAGGTTTTCTGTTGATCATAATTCTATCAGAGATATTTTATCAGTGTTATTAGTTTGATACAGTATCAAATAGTTGAATAGATATCAAAGGATTTGGCAAAAATTAAATATGAAGTTAATTGGGACATAATTTATTAATAGAGAATAATAAGAAAGAATACATAAGATACAAAATCTTATGTATTCTTTCTTTATACCACTTAAGTGGGAGACAAGCACACGGGCCACCTGATGAGAAGTGGATACCGTGGGCTAAGGACGTGTGCAACACCAGATGCGTCACACACGTGCTGCCAAACCTGTAAGAAAAGAGTCTCTGTAACGTCAGTGTTGAAGACAAAACAGGACAAGCCTTTGGTCTTCCCACTGTCAGCACAAAACTCTCCAGTGAGCGCTGGCTTCCCTACTCACCGCCGGGAACACAACACTACATTATTATTGTCGTGATATTTCGTAGGGCGGAGGTTCTTCCCCAGTCGGACTGCTCAATTAGGACTTGAATACTCTCGAGTCCTTCCTCTGTAGGAGTATTCTTCTTATTCTTATTTAGTATTCAATGAAATGTAATGCCATATAGGTATATATACTTACCTACTTACATACAACATATACGCTTTACTTTTTTTTAACGTGCGCAATATCCCCACCGGTGCCGGTGGAAGAGGTTATGTCGGACTCGAACCGACCAAAACGCACGCCGCCTGTGGGTCGTTTTTGGTTGCCGAAGGTGAGGTTGATAGGCATATCCCTCGCACCCCGGCCGACCCAGGGCCATCTCTTACGATCTGGCTCTCTTCTCGGGTGTGGGAACTACAGAGTCCCTAACTCGTCTCCGGAAACGGAGAGGCGCGCGAGGCGCGCCGCCGCCGGGGCCTGCTTCTGCCAGGGTGACAGGCGGCTCCACCAGTCATCCCCAGGCCTGCGCTCATGAGGGGTGGAGGTCGTTCATCGACCTCTAACGCCCGAGTTGCCTTTGTACGCGGGCAGCTTGGCTTGCGATCCTTCGTCGCTCCCGCCTCGTCTCCCACGCCGGACACTCGGTGAGCGTGTGCGGCCCCGAGTCCTCGCTCGCGTCGCAGTGATGGCACTCGGACGTTGGCTCTTTCTCCATCCGACGCAGATACTTTCCGAAGCACCCGTGCTCGGTGATCATCTGCGTCTGACGGTACGAGAGGCTGCAGTGTGGCCTCTCTAGCCACTCCCCCATGATGGGTTTTACCGCCGCTACTACGGCGCGCCCTGCGCCTGGTCGCCCAAGTCGTAGCTTCCATTCCGCCACCATTTCCCTGTGGAGCCGGGATCTCATGGCCCGAATTTCTTCGGGCTCGGGATCGTGACCCCGCTCCTGGACTTAAATAATTACATAAAATCAGTTTGTCAAATGCGAAAAGCTTGTGTTCGTATAGACACGAACACATCTAAGTACCTACTCAATATTATAAATGTAAAAGATTAATAATCTAAGTGTGAAAGTTTGTGAAGCTGATGGGATGTTTGTTATTCAATCGATCACGCTCAACGGCTGAACAGACCTGACTGAAATTTGGAACAGGAATAGGGTGTAGTCTGGAATAACATACATGTTGTCCAGCAAAGTTTTTGCAACAAGTCACATCACAACTGTCAGATCCCCATCATGGATTTCGACCTGCGCGGAGTACGACTAGTAATCTATTGAATAGCGTGGTGTATCTGGTCCCGCATGTCGATGCAGGGGTGCAGGTTGATATCACCTACTTTGATTAAAAAAAAGCATTCGATTTGATGGATAATGACATCTTACTTTCAAATTTAGCGAGAGTCGGTTGCCACCAAATTTGCTTAAGTTTTTGGTGAGCTACATGAGGGACCGACAGTAGTATGTAGAGTTCGGTGGGTACCGGTCCGAGCCTTATTGTACTAGTTCGGGAGTGAGTCAAGAAAGCAATTTGGGCCCATTAGAGTTCCTCATAATGATAAATGACTTGCCAGAAGTTGTAAGGGACGCTGTCTGCTTTTTGCGAATGACCTCAAGTTGCTCCTGGCTATTGAGAGTGAGGACGACTGTAGTAGTGGCTATTGAGTGTGAGTAGTGCTAACAAGCTTCTTTCTAATGTTGCAAAATGTTCTTTCTATATTAACATTGAGCCGCGCAAGTAAACCAATCGGTATGACATGGAGGGAGTGCTCATGAATAGGGATGCAATCTGTGCGGGATTTAGGCGTTCGTATGGACAGTCATCTTACATTCCATGAACATATAACTGACATCTGCAAAAAGGCATACGCGGCTTCGTTTTGTGCTTCGTAGGGCTGGTACATTTACAAGTTGAAAGCTATCATAGCACTTTATAATGCTCTAATAAGGTAACATGTTACCTTATTAGTGCATTATAAAGTGCTATGCAGTATGATATGGTCTCATGTTGGAGCGCGTACAAAATAAATTCAACCAATCCAACCTTATTTGTACTAGGTATGGTCGGTTACAACAAGCTGGAAGTTAGGAGGGACTTGGCGACAGTATTATATATTGTGAAAGTGTTCTGTGGATACGTAACCAATCCGTATGTTTTACATTGGTTTATCTGTGTCAGATAGGTGTGTACAGCGTCGGAGACGACCGAACTTATTAGAGGTACAGCGGGGTAGAACTAAATTGTTGGACAACACTTCACTTACACGAGCTATTACCACCCTTAACATAGTTGCTGAAAAGTAGATGTGTTCTCGTGTTCGCTGAGTGAGAGCATGGGTTACCCTGCATTTCATATGTTATGCCAATTAAATTATGATTTGTTTCAATTATTAATTAAATTATTATATTGCTTTATTTTGGAATTATTAATTGAATTATTTATCAATGATTGTTTTAAATTGGGAATTTTTAATTTATTATTGTTGACATGTTTTTGAGTTGTTATGGTTGTGTTGCTACTTTGTCGCATTGGGTTTACCTGTAATGACTTATGTATGTAAGAAATGCTACTACTTCTTCTTCTACCTACTTGGGTATATATGTTCACACGGGTGGCGGGAAATAGATCGAAAATCCAGCCGGGCCAAGCCGCAGAAAGCAGCTAATCATCTGTAGAATCAATAGAATTTACATTTGGAATTAATTTCTTATTTTTATCAAATTATCATGAATTATGTTCTTAAAATCGCAAATTTCCAACGTAAAAACCCAATGTAGACTTAAGATAGGTTTTACGAAATTTATTTAACAAGATAAAGAGTCGATAGAAGTTTGACATTCAATTGACATTCAGAAAATCGACAGCAAACTCCGACATGTCTAGGACGTTATTTGAGTCAGCGCCATAGAGAAGGATTCTAATTAAGACTTCGGTGGTGTAGACTGGGCGCAGTAAGATACATCTGTATACCGCTTTTGAATTAAATCATTGAAATCTATTATTTTTAAAGAGGACACGTCAATTAGACTTCGCCTCACCTGATGGTAAATAAATAAATATTCCTCGACATTTTATACACCGCTATCTAGACCCATGGCAAGCATAACTTAACTAGCATTAGTTATGGAATTTAGAATGCGGATAAACATACTTAGCTACTTTTTTGTTGTAACATAACATAACATTAACAAAAACTCACATCTATATCCCCGAAGGGGTAGGTAGAGGTACCAGCACCTACATTTCGCCAGTTTATGTTTAAGTCTCAAAGTAATAGGTGGCGAGTGGAGTGTGTCATGGTAAAACCTGGAATCGAACGCGAGACTAGTGTACGTGCATAATATGCGGTAGCCACTAGGCTTCCACATATATTATACATATTGTAAATACATACATATTTAACATTGAAAACCCAGACTAATGCAAATATACATATTCATTCATACAACTATTTGCACTAAGCGGGAATCGAACCCGCGCTCTCTGTATAGCAGTTCTATTCTCTACCGCTACGCCACGGAGGTCATCGGAAGCTAAAGATAAATTTTCATTTTAGACATTTAGAGATGAGCGGACATACTTTTTACACTTAGGAACATTTGGGAGCGCAAGGTTCACCCACCCACTGTTTAATCTACCTTATGTTGTCCGACAAAGTGGACGAGGGCATCATTGATTTACTGTACGGTGCTAACGAATGCCACCATCTTTTTTGCCTTGCGTAAAAAAGATGGTGGCATTCGTCCCATTACCGTAGGCTGTGCAACACGGCTTCGGCTCCCAAGGGGGCTGTGAGACTGCTGTACATGCCTTATCTACGTTCCTTGGCTGCAGTGGAGGTGAGGTTATCCTCAAAGTTGGCTTAAGAAATGCCTTTAACTCTGTTAATAGGGACATTCTGTTGACACAGGTCAAATTGGAAGCCCCCAAAATTATTAAATTTCTTTAGCAGTGCTATAAACTTCCTTCTAAATTACTTTATAAGGAAAATATTTAAAATTCAGCAGTAGGGTGTCATGAAGGTGATCCTCTTGGGCCAGTCATTTTCAGCCTGGCCATTCACCCTTTAATTCAGCGACTAAATTCCAAATTTAACATTTGGTATCTAGATGATGGTACTCTCGGAGACGACGTAGAGACAGTATTAAAAGATTTGGCGTTTCTAAAAGAAGAATTTAGTTCAATCGGCCTAGAACTAAATCCCACCAAATGTGAATTTTTCTCAGTGATCAAATTGACAATCTTTCGGTACTCTTTAAATTCAATGCTGTGGCTCCATATTTAAAAGTTTTACGAACAAGTTCTCTCCGCCTCCTTGGGTCGCCAATTCTAGAAGATGCTTACGAGTCTTTTGTGGAAAAGAATTTTTTTTTTGTGATGTTTCGGACCGATTGTACCAAATTAAAATACATTCAGCTTTCACCATTATTCGGCATTATCTTTACGTACCAAAATTTACACATTCAACTCAACTTTTTAAATTTTTGGAATTTGAACAAGACGATTGGACGATTTGGGACTTGAACTTTGAACAAGACGATTTTTTTTATACCACTTTGGTGATTTGGTGGCAGACAAGCACACGGAAAGTCGTTACCGTGGCCTATGGACGTGTGTAACACCAGATCTATGCAATATTTTAAATATATTATGTCTTTATATTTATTTAATCAACTTATAGTTTTCATACTATATAACATATATTCCTAATTACATATCTAAGTGGCAATTAATTTTATAATTAAGATTTATTATTAGACATTACATACCTACAATTCATATAATTTATTTATTACAACTTTCTTAAATTTTTAAATTTTATTAATAAACAAATCAAAAATAATTTATAAATATTAAATACAATAAAATTAAATAACTATTACACAACTTGTAGCTAAGAACAATTAAAATGCGTCGTAGAATTCCTCCGCATCGGATGCCTCTTGTGGTAGCGTTCCCAGAAGACTGGCAGCATTGCCACGTTGTATGACAATGCTTATTCTCTGACCTAAAAAGAGGCCAGCCTTCTGGTCACGAGAAGCGTCGACCATACGCTTCGCAATCTCACGGAAGAGGTTGCGAGCGCTCGGACCCCATGACCCCAAAGTCTCGACTCCAAACGGCATAAATTCATAATCTCCGATGAGATTGGAGTATTTGCGCCGCTTGAGAGCCTCTGCAGAAGCAGCAGCAGCACCAGCACAGCCAGCCGTACTAGTTATATGGGTAGGAGCCATGGTATCAACGCATGTGGCATCCCACACCAGAGTCCTACCCATCTTCCATGGCATTAACGACATGCCATCCGGTCTCTTGCCATCGTCACGTGCCAAACCGTTTGGTTCTAGTACAGCTGGTACACCGGCGGTGACAAGAGCACGGCGGATTATGTCGTTGAAGCTGGCGTGCCGTAAAATTCGTCCAGCGCTCCTGCAGCACGACAGACCATGGTGTCCGAATCTGTCAACGGCTTCTCCACAACGGCATTGATGCGGAGAAACATACGGTGCAATATAAATTTGAACGACCGAGTATGGCTCCCTTCCAATTCGTCTCCGGGGCTTCGCAAAATTGCAGATGTAAGTATGTTAGCGTTTTTGTCGTCGCTCTGTGGCTCTGAAGAATTAGTCAGAATAATTCTATCTCGTTCACTGATTAATTCGGATGTGCCAGGTAAGGCCGAAGCTATAAATGCTTGGAAAATGACTTGTCCAACTGCCGCCATACCCGCCAACTCGTCTTCCCAAAGGCAATGAGATGAGCCGCTCTGTATTGGTGTTAAAAAACATTTAATCAGTTCTGCTGAGCGTGCTCGCCTATTGGCTGTGGGTGAACGGGAATCTGGTGTATAGCTCCAGGCACTTCCTTCGACCAACATAGGTACAATGTTGATATTAAGTCAATTCGCGCAGAACGGCGCTTTTTCGTGAGATAGGTACTTAAAGATTATATTTATAAATATCAATAGGTACAGATCTTTTGCAGTGTTCACCAAATATCAAAATTTGTAGATGTCAGATTTTTGCTGCCACCGACCCTGTAAGAACAGAGTTTCTGTGCCATCAGAGCAGAAGAAACAATCAGGACAAGCCATTAGTCTTCCCACTGACAGCACAGAAACTCTCCAGTGAGCTCTGGCTACCCTACTTACAGCTGGGAACAGAACACGAGGTATTATATATCAACGTGGTGAAGCCGCGGGCAAAAGCTAGTTTTCAATATTTTGTACAAACAAATAGTTTATGACTTATAAGGTTTCTATGGATGGCAGGACCGTGATCAAAGCTCCACGCGGGTGAAGTTGTGGGCAACAGTTAGTAACAAATTAAGCAATAGTTAAACAAGATTGATATGGTTAAATTGTAACTATCGTCATTTTATTTTGATACTTGTGTTTTGATGTTGATTTTTTATACCCCTTAGGTGACAGATAAGCACGTGGCAATGGTAACCACGGTCCACTTGATGGAAAGTGGTTACCATTGCCAATGGACGAGTGCAAAACCAAGGGAGTCACACTCGCGCTGCCATAGCTACAGATAGACAGAGTTACTTTCGCATTTATAATTTAAAGTTTGGATAAAAAAACCCAACAGATACTGAAAAGATCGAAACAAGTTCGACAGCAGGCGGTACGACTGGACGGGATTCGATAAATGAGGTCCCAAGTGAAAGGTAGAGGAAGTATATTAACACCCACCTTTCACCAACTATGATTTTCAATTCTATGTATCGATGGTCCAAGGTGTTTCCATTTAATGAGAAATCTATTTGCAGGTGAGGTTGGCTCGGTTTCTTTCTCTTAGTATGTGGTCATACTCACACTCCCACTTCTATTGATGGTAATTAACCCTGATATTTTACAGGATAGGTACCAAACTAGGAAGATTGAAACGATTTTTCGTTTAATTAGGTAAATTTTAGATACAGTGCAAGTTTTACAACTATCCACATTCCATAGAATCCTAAGTGGGCTTGCTATTCTATTCTTTTCAGTTAATTTTAAAATACCTAGATTTGTGCCAGCTAATCAGTCAATTAATCAATTAGCCCACCGCAGTCATTTGTGCCAGCTTGTCGTATTTTTAGTTACTTGCAGTTAAGACGACCGTCTCGATTCGGGACGCGCACCGTCCTGTCAAGGGACTACCTACAATAAAATTTATGTTTATTGTGGCACCTAAGGACTCACATCATTATGATTAAAAAATAAGTGTCTACATTAAATCAGCTTTAGCAGATACGAATACAAGATAATACTATCATCTATAAAATTGATATTTGTGATTAACTTGTGTTATTTTATCAAATTATCATGATTTATGTACTTAAAATCCACGCAAATACTCAGCGTAAAAACCTAATGTCGACTTACACATTGGGTTTTTACAATATTTTTGTAGACAAGATAACAAGTCGATTAAAGCGTGATATTCAAGTGATATCCGGAAAAGGAACATTTATAAGTAACCCAAAATATACGTAGTATTTTTAAGAACCTAGATGGATTTCTAACATCACAGCATAGAATAGATATGAATCATGACGTCATTGTCTTAACGGAATGTAGGCTATCTTTACCATATAATGTACTACTAATGCCGGGAAATAATATGTACAGAAGTAATACAATATATAATCAGAACGATGGGATAGTGGTTTACATAAAAAGTGAATTAAATGCAACTGTTGAGGAACCAATTATGCAAGATTATTAATAAAATAAGCTACAGACTTGGTAATAATAGCATTTTAGCGATAAGCATGAATTTATCAGCACATTAAATGACACCTTCTATCTTCCTATAAAAACATAATAATAACTGGAGACATAAATATAAACATCCTACAAGGACAGCAAGACGTAAAAGAGGATACCCTACATTATCTCAACCTCTGCTCATTTCATGGCTTATTCACCACGCACACTTTTATCACGCGTCAAGCAAATGGGTCTTGTCTTGATCATATTATGTTAAAAACACAATACCTCGCACACGTACTCGTCATCAATTCCACTGTAACCGATCATAGTGTTGCCCTACTAACCCTAAGTTGCAAGTTACCTAAACGACAAAAACTCGCTTAGTCACAAAATTAAACATGGATGAACTTGAACACGATTTACGCGACATCGACTATAACCCGGTTTTCTATTCTGATGATCCGCAATTTTGTATGCAATACATAAAAAAATAAATAAAGAATGCAATACGTAAAAATATAAGGTTAAAACGATTACATAACAAAAAACATAACTTAAAACCGTGAACTACACCAGGTCTCATCCACTGTATGAAACACAGGGATCAGCTTCATTTGAGGAGTAAGCGTAACCCTGAAAATGTAACATTACAGGTGTCTTATAAAAGATACCGGAATTTTTGCAATGACCTATTAAAAATGACATCAAAATAGATCACGACAAACTAGAGCTGTATGTGTCGAAGAGTAAATAGATCTGGCAACATACTCGTTTTAAAAATATAACATACCCTAAGAAGCAAAAGGAATCGCCTTCAAGTTTATTAAACACCCATCCATCACAAGTAGAATCAGCTAACACCCTGTGGACGATACTATACACAGCCACTGCGCAGGGAAAGAAAAACTTGGTACCAGAAGTAATCGTACCAGTTCTATAACGCTAGTTTTTTTTTAATTTTTTTTAAACCACTTAGTGTGCAGACAAGTACACGGCCCACCTGATGGGAAGCGGTTACCGTGGCCTATGGACGTATGCAACACCAGGGATGTCACACGCGCGCTGCCGACCATGAAGAAACCTTCTGATGCCCCTCTTGAAGAACCCCATATTGTAGGCGCTCGGGAAAACCGCAGCAGGGAGGTCATTCCACAGCTTGAGTGTGCGTAGGATGAAGTTTTTTTCATACCCCACAGTGCGCACCGTCTCAAGCAAACTTCATTTAACCAAATGAAACGAGTACAGGTCATAGTTCGGTCTCAAAGCAGCCACCTCGGCGAGCTGGTCCACTCGCTCATTTTCCTCTAACCCTGCATGGACCTTGATCACGAACAGGGATAATTCCTTGTTCCGGATTAAGCCCCGTTTGATATATTGGTTTTCTCTAACCTCAACAGCCAGAGGGTGGAGCGCGGAAGGGTTAATTTCCGTTTGTTGTGTGGCTTTGCTGTTGCTTAAGATGCCGAACGTCGTGGTTGCGCCCGGGTGATCCATCGACGAGTGCGTAGTGTTTCCAACGGTTCACTCACTAAGTCCCACATACCCGCGCAACTTTTCCAAGTCCGCGGAATGAGGAAGGTACATATTTTCTTGCCTAAACAAAATAAAGTTTCGGAATCACTATACTGATGTTGTATGGTTCGGAACGTATAGTCAGACGTTGTTGAGGTTTGATTAATAATAAAATAAGCAGGAGTTATTATTTCAATGCAGCAAAAGCAAAAAATGGTATGAAGGTCTCGGCTAACTGAAACAAGTGCATACATTTTTTTACCCATGATGGAACTAAGACAGTATATGCGTTTGGGGTGAGAGGATGCTTATTTATGCATATCAATATTGCCAATTTATTTCAAAACTAGTTGTTCGATTTTAATGCATTTTTCAGTTATGGGTTCGTGTTTGATTGGTGCATGTTCTCAGATAGGTGTTACGATGATGCAGCAAACATTTTTTGTGCAGATCCATTTTGCCATTTTTCTTCAAAACCACTATACGTGTCTGATTGATGCATGTTTTCGGCGACAACTCCATGATGCGAAAGACGCAAAGAGACGGTGCCTCTATGGCTGTATTTTACCATAGTAGGTATACAATAACTTTATGATTTTACCACTACCACACCACCACGGCGAGTGTTTTAATGAGCTCCTTTAACTAGTCCCTCATTCTCCCCTTCCTACTCAGAACAATCTGCCACACTCCCCCTCCCCTCACACACAATAGGTACCGCGACGGAATGCTGTGTGGTTTTAATCGGTTTTCTTCCGACATAACGGAAAAAAATTGGGCGCAGGCAATTGACAGATGGATTTGATTTGATTTTGATTCCATTAAAAAAACATGTTTTAAATTGGTCAAAATTCGGTACAAAATATATAGGAAAACTTCAAATTATGTATCTCATATTGCCTCCTGCCTGCCTGCAAAAAATGCCTCGTTTCCATTTTTGGAGGTGTTTGAACATTAGGACTTCTTGGTATGATGAGTTCACCTTCTTATTTCTTCTTTTTTATTCCTTTAAGGGTGAAATTTCATAGAATCCTTTCTTATCGAATGCCTACGTCATACAAGTTCGAGGTCTCTTCGATCAGCGATTTAGGTTGTGTGTTGGTACCTCAGTGATTCAAGACAACGATTTGTCTGATGACCTTAAAATTTACTTCTTGCAGTACCATTTCTAACTTAGGAGATGTGAGAGAAAAGTAAGGGTTCCGCCAGGACATTAAAATGAAAACAACTAAGAAACAAAATCAATATGATATTCCACAATAATTTGTCGTTTTGGTTGCTGCTGATGGTTTCTTCACAGAGAAAAAACAAAATTCAGCACGTTGAAAACTGACATAGTGAGTGTGGTGGTTCGCCAGCCTAACCGTTCATAATAAGTGTAATGGTGAGTAGGCGCTCAGAATATGTTCCCCGCATATCTTTCGACGCTTGAAGACTAGTCAAGTCGTGACAACGGGTGCTGTGGGTCGGCAGAAATAGAAAGAGAGAGAGAGAATACGAAAAAAAGCAAATGGGGATTCATTATAATTAGACTATATTAAATGTTTTCTTAAATAAAATAGTTAACCAATAAATAAAAGCTCCCCTGGTGTTACACACGTCCATAGACTACGCTAACCAAATCTTTTTGAGATTGAAGCTGAACTATGTGCATTCCTCAAATCATTCAAAAATATTCGCAGTAAAAGTGCACAAAAATAAAAATTTAAATAAGCGTAAATTAAATTCTATGTTGTATTTCATTTCTAAGCCATATGACGTAAATAGATTTTGACTATAAAAAGTCATAAAACTAGTATTCATTACGTAAGACAATAAATGCTATGTTAGACCAAATTGAATATAATGAAAAATTCCTGGCACACAAAAGTTATTCAGTCTACCGGCTTCGTACTGGGAGGAAGAGTGATCTATTTCGTAATATTGGTTGTAAAATAAACTGCTGTAAACACATTGTAACATCGACTAGTGATCAACACACTTAAACGGAACCCAAAAGTGTAATAGTACAGAACCCTACTTCTGAGCAACAGCTTTTTCTTATGTGATCGGTGAAAAGATTATCGTATGCTTAGGATCTTGCATCAGAGTGTTGCCAGTATATTTAGTAAACGTAGATTTCTAGAAATACACCTAAGTGTTCTTGTACAAAGAAGTTGATGTACTATACTGTAACTTTTATACAAAGGGGGCGTGAACAAAGTGTGTCTTTGGTTTTAACTTAGCAGCTTCTTACTGTGAGCTAAATAAAAAACGTGGTGGTAAAAATCGTTTGACCAAAATAATCGAAATTTAGGTCAAACAAGGTTTACGCTACAGATAATTACAATTTTGTGTCGAATAATCTGTGGATAGGCATTTCGAGTGTAGCGAAATTGAAGTACTATCACAGAATATGGTTGTTACTTGTTTATATCGAACACCAAACTCGAACTGTGATCTGTTTCTAGACAAGCTTCAAGTACTTCTACATAAAATAACTCACAGACTCAAGAAAAAAAAACCATTGTTATTACTGGGGACATTAACATGGGCACATTACAATCCCAAACCAAAGAATGTAAACATCTTACTGACCTTATAAAAAACTTTAATCTAGTACTACATATAGACCAACCAACTTGACAGCTATATAGACCACTTCATAAGCAACTTGCCTCATGCGACAGGAGAACTTTTGCACCTGGATATATCCGACCATAACACGGTTCAGTTGCTAAGCATCCCAACGGTAAATAAAGAAAAAACCATAAAATACTTTATAACAACGAGTATTTGCAAAGTTTTCAAGAATATGTATCTAGTATCTCGTTCAAGGAAATATATGTATATATATTTTATTATTTTTAATGCCATCTATCGCTGATCTACGAACTAAATTTCCTATGTGTTATAATATTTTTATTACTTTAACAAAAATTTAATTATTACATTATACAATTATAATATTGTCTACATTTTTGTAAAGTCAAAGTGACAGTCTAATCTATTAATCCGCCCCTCATCGTACCTGGTGCAAAGGTGCCCATGACGCTGGCGGCATTGCCCCGTTGAACAGCTATGGCCAACCGTTGCCCCAGGTACGAGCATTTTATTATTATTTTATACCACTTAGATGGCAGACAAGCGCACGGCCCACCAGATGGAAAGTGGTTACCTATGGTCGTGTGTAACATTAGAGAAGCCACTCTCGCGCTCGACCCTGTAAGCACAGAGTCTCTGTGCCGTCAGTTTAGAGGACAAAGCAGGACAAGCCTATAGTCACTGACAGCACAAATTCTCCAGTGAGCTCTGGTTACCCTACTCATCGCTGGGAACACAACACGAAGTTACTACAACCGCGGTATTCTGTAGGCCGGAGGTACTTCCCCAGCCGTACTGCTCTATTGGGCGGAAATACCCCCATGTCCTACCTCCTTCATTTTAGGAGACCTTTTCCTTAATTTATAAGTTATGTTTTCCAAAAGTGAGGGTAAAAATATCTAACAAGGTTCGTGAACTTAGGTGGATTACAAAACGTTTAAGAATAAGTTGCAAATCCAAACGTTTGTTACGTTACAAGTACTATAGCAATAAATGTAGCACAATCATATTTAAATACAAAAAGTACTCAAAAATATTATGTAATTGCATCGATCAATCCACCAAAAATCACTATCGTAATGAGATTCATAATTCAAAAAATATGTGCAAAATGTCCTGGCAATTGATAAAGCAGGAATCAGAACCCAGAAAGCAAATGTAGTCTCCATTTGCTTTCTGGGTTCTGATTCCTGCTTTATCATCACTAGTATTTATGAAAATGAAATTTTGCTTAGGGAACCGATTGCTTTAGCGAACGCATTTAATGAATACTTTATAAATTCGACATATACTGATACAATTCCATACACACATACACTTAAAGGGTGCATTTGTACAAGTATTTTTTCTGAGTTCATTAATTTGTGACGAAATGCACTCTATTATTATGTCTCTAAATAATAGTAATGCCGAGGGATATGATGAATCAACAAAGGTTATTACAGCGTGTGCGATAGTAATAACTCCAGTTTTGACCCATCAGGTTAATTTATCATTCAGAGGGAGAAAAAACTTCTCTAGACACTTATAGACCAATATCCTTAACACCAATTCTGTCAAAAGTCTTTAAAGTGGCAATGCATAAATGTTTGACTGGATTAATTCAAAAACATAGTATTTTACGCAATTTTTGGCATGTTTTGATTTAGTAACTAAAGTTGTTAAGAATGTTGACAATAACAAAGTAGTAACTGTAATTTTTTACATGTACAAGGCAATTGATAGCTTTTGCCATAAAGTTTTACTAGAGAAACTTGACAGGCATGGTATAAGAGGGCCGGCTCTAAATTATTAGGATTAATTTAAAAGACAGGAAGCAACGTGTCAAAATCCAAAATATTAATGACAGTAAGGAGCTTACGGCCTAAAAATCCGGTTTTACCGGCAATAGTATAAAATAGCAGCGTATCACGGATACATATCTTCTGTCTTAAACTACGGTCTTATCTTATGGGGGAATTCCACAGAAGTACAAAGGGTTCTTATAGCTCAAAAAAACTGTGAAGGAGCTATTGCTGTTATACCATCTTGGCAATCGTAAACCCTTTTTTAAAGGGAACCATAGGTATACTTTACCTTGACTTGTATGTACATTTTAGAAGCTGCTAAATTTGTAACGTCTGTTCAAAAAGGCCAAAGATCTGTATTCCAGAATATAATATATAATAATATATTGTTATTTCTGGACATGATTGTCAAATTTTGATGTTGCTAAACTGAATAAATGCACTATAAAATTAAAAAAAAAATTAAAACATTTATTAACTCATACAGATTTTTATTTATTTTTATTGTTAATTCATACCACTGATTTGTATGCATTTTCTTTTATTACCTCATGCCATTTTACTATATTTTACTATTCTTAATTCATACCAAATCCTATTTTTCCTATAAAAACACGTTTAACAACTAAAATTATTCAAATAACTGTTAAGTCTTGCAGGTTTAATGAAGGTATGAATTTCTTTAATTTATGTTATAATCTAGCGTGTTATGAAGATTTATCAATATTTATATTGTTACGTGCACGGGGTACAATTAAATGCCGTTTACTCAACGAAGAGATTTATTAGCTCACCACAAACTAGACAATTAGATCACTAGTACACACAGTACTTCTTCAACAGTTCCAGTCGCTCAGTAGTTCACAGTAGTCCACAGTCGTTGCTCAGGTCGCAGGTAGAATCTTCTTCGGTCGCTTAAGTTCGCTGTGTTCGTTATCGATCTCAAAGACTGAATGAATCGTGTTGCTATGCGAGCATGTTTTTATACCTCTCAATTAGGAGGATCGAATTATCTAGAAAGTTCGCGAGCGATAAAAACCTATTCTTTTGATCTTGCCGCCGTCGCTGACCTTCGAGTAATTTCTCGATATTTACCTATTGTTTGTTTATATTTGAGAGTGTAGGTACTCGTAGGTAGGTTGTGACTTTTTGTTGATGATTCTAGATTTTTCTATGCCAATCGGTAGAGTACCTCGTCACTAACAATGCATTTTTATTTCTTGAAGATTCGATTATTAGTTTTCGAGATATCGACGGCGGTCGTAACATTACCCCCCTCTTAGTCATGCTCGTCCCGAGCATCATTTGTTCCATGATGACGCGTCAACCTATCCACATGGACTACCTTTGGTTTTCCCCTAACCCCCTTCCTAATGCGGTAGGTAATGTCATTGATCCTCGTAATAACCGTATAGGGCCCTTCCCAGCGAGCTTGGAGTTTTGGAGATTTCCCCTTCTTGCGTAGCGGATTATGAAACCATACCAGTGTTCCCTCTTCAAAGCCGTTGGTGTTTGCATTTCTATCGTACCGGGTTTTCATCCTTTCACCTGTCTTCAGATTGTTTTCCCGTACTATTCGGTGCACCTCGTCCAGTCGGGTTCGAAGTTCACTCACGTAATCCGTCACGGGCTTCGGACTATCAGGTGGTGTACCGGTTATTGCGTCCACTGGTAGCCTAATCTCTCGACCAAAGTTCACTTTCGCTGGGGTGTGTCCCATACTGTCATGTACCGCAGATCGATAGGACATCAGGAATAGTGGGATGTACTGGTCCCAATCTCTTTGGTGTTCATCGACAACTTTAGCCAAGTGATTTTCAAACGTCTGGTTAAACCTCTCGACCATTCCGTCTGACTGTGGATGCGCTGGAGTCGTACGGGTCTTGTTCATTCCAAGGAGTTTGCACATTTCTTGAAATAGAGCAGACTCGAAGTTCCGTCCTTGGTCAGAGTGGATCTCCATAGGTGCGCCGTACCGGCAGACCACTTCCTGAACCAGTTTCCTTGCCACAGTGACTGCTTCCTGGTTGGGTGTCGCAAATACTTCCGGCCACTTAGTGAAGTAATCTTGCACTACTATGATGTATTTGTTACCTTCTTCAGTCGTTGGAAAAGGTCCAGCGACATCAATCGCGATACGTTCCCATGGTGCTCCGACGTTATACAGTTTCAATTTTCCTTTGCTTCTTGTCGGCGGCCCTTTAACTGAAGCACATGCAGTGCATTTACGGCACCAATCCTCGACATCTTCCCGACAATGAAGCCAGTAAAACCGCTGTCGTACTTTAACTAGGGTTTTCTTGACCCCGAGATGCCCGCCAGAGACACCATCGTGGCTGTGCCGTAAGAGTGTAGCCACCTTGCTTCGTGGTACCACTACTTGTAGGGTCACCTCTTTGCCGTCGTTGGATTCCCATTTCCTATACAGCACGTCGTCTATCAGAGTTAAACTGTCCCACTGGGCCCAATAACTTTTGGTAGTGGAACTGTAAGCAGATATATCACTCCATTGGGGTTTGCTTCCAAGCTGCTTCCAGTGCAGTATAGGCTGTAGATCATCATCATCCTCTTGTGCCTGCTTCATACTGCTTCCGGTCCATTCGTCGTCGAGTCCATTCACCTTTATGACTTTAATATTTTCACGGGCTTCGTTCTTCTGACAATGCTTGCAATCTTCGGCACACGGCCTACGAGACAAAGCATCGGCATTGCCGTGCCCTTTTCCACTTCGGTGTTCTATCACAAAGGGAAATTCCTGTAGTTGCTCGATCCACCTTGCTACTTGACCTTCCGGATTCTTGAATTGCAGCAACCATTGTAGTGCAGCATGATCTGTCCTTAGTGTAAACTCTCGTCCTATAAGGTACTTATTGAAATGCTGTAAGGACTTCACCACAGCGAGAAGTTCACGACGAGTGACACAGTATTTTCTTTCCGGCTTGGATATACAACATGGTGATCTCCTTGCACTTGTGACAACACTCCACCTATGCCGGTATTGCTGGCATCCGTATCCACAATGAATCTTCCTTCCCTGGTAGGATAACCCAATAAAGGAGCTTCGCACAAGCGTTCTTTAAGTGTACTAAAAGCTTGCTCGCAATCTAAGTCCCAAACGAAGTCTCGTTTATCTTCCGTTAGTCTGTGTAGTGGTTTAGCAATATCCGAGAAATGCTTAATAAAGCGTCTGTAATACGCGCATAGTCCCAGAAACGCGCGAATCTCCGTTTTGTTCTTTGGAACAGGCCATTCCTGAACAGCTCTTATCTTCTCGGGGTCGGTTTTAACTCCTTCTGTGGAGATCACATGTCCAAGATAGCTGACCTCCCTTTTAAATAAAGCGCACTTCTTTGGACTCAGTTTAAGGTTAGCCTCACGGATTCGAGTAAAAACTTTTTCCAGGTTCTTCAGGTTTTCTTTGAAGCTGCGTCCCATAACTATGACATCGTCCAGGTAAACCAGACAGACATCTCCGAGTAGACCCACCATTACTCTTTCCATGAGGCGCTCAAACGTGGCCGGGGCATTACATAACCCAAATGGCATAACATTAAAATGCCATAATCTGTTTCCAACTCCTGTACTAAAGGCTGTCTTCTCTTTATCTTCAGGACTGATCTCCACCTGCCAGTAGCCACTTTTTAAATCGATGGTTGAAAACCATTTCATACCACTAAGCATGTCCAGGGTATCATCGATTCTAGGCAAAGGATAACTGTCTTTCTTAGTGACATTATTTAACATTCGGTAATCCACACAAAACCTTGTGCTACCGTCCTTCTTTTTTACTAGTACCACAGGTGATGACCATGGGCTCGTAGAAGGTTCGATCACTTTGCTCTCAGCCATGTCTTTAATCATATCTGCTACCTCCCCTTCTCTGGCCCATGGTAAACGTCGAGGTCTCTGTTTTATGGGCCTGGAGTCACCTGTGTCAATCCGGTGTTTCACGAGCCCAGTCCTTCCACAGTCATTTCCGGTTGCAAAGATGTCTCTGAATTGTAGCAGCAGGTCTCTGGCTTGGTGCAATTCTGATGCTGTTAAATTTTCCTTCGAATTCTCAAGAAGTTGTTCGATGTGATCTTCGGAGATTTGTGTACCACCTTGTTGAGTCGAAGTGTTGTTCAACCGCCTCAGGCACTTTACTTCCTCACATCTTCCGACCACACTATTCTTCTTCAGGAGAACTATTTCATCACTGAGGTTAAGAATTCTCACTCTAGCGATTCCGTTCGGTATCAGTAAGGTTCTTGCTGTTATTAAATTTTGATGACTGCCGGCATCTTCCACAATAAGACATCTTTGTTCAGTCTTCGCGGGAAACTTCACTTTGACTAATGTTTCCGTTTTAGGAGCTAACGTCGTATCCGTTAAACAGTAAAGAGAGCACGGGTGCGATCCTTGTAAACAAACTTCCTGATCAGGGAATCTCAGCACTCCTCTAGGTATATCCAAGACACATCTGTGGTTCCTCAAGAAATCCAGTCCCAAAATGCAGTCATCAGTAATATTAGCAATGAGCACTGACTGCTGGTATATTTGGTCGCCAATTCTTACCTCCACGTCTGTTTCACCGAGAACGGTCACTGGCTGGCCAGTAGCGGTCTGCAGCTGGCACCTTGGAAATCGTTTTTCCCACCTTATGGTGCGTTTCAGCAATTCTGGTCTAATAACTGTACGTGAAGCTCCAGTATCCACTGTTAAACTGCAAGGTTGATTGTTTAAGGTGGCCTCGATGATCAAACTATTTCCATTGCAAACTTGAGTTATAGTGATGGTTGGGGCCTCATGTCGACCAGCCAGCGCCCGCCCCGCGGCCCTGGCGGCATTTAGTTTAACGGAACCTTGATCCACTTGGGTCCCGGAGTCCGTGACCCTCCTCCGTTTTCTCGAAGGACACTCTGATTGAATATGGCCCCTTCCTCTACAGGAATAACATGTTGGGACATACCGTGGCTTCCTCTCTTCTGCAATCGCCTCTTTGACCTCCCTAACCTTACTTATTCCGGCATTCTGCCGCACAGTTTCCACCTCGAGAGCATAAGCCAGTGCTTCCTTCAAGGTCTGATGGTGACGCAACTGTACACTAGCTTTCACTTCTGCGTCTCGTATACCGTTTAGGAAGGCCTCTAGCAAAATGGTCTCGATCATCATGGGAGTCGATGAGTAGGCCCGACGAACGAGTCTTTCTACCTCCACAGCCCATTCCTGGAGGCTTTGACTAGATTTTTGTTTCTTATCCCGAAGCTGCGCTCGGTAGGCATTCTCCAGGTGCTTGTCGCCGTAACGTGTGTCTAAAGCTTCCATCAAAGACCCCAGAGTCCTTCCTTCGGGTGGCAGATTTTCCAGTATTATTAAGGCATCTCCTCATAATGCAAGTGTCAAGGTCATAAATGACTCCTCGTTGCTCCAGGCTTTAATTTTTGCCAATATCTCGAATTGGTACTTGAAGGCTGTCCACGAGGAAGTTCCATCAAAGTGTGGTAGGTCGAACTTTGCTGTTGATGGTGAGGTCACGGTAACAGGTCCACAGGTTTCCAGCCTGACGATCTTCTTTTCGAGAACTTGCAAGCGGTCGTCCACGGTCCCAGTCTTCAAGCTCAGCATTTGCGAGTCGTTTTCGAGGCTCTTCACCTTATCCCCCAGTGCGTGGATGCCTGCATCGATTTTACCCATGACAGCTTCCTGGTTGGCCTGCATCTCTTGCCTGGAGGCCTGCATCTCTTGTCTGGAGGTCTGTATCATCTGCTGCTTAGAAGCCTGCATCATCTGCTGCATAGAAGCCAGCAGCGTCATCATGTTGGTATCTGACGAGGTTCCATCTGGTGCTGCCGTAGTTCCCGCTGAGACAGCAGCATCGGCCTGACTCTCGTCCTCTTCGAGGGTCCGTTGACGTGCGGCATCCATTTCCACTTGACGTCTGGTCCGTGGAGTACGCCCTTCATCTTCACGTGGTAATAACGGCATTCCGCTTCTGACACCAATTGTTACGTGCACGGGGTACAATTAAATGCCGTTTACTCAGCGAAGAGATTTATTAGCTCACCACAAACTAGACAATTAGATCACTAGTACACACAGTACTTCATCAACAGTTCCAGTCGCTCAGTAGTTCACAGTAGTCCACAGTCGTTGCTCAGGTCGCAGGTAGAATCTTCTTCGGTCGCTTAAGTTCGCTGTGTTCGTTATCGATCTCAAAGACTGAATGAGTTCGAGTAATTTCTCGATATTTACCTATTGTTTGTTTATATTTGAGAGTGTAGGTACTCGTAGGTAGGTTGTGACTTTTTGTTGATGATTCTAGATTTTTCTATGCCAATCGGTAGAGTACCTCGTCACTAACAATGCGTTTTTATTTCTTGAAGATTCGATTATTAGTTTTCGAGATATCGACGGCGGTCGTAACAATATGTATAATAATGTGTATGTTTTTACAAAAAAATATGTAAGAATGTTTATCCCCATTCTAGTCAAGCTAGTTAAGCTACGCTTGCCATGGGTCTATATAGTATTATTATGTAGCACGTCACATAACAATATCGTAAGGAAGGCCCCTTACGATATTGTTATGTGAAAGAGGTAATACGATCGTGTTATCACAACTAATTACCGGCAATGATTAGATGCAACTGATTTGAGGTGTTTGAGCTGATGTAGCATTTGCAACGAAACTAAACTAGGTTTGATCTTGTTCTTAGATTCACTCTGTCCCGTTTTTATCGACATCTTTTACCATATTTTTTTATTATTATTAAACGGTTTTATTTAGCTCACCCCGTTTGTTTTATTTATTATTTATTCTTGGGTCAAATTTAGTAATTCAAATTTCACCCTCTTCCTGTCAACCGATTAATCTGAAATTTTGTATACACTTTGGATTTTGGTGGCAATACAATTATGTTTATTCATTATCATTATAAATTCAAGATGGCCGCCGCTACAAAATGGCGGATAATTTATGTTTTGTTAATCCCATAAATATGGGTATCGAATGAAGGGCTCAACAAACAGAATACAATATACTATAAAAAATTGAAATCCAAGATGGCGGCCGCTACAAAATGGCGGATAACGTAGGTTTTATCAATCCCATCAATATGGGTATCAAATGAAAGTGCTCAACCAGTAGAATACAATGTACTATATAAAATTAAAATCCAAGATGGCGGCCTCTACAAAATGGCGGATAACTTAGGTTTCATCAATCCCATCAACATGGGTATCAAATGAAAGGTCTAATAAACTAACGGGCAAGAAACCTTGCAATAATGAAGCACTAAATGAATTAAACAGAATGCGAAATAAAAAATAAAAACTAGAAAATAAAAATAGGTAAAAAAACTTTTTAAGTTAAACGGTTTTATGTTAAACATACATTGCAATGTTTAAGATAAATGTACTAAAAACCAAAAAATAATAAAATAGATACAGTCATAAACATATGCATAGACTAGACTAAAATAAACCCGTGGGGCACGTCAATTGTCTACAAATTATCGACTTAATGTGCGATAGAAGAATCGTTTAATTCGTCGTCAGGCAGTTGGCCCGCAGACGGTGAGGAAATTACTTACTATTTTCTTGCTCATGGAAATTCCAATAGTTATACACTCCATGTAAATAAAAGAGAGACAATTGACGTGCCCCACGGTTTAATTTTAGTCTAGTCTATGCATATGTTTATAATTCCCACGACTGTATCTATTTTATTATTTTTTGGTTTTTAGTACATTTATCTTAAACATTGCAATGTATGTTTAACATAAAACCGTTTAACTCAAAAAGTTTTTTTTACCTATTTTTATTATATTATAACCACTTTAATGACGTGTCTACGACGTGGTGGGGCTGCCTTTATTACGTTCGTAGGCTCCACCCATTCGCTCTAAGGCATCGTCTCTGGTAAGGAACGATCTTAAAGCAGAACATACAAGATAATATTTATTGATAACATAGTATTAATTTAATAACTACTAAATGCCAGGATCAGCAATGACAATCTAATCAAGTACATTATCAGTACATCCAAAATAGGTACAAGCTATGGTATATAAGTGCCTGGGAGCAGCAGTCGTATTCACTTCTTAATTCGTTTTCACCATGAAGACTATCGCTGTGGCATTGTTGGCGTTGGTGGCAGTTGCCCACTCCAAAAGCATCAATCTTGAAGATGTGGTTGATCTGGAGGACCTCACTGCATACGATTACCACAATAAAATTGGTATCCCGTTAGCCAATGAGATTCGTGCATATGAAGCGCTACCACAATCCAGAATTACTGGTGGTTCACACGCCAATCTCGGACAGTTCCCTTACCAGGTAAACATACGAAACTATCTTAATATGGGTTCGTTATCCTAAGTGCCTGAACCGACTTAAATGAAATTGTTTGTGTATATTTCAATGAGTTCTTGGGTGGATTGAAGGAAGGACCCCAATTATGCTAATTGCCATCTACCGTCATACCGTATACACTGCAAAAAATATTATTCAGTTTTTAGCTTTATTGTTATGTCGTTAAAGTCTAAAATCTTGCAGAGTGAATGAAACAATGTAATAAACTCTTCTCTTTATTGATTTTCATATCTGGCGTCTATATGAATCCAGTCTAAAATTCAATGGCATTTTGCAGTGTCAGTGACAGTGTTTTGACAATTAGCAGAATCGGGTCCAGGTAAGTGGCGGTGCTGTCGGTATGAGCACTGCTTTTACGCGAAAGATGACGTGGGATGAGAAAAAGGCGGGGAAATGTCTAGTTTGGTCGATAGCATTTAATACCTCCCGTTCTCAATAAAATGGTCCATTACAAAATTTACCTCATGAGAGAATGTAATTTTTGAAACAACATAGAATATTATTATTATAGTTATTGTCGATCGTGTGTGAATTTGAAAAGCTTGTTTAATGTTTGTGTTTGTTTGTTTGAACGCGCTAATCTCAGGAACTGCTGATTTGAATTGAAGAATTCTTTTAGTATTGAATAGATCGTTTATCAAAGGTTTTAGGCAATATATCATGACGCTACTACTTAAGGGAGCGTAATAAGTACTAAAAAAAATTGGCCTTGAAGAAGTTATATAAGATTTCAAAATATGCCACGGGCGAAGCTGGGGCGGGTCAGCTAGTTATTGAATATAATAGCTGAAATATATTTTATGTAGTAAAATATAATTATATAGTAATAAAAGTTAAGAAATTATTCAAAATACTCTATGCAAAATTTTGAATGCAGATTTAATCGACAGAGGCTGGCTCCAAGCATCTCTCCCGATGGAGTGTGCTCGGTGGTCGTCAAATTTCTGATATAAGTTTACCAGCTATTTTCACTTCGATTCATTGCACAGAGGAATTATCCAGGAAAATTTCAATACCCACACTGGTTCATTCCGAAGGGCCAGGCAAAGCTGAAGCTACAAATGCTTGGCCAAACACTGTTTTGCCAACCTACCTTGTCTCCCAGAGACAGTAGGAAGAGCCGCTTTGCAGCATATTACGACAACAGTTGATCAATACGTCCTCTAATGTTGCACAGTGTGTTTGCCTTCTGGGTGTGTGAGAATGGGAGTCTGGTGTGTGTCTTCAGGCCCTTCCGTCGTACGACATTGGCACCATGTTAGATGACACGTCTTTTAGAATTGCAGCCATTTAAATGACATAATCCGCCGGACTCTTGTCACCGCCGGCGTTCCAGCCATATTTGAATCAGTATGTTTGAACGATGGCAAGTGATCGGACGGAATGTCTTTGGTGCCTTGGAAGATGGGTAGGCCTTTGGTGTGAGATGAAACATGCGGCGACACCTATGCACCTTCCCATCTTCCAAGTACGACCGACTGCTTCACCGAGCGCTTGCTTCACGAATAAATAGCAAAACGACTTGTCAATGCTTCGCGTGACCAAAGGGGTGGCCTCTTTTTCATACATCGAATTGGCATTACCATCCAACAGCGCAATGGCGCCAGCCTTTTGCGGACGTTACAAGTTGGCTTCGATGGGGAGGAATTTTTCGACGCCTAAAACTTTTAATTCCTCTTTTATATTCTTTTAAATATTAGTTTATCCCGCTATCTCTTGTAGTCTATTGTAAAAGGAAGAAATATATGTCACGATTTCAGTCATAAAAAAGCTTATTTTAGGTGCTACTTTTAACTAACCATTATTCTAGTAGTGATATTTCACAAAACTGTTTCTCTTCTAGCTTGGTCTCGTGATTTCTATGCCCGGAGGACAAAGTGTTTGTGGTGCCGTGATCGTCAACAACTGGAGGGCACTTACTGCTGCCCATTGCTGGTTCGACGGTCGGAACCGAGCGACTCAATTCACTGTTGTAGCTGGTTCAATCACCCTGTTTTCTGGTGGTCAACGAATTAACACTAACGGTGTGGAAATGCACGCCTCCTGGAACCCGAACCTTATCCGCGACGATATTGCTGTGATCCGTATGCCGACGGCTTTCAGTTTTAACAGTAAGTGGCAATTTGTTTTGTTATTCCTGTTACATTTAATTATTAACTTTAAATAATCATGTATTACATTACTCTAGAACTATCGCTCGACTGCATAAGCTACTCTGAGCAACAAATTAGTCAACCACATACATTTACAAAAAACTAAACAAAACATTTAATGAATTAAATTATTATTGTTCGCATTGCTACGCAAGTTTTACAACCTAAAGGTAAGATCGCGGGTGCAAATCCCGCCTGAAACGGTTCAATTTTTTCTATATCTTAAACAACTTGTGATTTTTTTTAAATAAAGTTCAATATCAAAGAATAACGAGAAGAATTTCAAACCATTTGCGAGAAGTAGCCTGATGGTTGCAATACTGTGTCTCTCCATAACGATATGCCATATAGAATTACCGGTTGCGACTGACTGACTGATTCATCAGAGCTTAAACCACTCGAGCTACAAACCTAAAAACATGGCAGATGAAGTCTTATTGTGTAGGCATCTATTAAGCAAGGATTGTTTGAAATCCGTCATTTTAAAAGTAAGCTGTACGAATTTTCGTACACCTGCGACTGGGTAGAAATAAATGAACACGTGTATTCGCGTTCTTCAAGATTTCACTAATAAGGATGTTGTCTCTTTACTCGTCCTAACTGATTGAGTGGTTTTATTCAAGATCTTGCATAAAGATGAGTGGGAATAAAAGCAAGAAACTGGCAAGGGTTCTCTATTAGGTTATTGATTAAACATTTTTCTCAGTAATATTTATGAGTTGTTGCTTTTTATATATGATTATAAATAGTTATGTAAGTCGAGCAATGAGTAAATGGATCTGTACATTTACCTGACTATCCATTACGGTTGAAATTTGATGTTTTACGCGACATAGGTACCCGTAACGAACTAACCAGTTCGTTACGGGTACCTATGTCGCGTAAAACATCAAAGTTCAACCGTTTCGCAGTCACACTAAAAACCCCATCTTAGTTGGGCAAGGCTCGGAGAATGATAATGACCATAATCTAATTGTTGTACACAGACAACGTCGGCTCCATTCCTCTACCCAGCGGTGGAGAAACCAGTAACAACTTTGCCGGCTGGACTGCAACTGCTTCTGGATTCGGTCGTACTGGTGACGGTAAGAATCATTCATTTAAAAACACTGCAATAAGAAGTTTCCATTCTTGTACTATTCAAATAACTAATGTTACTACTGTGCAGGTGCGAATCAAGGAATCACTACAGGTCAACGTCTCAGCCACGTCAATTTACCAGTCATCACCAACGCCGTATGTTCCCAGTCGTTCAATATTGTCACAGCCGGCAATGTTTGTACTAGCGGTGCTGGGGCCAGGAGCACTTGCGGAGGTGACTCCGGCGGTCCTCTCGTAGTCACATCTAACGGCCGTCGTATACTGGTACGTTTATTTTTGAAATTATTATGATTACAGTTAAATATCTGATAAGACAGTTCAAAAAGGAAATTGGTGCTTTTACAGATTGGTTTAACCTCTTTCGGATCTGCTTCCGGTTGCGCCCGTGGCTTCCCTGCTGCCTTCGTTAGAACTACTGCATTCTTAGGCTGGATCAATCAACGTCTTTAAGACACTGTTACAAAGTGATAATTGTAATTGTTACTGAAATAAATATTTTCAAAAACTAAGTACGTGATACTTATTTCATTTCCGCTACAGACCCTTTTTTACCTCTCGCTAGAACCGGTGGGAGAGGTTATGTCGGACTCGAACCGACTGAAACACGTGCAGTCTGAGGCGAGATTGCGGGAGGCATATACATCGCACCCCGGCCGACCCATAGGCATCTCTTTCAAGCTGGCCCTCTTCGGGTGTGGGCACTACCTTCGGGTGTGGAGACCGCTCCCAGCTACTGACCCTTGACGATGATTGCGCTGGTGGCCCTAGTTTGAGCACCAGTCTACCACCTTCAATGCATTATCTATAGGTATTTCTGAATTAAGCCATTCAAAACACAAGGTTTAAAATTGTTTGTAATATCGGTCATTGTTTCCGATAGTTTGTATGGTTATTCGTAGATGGCTATCATTGTCGTCGTCTCAAGATAGTTGCATAAGGAAATTTCAAATTCTTAAGGCGTGGGCGCCACAGTTGCGCTGTCAACAGCTGTTTTGCGAGCTTCGTATTAAAAGTGCAAATAAATATAGCTAAAAGTGCTAAAATTACCTAAGAGTATCAAAAGTCGGAAGAAGTATGTTGGAAACTTTTATAATTGCTAGTGAACTAGTATAAATCGACGAAGAAATTGCATTAAACAACGAACGTGAACGAACAGAAATCTGATAAGCAGATAAGTCAACTACTCAAAAACGTTTTCTACATATATATGAAAACCAAGTGTTGAAAAAGAATAAAATCACACATCTTATGAAAAAAAGGACCCCAAATATCTCACACATAATGAATCTCAAAGCTGTAATCGATACCACGAAAAATAGACACTTTGATATAGGTAGGTACATACAACGTGAAAAGTTGTTATTTTTAAACTTTCGCGGTGTGAATTCATAATAATTATACAAGGTATCGGGACTTCTCGCGAATTATATCTTGAAATTTACTATTTCTGCCGACTTTTCGGATGCGTTACAGCACCCGTGGTCACGACTTGACTAGTCTTCAAGCGTCGAGAGGTATGCGGGGAACATTTTTTTGAGTGCCTACCCACCATTACATTTATTATGAACGGTTAGGCTGGCGACACATCCCACTCACTATGTCAGTTTTTAACGGCACTGTGTTTTTTGGCATTAGTATCTTAATCACTGGATTCCACGTTCCGGATAGTTTGAATCCATCTTCCCTATTCTTCCAAGATATAATTCGCGAGAAGGCCCGATACCTTGTATAATTGTGAAAATGTTGGTCAGTCAAGCTAAACTTCTTAAATATGATATCATTGGTATGTCAGAGGTACGTGGGATACTCAGAAAGTAGACAGAAATTAAAAAACTAATTTCTTTGAGTAAATCTTTTCAAAGAACTCTCCGCGAGCCGATATACAAAGTTTCATGTGTCTGAACCAAATTTCGAAACATTTCTTCCAGTCTACCGTAGACACCTCTTCCACTGCCTTCTCGAACGCAGCTAGCGCGTCTTCCGGCGATGAAAACTGTATTCCTTTCAGCTGACTTTTATTTTAGGGAATAAAAAAAGTCACACGGTGCCAGAGAGAAGATATTGATCCACTCAGGATTGGTGTTGTTTTATTTATATTTTTATAATTTTAACTAACAGCAAAACATGTATTACTAACAATCAATATGGACTATGTAGTCTATTAAGTTACAACTAAAACCCGACTACTGAAAAATTATTAAACAAGTAAATATCAAGGAAAGCCGTGGTCGTATGCCATTTTTCCCTAGAGTGAATTGTTTTGTTAGACTAAACTAACTGACTAAGTTCTTCTATCCTTGATATTTTACTCTTTAATAATTTTTTAGTAGCCGGGTTTTAGTTGTAACTTAATTTTTTGTTTATATTATTTTGGGGCAAGAAATAGGTATAATTAATACATATTAGAAATGTGTTAATTAAGCCCTTTCTGTTGATACCAAACACGACATATTTATCTCAGATTTATTTTTTAACACAGTTCTTCATGACTGCTAGAGGGCGCCACAAGGGATTCAGTGATATATTATATAGCCTATAACCAGAGGATGACTTATACGCTTCTAACGATACCTCAATTGTCCAGTTCTAAGAAGTGGTTAAGGAGCTATGAGGGAACAGATGAACCTTCACCCTACCTACACTTTGCTTCGCCGTAGTCGAGTAAAAAGAAATGTATTGAAAAAGTATATGTTTTAATACTTTTTAAAGGTATTATTACCATTTATTTTTATTTACATAATGTACATGAGATTTATCTAAATTAAACACTAATATCACCAACCTGTAGGCTATCCTTTCCGCAAGGCATAAACCAGCCTTGTTTAAACGTTTAGAGATGTCTCTAAACAAAAGACGGGCACTTGGGCCCCATGATCACAGCGTCTCGATCCCAAAGAGCTCAAATGTGTAATTACCACTTAAATTACTATACTTGCGCCGACGCAGCAGCAGCGCAGGCGCAGTCTGCAGTCTCTGGAAGATGTGAAGGCGCAAGGGTGTTAGCACACGTCATCAATGAATTGGATGAATGATTAAAACATAGATTACACAGATAGGTACCCATATTCTGTTGTAAACTTTATTGATATTAATTTGAAATGATACAGCCGGTAATAATAGCATTTCTAGGTAGTCTACCTTCGTAGACAACATAATTACCTAAAAGTCAATGGTAGAGATAGTCATAAAGCCATCCAAGGATATCCACATACATATTTATACATACACACAGACACAGAGACAAACACACACGCACGCACGCACATACACGCACACACGTACACACGCACACGCTGGTTTTTAGTTCGTAGATATTGACATAAAATATTTCCTACTCCGTAAGACACTTACCTAATGTGTGCAGAGTTTGGAGAGACTGATAATCTGTCATACAGGGAATTCAGGTACAGATAACAGTCTCTTACATAGATAAGCTTAAAATGAAGTGTAACTAAGCTAAGAATTGTACTTGTAATATTTTATGTGGAAGAGCATTATTATTATTATATATAATGCATAATATATGGTTTATATATACATATATATATATATACATGTATAATATATGAATAATTACCTTACCTAGATATCATTTATATATCTATAAATGATATCTAGGTAAGTATAGGTATTTATTTACTTAATGCATTGTCTGTAGATAATATTGAATTAAGCCAGATTAGTGTCGAAAATGAATAATTTGATATTATTATCGCGAAAGATTCCATCTATCAAAAAAATCGATATAATATGACTAAATTATCGTAATCAATATTTTAAATGAGCCGTTTTAAGTCCAAGTGTCTACACCTCTAAACTACGTCAATCCTGTAAAGATAAAAAATCAGTAGATACGAGACAATATAAATCTATCTATATACTATTATATAATTGTTAAGAAGTTTCTGTAATTTGGACATAATAAAAAAAACTTGGCTGTTTTTATATTAACTACTAGCTGTTGCCCGCACTGCCGCCCGTGTGGAGGTCGGTTATCGAGACCAAATGCAGCCAATGTCCTACCTCAAGGTCTAATAATTTAAATCTATATCAAATTTCCTATTTCATCAAAATCGGTTTAGGCGTGAAATCGTAACAGACAGACAAACAGAGTTACTTTCGCATTTAAGATACTAAGTACGGAGTTTTTTTTGGAATTCTTGTATGTTTGTCGTAGCAAAACAGCTGGACACATTTTGAAGTGGTTTTCTCCGTTTCGAAGGTTATTGGTCAGACTTAAAATCTTACTAGTGTAAATCTCGCCGGAATATTGCCCATGTTTATTACTTAAACTGAGCATCCGATATTTGGCGCTGTTACATGTAATGTGAATGATCATGTCAATCTCCAATCACACATTAAAATCTTACCTTTGCTTGTACCCAATTGGTTGTGTACAGCCGGAGATATGACTAAAACTCGTTACAATTGACATCCACGCGGACGAAGCTAGTATTTCAGTATTTGTACGTACTGGCTAATCGTTATCACAAATTGCTTTTCATATTTTTTATGAGAAAACGACGTAGTTTAACTCTGATCCTTTTTGGAAAGCTCGCACCTTAGAAACTCTATTATTATTAAATGTCTGGGCCTCTACCATATTTTTTTCTTTCAACTACCAAAAGCAGACCAACTCAACTTGGCACCTAACCCGGCAGGATTTCCATTTGTACCATGAACGGCATGAACCTTTCCGGCTGAGCTGCAAAGTACCGAATACTGACGTGCGTAAATTGTCTATACTCAATTTGGTAGAAGCGCACCTACGTTCTAAAATACTTTTTGTAATCATTATCGGTTTTCCGGTTTTATGTACCTAGTATTTAATTATAGCCTATAATCAAATTATTTCAATAAGAACAAACATAATAATATCATTTGAGAGGTTGGGGATTTTTTTAGCCATTTTACATACTCAATTGAAAACGTTATTAAGATGTTCCTTCCTTTTTTGTTCTATGGTGATTCCAACGATTCTGCCAACGACTCAGTAAATGTTTGTAAAATTATTAATGGCGAGACGCCAATGTCAAGTTTTTCAAGAAATTCTACCAGAGCCACGTTAGCCACGGCAATAAATTTGTTTCCGTGTAACCCACGAGATTTATTAAGATATTACTATTCTTGAACAAAATTGATTGTGACAATTTTAGAATTAAACGCCATGCCATGTTATAGATATTAATTACTTTTCTATTATGGGATAATAAGGTCACACTCACTAAGAATTATACGGTGGGGGATCACGAGCGATTGACGCAATAGAATTATCAGCCTAGTATTTAAATTCGTATTATTTTCGGTAGTGACTGACCATTCGATTTTCTGACTTATTAATTCGAAAGTTGTACGTTATAATGGAGTTGCATATGATTAAAACGTAGTAAAAATCGACAGATTAGATTCCCCAAACTCTAACTACCTATGCATAATTCTACTACTTGTACACGTCAAAACAATTACAAAAATCCGGGAGCACCTCATAATGTCCGCTTTATACATTAGTGAACACTGTGGCCAACGTGTTGGCCAACACTAGTTGGCGACCTTGTAGAGCAGGGGTTTGTGCCACTCTTGAGGTGTGGTTCGCGGCGGGGCGTCTTGGGGCGGGTGCGCTGGCTAACGTGATGTAATGTATATAATAAGTCTATAATCTTTAGCTACATACAAGTCTAAACATAGCCTGCCTAAAAATGCCGCGCAAAAGACAGCACGAATTACGCGTTATGTGTGAGTTAGCATTAGGGTGAATATCGCCGCGTGGTTCCCGGCAGATTAGAATTAGGAACGCCCCATTTCTTCCCATGCGGCGTCGTACAACGCGACTAAGGGATAGGGCTGTTTAACATCAGACAGATACATACAGCCCAGATGCATGACTTGAGTCAACAATAGTGCACGGAATAGGACAATAGGCTCAACCTTTAATGCGTGGGACCGAATACAATTATTGGTGAAATGTGGTTGTTAATTTACCTCTGCCTAAGCCTCCAAGGATAAAGGTGTGATTATCAAGCCTTTATCGCGCCAATTGTCTGAATCTCAACTCAAACAATTTTATTAAGTTTCGATGACGCATTTAATTAGGCTTTATGAGAAATTAATACTAAGAAACTAATTAACATTTTACTGTCATAATAGACTAGCGTACTTTCTAAATTTGCCAACAATCATAACAATAGTTACAGAGATATTACTAATTGAAGTTCTGAATCGCCCCACTAAAGCTGAATTTGGTCCACCGAAGCTCAAAAATCATATGTAAAATTTAAATGTGACCAAAATAAAACAAGTTTATTTGAAAATATTTACAGTGGATATTACAAAGTAATTATTACTTCACAATAATCACTTCAAATCAGTCTCAAATTTAGGATTTTCCACAGAAATTGAATGAATTCGTTAAATGTTAATAATGACAGAAAATATACCTCTTTAATGATGCATTATATAAAGAAAAAAGGAAACATAAACGTCACCCAACGTTCACTTAAATTTTGACGGGAAATTACAGTCACACCAGCATACTGCGAAAGCACTAGTGCGTGAATAAGGCCGCAGGGTATAAGCAAGACGACACGTCTCGCGTTATTCAACGAGTCAGAAATTTTGAAATTAAACCACCAATACTTACCTTTTGGTTCGGACAAAATGCAGGCTTAATTCGTATTCAAATGGATCAATTTATATATATGTTGTTCACACACCAAGAAGCTCTGACTTTTCAGGTTTTTAATGTATTGACTTTTATTTCTTAGAAATTAAAAACTTAGTCTTGATGACTGTAAATTGAACATGTGGTAGGCTTGGAACAGACCACAAAACACTTAAATCAACCAATTATGTATTTTTTAATATAAATAACCGTAAATATAGGTAAAAGCGTTTTCAACCGTGTACTTCACACGCTTAAAAAAAACAATTAATATTCTGTCATATTTTTTTAAGCATATACTTCAGTTAAAACACATTTACACTACGTTTCTGCATGTTATGGGATATCAGTCTATATTTTTATCCATTTTTCTACTAATAACCCATTAGAAGCCGAGCCGAACAGATCCACCCCATCTCTTCCCGTGAGTGTCGTAAAAGCGACTAAGACATAGAGCTGTTCTTTGCCGTTTCGATTGCTGCTGATGGTCTCTTCACAGAGAAAAAACAAAATTCAGTACGTTAAAAACTGACATAGTGAGTGTGGTGTGTCGCCAGCCTAACCGTTCATAATAAGTGTCAACATTACACTTATTATGAACGGTTAGGTGGTAGGCGCTCAAAAAATGTTCCCGGCATATCTCTCGACGCTCGAAGACTAAAGTCTAACTTTTTATTAGCTGCAGTAAAATGACGTTTTGTGGGTTGCCGGGTTTTTGAAGAAAAATAAATAGGGATGTAGCTAAATGAGTGAATCATAAATTTATGAACAGTTTGGTTTTGTGTTTGAGATTTAATATTAAGTTGTAATGTATTTTTTTGTTCTATTATTGTTACTATACTAGAGGATTGATCTTTTTTATTGGAAGTATAGGGAGGTACATTTAAAATGAAACAAAAATGCCATAATAATTTACTTTAATCAATCTTTTTCGGAATTACTGTCACTGTCGCTTTCGGTAACACTAATAATAAATCTATCTGTCACTTCATCTATAATATGATCGAGGTGGCACATTTTGTCTTCCACTTTTATAGTGTGAGACACACAGTCACTCCACTTAGCCGGTGTCACTTTGTTTATACCTTCTTGAAATAAATTTTTAACTTCTTGCATTTTATACGTCTTATTATTATTTGCAACGTGACCCTTTACCTGCGCCCATACCAACTCAATGGGGTTCAGCTCACAGTGATAAGGGGGCAATCTTAAAACTGTGATGCATTTATGTGCAGCCATCTCGTCTACGGCATATTTCTCAGTAAGATTTTGCTGTATCACAATATCTATTAGAGTGGCCTTTACCATATTTGGTTCAAATACAATATTTTTATTAGTCAGCCACTCTTGAATTCGTGGTTTTGTCCACGACATCTTCGGGATTGTTTGGATCTTCCTAGAGTGATAGGGCGCATTGTCCATTACGACTACTGCATTTGGTTTGAGTTTGGGTGAATACCGCGGAACCAATCCTCGAAACACTTTTCTTTCCTCAACCTTTCTTTGCTTCAAACATAAGAAGTCCGTCGTCCAGGAAGCCTTCTTCTCCGCCTATGTGACTAATTATTAGTCGTTTTCCCTTTCCTGTGGGATTTTTTAATCCCGTAGCCAGGCCGTCTAAAAATGCCTGTCGAGAAGAGGTAATGCTTCCATCAATCCAGGCTTTTTTTGTAGTATGACCTGAAAAGAACAAAAAAAATCATAAGTTTCGATAGCAAAACTAAAATGGTACAAATATAAGAAACTAAGAGTTGACACTTAAACTTTTTAGTTTGGCGAGATATTATTTGTAATATTATTATGTAACCATTATTTGTAAATAAATAAATAAAAAAAATAAAAAATCACGTACCAGCATTGACCCAGGTCTCGTCTTGATAATATATATATTTTCCCTCCCTGCGATATTGTTTAATTAAACGCAGGTAGCGCTGGCGCCATGATATGATATCTTGTCTATCAATAAGCACACTCTTGCGTGATCGAGTAACGAATTCGAAATTGAGATGTTTCATAATTTTTCTCAGTGTCTCTTTCGAGAAGTTGGGCAATCCTGGTTCATCATTTACAACTTGCAGCACCTAAAAAATAATATAGTTATTACCTAATTAGTTAATATTACACATGGGATAGGAGAAAACATACATAACGTATAATAAAAAGATGAGTGACGACATGTAAACTAACCTTTGCGATGGTGGGTATTTCATTTCTATGAAAGAACTGATGTACAATTCGTCTAATTGCAGTGAATGTGAAATTATCAAGTTTATCTTTAAAGGTAAGTTTTGGGCCAGTTTTTTCGGGAGGTTTTGGTGATTCGCTGTCGTTCTCCTTGTGCTCCTTTAAAACAGAATAAACAGTGCGGACGGATATTCCCAAGACTTCAGCCACCTTGTCAACGCATTCACTTGTTTTTGGTAATTCAATGTTTGGTTCTGAACATTTCACTTCAAACACATATTTGTAAACGTTTCTGACCCAAAGTTTTTCTGTTGCACTTAGAGCTACACGTGGCCTCTTTTTCTTCGGAGATAAAAACGTGTCTCCATCTTGCGATGTGCCCGGCAGAGCATCCATGTCTTTGATGTATCAAACAAAATTTTTACTATTAACTATTAACGAAAACAGGCAATGAAAAACAAACACAACGTAACATAAACTTAACAATAATGATAACAAAAACAACGCGCAGTGGGCAAATCAAAATTATTCGTGTACTCAAAACAGAAGTTAGAAGCCGAATGAGCGAATGACAACCGAAACAAAATGGCGGCCAAGCGTCATCGTAGCACCATAACCAAAAATCAGTACTACCAACTTGAGAGAGCGGTTGCTTGAGTGTTATCTTGCTTAATGCGTAAAAGGATCAACTTTTATACAGCCTTTTATTAACATTAATATTAAATAGAATTTAGCATGATCATTATGAGGCAAATTATGATAATTAATATTAGATATTCCGTAAACTTTTGTGAACTGAATCACATCACTATTGAGATTAAGCTGTCAACATTATTTTATGGAATGACATTTAGAAACGTCATTTTACTGCAGCTAATAAAAAGTTAGACTTTAGTCAAGTCGTGACAACGGGTGCTGCAACGCATCCGAAACGTGGGCAGAAGTAGTAAGTTCCATAATTTAATTCGCGAGAAGTCCCGATACCTTGCATAATTAAAAATTCAGCACACCGGGGAAAATGCTACACAAGGAAATATTACATCGAAAAGAGAGAGAGAAAATACGAAAAAAAGTAAATGAGAATTCATTATAATTATACCATATTAAATGTTTTCCTTAAAAAAACTGTAAATCAATAAATAAAAGCTCCCCTGGTGTTACACACGTCCATAGGCTACGGTAACCAAATCCTTTTGAGATTGAAGCTGAACTATGTGCATTTCTCAAATCTGTCAAATGTCACGTATTTGTAGCAAAAGTGCACAAAAATAAAAATTTAAATGAGCGTAAATTAAATTCTATGTTGTATTTCATTTCTAACGAAACAGGTGTATGAGGCGAGTGTGGATGGTACCGTCCAAATCCAAATCCAGTCCAGTCAAACCAAATCGGGGAAGTTTTAGAAAAGGGGCAGGTCAGGAGTACTCTAAACCGACGAGCATGCATGAAGAATGTAATGAGAGTAAATGAAGCGAGAGTAGTATGTCAGGATCGTAGCAAATGGAGATCCGTGATCTCTGCCTACCCCTATGGGAGACAGGCGTGATTTTATGTATGTATGTATTTCATTTCTAAACCATATGAAACAGATTTTGACTGTAAAATGTCATAAAACTAGTATTCATTATGTAAGACAATAAATGCTACGTTAGACCAAATTGACAGTCTACCGGCTTCGTACTGGGAGGAAGAGTGATCTATTTCGTAATATTGGTTGTAAAATAAACTGCTGTAAACACATTGTAACATCGACTAGTGATCAACACACTTAAACGGAACCCGAAAGTGTAATAGTACAGAACCCTACTTCTGAGCAACAGCTTTTTCGTATGTGATGGGTTAAAAGATTTTCGTATGCCTAGGATCTTGCATCAGAGTGTTGCCAGTATATTTAGTAAACGTAGGTTTCTAGAAATACAGCTAAGGGGTCTTGCACAAAGAAGCTGATGTACTATACTGTAACATTTATACAAAGGGGGCATGAACAATGTGTGTCTTCGGTTTTGGCTTAGCAGCTTCTTACTGTGAGCTAAATAAAAAACGTGGCGGTAAAAATCGTTTGACCAAAATAATCGAAATTTTGGTCAAACAAGTTTTACGCTACAGACAATTACACTTTGTGTCGAATAAGCTGTGGATAGGCATTTCTAGTGTTGCGGAATTGAAGTACTATCACAGAATATAGTTGTTACTTGTTTATATCGAACACCAAACTCGAACTGTGATCTGTTTCTAGACAAACTTCAAGTATTTCTACATAAAATAACTTACAGAATCAAGAAAAAAAAACCATTGTTATTACTGGGGACATTAACATGGACACATTACAATCCCAAACCAAAGAATGTAAACATCTTACTGACCTTATAAAAAACTATAATCTAGTACTACATATAGACCAACCAACTTGACAGCTAACCACTATATAGACCACTTCATAAACAACTTGTCACATGTGACAGGAGAACTTTCGCACCTGGGTATATTCGACCATAACACGGTTCAGTTGCTAAGCATCCCAACGTTAATAAAGAAAAAAACCATAAAAAAACACAGTTGTGAACTACTACGGTTATTCTCGTGCACATTTGCTATTATGTACCTACTTTGTTTTCTGTTCCAATAAACATTATTATTATTATATCTGTCTAGTATCTCGTTCAAGGCAATATATATATATATTCAGACAAGCGCACGGCCCACCTGATGGAAAGTGGTTACCTATGGACGTGTGTAATACTGTAAGCACAGAGTCTCTGTGCCGTCAGTTTAGAGGACAAAGCAGGACAAGCCTATAGTAACTGACAGCACAAATTCTCGATTGAGCTCTGGTTGCCCTACTCACCGCTGGGAACACAACACGAAGTTACTACAACCGCGGTATTCTATAGAGCGGAGGTACTTCCCCAGCCGTACTGCTCTATTGGGCGGAAATACCGCCGTGTCCTACCTCCTACGTTTTATGAGACCTTTTCCTTAATTTATAAGTCATGTTTTCCAAAAGTGAGGGTAAAAATATCAAACAAGGTTCGTGAACATAGGTGGATTACAAAACAGCACAATCATATTTAAATACAAAAAATACTCAAAAATATTACGTAATTGCATCGATCAATTCAACAAAAATCACAATCGTAATGAGATTCATAATTCAAAAAATATGTGCAAAATGTCCTGGCAACTGATAAAGCAGGAATCAGAACCCAGAAAGCAAATGGAGGCTATCACTAGTATTTATGAAAATGAAATTTTGCTTAGGGAACCGATTGCTTTAGCGAAGGCATTTAATGAATACTTTATAAATTCGACATAATATACTGATACAATTCCATACACACATACACTTAAAGGGTGCATTTGTACAAGTATTTTTCTGAGTTCATTAATTTGTGACGAAATGCACTCTATTATTATGTCTCTAAATAATAGTAATACCGAGGGATATGATGAATCAACAAAGGTTATTAAAGCGTGTGCGATAGTAATAACTCCAGTTTTGACCCATCAGGTTAATTTATCATTCAGAGGGAGAAAAACAAGTGTCCAGACACTTATAGACCAATATCCTTAATACCAATTCTGTCAAAAGTCTTTAAAGTGGCAATGCATAAATGTTTGACTGGATTAATTCAAAAACATAGTATTTTACGCAATGAACAGTACGGCTTCCAGAAGGTAAATCTACTACTTTGGCATGTTTTGATTTAGTAACTAAAGTTATTGAGAATGTTGACAATAACAAAGTAGTAACTGTAATTTTTTTTACATGTACAAGGCAATTGATCGCTTTTGCCGTAAAGTTTTACTAGAGAAACTTGACAGGCATGGTATAAGAGGGCCGGCATTAAATTATTAGGATTAATTTAAAAGACAGGAAGCAACGTGTCAACATCCAGAATATTAATGACAGTAAGGAGCTTACGGCCTAAAAATCCGGTTTTACCGGCAATAGTATAAAATAGCAGCGTATCACGGATACATATCTTCTGTTTTAAACTACGGTCTTATCTTATGGGGGAATTCCACAGAAGTACAAAGGGTTTTTATAGCTCAAAAAAACTGTGTAAGAGCTATTGCTGGTATACCACCGTGACAATCGTAAACCCTTTTTTAAAGAGAACCATAGGTATACTTACCTTGGCTTGTATGTACATTTTAGAAGCTGCTAAATTTGTAACGTCTGTTCAAAAAGGCCAAAGATCTGTATTCCAGAATATAATATATTATTATTTCTGGACATGATTGTAAAATTTTTATGTTCCTAAACTGAATAAATGTACTATAAAATAAAATAAAAAATTAAAACATTTATTAACTCATACAGATTTGAATTTATTTTTATTGTTAATACATACCACTGATTTGTATACATTTTCCTTTATTACCTCATGCCATTTTACTATATTTTACTATTCTTAATTCATACTAAATCCTATTTTTCCTATAAAAATACGTTTAACAACTAAAATTATTCAAATAACTGTTAAGTTTAGCAGGTTTAATGAAGGTATGAATTTCTTTAATTTATGTTATAATCTAGCGTGTTATGAAGATTTATTAATATTTATATGTATAATGTGTATGTCAGTATCAAAATAAACGGGATATTCACCATGTTTCATTGTTTTGAGTTTCCGATATTTTGGCGCTGTTGCAAGCACCATGATCACGGAGGAACTGGAGAAGTGGCGGTGAACAGAGAAAAAGTTTTTTCCTAGGAGTAATTATATCGATCTACCCTCTTTCGAGTTCTTTTACTACGCGTATCTGCACTACTATTGGTTTCACTCTCACTACAAACTCGAACCCGATCTCGATCACGTTCACGACATACGATGCTTACTGTATCCACTCGCGATTTTGTTTTAGGTTGTTCCCGGTTGTTTTTGCAAAGACGGACCACTGGATGCCAGACGTTCGGCAGTTGAAACCCATCCTCACGATTGAAATTTTAATACTTTTTTATTTCAATTGCTTCCCTAACCAGTCTTGGTATATAGTGGCGTTCTGTCGAGAGCATCTGAGGGTTATGTAGCTCGATCCAGTGCTTCGTACCGGACTTCGGATCCAGTGGTGCTTGCAACAGCGCCGAAATATCGAAAACTCAAAACAATGAAACATGATGAATATCCCGTTTATTTTGATACTGATGTGAGTGACCATGATAGTTTAAATACCTATATAATGTGTATGTATTTACAAAAAAATATTTAAGAATGTTTATCCCCATTCTAGTCAAGCTAGTTAAGCTACGCTTGCCATGGGTCTATATAGTATTATTATGTAGCACGTCACATAACAATATCGTAAGGAAGGCCCCTTACGATATTGTTATGTGAAAGAGGTATAACGATCGTGTTATCACAACTAATTACCGGCAACGATTAGATGCAACTTATTTGAGGTGTTTGAGCTGATGTAGCATTTGCAACGAAACTAAACTAGGTTTGATCTTGTTCTTAGATTCACTCTGTCCCGTTTTTATCGACATCTTTTACCATATTTTTATATTATAACCACTTTAATGACATGTCTACGACGTGGTGCGGGGCTGCCTTTATTACGCTCGTAGGCTCCACCCATTCGCTCTAAGGCATCGTCTCTGGTAAGGAACGATCTTAAAGCAGAACATACAAGATAATATTTATTGATAACATAGTATTAATTTAATAACTACTAAATGCCAGGATCAGCAATGACAATCTAATCAAGTGCATTATCAATACATCCAAAATAGGTACAAACTAAGTGCATAGTAGCAGCAGTCGTATTCACTCCTTAATTCGTGTTCACCATGAAGACTATCGCTGTGGCATTGTTGGCGTTGGTGGCAGTTGCCCACTCCAAAAGCATCAATCTTGAAGATGTGGTTGATCTGGAGGACCTCACTGCATACGATTACCACAATAAAATTGGTATCCCGTTAGCTAATGAGATTCGTGCATATGAAGCGCTACCACAATCCAGAATTGCTGGTGGTTCACACGCCAATCTCGGACAGTTCCCTTACCAGGTAAACATACGAAACTATCTTAATATGGGTTCGTTATCCTAAATGCCTGAACCGACTTAAATGAAATTGTTTGTGTATATTTCAATGAGTTCTTGAGTGGATTGAAGGAAGGACCCCAATTATGCTAATTGCCATCTACCGTCGTACCGTATACACTGCAAAAACATATTATTCAGTTTTTAGCTTTATTGTTATGTCGTTAAAGTCTAAAATATTGTAGAGTGAATGAAACAATGTAATAAACTCTTCTCTTTATTGATTTTCATATCTGGCGTCTATATGAATCAAGTCTAAAATTCAATGGCATTTTGCAGTGTCAGTGACAGTATTTTGACAATGAGCAGAATCGGGTCCAGGTAAGTGACGGTGCTGTCTGTATGAGCACTGCTGTTACGCGCAAGATGACGTGTGATGAGAAAAAGGCGGGGAAATGTCTAGTTTGGTCGATAGCATTTAATACCTCCCGTTCTCAATAAAATGGTCCATTACAAAATTTACCTCATGAGAGAATGTAATTTTTTAAACAATATAGAATATTATTATTATAGTTATTGTCGATCGTGTGTGCTCTTACGTACCAAGTATCTGTTATATTATAAGTAAGTATTTAGTAAGTAACTGTATAGTAAAAGCGTACACGCCATTTATGTTCATTTTTATGGAATCAATTTGTGATTTCTCAAGTTGTTTAATGTTTTGTTTAATGTTTGTGTTTGTTTGTTTGAACGCGCTAATCTCAGGAACTGCTGATTTGAATTGAAGAATTCTTTTAGTATTGAATAGATCGTTTATCGAAGGTTTTAGGCAATATATCATGACGCTACTACTTAAGGGAGCGTAATAAATACAAAAAAAATTTGGCCTTGAAGAAGTTATATACGGTTTCAAAATATGCCACGGGCGAAGCTGGGGCGGGTCAGCTAGTTATTGAATATAATAGCTGAAATATATTTTATGTAGTAAAATATAATTATATAGTAATAAAAGATAAGAAATTATTCAAAATACTCTATGCAAAATTTTGAATGCAGATTTTAACGACAGAGGCTGGCTCCAAGCATCTATCCCGCTGGAGTGTGCTCGGTGGTCGTCAAATTTCTGATATAAGTTTACCAGCTATTTTCACTTCGATTCATGGCACAGAGGAATTATCCAGGAAAATTTCAATACCCACACTGGTTCATTCCGAAGGGCCAGGCAAAGCTGAAGCTACAAATGCTTGGCCAAACACTGTTTTGCCCACCTACCTTGTCTCCCAGAGACAGTAGGAAGAGACGCTTTGCAGCATATTACGACAACAGTTGATCAATACGTCCTCTAATGTTGCACAGTGTGTTTGCCTTCTGGGTGTGTGAGAATGGGAGTCTGGTGTGTGTCTTCAGGCCCTTCCGTCGTACGACATTGGCACCATGTTAGATGACACGTCTTTTAGAATTGCAGCCATTTAAATGACATTATCCGCCGGACTCTTGTCACCGCCGGCGTTCCAGCCATATTTGAATCAGTACCTATGTTTGAACGATGGCAAGTGATCGGACGGAATGTCTTTGGTGCCTTGGAAGATGGGTAGGCCTTTGGTGTGAGATGAAACATGCGGCGACACCTATGCACCTTCCAAGGAGACCTTCAAACGGGGAATATATTATAAAATTACCAAAAAATACATATTTGAGCCATTAGGGGGGCGAGACGTTGGGATCGTGGGGTCAGAGCGCTTGCATCACGAATAAATAGCAAAACGACTGGTCAATGCTTTGCGTGACCAAAGGGGTGGCCTCTTTTTCATACATCGAATTGGCATTACCATCCAACAGCGCAATGCCGCCAGCCTTTTGCGGATGTTAGAAGTTGGCTTTTGTGTAGGAGGTAGTAGGAATTTTTCGACGCCTAAAACTTTTAAATCCTCTTTTATATTCTTTTAGATATTAGTTTGTCCCGCTATCTCTTGTAGTCTATTGTAAAAGGAAGAAATATATGTCACGATTTCAGTCATAAAAAAGCTTATTTTAGGTGCTACTTTTAACTAACCATTATTCTTTTAAGTAGTGATATTTCACAAAACTGTTTCTCTTTTAGCTTGGTCTCGTGATTTCTATGCCTGGAGGACAAAGTGTTTGTGGTGCCGTGATCGTCAACAACTGGAGGGCACTTACTGCTGCCCATTGCTGGTGGGACGGTCGGAACCGAGCAACTCAATTCACTGTTGTAGCTGGTTCAATCACCCTGTTTTCTGGTGGTCAACGAATTAACACTAACAATGTGGACATGCACGCCTCCTGGAACCCGAACCTTATCCGCGACGATATTGCAATGATCCGTTTGCCGACGGCTTTCAGTTTTAACAGTAAGTGGCAATTTGTTTTGTTATTCCTGTTACATTTAATTATTAACTTTAAATAATCATGTATTACCTTACTCTAGAACTATCGCTCGACTACATAAGCTACTCTGAGTAACAAATTAGTCAACCACATACATTTACCAAAAACTAAACAAAACATTTAATGAATTAAAATATTATTGCTCGCGTTGCTACGCAAGTTTTACAACTTAAACTTTAACTCAAAATGTCGTACTAGTTGACTTACCAAATTATTCACGCTAATGGTCCGTCAGTTGTTGGCCATTAGGTACTAAGGAGGTGTTTGAGGCAATCTGTAAATGTCTCAAATGCTTCACCCATAATATTTAAAAACAGAGACGCAGATGTGGCTGGAGGAATCGGATCATTTTACAACCCTTATACTACGATATTAAACATATAAAAATAAATAGCTACTATAAGAGCTCTTTGAGGCAACTTGTAAAACTGTCCCCATAAGACGGATAAATGTATAAAAGAATTTGGATAGTTTCGGGCGAAGGTTCTGTGGCTAAGTGATCTGAGCGTTCCCCCTGTAAGGGTAAGATCGCGGGTTTAAATCCCGCCTGACCCGGTTCAATTTTTTCTATATCTTAAACAATTTGTAATTTTTTTAAAGTAAGGTTCAATATCAAAGAATAACGAATAAATTTTTAGACCATTTGCAAGGAGTTTTAACCTTGCTGAATTAGCCTGATACTGTGTCTCTCCATAACGCCATGCCATATAGAATTACTTGTCGCGACTGACTGACTGATTAATCAGAGCTAAAACCACTCGAGCTACAAACCTAAAAATATGGCAGATGATGTCCTTTATTGTGTAGGCTTGTCCTTTATTAAGAAAGGATTCTTTGAAATTTCATTGCCCAGGGGGTAAAGTAGGGGATGAAACTTTGTATGTAAGTCCGTCATTTTTAAAGTAAACAGCACAAATTTTCATACACCTGCGACTGCGAAGAAATAAATGAACACGTGTATTCGCGTTCTTCAAGACTTCACTAATAAGGATGTTGTCTCTTTACTCGTTCTTACAGGGTGAATTCACCAAAAGGTTTTGTTTAAGATCTTGCATAAAGATGAGTGGGAATAAAAGCAAGAAACAGACAAGGGTTCTCGATCAGGTTATTGATTAAACATTTTTCTCAGTAATATTTATGTATTGTTGCTATTTATATATGGTTATAAATAGGTATGTAAGACGAACAATAAGTAAATGAATCTGTACATTATCCTGACTATCCATTAGGAACGCAGTCAATTTGTTGTACCTACTGTAGTAATGAAATGGTGTTATTATGATCATACTGAAAAGATTGCATCGACGTGCCCAGTAAGCAATGTCAAGGCTAATACTAGCCAGGTCAGTCGTGGGTGATCATTCTCAACACATTAAGGCTGGCGTGCCCCCGAAAGCACGTTAAGCTGGATAATTCGTTACGGGTACCTATGTCGCGTAAAACATTGAGGTTCAACCGTTTCACAGTTGGACTAAAAACCCCATCTTAGTTGGGCAAGGCTCGGAGAATGATAATGACCATAATCTAATTGTTGTACACAGACAACGTCGGCTCCATTCCTCTACCCAGCGGTGGAGAAACCAGTAACAACTTTGCCGGCTGGACTGCAACTGCTTCTGGATTCGGTCGTACTGGTGACGGTAAGAATCATTCATTTAAAAACACTGCAATAAGAAGTTTCCATTCTTGTACTATTCAAATAACTAATGTTACTACTGTGCAGGTGCGAATCAAGGAATCACTACAGGTCAACGTCTCAGCCACGTCAATTTACCAGTCATCACCAACGCCGTATGTTCCCAGTCGTTCAATATTGTCACAGCCGGCAATGTTTGTACTAGCGGTGCTGGGGGCAGGAGCACTTGCGGAGGTGACTCCGGCGGTCCTCTCGTAGTCACATCTAACGGCCGTCGTATACTGGTACGTTTATTTTTGAAATTATTATGATTACAGTTAAATATCTGATAAGACAGTTCAAAAAGGAAATTGGTGCTTTTACAGATTGGTTTAACCTCTTTCGGATCTGCTTCCGGTTGCGCCCGTGGCTTCCCTGCTGCCTTCGTTAGAACTACTGCATTCTTAGGCTGGATCAATCAACGTCTTTAAGACACTGTTACAAAGTGATAATTGTAATTGTTACTGAAATAAATATTTTCAAAAACTAAGTATGTGATACTTATTTCATTTCCGCTACAGACCCTTTTTTACCTCTCGCTAGAACCGGTGGGAGAGGTTATGTCGGACTCGAACCGACTGAAACACGTGCAGTCTGAGGCGAGATTGCGGGAGGCATATACATCGCACCCCGGCCGACCCATAGGCATATCTTTCAAGCTGGCCCTCTTCGGGTGTGGGCACTACCTTCGGGTGTGGAGACCGCTCCCAGCTACTGACCCTTGACGATGATTGCGCTGGTGGCCCTAGTTTGAGCACCAGTCTACCACCTTCAATGCATTATCTATAGGTATTTCTGAATTAAGCCATTCAAAACACAATGTTTAAAATTGTTTGTAATATCGGTCATTGTTTCCGATAGTTTGTATGGTTATTCGTAGATGGCTATCATTGTCGTCGTCTCAAGATAGTTGCATAAGGAAATTTCAAATTCTTAAGGCGTGGGCGCCACAGTTGCGCTGTCAACAGCTGTTTTGCGAGCTTCGTATTAAAAGTGCAAATAAATATAGCTGAAAGTGCTAAAATTACCTAAGAGTATCAAAAGTCGGAAGAAGTATGTTGGAAACTTTTATAATTGCTAGTGAACTAGTATAAATCGACGAAGAAATTGCATTAAACAACGAACGTGAACGAACAGAAATCTGATAAGCAGATAAGTCAACTACTCAAAAACGTTTTCTACATATATATGAAAACCAAGTGTTGAAAAAGAATAAAATCACACATCTTATGAAAAAAAGGACCCCAAATATCTCACACATAATGAATCTCAAAACTGTAATCGATACCACGAAAAATAGACACTTCGATATAGGTAGGTACATACAACGTGAAAACGTTGTTTTTTTTAAACTTTCGCGGTGTGAATTCATAATAATTATACAAGGTATCGGGACTTCTCGCGAATTATATCTTGAAATTTACTATTTCTGCTGACTTTTCGGATGCGTTGCAGCACCCGTGGTCATGACTTGACTAGTCTTCAAGCGTCGAGAGGTATGCGGGGAACATTTTTTTGAGCGCCTACCCACCATTACATTTATTATGAACGGTACTCACTATGTCAGTTTTTAACGGCACTGTGTTTTTTGGTATTAGTATCTTAATCACTGGATTCCACGTTCCGGATAGTTTGAATCCATCTTCCCTATTCTTCCAAGATATAATTCGCGAGAAGGCCCGATACCTTGTATAATTGTGAAAATGTTGGTCAGTCAAACTAAACTTCTTAAATATGATATCATTGGTTTGTCAGAGGTACGTGGGATACTCAGAAAGTTGACAGAAATTAAAAAACTAATTTCTTTGAGTAAAATAATTTTATTAAATCTTTTCAAAGAATTCTCCGCGAGCCGATATACAAAGTTTCATGTGTCTGAACCAAATTTCGAAACATTTCTTCCAGTCTACCGTAGACACCTCTTCCGCTGCCTTCTCGAACGCAGCTAGCGCGTCTTCCGGCGATGAAAACTGTATTCCTTTCAGCTGACTTTTATTTTAGGGAATAAAAAAAGTCACACGGTGCCAGAGAGAAGATATTGATCCACTCAGGATTGGTGTTGTTTTATTTATATTTTTATAATTTTAACTAACAGCAAGACATGTATTACTAACAATCAATATGGACTATGTAGTCTATTAAGTTACAACTAAAACCCGACTACTGAAAAATTATTAAACAAGTAAATATCAAGGAAAGCCGTGGTCGTATGCCATTTTTCCCTAGAGTGAATTGTTTTGTTAGACTAAACTAACTGACTAAGTTCTTCTATCCTTGATATTTTACTCTTTAATAATTTTTTAGTAGCCGGGTTTTAGTTGTAACTTAATTTTTTGTTTATATTATTTTGGGGCAAGAAATAGGTATAATTAATACATATTTGAAATGTGTTAATTAAGCCCTTTCTGTTGATACCAAACACGACATATTTATCTCAGATTTATTTTTTAACACAGTTCTTCATGACTGCTAGAGGGCGCCACAAGGGATTCAGTGATACATTATATAGCCTATAACCAGAGGATGACTTAGACGCTTCTAACGATACCTCAATTGTCCAGTTCTAAGAAGTGGTTAAGGAGCTATGAGGGAACAGATGAACCTTCACCCTACCTACACTTTGCTTCGCCGTAGTCGAGTAAAAAGAAATGTATTGAAAAAGTATATGTTTTAATACTTTTTAAAGGTATTATTACCATTTATTTTTATTCACATAATGTACATGAGATTAATCTAAATTAAACACTAATATCACCAACCTGTAGGCTATCCTTTCCGCAAGGCATAAACCAGCCTTGTTTAAACGTTTAGAGATGTCTCTAAACAAAAGACGGGCACTTGGGCCCCATGATCCCAGCGTCTCGATCCCAAAGAGCTCAAATGTGTAATTACCACTTAAATTACTATACTTGCGCCGTTTGAGCGTCTTTGCCGACGCAGCAGCAGCGCAGGCGCAGTCTGCAGTCTCTGGAAGATGTGAAGGCGCAAGGGTGTTCGCACACGTCATCAATGAATTGGATGAATGATTAAAACATAGATTACACAGATAGGTACCCATATTCTGTTGTAAACTCGTATTGATAAAAATTTGAAATGATACAGCCGGTAATAATAGCATTTCTAGGTAGTCTACCTTCGTAGACCACATAATTACCTAAAAGTCAATGGTAGAGATAGTCATAAAGCCATCCAAGGATATCCACATACATACTTATACATACACACAGACACAGAGACAAACACACACGCACGCACGCACATACACGCACACACGCACAGACGTACACACGCACACGCTGGTTTTTAGTTCGTAGATATTGACATAAAATATTTCCTATTCCGTAAGACACTTACCTAATGTGTGCAGAGTTTGGAGAGACTGATAATCTGTCATACAGGGAATTCAGGTACAGATAACAGTCTCTTACATAGATAAGCTTAAAATGAAGTGTAACTAAGCTAAGAATTGTACTTGTAATATTTTATGTGGAAGAGCATTATTATTATTATATATAATGCATAATATATGGTTTATATATACATATATATATATATATATATATATATACATGTATAATATATGAGTAAAGGTATTTATTTACTTAATGCATTGTCTGTAGATAATATTGAATTAAGCCAGATTAGTGTCGAAAATGAATAATTTGATATTATTATCGCGAAAGATTCCATCTATCAAAAAAATCGATATAATATGACTAAATTATCGTAATCAATATTTTAAATGAGCCGTTTTAAGTCCAAGTGTCTACACCTCTAAACTACGTCAATCCTGTAAAGATAAAAAATCAGTAGATACGAGACAAAATATAAATCTATCTATATACTATTATATAATTGTTAAGAAGTTTCTGTAATTTGGACATAATAAAAAAAACTTGGCTGTTTTTATATTAACTACTAGCTGTTGCCCGCACTGCCGCCCGTGTGGAGGTCGGTTATCGAGACCAAACGCAGCCAATGTCCTACCTCAAGGTCTAATAATCTAAATCTATATCAAATTTCCTATTTCATCAAAATCGGTTTAGGCGTGAAATCGTAACAGACAGACAAACAGAGTTACTTTCGCATTTAAGATACTAAGTACGGAGTTTTTTTTGGAATTCTTGTATGTTTGTCGTAGCAAAACAGCTGGACACATTTTGAAGTGGTTTTCTCCGTTTCGAAGGTTATTGGTCAGACTTAAAATCTTACTAGTGTAAATCTCGCCGGAATATTGCCCATGTTTATTACTTAAACTGAGCATCCGATATTTCGGCGCTGTTACATGTAATGTGAATGATCATGTCAATCTCCAATCACACATTAAAATCTTACCTTTGCTTGTACCCAATTGGTTGTGTACAGCCGGAGATATGACTAAAACTCGTTACAATTGACATCCACGCGGACGAAGCTAGTATTTCAGTATTTGTACGTACTGGCTAATCGTTATCACAAATTGCTTTTCATATTTTTTATGAGAAAACGACGTAGTTTAACTCTGATCCTTTTTGGAAAGCTCGCACCTTAGAAACTCTATTATTATTAAATGTCTGGGCCTCTACCATATTTTTTTCTTTCAACTACCAAAAGCAGACCAACTCAACTTGGCACCTAACCCGGCAGGATTTCCATTTGTACCATGAACGGCATGAACCTTTCCGGCTGAGCTGCAAAGTACCGAATACTGACGTGCGTAAATTGTCTATACTCAATTTGGTAGAAGCGCACCTACGTTCTAAAATACTTTTTGTAATCATTATCGGTTTTCCGGTTTTATGTACCTAGTATATAATTATAGCCTTTAATCAAATTATTTCAATAAGAACAAACATAATAATATCATTTGAGAGGTTGGGGATTCTTTTAGCCATTTTACATACTCAATTGAAAACGTTATTAAGATGTTCCTTCCTTTTTTGTTCTATGGTGATTCCAACGATTCTGCCAACGACTCAGTAAATGTTTGTAAAATTATTAATGGCGAGACGCCAATGTCAAGTTTTTCAAGAAATTCTACCAGAGCCACGTTAGCCACGGCAATAAATTTGTTTCCGTGTAACCCACGAGATTTATTAAGATATTACTATTCTTGAACAAAATTGATTGTGACAATTTTAGAATTAAACGCCATGCCATGTTATAGATATTAATTACTTTTCTATTATGGGATAATAAGGTCACACTCACTAAGAATTATACGGTGGGGGATCACGAGCGATTGACGCAATAGAATTATCAGCCTAGTATTTAAATTCGTATTATTTTCGGTAGTGACTGACCATTCGATTTTCTGACTTATTAATTCGAAAGTTGTACGTTATAATGGAGTTGCATATGATTAAAACGTAGTAAAAATCGACAGATTGGATTCCCCAAACTCTAACTACCTATGCATAATTCTACTACTTGTACACGTCAAAACAATTACAAAAATCCGGGAGCACCTCATAATGTCCGCTTTATACATTAGTGAACACTGTGGCGAACGTGTTGGCCAACACTAGTTGGCGACCTTGTAGAGCAGGGGTTTGTGCCACTCTTGAGGTGTGGTTCGCGGCGGGGCGTCTTGGGGCGGGTGCGCTGGCTAACGTGATGTAATGTATATAATAAGTCTATAATCTTTAGCTACATACAAGTCTAAACATAGCCAGCCTAAAAATGCCGCGCACAAGACAGCACGAATTACGCGTTATGTGTGAGTTAGCATTAGGGTGAATATCGCCGCGTGGTTCCCGGCAGATTAGAATTAGGAACGCCCCATTTCTTCCCATGCGGCGTCGTACAACGCGACTAAGGGATAGGGCTGTTTAACATCAGACAGATACATACAGCCCAGATGCATGACTTGAGTCAACAATAGTGCACGGAATAGGACAATTGGCTCAACCTTTAATGCGTGGGACCGAATACAATTATTGGTGAAATTTGGTTGTTAATTTACCTCTGCCTAAGCCTCCAAGGATAAAGGTGTGATTATCAAGCCTTTATCGCGCCAATTGTCTGAATCTCAACTCAAACAATTTTATTAAGTTTCGATGACGCATTTAATTAGGCTTTATGAGAAATTAATACTAAGAAACTAATTAACATTTTACTATCATAATAGACTAGCGTACTTTCTAAATTTGCCAACAATCACAACAATAGTTACAGAGATATTACTAATTGAAGTAAATTTAAATGTGACCAAAATAAAACAAGTTTATTTGAAAATATTTACAGTGGATATTACAAAGTAATTATTACTTCACAATAATCACTTCAAATCAGTCTCAAATTTAGGATTTTCCACAGAAATTGAATGAATTCGTTAAATCTTAATAATGACGGAAAATATACCTCTTTAATGATGCATTATATAAAGAAAAAAGGAAACATAAACGTCACCCAACGTTCACTTAAATTTTGACGGGAAATTACAGTCACACCAGCATACTGCGAAAGCACTAGTGCGTGACTAAGGCCGCAGGGTATAAGCAAGACGACACGTCTCGCGTTATTCAACGAGTCAGAAATTTTGAAATTAAACCACCTATACTTACCTTTTGGTTCGGACAAAATGCAGGCTTAATTCGTATTCAAATGGATCAATTTATAAATGTTGTACACACACCAAGAAGCTCTGACTTTTCAGGTTTTTAATGTATTGACTTTTATTTCTTAGAAATTAAAAACTTAGTCTTGATGACTGTAAATTGAACATGTGGTAGGCTTGGAACAGGCCACAAAACACTTAAATCAACCAATTATATATTTTTTAATATAAATAACCGTAAATATAGGTAAAAGCGTCTTCAACCGAAGTACACGCTTAAAAAAAACAATTGATATTCTGTCATATTTTTTTAAGCATATACTTCAGTTAAAACACATTTACACTACGTTTCTGCATGTTATGGGATATCAGTCTATATTTTTATCTATTTTTCTACTAATAACCCATTAGAAGCCGAGCCGAACAGATCCACCCCCATCTCTTCCCGTGAGTGTCGTAAAAGCAACTAAGACATAGAGCTGTTCTCTATCCGATAGTAAACATAAAAGCCATAGCACCACTATCTACACAGTTGAACTTGATGAAACAATATGTGAAAGCCTTGCTTAAACATGGTGGTTCTTTTAAACATTTGTGCCAAAAGTTTCCTCATTTATCAGGAGCTAAACTAAAAGAACGGATTATATTGGGACTGACATTATACTCGGAATTTTAATTCGATTCCAGATTTGACAATTTCAGTGTTACAACGTTATGACAAGTACTAAATAGTGACGGTGCGAAATTATTCGATATGGAAATGGAATATTTCCGGATCGATTCTTCTCGTTTATAATTTTACTCTCGTAAACTAAGTATATCAGGAAATTAAATATTTCTGAACCGATAATTTGGTTTTGACGATTAATTAACGATCTGAGACTTTTCTTTTATAATTGTGTGTGAGATAAATAAAAAAATGTGATCATGAAGGAACATGACAAATAAAACAGATAGATGTATTATGGTAATAATTTATTTTATAAATTGTTGCCGTCATCGCTATCGCTGTCACTTTCTGTAACATTTATTATAAATGTGTCTGTGATATTGTCAATTAACATATCTAGCGTACTCATTTTTTCCTCTTCTTTGACAACATGGGATACGCATTTAGACCATTCGGTAACCGTAATTTTTTGAATGCCTTCCTGAAATAAATTTCTCACATCTGTCAATTTGTAGGTTTCATTATTTTGAAGCTACATGCCCCTTTACCTGCGCCCATATCAATTCGATAGGGTTTAGCTCGCAATGGTAAGGGGGCAGTCTTAAAACCGTGATCCCATGTTGTGCTGCCATTTCGTCTACAGCGTACTTATTAAAAGACTCGTTATGTGGAATCAGTTCTAAAAGCGTAGCTTTAACCATATCTGGTTCGTAATGAATATTTTTATTTAAAAGCCAATCTTGAATGGCAGCTTTTTTCCAGCTCATTTTTGGTGCCGTTTCCAATTTTTGGGAGTGGTAAGGTGCATTATCCATCACCACAATTGAGTTTGGTCTTAATTTTGGTAAGACTCCAGCGAACCACTCCTCAAAACAAACTGCATTCATCTCATCATGGTAATCTTCACAATTTTTCTTTGCTTCAAAAATCATGAGCCCCTCTTCCAGGAAGCCTTCTTCATTACCTATATGGCTAATTATGAGACGTTTGCCTTTTCCAGATGGATTTTTTAATCCAGTGGTCAGTCCCTCCAAAAACGCTTGTCGAGATGATGTGACTTTCTTGTCCACCCAAGTTTTTTGTACAGTATGACCTTAAAATAAATATAGTACATGAACATTCAATATTACTATTAAATTTAATGTAAAATGTATATAAATTCATTTTGTGTATAAATGTTAGCCTTACCTGCGTTAACCCAAGTTTCATCTTGATAATATATATGTCTCCCTTCTCGTCGAAACTGACATATAGATCGCAAGTAACGCTGGCGCCATGTTATTATATCATTTCGATCAATAAGTGTGCTCTTGCGTGACCGTGCAATAAATTTAAAATTAAGATGCTTCAAAATTTTTCTGAGGGTGTCTTTGGAAATCTTGGGCATTTCTGAATCATCGTTCATCACTTGTAAAATCTAAAATAGTAAATTTTATAATAGCTTGGAATCATTACTTATATATAAAAGATGTGGGTATAAAATAATACTGTCTGACTGATTGACTAACCTTTGCAATGGTTGGAGGTTCATTTCGGTAAAAGAACTGATGAACAATTCTTCGTATTGCAGAGAATGTAAATTCATCAATTTTATCTTTGAAACTTCGCTTTGGTCCAGTTTTTTTAGGAGGAGTTGGCGGCGCACCTTTATTTACTTCCTTCAAAACGTTACAAACAGAGCGTGAGGTTATTCCCAATATGTCAGCAACTTTGCTCATACATTCATTTTCTTCCACAACTTCAAAGGCCTCCAATTGCGCAGAAATTTCATTTTTCACGTATTTGTAAGCGTTGCGGATCATTACTTTTTCAGTAACAGTGAAAGCTTTTCGTGGACGTTTTTTTCTTGGGGACAAGAAAACATCCACGTCTTTTTGTGATGTACTTGGCTGAGGATCCATTTTGATGGAAAACCAAAACAAATAGATTCACTCAAAGTTCACAAAAAACCATAAACGTAACAACAAACACAACGTAACAACACTTTAACAAAAACCCAACAAAATAACAAAATATCGATTCGCAATTAAATAAGATATTCGTGCAGTCAGACTGGGAGAATGAAGCCGAATGACACGATAAACAAAATGGCGATAGCTGCACGAGCGCGCACGGGTTGCCAATATTGAAAACTATCTAGGCTCTTTTATTATAAGTTTTGTTTTTAATATGAAAACAAAAATATTAACTTTTTATAAAATAGAGCAGCGATTACTAATTAATGAATGATTATTATGAATATTATGAATAATACACTATTATATGTGGTATCATTATTTCACAAAATGACAGTAGCTAATGTCAAATCTGGAATCGAATTAAAATTCTGACTATAGTAACTTGATGTTTGATTCCAATTTTGAAATAACGGTGACTACAAATTAAAAAGAGGCTTGGATATCATTTAAAGTAGTTATGATTTAGCTTTGACCGCGGCTTCATTTGCGTTAAGTTTGGAATAAAGTGAGGTATAGTAGTTTGGAATAGTCAGCACACTAACTGCTTAATTCAATTCCAGATGAGAATGTCCGAGGGCGTGTCAATATCCCGTAATACGTGGGTAGTAACACGTCCCGTAGTACATCCCTTATTAGGAATCCGATTACGTGGTCCGGAACCTCCATGAGATACACTCAGGCAACAAAGGCGGCAGCGCCTCTCACCTAGGGGAGGCGCTGTATCCTACGGCAAATACTGGTCTCAACGGGAGCGACCCTGTAGAAGGCTGCTCGAAGGCTTCCCACATATCTCTTTGACCAGAGGGCGCAGTGGATTTTTTAATTTTTTATATATATTTTATTTATATATTTTTTTTATATATATTATATATATCGGAGGAAAATTCCGCACTTAAAAAAAGTTCGAACGGCATCCGAATTCCACGCGGGCGGAGCCGTGGGTAACAGCTTGTAAATTGTATATTGTGAAGAACGTTTTCTTCTAGTGACATGCAGAGCTAAACTACCGAGAATTACGAAATTAGACTGATTTCATCAATAGTCTAGACAAGCGCTGAGAAAGGGTTTTGGAAAAATTCTACCTTTTGTTGAAAGTCTCCTGACCTAAACATTTACACATATTTTTTTTCCATATTTTTTATTCCATAAAAATTATACATGTTTACACAGTTTGTCATTGGAAATGTTACAGTAAGCTTAGACAGAATTGTGTCTGGTTTAAGCATCTGCTACTGAACTAGGCTTTTGACCTGTATCTCAGTTAACAGCGCCTCCACCCCACTTTGGATTTACATAACAAACAATACAGCTACATAATTATTTAATACAAAACAGTGTGTGTGTGTGTGTGTTTGTGTGTGTGTGTGTGTGTGTGTGTGTGTGTGTGTGTGTGTGTGTGTGTGTGTGTGTGTGTGTGTGTGTGTGTGTGTGTGTGTTTGTATGCGCAAGAGAGAGAGGTGAGGAGTGTGTGGTGTGAAAATGATACTTCTTCTTAAAACTTGTTTGCTTGGCACAGATTGATAGTATATAATTGCATAACTGTACTGTCTGTAATACATATAATCTGTCTGTAATATATATAAATGCACTGTCTGTATTAATCAATATACCCATTAACAAAGGTTTAAATATCCTTCCATCCTCTCCCAACTCTTCAGAACACACCACTACCATTACAGTACAACATCCACATGCTAAGAATGGATGTTCGATGCGAACTGAACAACTGAAACATGAATATTGTAATTGGCGTACATACAATAAAGTATATAATAATAATAAATAACTACGCTCGTTACGTTAAAGAGCATCATGAAAATAGCTTAACAAAAACTTGGAGCCCTGGATAATGTCAGAAGGTTTTTTATGCCGGGGCAGCGGTATTTTTGTAAGTATGTATAAGATACAGGTTCGCCCATCGTGGGGTACTGTTCTTATACTGTGAGGGATCGTATTTTTAACATAGACTCAATCGATCAGATTTCAGCTTCATTTATTGAGTCAGAGTCCTCAGATTACTAACAGAGAATCTCAACAGATGCGAAGAGACGGTGCCTCTATGGCTGTATTTTACCATAGTAGGTATACATTAACTTTATGATTTTACCACTACCATACCACCACGGCGAGTGTTTTAATGAGCTCCTTTAACTAGTCCCTCATTCTCCCCTTCCTACTCAGAACAACCTGCCACACTCCCCCTCCCCTCACACACAATAGGTACCGCGACGGAATGCTGTGTGGTTTTAGTCGGTTCCCTTCCAACATAACGGAAAAAAATTGGGTGCAGGCATGGATGGACTAGTATAATTATGGATTTGATTTGATTTTGATACTATTAAAAAAAACATGCTTTATATTGGTCAAACTTCGGTACAAAATCGCATATGAAGATATATAGGAAAACTTTAAAATATGTAAACGCATGGTACAGCCTAGGTAATGGAAACACAATGCCTCTTTTCCATTTTTGGAGGTGTTTGAACATTAGGACTTCTTGGTATGAAGGGTTCACCTTCTTATTTCTCCTTTTTCAGAATTTTGTGGAATTTCATAGAATCCTTTCTTATCGGATGCCTACGTCATACAAAGAACGCACCCTCCAAGTTCGAGGTCTCTTCGATCAGCGATTTAGGTTGTGTGTTGATACCTCAGTCATTCAAGACAACGATTTGTCTGATGACCTTAAAATTCACTTCTTGCAGTACCATTTCTAACTTAGGCGATTTGAAAGAAGAGTAAGAGTTCTACCAGGACATTAAAACGAAAACAACGAACAAACAATATCAATATGGTATTCCACAATAATTTGCCGTTTTGATTGGTGCTGATGGTCTCTTCACAGAGAAAAAACAAAATTCAGCACGTTAAAACTGACATAGTTAGTGTGGTGTGTCGCCAGCCTAACCATTCATAATAAGTGTCACTATTACATTTATTATGAACGGTTAGGCGGTAGGCGCTCAAAAAATGTTCCCCGCATATCTCTCGACGCTCGAAGACTAGTCAAGTCGTGACAACGGGTGCTGCAACGCATCCGAAACATCGGCTGAAATAGTAAGTTCCATGATTTAATTCGCGAGAAGTCCCGATACCTTGTATAATTAAAAATTCAGCACACCGGGGAAAATGCAATACAAGGAAATATTACACCGAAAAGAGAGAGAGAGAAAATAAGAAAAAAGCAAATGAGAATTTATTATAATTATACTATATTAAATGTTCTTCTTAAAAAAATTGAAAACCAATAAATAAAAGCTCCCCTGGTGTTACACACGTCCATAGGCGCTCAAAAAATGTTCCCCGCATATCTCTCGACGCTCGAAGACTAGTCAAGTCGTGACAACGGGTGCTGCAACGCATCCGAAACATCGGCTGAAATAGTAAGTTCCATGATTTAATTCGCGAGAAGTCCCGATACCTTGTATAATTAAAAATTCAGCACACCGGGGAAAATGCAATACAAGGAAATATTACACCGAAAAGAGAGAGAGAGAAAATAAGAAAAAAGCAAATGAGAATTTATTATAATTATACTATATTAAATGTTCTTCTTAAAAAAATTGTAAACCAATAAATAAAAGCTCCCCTGGTGTTACACACGTCCATAGGCTACGGTAACCAAATCCTTTTGAGATTGAAGCTGAACTATGTGCATTCCTCAAATCTGTCAAATGTCACGTATTCGTAGTAAAAGTGCACAAAACTAAAAATTTTAATGAGCGTAAATTAAATTATATGTTGTATTTCATTTATAAACCATATGAAACAGATTTTGACTGTAAAAGGTCATAAAACTAGTATTCATTATGTAAGACAATAATGCTATGTTATACCAAATTGACTATAATGAAAAATTCCTGGCACACAAAAGTTATGCAGTCTACCGGCTTCGTACTGGGAGGAAGAGTGATCGATTTCGTAATATTGGTTGTAAAATAAACTGCTGTAAACACATTGTAACATCGTTCAGTGATCAACACACTTAAACGGAAACCGAAAGTGTAATAGTACAGAACCCTACTTCTGAGCAACAGCTTTTTCGTACGTGATGGGTTAAAAGATTTTCGTATGCTTAGGATCTTGCATCAGAGTGTTACCAGTATATTTAGTAAACGTAGGTTTCTAGAAATACACCTTAGTGGTCTTGCACAAAGAAGTTGATGTACTATACTGTAACTTTTATACAAAGGGGGCGTGAACAAAGTGTGTCTTTGGTTTTGACTTAGCAGCTTCTTACTGTGAGCTAAATAAAAAATGTGGTGGTAAAAATCGTTTGACCAAAATAATCGAAATTTAGGTCAAACAAGGTTTACGCTACAGATAATTACAATTTTGTGTCGAATAATCTGTGGATAGGCATTTCGAGTGTAGCGGAATTGAAGTACTATCACAGAATATGGTTGTTACTTGTTTATATCGAACACCAAACTCGAACTGTGATCTGTTTCTAGACAAGCTTCAAGTACTTCTATATAAAATAACTCACAGACTCAAGAAAAAAAAACCATTGTTATTACTGGGGACATTAACATGGGCACATTACAATCCCAAACCAAAGAATGTAAACATCTTACTGACCTTATAAAAAACTATAATCTAGTACTACATATAGACCAACCAACTTGACAGCTATATAGACCACTTCATAAGCAACTTGCCTCATGCGACAGGAGAACTTTTGCACCTGGATATATCCGACCATAACACGGGTCAGTTGCTAAGCATCCCAACGGTAAATAAAGAAAAAACCATAAAATACTTTATAACAACGAGTATTTGCAAAGTTTTCAAGAATATGTATCTAGTATCTCGTTCAAGGAAATATATGTATATATATTTTATTATTTTTAATGCCATCTATCGCTGATCTACGAACTAAATTTCCTATGTGTTATAATATTTTATTACTTTAACAAAAATTTAATTATTACATTATACAATTATAATATTGTCTACATTTTTGTAAAGTCAAAGTGACAGTCTAATCTATTAATCCGCCCCTCATCGTACCTGGTGCAAAGGTGCCCATGACGCTGGCAGCATTGCCCCGTTGAACAGCTATGGCCAACCGTTGCCCCAGGTACGAGCATTTTATTATTATTTTATACCACTTAGATGGCAGACAAGCGCACGGCCCACCAGATGGAAAGTGGTTACCTATGGACGTGTGTAACACTAGAGAAGCCACACTCGCGCTCGACCCTGTAAGCACAGAGTCTCTGTGCCGTCAGTTTAGAGGACAAAGCAGGACAAGCCTATAGTCACTGACAGCACAAATTCACCAGTGAGCTCTGGTTACCCTACTCATCGCTGGGAACACAACACGAAGTTACTACAACCGCGGTATTCTGTAGGCCGGAGGTACTTCCCCAGCCGTACTGCTCTATTGGGCGGAAATACCCCCATGTCCTACCTCCTTCGTTTTAGGAGACCTTTTCCTTAATTTATAAGTTATGTTTTCCAAAAGTGAGGGTAAAAATATCTAACAAGGTTCGTGAACTTAGGTGGATTACAAAACGTTTAAGAATAAGTTGCAAATCCAAACGTTTGTTACGTTACAAGTACTATAGCAATAAATGTAGCACAATCATATTTAAATACAAAAAGTACTCAAAAATATTACGTAATTGCATCGATCAATCCACCAAAAATCACTATCGTAATGAGATTCATAATTCAAAAAATATGTGCAAAATGTCCTGGCAATTGATGAAGCAGGAAGTCTCCATTTGCTTTCTGGGTTCTGATTCCTGCTTTATCATCACTAGTATTTATGAAAATGAAATTTTGCTTAGGGAACCGATTGCTTTAGCGAACGCATTTAATGAATACTTTATAAATTCGACATATACTGATACAATTCCATACACACATACACTTAAAGGGTGCATTTGTACAAGTATTTTTCTGAGTTCATTAATTTGTGACGAAATGCACTCTATTATTATGTCTCTAAATAATAGTAATGCCGAGGGATATGATGAATCAACAAAGGTTATTACAGCGTGTGCGATAGTAATAACTCCAGTTTTGACCCATCAGGTTAATTTATCATTCAGAGGGAGAAAAAACTTCTCTAGACACTTATAGACCAATATCCTTAACACCAATTCTGTCATAAGTCTTTAAAGTGGCAATGCATAAATGTTATTTTTTTTTTTTTTTTTATTTTTTTATATAGGACACGTCAATTGGACTTCGCCTTGCCTGATGGTAAGCTGAAGGCAAAATCCCAGAAAAGAGGGTCACCATTACATACACATACCGTGTGACAATGGTGACACTCAGCTTGACGGCCTTATCATATGCTTTTTCACGCCCCGCTTAAAGGACCCGGGACTGTAGGAAGAAGGAAACACGTGAGCTGGTAATGAATTCCAGGCCTTAATGGTGCGACAGAGGAAAGAGTCTCCGAACCGCTTGGTTCTTGATCGGATGTTTTGCACCGTGTGCGGATGACATCTAAGACCTGCACGCGTTGTCCTGTGTAGGAAAGGGGAGGGTGGGACTAATTGGAAGAGCTCATCAGAACACTCCCCATGGTACAGACGGTAAAATACAGCCATGGACGCAACATCTCTACGCAGCTGTAAAGGTTCTAGGGTGTTCGTGATCTCGGGATTCCCAATGATGCGGATCGCACGTCGCTGCAACCTGTCGAGAGCATCTAGTAAGTACTTTGCTGAACCATCCCAGAGATGCGAGCAGTACTCCACACAGGAGCGAATTTGTGTCTTGTATAGAAGACACCGCTGCTCCGGCGTGAAAAATCGTCTCACTCTGTTCAGGACTCCGAGTTTTCGTGAGGCTGTTTTGATGATGCTTTCGATGTAGTTTTTGTTATTCAGGTTGCAGCGAACATCCATACCTAGGATATTGAGATTGTCCTGCAGCGGCAGTGGCGTGCTCTGAAGAGTGGGGAGGGGAAGGAAAGAAGATACTTTTGCTGTAAACGCACATGCCTGCGTCTTCTTGGCATTGAACTCAACCAGGTTCTCAGAGCCCCATTGAGAAATGTGATTCAGGACCCCGTCAAGCTCAGTGACAAGAAGCTGCCTTTTCTCTGCGATATCTGACTGCTTGGCCGCTGGATGTCCATGATAACTCCCATGTAAAGTGCTATCGTCTGCATAACAATGAACATTGCCGGTAGACAGCATGTCGTTGATATGCAGAAGAAAGAGAGTGGGTGATAAGACGGACCCCTGGGGCACGCCAGCATTAACCTGCAGAAACTCCGAAGCTCGTCCGTCACAAAGGACGCGAATACGGCGCCCCTGCAGGAAGCTAGCAACCCAGTTGCACAGCCCAGAAGGCAGACCAAAGGCAGGTAGCTTAGAAAGAAGCGATTTGTGCCAGACTCTATCGAAAGCTTTGGCGATGTCAAGACTAATTGCCAGTGACTCGCCGTGCTTGTCCATAGCCTCACCCCAAAGATGGGTAACGTATGCTAGAAGATCACCCGTTGACCGTTTTGGTCTGAAGCCATATTGCCGGTCATTAATTAAGGAGTGATCCTCTAGGTGCCGCATGAGCTGTTTGTTAATTATGTGCTCGAACACTTTGCACAGCACTGAGGTGACGGCTATGGGTCGATAGTTGGCTGGCTCCGAGCGATCCCCCTTCTTGGGAATCGGCTGAACATTCGCCTCTTTCCAAGGCAAAGGCACTGTACCCGAACTGTAGGATAGCCGGTACAGGCGCGTAAGCATTGGAGACAACTCCGCTGCACATTTTTTCAAAACTACCGCTGGAATTCCATCCGGACCACTGGCTTTCCGGACATCGAGTGATTGCAGCACTGCACGGACATCGCGTTGCCTGATATGGATATCAGGCATCGCGTGGTCACTGTCGGGTAGTGTTGGTGGCTGGGTACCACAATCATCGATTCGGGAGTTGGCCGCAAAGAGATTAGCCAGCAGATTTGCCTTCTCTTGCGGCTCATGGGCCAGGGATCCATCAGGGTTACGCAGCGGAGGCAGCGAAGGCTGACAGAAGTTGGCTTGCACGGCTTTAGCCAGTCGCCAGTAGCCACGGCTTCCCGTGGGATGCATCACTAGCTCTTGACCAAGCCGTGCTATGCGCAGGGCATCCGCTCTGACATAGGCCCTTCTACAGACCTTTGTGGCTCTGTTGTACGCCGCCTTGAAGTGGCCCAGATTGGGATGGCGCGTGGCGCGCGCCCTTACCCAAGCGCGGTACGCAGACTGTTTTTGTTCAACAGCTTCCGCGCACTCGCGCCCGAACCAAGGGCGCACCCCGCGGTCACCGGTGACATCGGTGTATGAGATATAGTATTCCATACCCAGACCGATCTCACCGGCGACAGCAGTAGCACAATCCGATGGGTTCTTACCTTCAAAGCAGCGCTCAACCCACGGGATGGACGCAAAATATTCACGAAGTCCATCCCAGTCCGCTGACGAGTAGTGCCAGAGACGCCGCTTCCCCCGCACTGGTCGTGGAGGCGCCATAATAGGCACCGTGGAACAGACCAGGCAGTGGTCAGAGTTGCCTAACGCGGCTCGCACCGACACACTGTACCGGTCCGGATCACTCGTCAGCAGAAGGTCTAGCAGAGAAGGTGCTTGGCCCGACCTTCTTGGTATCCTAGTGACCTCGTGCACCAATTGGGTCAGGCCGTGCGCCAGAGCAAATGCGTGGGCGGCTCTTCCTGCATGGTCTGTTTTGGAGGAGCCCAACCAGATCTCGTGGTGGGCGTTAAAATCCCCCAAAAATACCATTTCGGCATTCGGAAATCGCTCCTGCGCATCATCTGCCGCCTGACTCAGATATTCAAAGAGTCGAGTTGTCTCAGCATCTCCTGTATGGGAACGGTAGAGGCACACATAGATCTGACTCGTAGGGCCATGGTCTACGTGTACCCAAAGGACGGAGAAGGATGGGTCCTCTAGGCAGCGCAAACGGCGACAGCAAACATCCGCCCTAACAAACACGCACACCCCGGCTTTTGCACGAAAACTTTCCTCAAGAACATAGCCAGGGTAGAGCAAGTAGGTCGTGTCGTCAGGGCGGTGTATTTGCGTCTCCGTTAGAAAAAACATGGCAGGTTTCGCCGTCTCTAGGTGTTGGTGGACGGCGTTGAGGTTTGCATGGAGCCCACAGATGTTAGTGGACTCCACCTCAAATAGCAAGCTTTTGGGAGTGTGACGAGCCGCTGTGTTGCCTTTTTCTGTGAATTGCGCTGCCATGAGTTTGGGTGGGAGAAGGCGTGAAAAAAGAAGTGATTGCCGCCGCAGCACCGTGTGACAAAGCGCGGGATATTGGTTTCATCTATGAATGTGAGGCATGGCGAGAGCCGACGCGCCGAACGGAAGGGCCCCCGTACCCCCCCGAGTATGGTCGCCGGGCTCCCAAATCCGGTCACCAACCGGCACGACGAACCATATCGGGATTATGCGCGGCCTGGTGAGGCAGCCTCCCAAGGTGGTTAACCCCAGTTGGGCCCCTGTACTATACCGCGGGCGGCCAGCGGCACCACCGTTTCTACAGGTCTCCCTGTTCGGCGCATCGCCCCGCGCCATCCCCACTAGACTACGCCAAGACCCACTGGTCCCACTAGTGCTGCGACAACCACCACCTCTGCCCGGCTATGCACATGCTGACCCCTGAACACAATCCAACCGAGATTGAATTGCTATGGAGGGTTTTTCGCAATAGTGCACGGTGGTACCTACCCGGTCGAAACTTGAGACAAATTTGTGCCACCAAGTTTCTGGCTGGATTAATTCAAAAACATAGTATTTTACGCAATTTTTGGCATGTTTTGATTTAGTAACTAAAGTTGTTGAGAATGTTGACAATAACAAAGTAGTAACTGTAATTTTTTACATGTACAAGGCAATTGATAGCTTTTGCCATAAAGTTTTATTAGAGAAACTTGACAGGCATGGTATAAGAGGGCCGGCTCTAAATTATTAGGATTAATTTAAAAGACAGGAAGCAACGTGTCAAAATCCAAAATATTAATGACAGTAAGGAGCTTACGGCCTAAAAATCCGGTTTTACCGGCAATAGTATAAAATAGCAGCGTATCACGGATACATATCTTCTGTCTTAAACTACGGTCTTATCTTATGGGGGAATTCCACAGAAGTACAAAGGGTTCTTATAGCTCAAAAAAACTGTGAAGGAGCTATTGCTGTTATACCATCTTGGCAATCGTAAACCCTTTTTTAAAGAGAACCATAGGTATACTTTACCTTGACTTGTATGTACATTTTAGAAGCTGCTAAATTTGTAACGTCTGTTCAAAAAGGCCAAAGATCTGTATTCCAGAATATAATATATAATAATATATTGTTATTTCTGGACATGATTGTCAAATTTTGATGTTGCTAAACTGAATAAATGCACTATAAAATTAAAAAAAAAATTAAAACATTTATTAACTCATACAGATTTTAATTTATTTTTATTGTTAATTCATACCACTGATTTGTATGCATTTTCTTTTATTACCTCATGCCATTTTACTATATTTTACTATTCTTAATTCATACCAAATCCTATTTTTCCTATAAAAACACGTTTAACAACTAAAATTATTCAAATAACTGTTAAGTCTTGCAGGTTTAATGAAGGTATGAATTTCTTTAATTTATGTTATAATCTAGCGTGTTATGAAGATTTATCAATATTTATATTGTTACGTGCACGGGGTACAATTAAATGCCGTTTACTCAACGAAGAGATTTATTAGCTCACCACAAACTAGACAATTAGATCACTAGTACACACAGTACTTCTTCAACAGTTCCAGTCGCTCAGTAGTTCACAGTAGTCCACAGTCGTTGCTCAGGTCGCAGGTAGAATCTTCTTCGGTCGCTTAAGTTCGCTGTGTTCGTTATCGATCTCAAAGACTGAATGAATCGTGTTGCTATGCGAGCATGTTTTTATACCTCTCAATTAGGAGGATCGAATTATCTAGAAAGTTCGCGAGCGATAAAAACCTATTCTTTTGATCTTGCCGCCGTCGCTGACCTTCGAGTAATTTCTCGATATTTACCTAATGTTTGTTTATATTTGAGAGTGTAGGTACTCGTAGGTAGGTTGTGACTTTTTGTTGATGATTCTAGATTTTTCTATGCCAATCGGTAGAGTACCTCGTCACTAACAATGCGTTTTTATTTCTTGAAGATTCGATTATTAGTTTTCGAGATATCGACGGCGGTCGTAACATTACCCCCCTCTTAGTCATGCTCGTCCCGAGCATCATTTGTTCCATGATGACGCGTCAACCTATCCACATGGACTACCTTTGGTTTTCCCCTAACCCCCTTCCTAATGCGGTAGGTAATGTCATTGATCCTCGTAATAACCGTATAGGGCCCTTCACAGCGAGCTTGGAGTTTTGGAGATTTCCTCTTCTTGCGTAGCGGATTATGAAACCATACCAGTGTTCCCTCTTCAAAGCCGTTGGTGTTTGCATTTCTATCGTACCGGGTTTTCATCCTTTCACCTGTCTTCAGATTGTTTTCCCGTACTATTCGGTGCACCTCGTCCAGTCGGGTTCGAAGTTCACTCACGTAATCCGTCACGGGCTTCGGACTATCAGGTGGTGTACCGGTTATTGCGTCCACTGGTAGCCTAATCTCTCGACCAAAGTTCACTTTCGCTGGGGTGTGTCCCATACTGTCATGTACCGCAGATCGATAGGACATCAGGAATAGTGGGATGTACTGGTCCCAATCTCTTTGGTGTTCATCGACAACTTTAGCCAAGTGATTTTCAAACGTCTGGTTAAACCTCTCGACCATTCCGTCTGACTGTGGATGCGCTGGAGTCGTACGGGTCTTGTTCATTCCAAGGAGTTTGCACATTTCTTGAAATAGAGCAGACTCGAAGTTCCGTCCTTGGTCAGAGTGGATCTCCATAGGAGCGCCGTACCGGCAGACCACTTCCTGAACCAGTTTCCTTGCCACAGTGACTGCTTCCTGGTTGGGTGTCGCAAATACTTCCGGCCACTTAGTGAAGTAATCTTGCACTACTATGATGTATTTGTTACCTTCTTCAGTCGTTGGAAAAGGTCCAGCGACATCAATCGCGATACGTTCCCATGGTGCTCCGACGTTATACAGTTTCAATTTTCCTTTGCTTCTTGTCGGCGGCCCTTTAACTGAAGCACATGCAGTGCATTTACGGCACCAATCCTCGACATCTTCCCGACAATGAAGCCAGTAAAACCGCTGTCGTACTTTAACTAGGGTTTTCTTGACCCCGAGATGCCCGCCAGAGACACCATCGTGGCTGTGCCGTAAGAGTGTAGCCACCTTGCTTCGTGGTACCACTACTTGTAGGGTCACCTCTTTGCCGTCGTTGGATTCCCATTTCCTATACAGCACGTCGTCTATCAGAGTTAAACTGTCCCACTGGGCCCAATAACTTTTGGTAGTGGAACTGTAAGCAGATATATCACTCCATTGGGGTTTGCTTCCAAGCTGCTTCCAGTGCAGTATAGGCTGTAGATCATCATCATCCTCTTGCGCCTGCTTCATACTGCTTCCGGTCCATTCGTCGTCGAGTCCATTCACCTTTATGACTTTAATATTTTCACGGGCTTCGTTCTTCTGACAATGCTTGCAATCTTCGGCACACGGCCTACGAGACAAAGCATCGGCATTGCCGTGCCCTTTTCCACTTCGGTGTTCTATCACAAAGGGAAATTCCTGTAGTTGCTCGATCCACCTTGCTACTTGACCTGCCGGATTCTTGAATTGCAGCAACCATTGTAGTGCAGCATGATCTGTCCTTAGTGTAAACTCTCGTCCTATAAGGTACTTATTGAATTGCTGTAAGGACTTCACCACAGCGAGAAGTTCACGACGAGTGACACAGTAATTTCTTTCCGGCTTGGATAGCGATTTACTGAAGTATGCTATTACAACATGGCGATCTCCTTGCACTTGTGACAACACTCCACCTATGCCGGTATTGCTGGCATCCGTATCCACAATGAATCTTCCTTCCCTGGTAGGATAACCCAATAAAGGAGCTTCGCACAAGCGTTCTTTAAGTGTACTAAAAGCTTGCTCGCAATCTAAGTCCCAAACGAAGTCTCGTTTATCTTCCGTTAGTCTGTGTAGTGGTTTAGCAATATCCGAGAAATGCTTAATAAAGCGTCTGTAATACGCGCATAGTCCCAGAAACGCGCGAATCTCCCTTTTGTTCTTTGGAACAGGCCATTCCTGAACAGCTCTTATCTTCTCGGGGTCGGTTTTAACTCCTTCTGTGGAGATCACATGTCCAAGATAGCTGACCTCCCTTTTAAATAAAGCGCACTTCTTTGGACTCAGTTTAAGGTTAGCCTCACGGATTCGAGTAAAAACTTTTTCCAGGTTCTTCAGGTTTTCTTTGAAGCTGCGTCCCATAACTATGACATCGTCCAGGTAAACCAGACAGACATCTCCGAGTAGACCTACCATTACTCTTTCCATGAGGCGCTCAAACGTGGCCGGGGCATTACATAACCCAAATGGCATAACATTAAAATGCCATAATCTGTTTCCAACTCCTGTACTAAAGGCTGTCTTCTCTTTATCTTCAGGACTGATCTCCACCTGCCAGTAGCCACTTTTTAAATCGATGGTTGAAAACCATTTCATACCACTAAGCATGTCCAGGGTATCATCGATTCTAGGCAAAGGATAACTGTCTTTCTTAGTGACATTATTTAACATTCGGTAATCCACACAAAACCTTGTGCTACCGTCCTTCTTTTTTACTAGTACCACAGGTGATGACCATGGGCTCGTAGAAGGTTCGATCACTTTGCTCTCAGCCATGTCTTTAATCATATCTGCTACCTCCCCTTCTCTGGCCCATGGTAAACGTCGAGGTCTCTGTTTTATGGGCCTGGAGTCACCTGTGTCAATCCGGTGTTTCACGAGCCCAGTCCTTCCACAGTCATTTCCGGTTGCAAAGATGTCTCTGAATTGTAGCAGCAGGTCTCTGGCTTGGTGCAATTCTGATGCTGTTAAATTTTCCTTCGAATTCTCAAGAAGTTGTTCGATGTGATCTTCGGAGATTTGTGTACCACCACCTTGTTGAGTCGAAGTGTTGTTCAACCGCCTCAGGCACTTTACTTCCTCACATCTTCCGACCACACTATTCTTCTTCAGGAGAACTATTTCATCACTGAGGTTAAGAATTCTCACTCTAGCGATTCCGTTCGGTATCAGTAAGGTTCTTGCTGTTATTAAATTTTGATGACTGCCGGCATCTTCCACAATAAGACATCTTTGTTCAGTCTTCGCGGGAAACTTCACTTTGACTAATGTTTCCGATTTAGGAGCTAACGTTGTATCCGTTAAACAGTAAAGAGAGCACGGGTGCGATCCTTGTAAACAAACTTCCTGATCAGGGAATCTCAGCACTCCTCTAGGTATATCCAAGACACATCTGTGGTTCCTCAAGAAATCCAGTCCCAAAATGCAGTCATCAGTAATATTAGCAATGAGCACTGACTGCTGGTATATTTGGTCGCCAATTCTTACCTCCACGTCTGTTTCACCGAGAACGGTCACTGGCTGGCCAGTAGCGGTCTGCAGCTGGCACCTTGGAAATCGTTTTTCCCACCTTATGGTGCGTTTCAGCAATTCTGGTCTAATAACTGTACGTGAAGCTCCAGTATCCACTGTTAAACTGCAAGGTTGATTGTTTAAGGTGGCCTCGATGATCAAACTATTTCCATTGCAAACTTGAGTTATAGTGATGGTTGGGGCCTCATGTCGACCAGCCAGCGCCCGCCCCGCGGCCCTGGCGGCATTTAGTTTAACGGAACCTTGATCCACTTGGGTCCCGGAGTCCGTGACCCTCCTCCGTTTTCTCGAAGGACACTCTGATTGAATATGGCCCCTTCCTCTACAGGAATAACATGTTGGGACATACCGTGGCTTCCTCTCTTCTGCAATCGCCTCTTTGACCTCCCTAACCTTACTTATTCCGGCATTCTGCCGCACAGTTTCCACCTCGAGAGCATAAGCCAGTGCTTCCTTCAAGGTCTGATGGTGACGCAACTGTACACTAGCTTTCACTTCTGCGTCTCGTATACCGTTTAGGAAGGCCTCTAGCAAAATGGTCTCGATCATCATGGGAGTCGATGAGTAGGCCCGACGAACGAGTCTTTCTACCTCCACAGCCCATTCCTGGAGGCTTTGACTAGATTTTTGTTTCTTATCCCGAAGCTGCGCTCGGTAGGCATTCTCCAGGTGCTTGTCGCCGTAACGTGTGTCTAAAGCTTCCATCAAAGACCCCAGAGTCCTTCCTTCGGGTGGCAGATTTTCCAGTATTATTAAGGCATCTCCTCATAATGCAAGTGTCAAGGTCATAAATGACTCCTCGTTGCTCCAGGCTTTAATTTTTGCCAATATCTCGAATTGGTACTTGAAGGCTGTCCACGAGGAAGTTCCATCAAAGTGTGGTAGGTCGAACTTTGCTGTTGATGGTGAGGTCACGGTAACAGGTCCACAGGTTTCCAGCCTGACGATCTTCTTTTCGAGAACTTGCAAGCGGTCGTCCACGGTCCCAGTCTTCAAGCTCAGCATTTGCAAGTCGTTTTCGAGGCTCTTCACCTTATCCCCCAGTGCGTGGATGCCTGCATCGATTTTACCCATGACAGCTTCCTGGTTGGCCTGCATCTCTTGCCTGGAGGCCTGCATCTCTTGTCTGGAGGTCTGTATCATCTGCTGCTTAGAAGCCTGCATCATCTGCTGCATAGAAGCCAGCAGCGTCATCATGTTGGTATCTGACGAGGTTCCATCTGGTGCTGCCGTAGTTCCCGCTGAGACAGCAGCATCGGCCTGACTCTCGTCCTCTTCGAGGGTCCGTTGACGTGCGGCATCCATTTCCACTTGACGTCTGGTCCGTGGAGTACGCCCTTCATCTTCACGTGGTAATAACGGCATTCCGCTTCTGACACCAATTGTTACGTGCACGGGGTACAATTAAATGCCGTTTACTCAGCGAAGAGATTTATTAGCTCACCACAAACTAGACAATTAGATCACTAGTACACACAGTACTTCATCAACAGTTCCAGTCGCTCAGTAGTTCACAGTAGTCCACAGTCGTTGCTCAGGTCGCAGGTAGAATCTTCTTCGGTCGCTTAAGTTCGCTGTGTTCGTTATCGATCTCAAAGACTGAATGAGTTCGAGTAATTTCTCGATATTTACCTATTGTTTGTTTATATTTGAGAGTGTAGGTACTCGTAGGTAGGTTGTGACTTTTTGTTGATGATTCTAGATTTTTCTATGCCAATCGGTAGAGTACCTCGTCACTACAATGCGTTTTTATTTCTTGAAGATTCGATTATTAGTTTTCGAGATATCGACGGCGGTCGTAACAATATGTATAATAATGTGTATGTTTTTACAAAAAAATATGTAAGAATGTTTATCCCCATTCTAGTCAAGCTAGTTAAGCTACGCTTGCCATGGGTCTATATAGTATTATTATGTAGCACGTCACATAACAATATCGTAAGGAAGGCCCCTTACGATATTGTTATGTGAAAGAGGTAATACGATCGTGTTATCACAACTAATTACCGGCAATGATTAGATGCAACTGATTTGAGGTGTTTGAGCTGATGTAGCATTTGCAACGAAACTAAACTAGGTTTGATCTTGTTCTTAGATTCACTCTGTCCCGTTTTTATCGACATCTTTTACCATATTTTTTTATTATTATTAAACGGTTTTATTTAGCTCACCCCGTTTGTTTTATTTATTATTTATTCTTGGGTCAAATTTAGTAATTCAAATTTCACCCTCTTCCTGTCAACCGATTAATCTGAAATTTTGTATACACTTTGGATTTTGGTGGCAATACAATTATGTTTATTCATTATCATTATAAATTCAAGATGGCCGCCGCTACAAAATGGCGGATAACGTAGGTTTTATCAATCCTATCAATATGGGTATCAAATGAAAGTGCTCAACCAGTAGAATACAATGTACTATATAAAATTAAAATCCAAGATGGCGGCCTCTACAAAATGGCGGATAACTTAGGTTTCATCAATCCCATCAACATGGGTATCAAATGAAAGGTCTAATAAACTAACGGGCAAGAAACCTTGCAATAATGAAGCACTAAATGAATTAAACAGAATGCGAAATAAAAAATAAAAACTAGAAAATAAAAATAGGTAAAAAAACTTTTTAAGTTAAACGGTTTTATGTTAAACATACATTGCAATGTTTAAGATAAATGTACTAAAAACCAAAAAATAATAAAATAGATACAGTCATAAACATATGCATAGACTAGACTAAAATAAACCCGTGGGGCACGTCAATTGTCTACAAATTATCGACTTAATGTGCGATAGAAGAATCGTTTAATTCGTCGTCAGGCAGTTGGCCCGCAGACGGTGAGGAAATTACTTACTATTTTCTTGCTCATGGAAATTCCAATAGTTATACACTCCATGTAAATAAAAGAGAGACAATTGACGTGCCCCACGGTTTAATTTTAGTCTAGTCTATGCATATGTTTATAATTCCCACGACTGTATCTATTTTATTATTTTTTGGTTTTTAGTACATTTATCTTAAACATTGCAATGTATGTTTAACATAAAACCGTTTAACTCAAAAAGTTTTTTTTACCTATTTTTATTATATTATAACCACTTTAATGACGTGTCTACGACGTGGTGCGGGGCTGCCTTTATTACGTTCGTAGGCTCCACCCATTCGCTCTAAGGCATCGTCTCTGGTAAGGAACGATCTTAAAGCAGAACATACAAGATAATATTTATTGATAACATAGTATTAATTTAATAACTACTAAATGCCAGGATCAGCAATGACAATCTAATCAAGTACATTATCAGTACATCCAAAATAGGTACAAGCTATGGTATATAAGTGCCTGGGAGCAGCAGTCGTATTCACTTCTTAATTCGTTTTCACCATGAAGACTATCGCTGTGGCATTGTTGGCGTTGGTGGCAGTTGCCCACTCCAAAAGCATCAATCTTGAAGATGTGGTTGATCTGGAGGACCTCACTGCATACGATTACCACAATAAAATTGGTATCCCGTTAGCCAATGAGATTCGTGCATATGAAGCGCTACCACAATCCAGAATTACTGGTGGTTCACACGCCAATCTCGGACAGTTCCCTTACCAGGTAAACATACGAAACTATCTTAATATGGGTTCGTTATCCTAAGTGCCTGAACCGACTTAAATGAAATTGTTTGTGTATATTTCAATGAGTTCTTGGGTGGATTGAAGGAAGGACCCCAATTATGCTAATTGCCATCTACCGTCATACCGTATACACTGCAAAAAATATTATTCAGTTTTTAGCTTTATTGTTATGTCGTTAAAGTCTAAAATCTTGCAGAGTGAATGAAACAATGTAATAAACTCTTCTCTTTATTGATTTTCATATCTGGCGTCTATATGAATCCAGTCTAAAATTCAATGGCATTTTGCAGTGTCAGTGACAGTGTTTTGACAATTAGCAGAATCGGGTCCAGGTAAGTGGCGGTGCTGTCGGTATGAGCACTGCTTTTACGCGAAAGATGACGTGGGATGAGAAAAAGGCGGGGAAATGTCTAGTTTGGTCGATAGCATTTAATACCTCCCGTTCTCAATAAAATGGTCCATTACAAAATTTACCTCATGAGAGAATGTAATTTTTGAAACAACATAGAATATTATTATTATAGTTATTGTCGATCGTGTGTGAATTTGAAAAGCTTGTTTAATGTTTGTGTTTGTTTGTTTGAACGCGCTAATCTCAGGAACTGCTGATTTGAATTGAAGAATTCTTTTAGTATTGAATAGATCGTTTATCAAAGGTTTTAGGCAATATATCATGACGCTACTACTTAAGGGAGCGTAATAAATACAAAAAAAATTGGCCTTGAAGAAGTTATATAAGATTTCAAAATATGCCACGGGCGAAGCTGGGGCGGGTCAGCTAGTTATTGAATATAATAGCTGAAATATATTTTATGTAGTAAAATATAATTATTCAAAATACTCTATGCAAAATTTTGAATGCAGATTTAATCGACAGAGGCTGGCTCCAAGCATCTCTCCCGATGGAGTGTGCTCGGTGGTCGTCAAATTTCTGATATAAGTTTACCAGCTATTTTCACTTCGATTCATGGCACAGAGGAATTATCCAGGAAAATTTCAATACCCACACTGGTTCATTCCGAAGGGCCAGGCAAAGCTGAAGCTACAAATGCTTGGCCAAACACTGTTTTGCCAACCTACCTTGTCTCCCAGAGACAGTAGGAAGAGCCGCTTTGCAGCATATTACGACAACAGTTGATCAATACGTCCTCTAATGTTGCACAGTGTGTTTGCCTTCTGGGTGTGTGAGAATGGGAGTCTGGTGTGTGTCTTCAGGCCCTTCCGTCGTACGACATTGGCACCATGTTAGATGACACGTCTTTTAGAATTGCAGCCATTTAAATGACATAATCCGCCGGACTCTTGTCACCGCCGGCGTTCCAGCCATATTTGAATCAGTATGTTTGAACGATGGCAAGTGATCGGACGGAATGTCTTTGGTGCCTTGGAAGATGGGTAGGCCTTTGGTGTGAGATGAAACATGCGGCGACACCTATGCACCTTCCCATCTTCCAAGTACGACCGACTGCTTCACCGAGCGCTTGCTTCACGAATAAATAGCAAAACGACTGGTCAATGCTTCGCGTGACCAAAGGGGTGGCCTCTTTTTCATACATCGAATTGGCATTACCATCCAACAGCGCAATGGCGCCAGCCTTTTGCGGACGTTACAAGTTGGCTTCGATGGGGAGGAATTTTTCGACGCCTAAAACTTTTAATTCCTCTTTTATATTCTTTTAAATATTAGTTTATCCCGCTATCTCTTGTAGTCTATTGTAAAAGGAAGAAATATATGTCACGATTTCAGTCATAAAAAAGCTTATTTTAGGTGCTACTTTTAACTAACCATTATTCTAGTAGTGATATTTCACAAAACTGTTTCTCTTCTAGCTTGGTCTCGTGATTTCTATGCCCGGAGGACAAAGTGTTTGTGGTGCCGTGATCGTCAACAACTGGAGGGCACTTACTGCTGCCCATTGCTGGTTCGACGGTCGGAACCGAGCGACTCAATTCACTGTTGTAGCTGGTTCAATCACCCTGTTTTCTGGTGGTCAACGAATTAACACTAACGGTGTGGAAATGCACGCCTCCTGGAACCCGAACCTTATCCGCGACGATATTGCTGTGATCCGTATGCCGACGGCTTTCAGTTTTAACAGTAAGTGGCAATTTGTTTTGTTATTCCTGTTACATTTAATTATTAACTTTAAATAATCATATATTACATTACTCTAGAACTATCGCTCGACTGCATAAGCTACTCTGAGCAACAAATTAGTCAACCACATACATTTACAAAAAACTAAACAAAACATTTAATGAATTAAATTATTATTGTTCGCATTGCTACGCAAGTTTTACAACCTAAAGGTAAGATCGCGGGTGCAAATCCCGCCTGAAACGGTTCAATTTTTTCTATATCTTAAACAACTTGTGATTTTTTTTAAATAAAGTTCAATATCAAAGAATAACGAGAAGAATTTCAAACCATTTGCGAGAAGTAGCCTGATGGTTGCAATACTGTGTCTCTCCATAACGATATACCATATAGAATTACCGGTTGCGACTGACTGACTGATTCATCAGAGCTTAAACCACTCGAGCTACAAACCTAAAAACATGGCAGATGAAGTCTTATTGTGTAGGCATCTATTAAGCAAGGATTGTTTGAAATCCGTCATTTTAAAAGTAAGCTGTACGAATTTTCGTACACCTGCGACTGGGTAGAAATAAATGAACACGTGTATTCGCGTTCTTCAAGATTTCACTAATAAGGATGTTGTCTCTTTACTCGTCCTAACTGATTGAGTGGTTTTGTTCAAGATCTTGCATAAAGATGAGTGGGAATAAAAGCAAGAAACTGGCAAGGGTTCTCTATTAGGTTATTGATTAAACATTTTTCTCAGTAATATTTATGAGTTGTTGCTTTTTATATATGATTATAAATAGTTATGTAAGTCGAGCAATGAGTAAATGGATCTGTAAATTTACCTGACTATCCATTACGGTTGAAATTTGATGTTTTACGCGACATAGGTACCCGTCATTATCATTCTCCGAGCCTTGCCCAACTAAGATGGGGTTTTTAGTGTGACTGCGAAACGGTTGAACTTTGATGTTTTACGCGACATAGGTACCCGTAACGAACTAACCAGTTCGTTACGGGTACCTATGTCGCGTAAAACATCAAAGTTCAACCGTTTCGCAGTCACACTAAAAACCCCATCTTAGTTGGGCAAGGCTCGGAGAATGATAATGACCATAATCTAATTGTTGTACACAGACAACGTCGGCTCCATTCCTCTACCCAGCGGTGGAGAAACCAGTAACAACTTTGCCGGCTGGACTGCAACTGCTTCTGGATTCGGTCGTACTGGTGACGGTAAGAATCATTCATTTAAAAACACTGCAATAAGAAGTTTCCATTCTTGTACTATTCAAATAACTAATGTTACTACTGTGCAGGTGCGAATCAAGGAATCACTACAGGTCAACGTCTCAGCCACGTCAATTTACCAGTCATCACCAACGCCGTATGTTCCCAGTCGTTCAATATTGTCACAGCCGGCAATGTTTGTACTAGCGGTGCTGGGGCCAGGAGCACTTGCGGAGGTGACTCCGGCGGTCCTCTCGTAGTCACATCTAACGGCCGTCGTATACTGGTACGTTTATTTTTGAAATTATTATGATTACAGTTAAATATCTGATAAGACAGTTCAAAAAGGAAATTGGTGCTTTTACAGATTGGTTTAACCTCTTTCGGATCTGCTTCCGGTTGCGCCCGTGGCTTCCCTGCTGCCTTCGTTAGAACTACTGCATTCTTAGGCTGGATCAATCAACGTCTTTAAGACACTGTTACAAAGTGATAATTGTAATTGTTACTGAAATAAATATTTTCAAAAACTAAGTACGTGATACTTATTTCATTTCCGCTACAGACCCTTTTTTACCTCTCGCTAGAACCGGTGGGAGAGGTTATGTCGGACTCGAACCGACTGAAACACGTGCAGTCTGAGGCGAGATTGCGGGAGGCATATACATCGCACCCCGGCCGACCCATAGGCATCTCTTTCAAGCTGGCCCTCTTCGGGTGTGGGCACTACCTTCGGGTGTGGAGACCGCTCCCAGCTACTGACCCTTGACGATGATTGCGCTGGTGGCCCTAGTTTGAGCACCAGTCTACCACCTTCAATGCATTATCTATAGGTATTTCTGAATTAAGCCATTCAAAACACAAGGTTTAAAATTGTTTGTAATATCGGTCATTGTTTCCGATAGTTTGTATGGTTATTCGTAGATGGCTATCATTGTCGTCGTCTCAAGATAGTTGCATAAGGAAATTTCAAATTCTTAAGGCGTGGGCGCCACAGTTGCGCTGTCAACAGCTGTTTTGCGAGCTTCGTATTAAAAGTGCAAATAAATATAGCTAAAAGTGCTAAAATTACCTAAGAGTATCAAAAGTCGGAAGAAGTATGTTGGAAACTTTTATAATTGCTAGTGAACTAGTATAAATCGACGAAGAAATTGCATTAAACAACGAACGTGAACGAACAGAAATCTGATAAGCAGATAAGTCAACTACTCAAAAACGTTTTCTACATATATATGAAAACCAAGTGTTGAAAAAGAATAAAATCACACATCTTATGAAAAAAAGGACCCCAAATATCTCACACATAATGAATCTCAAAGCTGTAATCGATACCACGAAAAATAGACACTTTGATATAGGTAGGTACATACAACGTGAAAAGTTGTTATTTTTAAACTTTCGCGGTGTGAATTCATAATAATTATACAAGGTATCGGGACTTCTCGCGAATTATATCTTGAAATTTACTATTTCTGCCGACTTTTCGGATGCGTTACAGCACCCGTGGTCACGACTTGACTAGTCTTCAAGCGTCGAGAGGTATGCGGGGAACATTTTTTTGAGTGCCTACCCACCATTACATTTATTATGAACGGTTAGGCTGGCGACACATCCCACTCACTATGTCAGTTTTTAACGGCACTGTGTTTTTTGGCATTAGTATCTTAATCACTGGATTCCACGTTCCGGATAGTTTGAATCCATCTTCCCTATTCTTCCAAGATATAATTCGCGAGAAGGCCCGATACCTTGTATAATTGTGAAAATGTTGGTCAGTCAAGCTAAACTTCTTAAATATGATATCATTGGTATGTCAGAGGTACGTGGGATACTCAGAAAGTAGACAGAAATTAAAAAACTAATTTCTTTGAGTAAATCTTTTCAAAGAACTCTCCGCGAGCCGATATACAAAGTTTCATGTGTCTGAACCAAATTTCGAAACATTTCTTCCAGTCTACCGTAGACACCTCTTCCACTGCCTTCTCGAACGCAGCTAGCGCGTCTTCCGGCGATGAAAACTGTATTCCTTTCAGCTGACTTTTATTTTAGGGAATAAAAAAAGTCACACGGTGCCAGAGAGAAGATATTGATCCACTCAGGATTGGTGTTGTTTTATTTATATTTTTATAATTTTAACTAACAGCAAAACATGTATTACTAACAATCAATATGGACTATGTAGTCTATTAAGTTACAACTAAAACCCGACTACTGAAAAATTATTAAACAAGTAAATATCAAGGAAAGCCGTGGTCGTATGCCATTTTTCCCTAGAGTGAATTGTTTTGTTAGACTAAACTAACTGACTAAGTTCTTCTATCCTTGATATTTTACTCTTTAATAATTTTTTAGTAGCCGGGTTTTAGTTGTAACTTAATTTTTTGTTTATATTATTTTGGGGCAAGAAATAGGTATAATTAATACATATTAGAAATGTGTTAATTAAGCCCTTTCTGTTGATACCAAACACGACATATTTATCTCAGATTTATTTTTTAACACAGTTCTTCATGACTGCTAGAGGGCGCCACAAGGGATTCAGTGATATATTATATAGCCTATAACCAGAGGATGACTTATACGCTTCTAACGATACCTCAATTGTCCAGTTCTAAGAAGTGGTTAAGGAGCTATGAGGGAACAGATGAACCTTCACCCTACCTACACTTTGCTTCGCCGTAGTCGAGTAAAAAGAAATGTATTGAAAAAGTATATGTTTTAATACTTTTTAAAGGTATTATTACCATTTATTTTTATTTACATAATGTACATGAGATTTATCTAAATTAAACACTAATATCACCAACCTGTAGGCTATCCTTTCCGCAAGGCATAAACCAGCCTTGTTTAAACGTTTAGAGATGTCTCTAAACAAAAGACGGGCACTTGGGCCCCATGATCACAGCGTCTCGATCCCAAAGAGCTCAAATGTGTAATTACCACTTAAATTACTATACTTGCGCCGACGCAGCAGCAGCGCAGGCGCAGTCTGCAGTCTCTGGAAGATGTGAAGGCGCAAGGGTGTTAGCACACGTCATCAATGAATTGGATGAATGATTAAAACATAGATTACACAGATAGGTACCCATATTCTGTTGTAAACTTTATTGATATTAATTTGAAATGATACAGCCGGTAATAATAGCATTTCTAGGTAGTCTACCTTCGTAGACAACATAATTACCTAAAAGTCAATGGTAGAGATAGTCATAAAGCCATCCAAGGATATCCACATACATATTTATACATACACACAGACACAGAGACAAACACACACGCACGCACGCACATACACGCACACACGTACACACGCACACGCTGGTTTTTAGTTCGTAGATATTGACATAAAATATTTCCTACTCCGTAAGACACTTACCTAATGTGTGCAGAGTTTGGAGAGACTGATAATCTGTCATACAGGGAATTCAGGTACAGATAACAGTCTCTTACATAGATAAGCTTAAAATGAAGTGTAACTAAGCTAAGAATTGTACTTGTAATATTTTATGTGGAAGAGCATTATTATTATTATATATAATGCATAATATATGGTTTATATATACATATATATATATATACATGTATAATATATGAATAATTACCTTACCTAGATATCATTTATATATCTATAAATGATATCTAGGTAAGTATAGGTATTTATTTACTTAATGCATTGTCTGTAGATAATATTGAATTAAGCCAGATTAGTGTCGAAAATGAATAATTTGATATTATTATCGCGAAAGATTCCATCTATCAAAAAAATCGATATAATATGACTAAATTATCGTAATCAATATTTTAAATGAGCCGTTTTAAGTCCAAGTGTCTACACCTCTAAACTACGTCAATCCTGTAAAGATAAAAAATCAGTAGATACGAGACAATATAAATCTATCTATATACTATTATATAATTGTTAAGAAGTTTCTGTAATTTGGACATAATAAAAAAAACTTGGCTGTTTTTATATTAACTACTAGCTGTTGCCCGCACTGCCGCCCGTGTGGAGGTCGGTTATCGAGACCAAATGCAGCCAATGTCCTACCTCAAGGTCTAATAATTTAAATCTATATCAAATTTCCTATTTCATCAAAATCGGTTTAGGCGTGAAATCGTAACAGACAGACAAACAGAGTTACTTTCGCATTTAAGATACTAAGTACGGAGTTTTTTTTGGAATTCTTGTATGTTTGTCGTAGCAAAACAGCTGGACACATTTTGAAGTGGTTTTCTCCGTTTCGAAGGTTATTGGTCAGACTTAAAATCTTACTAGTGTAAATCTCGCCGGAATATTGCCCATGTTTATTACTTAAACTGAGCATCCGATATTTGGCGCTGTTACATGTAATGTGAATGATCATGTCAATCTCCAATCACACATTAAAATCTTACCTTTGCTTGTACCCAATTGGTTGTGTACAGCCGGAGATATGACTAAAACTCGTTACAATTGACATCCACGCGGACGAAGCTAGTATTTCAGTATTTGTACGTACTGGCTAATCGTTATCACAAATTGCTTTTCATATTTTTTATGAGAAAACGACGTAGTTTAACTCTGATCCTTTTTGGAAAGCTCGCACCTTAGAAACTCTATTATTATTAAATGTCTGGGCCTCTACCATATTTTTTTCTTTCAACTACCAAAAGCAGACCAACTCAACTTGGCACCTAACCCGGCAGGATTTCCATTTGTACCATGAACGGCATGAACCTTTCCGGCTGAGCTGCAAAGTACCGAATACTGACGTGCGTAAATTGTCTATACTCAATTTGGTAGAAGCGCACCTACGTTCTAAAATACTTTTTGTAATCATTATCGGTTTTCCGGTTTTATGTACCTAGTATTTAATTATAGCCTATAATCAAATTATTTCAATAAGAACAAACATAATAATATCATTTGAGAGGTTGGGGATTTTTTTAGCCATTTTACATACTCAATTGAAAACGTTATTAAGATGTTCCTTCCTTTTTTGTTCTATGGTGATTCCAACGATTCTGCCAACGACTCAGTAAATGTTTGTAAAATTATTAATGGCGAGACGCCAATGTCAAGTTTTTCAAGAAATTCTACCAGAGCCACGTTAGCCACGGCAATAAATTTGTTTCCGTGTAACCCACGAGATTTATTAAGATATTACTATTCTTGAACAAAATTGATTGTGACAATTTTAGAATTAAACGCCATGCCATGTTATAGATATTAATTACTTTTCTATTATGGGATAATAAGGTCACACTCACTAAGAATTATACGGTGGGGGATCACGAGCGATTGACGCAATAGAATTATCAGCCTAGTATTTAAATTCGTATTATTTTCGGTAGTGACTGACCATTCGATTTTCTGACTTATTAATTCGAAAGTTGTACGTTATAATGGAGTTGCATATGATTAAAACGTAGTAAAAATCGACAGATTAGATTCCCCAAACTCTAACTACCTATGCATAATTCTACTACTTGTACACGTCAAAACAATTACAAAAATCCGGGAGCACCTCATAATGTCCGCTTTATACATTAGTGAACACTGTGGCCAACGTGTTGGCCAACACTAGTTGGCGACCTTGTAGAGCAGGGGTTTGTGCCACTCTTGAGGTGTGGTTCGCGGCGGGGCGTCTTGGGGCGGGTGCGCTGGCTAACGTGATGTAATGTATATAATAAGTCTATAATCTTTAGCTACATACAAGTCTAAACATAGCCTGCCTAAAAATGCCGCGCAAAAGACAGCACGAATTACGCGTTATGTGTGAGTTAGCATTAGGGTGAATATCGCCGCGTGGTTCCCGGCAGATTAGAATTAGGAACGCCCCATTTCTTCCCATGCGGCGTCGTACAACGCGACTAAGGGATAGGGCTGTTTAACATCAGACAGATACATACAGCCCAGATGCATGACTTGAGTCAACAATAGTGCACGGAATAGGACAATAGGCTCAACCTTTAATGCGTGGGACCGAATACAATTATTGGTGAAATGTGGTTGTTAATTTACCTCTGCCTAAGCCTCCAAGGATAAAGGTGTGATTATCAAGCCTTTATCGCGCCAATTGTCTGAATCTCAACTCAAACAATTTTATTAAGTTTCGATGACGCATTTAATTAGGCTTTATGAGAAATTAATACTAAGAAACTAATTAACATTTTACTGTCATAATAGACTAGCGTACTTTCTAAATTTGCCAACAATCATAACAATAGTTACAGAGATATTACTAATTGAAGTTCTGAATCGCCCCACTAAAGCTGAATTTGGTCCACCGAAGCTCAAAAATCATATGTAAAATTTAAATGTGACCAAAATAAAACAAGTTTATTTGAAAATATTTACAGTGGATATTACAAAGTAATTATTACTTCACAATAATCACTTCAAATCAGTCTCAAATTTAGGATTTTCCACAGAAATTGAATGAATTCGTTAAATGTTAATAATGACAGAAAATATACCTCTTTAATGATGCATTATATAAAGAAAAAAGGAAACATAAACGTCACCCAACGTTCACTTAAATTTTGACGGGAAATTACAGTCACACCAGCATACTGCGAAAGCACTAGTGCGTGAATAAGGCCGCAGGGTATAAGCAAGACGACACGTCTCGCGTTATTCAACGAGTCAGAAATTTTGAAATTAAACCACCAATACTTACCTTTTGGTTCGGACAAAATGCAGGCTTAATTCGTATTCAAATGGATCAATTTATATATATGTTGTTCACACACCAAGAAGCTCTGACTTTTCAGGTTTTTAATGTATTGACTTTTATTTCTTAGAAATTAAAAACTTAGTCTTGATGACTGTAAATTGAACATGTGGTAGGCTTGGAACAGACCACAAAACACTTAAATCAACCAATTATGTATTTTTTAATATAAATAACCGTAAATATAGGTAAAAGCGTTTTCAACCGTGTACTTCACACGCTTAAAAAAAACAATTAATATTCTGTCATATTTTTTTAAGCATATACTTCAGTTAAAACACATTTACACTACGTTTCTGCATGTTATGGGATATCAGTCTATATTTTTATCCATTTTTCTACTAATAACCCATTAGAAGCCGAGCCGAACAGATCCACCCCATCTCTTCCCGTGAGTGTCGTAAAAGCGACTAAGACATAGAGCTGTTCTTTGCCGTTTCGATTGCTGCTGATGGTCTCTTCACAGAGAAAAAACAAAATTCAGTACGTTAAAAACTGACATAGTGAGTGTGGTGTGTCGCCAGCCTAACCGTTCATAATAAGTGTCAACATTACACTTATTATGAACGGTTAGGTGGTAGGCGCTCAAAAAATGTTCCCGGCATATCTCTCGACGCTCGAAGACTAAAGTCTAACTTTTTATTAGCTGCAGTAAAATGACGTTTTGTGGGTTGCCGGGTTTTTGAAGAAAAATAAATAGGGATGTAGCTAAATGAGTGAATCATAAATTTATGAACAGTTTGGTTTTGTGTTTGAGATTTAATATTAAGTTGTAATGTATTTTTTTGTTCTATTATTGTTACTATACTAGAGGATTGATCTTTTTTATTGGAAGTATAGGGAGGTACATTTAAAATGAAACAAAAATGCCATAATAATTTACTTTAATCAATCTTTTTCGGAATTACTGTCACTGTCGCTTTCGGTAACACTAATAATAAATCTATCTGTCACTTCATCTATAATATGATCGAGGTGGCACATTTTGTCTTCCACTTTTATAGTGTGAGACACACAGTCACTCCACTTAGCCGGTGTCACTTTGTTTATACCTTCTTGAAATAAATTTTTAACTTCTTGCATTTTATACGTCTTATTATTATTTGCAACGTGACCCTTTACCTGCGCCCATACCAACTCAATGGGGTTCAGCTCACAGTGATAAGGGGGCAATCTTAAAACTGTGATGCATTTATGTGCAGCCATCTCGTCTACGGCATATTTCTCAGTAAGATTTTGCTGTATCACAATATCTATTAGAGTGGCCTTTACCATATTTGGTTCAAATACAATATTTTTATTAGTCAGCCACTCTTGAATTCGTGGTTTTGTCCACGACATCTTCGGGATTGTTTGGATCTTCCTAGAGTGATAGGGCGCATTGTCCATTACGACTACTGCATTTGGTTTGAGTTTGGGTGAATACCGCGGAACCAATCCTCGAAACACTTTTCTTTCCTCAACCTTTCTTTGCTTCAAACATAAGAAGTCCGTCGTCCAGGAAGCCTTCTTCTCCGCCTATGTGACTAATTATTAGTCGTTTTCCCTTTCCTGTGGGATTTTTTAATCCCGTAGCCAGGCCGTCTAAAAATGCCTGTCGAGAAGAGGTAATGCTTCCATCAATCCAGGCTTTTTTTGTAGTATGACCTGAAAAGAACAAAAAAAATCATAAGTTTCGATAGCAAAACTAAAATGGTACAAATATAAGAAACTAAGAGTTGACACTTAAACTTTTTAGTTTGGCGAGATATTATTTGTAATATTATTATGTAACCATTATTTGTAAATAAATAAATAAAAAAAATAAAAAATCACGTACCAGCATTGACCCAGGTCTCGTCTTGATAATATATATATTTTCCCTCCCTGCGATATTGTTTAATTAAACGCAGGTAGCGCTGGCGCCATGATATGATATCTTGTCTATCAATAAGCACACTCTTGCGTGATCGAGTAACGAATTCGAAATTGAGATGTTTCATAATTTTTCTCAGTGTCTCTTTCGAGAAGTTGGGCAATCCTGGTTCATCATTTACAACTTGCAGCACCTAAAAAATAATATAGTTATTACCTAATTAGTTAATATTACACATGGGATAGGAGAAAACATACATAACGTATAATAAAAAGATGAGTGACGACATGTAAACTAACCTTTGCGATGGTGGGTATTTCATTTCTATGAAAGAACTGATGTACAATTCGTCTAATTGCAGTGAATGTGAAATTATCAAGTTTATCTTTAAAGGTAAGTTTTGGGCCAGTTTTTTCGGGAGGTTTTGGTGATTCGCTGTCGTTCTCCTTGTGCTCCTTTAAAACAGAATAAACAGTGCGGACGGATATTCCCAAGACTTCAGCCACCTTGTCAACGCATTCACTTGTTTTTGGTAATTCAATGTTTGGTTCTGAACATTTCACTTCAAACACATATTTGTAAACGTTTCTGACCCAAAGTTTTTCTGTTGCACTTAGAGCTACACGTGGCCTCTTTTTCTTCGGAGATAAAAACGTGTCTCCATCTTGCGATGTGCCCGGCAGAGCATCCATGTCTTTGATGTATCAAACAAAATTTTTACTATTAACTATTAACGAAAACAGGCAATGAAAAACAAACACAACGTAACATAAACTTAACAATAATGATAACAAAAACAACGCGCAGTGGGCAAATCAAAATTATTCGTGTACTCAAAACAGAAGTTAGAAGCCGAATGAGCGAATGACAACCGAAACAAAATGGCGGCCAAGCGTCATCGTAGCACCATAACCAAAAATCAGTACTACCAACTTGAGAGAGCGGTTGCTTGAGTGTTATCTTGCTTAATGCGTAAAAGGATCAACTTTTATACAGCCTTTTATTAACATTAATATTAAATAGAATTTAGCATGATCATTATGAGGCAAATTATGATAATTAATATTAGATATTCCGTAAACTTTTGTGAACTGAATCACATCACTATTGAGATTAAGCTGTCAACATTATTTTATGGAATGACATTTAGAAACGTCATTTTACTGCAGCTAATAAAAAGTTAGACTTTAGTCAAGTCGTGACAACGGGTGCTGCAACGCATCCGAAACGTGGGCAGAAGTAGTAAGTTCCATAATTTAATTCGCGAGAAGTCCCGATACCTTGCATAATTAAAAATTCAGCACACCGGGGAAAATGCTACACAAGGAAATATTACATCGAAAAGAGAGAGAGAAAATACGAAAAAAAGTAAATGAGAATTCATTATAATTATACCATATTAAATGTTTTCCTTAAAAAAACTGTAAATCAATAAATAAAAGCTCCCCTGGTGTTACACACGTCCATAGGCTACGGTAACCAAATCCTTTTGAGATTGAAGCTGAACTATGTGCATTTCTCAAATCTGTCAAATGTCACGTATTTGTAGCAAAAGTGCACAAAAATAAAAATTTAAATGAGCGTAAATTAAATTCTATGTTGTATTTCATTTCTAACGAAACAGGTGTATGAGGCGAGTGTGGATGGTACCGTCCAAATCCAAATCCAGTCCAGTCAAACCAAATCGGGGAAGTTTTAGAAAAGGGGCAGGTCAGGAGTACTCTAAACCGACGAGCATGCATGAAGAATGTAATGAGAGTAAATGAAGCGAGAGTAGTATGTCAGGATCGTAGCAAATGGAGATCCGTGATCTCTGCCTACCCCTATGGGAGACAGGCGTGATTTTATGTATGTATGTATTTCATTTCTAAACCATATGAAACAGATTTTGACTGTAAAATGTCATAAAACTAGTATTCATTATGTAAGACAATAAATGCTACGTTAGACCAAATTGACAGTCTACCGGCTTCGTACTGGGAGGAAGAGTGATCTATTTCGTAATATTGGTTGTAAAATAAACTGCTGTAAACACATTGTAACATCGACTAGTGATCAACACACTTAAACGGAACCCGAAAGTGTAATAGTACAGAACCCTACTTCTGAGCAACAGCTTTTTCGTATGTGATGGGTTAAAAGATTTTCGTATGCCTAGGATCTTGCATCAGAGTGTTGCCAGTATATTTAGTAAACGTAGGTTTCTAGAAATACAGCTAAGGGGTCTTGCACAAAGAAGCTGATGTACTATACTGTAACATTTATACAAAGGGGGCATGAACAATGTGTGTCTTCGGTTTTGGCTTAGCAGCTTCTTACTGTGAGCTAAATAAAAAACGTGGCGGTAAAAATCGTTTGACCAAAATAATCGAAATTTTGGTCAAACAAGTTTTACGCTACAGACAATTACACTTTGTGTCGAATAAGCTGTGGATAGGCATTTCTAGTGTTGCGGAATTGAAGTACTATCACAGAATATAGTTGTTACTTGTTTATATCGAACACCAAACTCGAACTGTGATCTGTTTCTAGACAAACTTCAAGTATTTCTACATAAAATAACTTACAGAATCAAGAAAAAAAAACCATTGTTATTACTGGGGACATTAACATGGACACATTACAATCCCAAACCAAAGAATGTAAACATCTTACTGACCTTATAAAAAACTATAATCTAGTACTACATATAGACCAACCAACTTGACAGCTAACCACTATATAGACCACTTCATAAACAACTTGTCACATGTGACAGGAGAACTTTCGCACCTGGGTATATTCGACCATAACACGGTTCAGTTGCTAAGCATCCCAACGTTAATAAAGAAAAAAACCATAAAAAAACACAGTTGTGAACTACTACGGTTATTCTCGTGCACATTTGCTATTATGTACCTACTTTGTTTTCTGTTCCAATAAACATTATTATTATTATATCTGTCTAGTATCTCGTTCAAGGCAATATATATATATATTCAGACAAGCGCACGGCCCACCTGATGGAAAGTGGTTACCTATGGACGTGTGTAATACTGTAAGCACAGAGTCTCTGTGCCGTCAGTTTAGAGGACAAAGCAGGACAAGCCTATAGTAACTGACAGCACAAATTCTCGATTGAGCTCTGGTTGCCCTACTCACCGCTGGGAACACAACACGAAGTTACTACAACCGCGGTATTCTATAGAGCGGAGGTACTTCCCCAGCCGTACTGCTCTATTGGGCGGAAATACCGCCGTGTCCTACCTCCTACGTTTTATGAGACCTTTTCCTTAATTTATAAGTCATGTTTTCCAAAAGTGAGGGTAAAAATATCAAACAAGGTTCGTGAACATAGGTGGATTACAAAACAGCACAATCATATTTAAATACAAAAAATACTCAAAAATATTACGTAATTGCATCGATCAATTCAACAAAAATCACAATCGTAATGAGATTCATAATTCAAAAAATATGTGCAAAATGTCCTGGCAACTGATAAAGCAGGAATCAGAACCCAGAAAGCAAATGGAGGCTATCACTAGTATTTATGAAAATGAAATTTTGCTTAGGGAACCGATTGCTTTAGCGAAGGCATTTAATGAATACTTTATAAATTCGACATAATATACTGATACAATTCCATACACACATACACTTAAAGGGTGCATTTGTACAAGTATTTTTCTGAGTTCATTAATTTGTGACGAAATGCACTCTATTATTATGTCTCTAAATAATAGTAATACCGAGGGATATGATGAATCAACAAAGGTTATTAAAGCGTGTGCGATAGTAATAACTCCAGTTTTGACCCATCAGGTTAATTTATCATTCAGAGGGAGAAAAACAAGTGTCCAGACACTTATAGACCAATATCCTTAATACCAATTCTGTCAAAAGTCTTTAAAGTGGCAATGCATAAATGTTTGACTGGATTAATTCAAAAACATAGTATTTTACGCAATGAACAGTACGGCTTCCAGAAGGTAAATCTACTACTTTGGCATGTTTTGATTTAGTAACTAAAGTTATTGAGAATGTTGACAATAACAAAGTAGTAACTGTAATTTTTTTTACATGTACAAGGCAATTGATCGCTTTTGCCGTAAAGTTTTACTAGAGAAACTTGACAGGCATGGTATAAGAGGGCCGGCATTAAATTATTAGGATTAATTTAAAAGACAGGAAGCAACGTGTCAACATCCAGAATATTAATGACAGTAAGGAGCTTACGGCCTAAAAATCCGGTTTTACCGGCAATAGTATAAAATAGCAGCGTATCACGGATACATATCTTCTGTTTTAAACTACGGTCTTATCTTATGGGGGAATTCCACAGAAGTACAAAGGGTTTTTATAGCTCAAAAAAACTGTGTAAGAGCTATTGCTGGTATACCACCGTGACAATCGTAAACCCTTTTTTAAAGAGAACCATAGGTATACTTACCTTGGCTTGTATGTACATTTTAGAAGCTGCTAAATTTGTAACGTCTGTTCAAAAAGGCCAAAGATCTGTATTCCAGAATATAATATATTATTATTTCTGGACATGATTGTAAAATTTTTATGTTCCTAAACTGAATAAATGTACTATAAAATAAAATAAAAAATTAAAACATTTATTAACTCATACAGATTTGAATTTATTTTTATTGTTAATACATACCACTGGTTTGTATACATTTTCCTTTATTACCTCATGCCATTTTACTATATTTTACTATTCTTAATTCATACTAAATCCTATTTTTCCTATAAAAATACGTTTAACAACTAAAATTATTCAAATAACTGTTAAGTTTAGCAGGTTTAATGAAGGTATGAATTTCTTTAATTTATGTTATAATCTAGCGTGTTATGAAGATTTATTAATATTTATATGTATAATGTGTATGTCAGTATCAAAATAAACGGGATATTCACCATGTTTCATTGTTTTGAGTTTCCGATATTTTGGCGCTGTTGCAAGCACCATGATCACGGAGGAACTGGAGAAGTGGCGGTGAACAGAGAAAAAGTTTTTTCCTAGGAGTAATTATATCGATCTACCCTCTTTCGAGTTCTTTTACTACGCGTATCTGCACTACTATTGGTTTCACTCTCACTACAAACTCGAACCCGATCTCGATCACGTTCACGACATACGATGCTTACTGTATCCACTCGCGATTTTGTTTTAGGTTGTTCCCGGTTGTTTTTGCAAAGACGGACCACTGGATGCCAGACGTTCGGCAGTTGAAACCCATCCTCACGATTGAAATTTTAATACTTTTTTATTTCAATTGCTTCCCTAACCAGTCTTGGTATATAGTGGCGTTCTGTCGAGAGCATCTGAGGGTTATGTAGCTCGATCCAGTGCTTCGTACCGGACTTCGGATCCAGTGGTGCTTGCAACAGCGCCGAAATATCGAAAACTCAAAACAATGAAACATGATGAATATCCCGTTTATTTTGATACTGATGTGAGTGACCATGATAGTTTAAATACCTATATAATGTGTATGTATTTACAAAAAAATATTTAAGAATGTTTATCCCCATTCTAGTCAAGCTAGTTAAGCTACGCTTGCCATGGGTCTATATAGTATTATTATGTAGCACGTCACATAACAATATCGTAAGGAAGGCCCCTTACGATATTGTTATGTGAAAGAGGTATAACGATCGTGTTATCACAACTAATTACCGGCAACGATTAGATGCAACTTATTTGAGGTGTTTGAGCTGATGTAGCATTTGCAACGAAACTAAACTAGGTTTGATCTTGTTCTTAGATTCACTCTGTCCCGTTTTTATCGACATCTTTTACCATATTTTTATATTATAACCACTTTAATGACATGTCTACGACGTGGTGCGGGGCTGCCTTTATTACGCTCGTAGGCTCCACCCATTCGCTCTAAGGCATCGTCTCTGGTAAGGAACGATCTTAAAGCAGAACATACAAGATAATATTTATTGATAACATAGTATTAATTTAATAACTACTAAATGCCAGGATCAGCAATGACAATCTAATCAAGTGCATTATCAATACATCCAAAATAGGTACAAACTAAGTGCATAGTAGCAGCAGTCGTATTCACTCCTTAATTCGTGTTCACCATGAAGACTATCGCTGTGGCATTGTTGGCGTTGGTGGCAGTTGCCCACTCCAAAAGCATCAATCTTGAAGATGTGGTTGATCTGGAGGACCTCACTGCATACGATTACCACAATAAAATTGGTATCCCGTTAGCTAATGAGATTCGTGCATATGAAGCGCTACCACAATCCAGAATTGCTGGTGGTTCACACGCCAATCTCGGACAGTTCCCTTACCAGGTAAACATACGAAACTATCTTAATATGGGTTCGTTATCCTAAATGCCTGAACCGACTTAAATGAAATTGTTTGTGTATATTTCAATGAGTTCTTGAGTGGATTGAAGGAAGGACCCCAATTATGCTAATTGCCATCTACCGTCGTACCGTATACACTGCAAAAACATATTATTCAGTTTTTAGCTTTATTGTTATGTCGTTAAAGTCTAAAATATTGTAGAGTGAATGAAACAATGTAATAAACTCTTCTCTTTATTGATTTTCATATCTGGCGTCTATATGAATCAAGTCTAAAATTCAATGGCATTTTGCAGTGTCAGTGACAGTATTTTGACAATGAGCAGAATCGGGTCCAGGTAAGTGACGGTGCTGTCTGTATGAGCACTGCTGTTACGCGCAAGATGACGTGTGATGAGAAAAAGGCGGGGAAATGTCTAGTTTGGTCGATAGCATTTAATACCTCCCGTTCTCAATAAAATGGTCCATTACAAAATTTACCTCATGAGAGAATGTAATTTTTTAAACAATATAGAATATTATTATTATAGTTATTGTCGATCGTGTGTGCTCTTACGTACCAAGTATCTGTTATATTATAAGTAAGTATTTAGTAAGTAACTGTATAGTAAAAGCGTACACGCCATTTATGTTCATTTTTATGGAATCAATTTGTGATTTCTCAAGTTGTTTAATGTTTTGTTTAATGTTTGTGTTTGTTTGTTTGAACGCGCTAATCTCAGGAACTGCTGATTTGAATTGAAGAATTCTTTTAGTATTGAATAGATCGTTTATCGAAGGTTTTAGGCAATATATCATGACGCTACTACTTAAGGGAGCGTAATAAATACAAAAAAAATTTGGCCTTGAAGAAGTTATATACGGTTTCAAAATATGCCACGGGCGAAGCTGGGGCGGGTCAGCTAGTTATTGAATATAATAGCTGAAATATATTTTATGTAGTAAAATATAATTATATAGTAATAAAAGATAAGAAATTATTCAAAATACTCTATGCAAAATTTTGAATGCAGATTTTAACGACAGAGGCTGGCTCCAAGCATCTATCCCGCTGGAGTGTGCTCGGTGGTCGTCAAATTTCTGATATAAGTTTACCAGCTATTTTCACTTCGATTCATGGCACAGAGGAATTATCCAGGAAAATTTCAATACCCACACTGGTTCATTCCGAAGGGCCAGGCAAAGCTGAAGCTACAAATGCTTGGCCAAACACTGTTTTGCCCACCTACCTTGTCTCCCAGAGACAGTAGGAAGAGACGCTTTGCAGCATATTACGACAACAGTTGATCAATACGTCCTCTAATGTTGCACAGTGTGTTTGCCTTCTGGGTGTGTGAGAATGGGAGTCTGGTGTGTGTCTTCAGGCCCTTCCGTCGTACGACATTGGCACCATGTTAGATGACACGTCTTTTAGAATTGCAGCCATTTAAATGACATTATCCGCCGGACTCTTGTCACCGCCGGCGTTCCAGCCATATTTGAATCAGTACCTATGTTTGAACGATGGCAAGTGATCGGACGGAATGTCTTTGGTGCCTTGGAAGATGGATAGGCCTTTGGTGTGAGATGAAACATGCGGCGACACCTATGCACCTTCCAAGGAGACCTTCAAACGGGGAATATATTATAAAATTACCAAAAAATACATATTTGAGCCATTAGGGGGGCGAGACGTTGGGATCGTGGGGTCAGAGCGCTTGCATCACGAATAAATAGCAAAACGACTGGTCAATGCTTTGCGTGACCAAAGGGGTGGCCTCTTTTTCATACATCGAATTGGCATTACCATCCAACAGCGCAATGCCGCCAGCCTTTTGCGGATGTTAGAAGTTGGCTTTTGTGTAGGAGGTAGTAGGAATTTTTCGACGCCTAAAACTTTTAAATCCTCTTTTATATTCTTTTAGATATTAGTTTGTCCCGCTATCTCTTGTAGTCTATTGTAAAAGGAAGAAATATATGTCACGATTTCAGTCATAAAAAAGCTTATTTTAGGTGCTACTTTTAACTAACCATTATTCTTTTAAGTAGTGATATTTCACAAAACTGTTTCTCTTTTAGCTTGGTCTCGTGATTTCTATGCCTGGAGGACAAAGTGTTTGTGGTGCCGTGATCGTCAACAACTGGAGGGCACTTACTGCTGCCCATTGCTGGTGGGACGGTCGGAACCGAGCAACTCAATTCACTGTTGTAGCTGGTTCAATCACCCTGTTTTCTGGTGGTCAACGAATTAACACTAACAATGTGAACATGCACGCCTCCTGGAACCCGAACCTTATCCGCGACGATATTGCAATGATCCGTTTGCCGACGGCTTTCAGTTTTAACAGTAAGTGGCAATTTGTTTTGTTATTCCTGTTACATTTAATTATTAACTTTAAATAATCATGTATTACCTTACTCTAGAACTATCGCTCGACTACATAAGCTACTCTGAGTAACAAATTAGTCAACCACATACATTTACCAAAAACTAAACAAAACATTTAATGAATTAAAATATTATTGCTCGCGTTGCTACGCAAGTTTTACAACTTAAACTTTAACTCAAAATGTCGTACTAGTTGACTTACCAAATTATTCACGCTAATGGTCCGTCAGTTGTTGGCCATTAGGTACTAAGGAGGTGTTTGAGGCAATCTGTAAATGTCTCAAATGCTTCACCCATAATATTTAAAAACAGAGACGCAGATGTGGCTGGAGGAATCGGATCATTTTACAACCCTTATACTACGATATTAAACATATAAAAATAAATAGCTACTATAAGAGCTCTTTGAGGCAACTTGTAAAACTGTCCCCATAAGACGGATAAATGTATAAAAGAATTTGGATAGTTTCGGGCGAAGGTTCTGTGGCTAAGTGATCTGAGCGTTCCCCCTGTAAGGGTAAGATCGCGGGTTTAAATCCCGCCTGACCCCGTTCAATTTTTTCTATATCTTAAACAATTTGTAATTTTTTTAAAGTAAGGTTCAATATCAAAGAATAACGAATAAATTTTTAGACCATTTGCAAGGAGTTTTAACCTTGCTGAATTAGCCTGATACTGTGTCTCTCCATAACGCCATGCCATATAGAATTACTTGTCGCGACTGACTGACTGATTAATCAGAGCTAAAACCACTCGAGCTACAAACCTAAAAATATGGCAGATGATGTCCTTTATTGTGTAGGCTTGTCCTTTATTAAGAAAGGATTCTTTGAAATTTCATTGCCCAGGGGGTAAAGTAGGGGATGAAACTTTGTATGTAAGTCCGTCATTTTTAAAGTAAACAGCACAAATTTTCATACACCTGCGACTGCGAAGAAATAAATGAACACGTGTATTCGCGTTCTTCAAGACTTCACTAATAAGGATGTTGTCTCTTTACTCGTTCTTACAGGGTGAATTCACCAAAAGGTTTTGTTTAAGATCTTGCATAAAGATGAGTGGGAATAAAAGCAAGAAACAGACAAGGGTTCTCGATCAGGTTATTGATTAAACATTTTTCTCAGTAATATTTATGTATTGTTGCTATTTATATATGGTTATAAATAGGTATGTAAGACGAACAATAAGTAAATGAATCTGTACATTATCCTGACTATCCATTAGGAACGCAGTCAATTTGTTGTACCTACTGTAGTAATGAAATGGTGTTATTATGATCATACTGAAAAGATTGCATCGACGTGCCCAGTAAGCAATGTCAAGGCTAATACTAGCCAGGTCAGTCGTGGGTGATCATTCTCAACACATTAAGGCTGGCGTGCCCCCGAAAGCACGTTAAGCTGGATAATTCGTTACGGGTACCTATGTCGCGTAAAACATTGAGGTTCAACCGTTTCACAGTTGGACTAAAAACCCCATCTTAGTTGGGCAAGGCTCGGAGAATGATAATGACCATAATCTAATTGTTGTACACAGACAACGTCGGCTCCATTCCTCTACCCAGCGGTGGAGAAACCAGTAACAACTTTGCCGGCTGGACTGCAACTGCTTCTGGATTCGGTCGTACTGGTGACGGTAAGAATCATTCATTTAAAAACACTGCAATAAGAAGTTTCCATTCTTGTACTATTCAAATAACTAATGTTACTACTGTGCAGGTGCGAATCAAGGAATCACTACAGGTCAACGTCTCAGCCACGTCAATTTACCAGTCATCACCAACGCCGTATGTTCCCAGTCGTTCAATATTGTCACAGCCGGCAATGTTTGTACTAGCGGTGCTGGGGGCAGGAGCACTTGCGGAGGTGACTCCGGCGGTCCTCTCGTAGTCACATCTAACGGCCGTCGTATACTGGTACGTTTATTTTTGAAATTATTATGATTACAGTTAAATATCTGATAAGACAGTTCAAAAAGGAAATTGGTGCTTTTACAGATTGGTTTAACCTCTTTCGGATCTGCTTCCGGTTGCGCCCGTGGCTTCCCTGCTGCCTTCGTTAGAACTACTGCATTCTTAGGCTGGATCAATCAACGTCTTTAAGACACTGTTACAAAGTGATAATTGTAATTGTTACTGAAATAAATATTTTCAAAAACTAAGTATGTGATACTTATTTCATTTCCGCTACAGACCCTTTTTTACCTCTCGCTAGAACCGGTGGGAGAGGTTATGTCGGACTCGAACCGACTGAAACACGTGCAGTCTGAGGCGAGATTGCGGGAGGCATATACATCGCACCCCGGCCGACCCATAGGCATATCTTTCAAGCTGGCCCTCTTCGGGTGTGGGCACTACCTTCGGGTGTGGAGACCGCTCCCAGCTACTGACCCTTGACGATGATTGCGCTGGTGGCCCTAGTTTGAGCACCAGTCTACCACCTTCAATGCATTATCTATAGGTATTTCTGAATTAAGCCATTCAAAACACAATGTTTAAAATTGTTTGTAATATCGGTCATTGTTTCCGATAGTTTGTATGGTTATTCGTAGATGGCTATCATTGTCGTCGTCTCAAGATAGTTGCATAAGGAAATTTCAAATTCTTAAGGCGTGGGCGCCACAGTTGCGCTGTCAACAGCTGTTTTGCGAGCTTCGTATTAAAAGTGCAAATAAATATAGCTGAAAGTGCTAAAATTACCTAAGAGTATCAAAAGTCGGAAGAAGTATGTTGGAAACTTTTATAATTGCTAGTGAACTAGTATAAATCGACGAAGAAATTGCATTAAACAACGAACGTGAACGAACAGAAATCTGATAAGCAGATAAGTCAACTACTCAAAAACGTTTTCTACATATATATGAAAACCAAGTGTTGAAAAAGAATAAAATCACACATCTTATGAAAAAAAGGACCCCAAATATCTCACACATAATGAATCTCAAAACTGTAATCGATACCACGAAAAATAGACACTTCGATATAGGTAGGTACATACAACGTGAAAACGTTGTTTTTTTTAAACTTTCGCGGTGTGAATTCATAATAATTATACAAGGTATCGGGACTTCTCGCGAATTATATCTTGAAATTTACTATTTCTGCTGACTTTTCGGATGCGTTGCAGCACCCGTGGTCATGACTTGACTAGTCTTCAAGCGTCGAGAGGTATGCGGGGAACATTTTTTTGAGCGCCTACCCACCATTACATTTATTATGAACGGTACTCACTATGTCAGTTTTTAACGGCACTGTGTTTTTTGGTATTAGTATCTTAATCACTGGATTCCACGTTCCGGATAGTTTGAATCCATCTTCCCTATTCTTCCAAGATATAATTCGCGAGAAGGCCCGATACCTTGTATAATTGTGAAAATGTTGGTCAGTCAAACTAAACTTCTTAAATATGATATCATTGGTTTGTCAGAGGTACGTGGGATACTCAGAAAGTTGACAGAAATTAAAAAACTAATTTCTTTGAGTAAAATAATTTTATTAAATCTTTTCAAAGAATTCTCCGCGAGCCGATATACAAAGTTTCATGTGTCTGAACCAAATTTCGAAACATTTCTTCCAGTCTACCGTAGACACCTCTTCCGCTGCCTTCTCGAACGCAGCTAGCGCGTCTTCCGGCGATGAAAACTGTATTCCTTTCAGCTGACTTTTATTTTAGGGAATAAAAAAAGTCACACGGTGCCAGAGAGAAGATATTGATCCACTCAGGATTGGTGTTGTTTTATTTATATTTTTATAATTTTAACTAACAGCAAGACATGTATTACTAACAATCAATATGGACTATGTAGTCTATTAAGTTACAACTAAAACCCGACTACTGAAAAATTATTAAACAAGTAAATATCAAGGAAAGCCGTGGTCGTATGCCATTTTTCCCTAGAGTGAATTGTTTTGTTAGACTAAACTAACTGACTAAGTTCTTCTATCCTTGATATTTTACTCTTTAATAATTTTTTAGTAGCCGGGTTTTAGTTGTAACTTAATTTTTTGTTTATATTATTTTGGGGCAAGAAATAGGTATAATTAATACATATTTGAAATGTGTTAATTAAGCCCTTTCTGTTGATACCAAACACGACATATTTATCTCAGATTTATTTTTTAACACAGTTCTTCATGACTGCTAGAGGGCGCCACAAGGGATTCAGTGATACATTATATAGCCTATAACCAGAGGATGACTTAGACGCTTCTAACGATACCTCAATTGTCCAGTTCTAAGAAGTGATTAAGGAGCTATGAGGGAACAGATGAACCTTCACCCTACCTACACTTTGCTTCGCCGTAGTCGAGTAAAAAGAAATGTATTGAAAAAGTATATGTTTTAATACTTTTTAAAGGTATTATTACCATTTATTTTTATTCACATAATGTACATGAGATTAATCTAAATTAAACACTAATATCACCAACCTGTAGGCTATCCTTTCCGCAAGGCATAAACCAGCCTTGTTTAAACGTTTAGAGATGTCTCTAAACAAAAGACGGGCACTTGGGCCCCATGATCCCAGCGTCTCGATCCCAAAGAGCTCAAATGTGTAATTACCACTTAAATTACTATACTTGCGCCGTTTGAGCGTCTTTGCCGACGCAGCAGCAGCGCAGGCGCAGTCTGCAGTCTCTGGAAGATGTGAAGGCGCAAGGGTGTTCGCACACGTCATCAATGAATTGGATGAATGATTAAAACATAGATTACACAGATAGGTACCCATATTCTGTTGTAAACTCGTATTGATAAAAATTTGAAATGATACAGCCGGTAATAATAGCATTTCTAGGTAGTCTACCTTCGTAGACCACATAATTACCTAAAAGTCAATGGTAGAGATAGTCATAAAGCCATCCAAGGATATCCACATACATACTTATACATACACACAGACACAGAGACAAACACACACGCACGCACGCACATACACGCACACACGCACAGACGTACACACGCACACGCTGGTTTTTAGTTCGTAGATATTGACATAAAATATTTCCTATTCCGTAAGACACTTACCTAATGTGTGCAGAGTTTGGAGAGACTGATAATCTGTCATACAGGGAATTCAGGTACAGATAACAGTCTCTTACATAGATAAGCTTAAAATGAAGTGTAACTAAGCTAAGAATTGTACTTGTAATATTTTATGTGGAAGAGCATTATTATTATTATATATAATGCATAATATATGGTTTATATATACATATATATATATATATATATATATATACATGTATAATATATGAGTAAAGGTATTTATTTACTTAATGCATTGTCTGTAGATAATATTGAATTAAGCCAGATTAGTGTCGAAAATGAATAATTTGATATTATTATCGCGAAAGATTCCATCTATCAAAAAAATCGATATAATATGACTAAATTATCGTAATCAATATTTTAAATGAGCCGTTTTAAGTCCAAGTGTCTACACCTCTAAACTACGTCAATCCTGTAAAGATAAAAAATCAGTAGATACGAGACAAAATATAAATCTATCTATATACTATTATATAATTGTTAAGAAGTTTCTGTAATTTGGACATAATAAAAAAAACTTGGCTGTTTTTATATTAACTACTAGCTGTTGCCCGCACTGCCGCCCGTGTGGAGGTCGGTTATCGAGACCAAACGCAGCCAATGTCCTACCTCAAGGTCTAATAATCTAAATCTATATCAAATTTCCTATTTCATCAAAATCGGTTTAGGCGTGAAATCGTAACAGACAGACAAACAGAGTTACTTTCGCATTTAAGATACTAAGTACGGAGTTTTTTTTGGAATTCTTGTATGTTTGTCGTAGCAAAACAGCTGGACACATTTTGAAGTGGTTTTCTCCGTTTCGAAGGTTATTGGTCAGACTTAAAATCTTACTAGTGTAAATCTCGCCGGAATATTGCCCATGTTTATTACTTAAACTGAGCATCCGATATTTCGGCGCTGTTACATGTAATGTGAATGATCATGTCAATCTCCAATCACACATTAAAATCTTACCTTTGCTTGTACCCAATTGGTTGTGTACAGCCGGAGATATGACTAAAACTCGTTACAATTGACATCCACGCGGACGAAGCTAGTATTTCAGTATTTGTACGTACTGGCTAATCGTTATCACAAATTGCTTTTCATATTTTTTATGAGAAAACGACGTAGTTTAACTCTGATCCTTTTTGGAAAGCTCGCACCTTAGAAACTCTATTATTATTAAATGTCTGGGCCTCTACCATATTTTTTTCTTTCAACTACCAAAAGCAGACCAACTCAACTTGGCACCTAACCCGGCAGGATTTCCATTTGTACCATGAACGGCATGAACCTTTCCGGCTGAGCTGCAAAGTACCGAATACTGACGTGCGTAAATTGTCTATACTCAATTTGGTAGAAGCGCACCTACGTTCTAAAATACTTTTTGTAATCATTATCGGTTTTCCGGTTTTATGTACCTAGTATATAATTATAGCCTTTAATCAAATTATTTCAATAAGAACAAACATAATAATATCATTTGAGAGGTTGGGGATTCTTTTAGCCATTTTACATACTCAATTGAAAACGTTATTAAGATGTTCCTTCCTTTTTTGTTCTATGGTGATTCCAACGATTCTGCCAACGACTCAGTAAATGTTTGTAAAATTATTAATGGCGAGACGCCAATGTCAAGTTTTTCAAGAAATTCTACCAGAGCCACGTTAGCCACGGCAATAAATTTGTTTCCGTGTAACCCACGAGATTTATTAAGATATTACTATTCTTGAACAAAATTGATTGTGACAATTTTAGAATTAAACGCCATGCCATGTTATAGATATTAATTACTTTTCTATTATGGGATAATAAGGTCACACTCACTAAGAATTATACGGTGGGGGATCACGAGCGATTGACGCAATAGAATTATCAGCCTAGTATTTAAATTCGTATTATTTTCGGTAGTGACTGACCATTCGATTTTCTGACTTATTAATTCGAAAGTTGTACGTTATAATGGAGTTGCATATGATTAAAACGTAGTAAAAATCGACAGATTGGATTCCCCAAACTCTAACTACCTATGCATAATTCTACTACTTGTACACGTCAAAACAATTACAAAAATCCGGGAGCACCTCATAATGTCCGCTTTATACATTAGTGAACACTGTGGCGAACGTGTTGGCCAACACTAGTTGGCGACCTTGTAGAGCAGGGGTTTGTGCCACTCTTGAGGTGTGGTTCGCGGCGGGGCGTCTTGGGGCGGGTGCGCTGGCTAACGTGATGTAATGTATATAATAAGTCTATAATCTTTAGCTACATACAAGTCTAAACATAGCCAGCCTAAAAATGCCGCGCACAAGACAGCACGAATTACGCGTTATGTGTGAGTTAGCATTAGGGTGAATATCGCCGCGTGGTTCCCGGCAGATTAGAATTAGGAACGCCCCATTTCTTCCCATGCGGCGTCGTACAACGCGACTAAGGGATAGGGCTGTTTAACATCAGACAGATACATACAGCCCAGATGCATGACTTGAGTCAACAATAGTGCACGGAATAGGACAATTGGCTCAACCTTTAATGCGTGGGACCGAATACAATTATTGGTGAAATTTGGTTGTTAATTTACCTCTGCCTAAGCCTCCAAGGATAAAGGTGTGATTATCAAGCCTTTATCGCGCCAATTGTCTGAATCTCAACTCAAACAATTTTATTAAGTTTCGATGACGCATTTAATTAGGCTTTATGAGAAATTAATACTAAGAAACTAATTAACATTTTACTATCATAATAGACTAGCGTACTTTCTAAATTTGCCAACAATCACAACAATAGTTACAGAGATATTACTAATTGAAGTAAATTTAAATGTGACCAAAATAAAACAAGTTTATTTGAAAATATTTACAGTGGATATTACAAAGTAATTATTACTTCACAATAATCACTTCAAATCAGTCTCAAATTTAGGATTTTCCACAGAAATTGAATGAATTCGTTAAATCTTAATAATGACGGAAAATATACCTCTTTAATGATGCATTATATAAAGAAAAAAGGAAACATAAACGTCACCCAACGTTCACTTAAATTTTGACGGGAAATTACAGTCACACCAGCATACTGCGAAAGCACTAGTGCGTGACTAAGGCCGCAGGGTATAAGCAAGACGACACGTCTCGCGTTATTCAACGAGTCAGAAATTTTGAAATTAAACCACCTATACTTACCTTTTGGTTCGGACAAAATGCAGGCTTAATTCGTATTCAAATGGATCAATTTATAAATGTTGTACACACACCAAGAAGCTCTGACTTTTCAGGTTTTTAATGTATTGACTTTTATTTCTTAGAAATTAAAAACTTAGTCTTGATGACTGTAAATTGAACATGTGGTAGGCTTGGAACAGGCCACAAAACACTTAAATCAACCAATTATATATTTTTTAATATAAATAACCGTAAATATAGGTAAAAGCGTCTTCAACCGAAGTACACGCTTAAAAAAAACAATTGATATTCTGTCATATTTTTTTAAGCATATACTTCAGTTAAAACACATTTACACTACGTTTCTGCATGTTATGGGATATCAGTCTATATTTTTATCTATTTTTCTACTAATAACCCATTAGAAGCCGAGCCGAACAGATCCACCCCCATCTCTTCCCGTGAGTGTCGTAAAAGCAACTAAGACATAGAGCTGTTCTCTATCCGATAGTAAACATAAAAGCCATAGCACCACTATCTACACAGTTGAACTTGATGAAACAATATGTGAAAGCCTTGCTTAAACATGGTGGTTCTTTTAAACATTTGTGCCAAAAGTTTCCTCATTTATCAGGAGCTAAACTAAAAGAACGGATTATATTGGGACTGACATTATACTCGGAATTTTAATTCGATTCCAGATTTGACAATTTCAGTGTTACAACGTTATGACAAGTACTAAATAGTGACGGTGCGAAATTATTCGATATGGAAATGGAATATTTCCGGATCGATTCTTCTCGTTTATAATTTTACTCTCGTAAACTAAGTATATCAGGAAATTAAATATTTCTGAACCGATAATTTGGTTTTGACGATTAATTAACGATCTGAGACTTTTCTTTTATAATTGTGTGTGAGATAAATAAAAAAATGTGATCATGAAGGAACATGACAAATAAAACAGATAGATGTATTATGGTAATAATTTATTTTATAAATTGTTGCCGTCATCGCTATCGCTGTCACTTTCTGTAACATTTATTATAAATGTGTCTGTGATATTGTCAATTAACATATCTAGCGTACTCATTTTTTCCTCTTCTTTGACAACATGGGATACGCATTTAGACCATTCGGTAACCGTAATTTTTTGAATGCCTTCCTGAAATAAATTTCTCACATCTGTCAATTTGTAGGTTTCATTATTTTGAAGCTACATGCCCCTTTACCTGCGCCCATATCAATTCGATAGGGTTTAGCTCGCAATGGTAAGGGGGCAGTCTTAAAACCGTGATCCCATGTTGTGCTGCCATTTCGTCTACAGCGTACTTATTAAAAGACTCGTTATGTGGAATCAGTTCTAAAAGCGTAGCTTTAACCATATCTGGTTCGTAATGAATATTTTTATTTAAAAGCCAATCTTGAATGGCAGCTTTTTTCCAGCTCATTTTTGGTGCCGTTTCCAATTTTTGGGAGTGGTAAGGTGCATTATCCATCACCACAATTGAGTTTGGTCTTAATTTTGGTAAGACTCCAGCGAACCACTCCTCAAAACAAACTGCATTCATCTCATCATGGTAATCTTCACAATTTTTCTTTGCTTCAAAAATCATGAGCCCCTCTTCCAGGAAGCCTTCTTCATTACCTATATGGCTAATTATGAGACGTTTGCCTTTTCCAGATGGATTTTTTAATCCAGTGGTCAGTCCCTCCAAAAACGCTTGTCGAGATGATGTGACTTTCTTGTCCACCCAAGTTTTTTGTACAGTATGACCTTAAAATAAATATAGTACATGAACATTCAATATTACTATTAAATTTAATGTAAAATGTATATAAATTCATTTTGTGTATAAATGTTAGCCTTACCTGCGTTAACCCAAGTTTCATCTTGATAATATATATGTCTCCCTTCTCGTCGAAACTGACATATAGATCGCAAGTAACGCTGGCGCCATGTTATTATATCATTTCGATCAATAAGTGTGCTCTTGCGTGACCGTGCAATAAATTTAAAATTAAGATGCTTCAAAATTTTTCTGAGGGTGTCTTTGGAAATCTTGGGCATTTCTGAATCATCGTTCATCACTTGTAAAATCTAAAATAGTAAATTTTATAATAGCTTGGAATCATTACTTATATATAAAAGATGTGGGTATAAAATAATACTGTCTGACTGATTGACTAACCTTTGCAATGGTTGGAGGTTCATTTCGGTAAAAGAACTGATGAACAATTCTTCGTATTGCAGAGAATGTAAATTCATCAATTTTATCTTTGAAACTTCGCTTTGGTCCAGTTTTTTTAGGAGGAGTTGGCGGCGCACCTTTATTTACTTCCTTCAAAACGTTACAAACAGAGCGTGAGGTTATTCCCAATATGTCAGCAACTTTGCTCATACATTCATTTTCTTCCACAACTTCAAAGGCCTCCAATTGCGCAGAAATTTCATTTTTCACGTATTTGTAAGCGTTGCGGATCATTACTTTTTCAGTAACAGTGAAAGCTTTTCGTGGACGTTTTTTTCTTGGGGACAAGAAAACATCCACGTCTTTTTGTGATGTACTTGGCTGAGGATCCATTTTGATGGAAAACCAAAACAAATAGATTCACTCAAAGTTCACAAAAAACCATAAACGTAACAACAAACACAACGTAACAACACTTTAACAAAAACCCAACAAAATAACAAAATATCGATTCGCAATTAAATAAGATATTCGTGCAGTCAGACTGGGAGAATGAAGCCGAATGACACGATAAACAAAATGGCGATAGCTGCACGAGCGCGCACGGGTTGCCAATATTGAAAACTATCTAGGCTCTTTTATTATAAGTTTTGTTTTTAATATGAAAACAAAAATATTAACTTTTTATAAAATAGAGCAGCGATTACTAATTAATGAATGATTATTATGAATATTATGAATAATACACTATTATATGTGGTATCATTATTTCACAAAATGACAGTAGCTAATGTCAAATCTGGAATCGAATTAAAATTCTGACTATAGTAACTTGATGTTTGATTCCAATTTTGAAATAACGGTGACTACAAATTAAAAAGAGGCTTGGATATCATTTAAAGTAGTTATGATTTAGCTTTGACCGCGGCTTCATTTGCGTTAAGTTTGGAATAAAGTGAGGTATAGTAGTTTGGAATAGTCAGCACACTAACTGCTTAATTCAATTCCAGATGAGAATGTCCGAGGGCGTGTCAATATCCCGTAATACGTGGGTAGTAACACGTCCCGTAGTACATCCCTTATTAGGAATCCGATTACGTGGTCCGGAACCTCCATGAGATACACTCAGGCAACAAAGGCGGCAGCGCCTCTCACCTAGGGGAGGCGCTGTATCCTACGGCAAATACTGGTCTCAACGGGAGCGACCCTGTAGAAGGCTGCTCGAAGGCTTCCCACATATCTCTTTGACCAGAGGGCGCAGTGGATTTTTTAATTTTTTATATATATTTTATTTATATATTTTTTTTATATATATTATATATATCGGAGGAAAATTCCGCACTTAAAAAAAGTTCGAACGGCATCCGAATTCCACGCGGGCGGAGCCGTGGGTAACAGCTTGTAAATTGTATATTGTGAAGAACGTTTTCTTCTAGTGACATGCAGAGCTAAACTACCGAGAATTACGAAATTAGACTGATTTCATCAATAGTCTAGACAAGCGCTGAGAAAGGGTTTTGGAAAAATTCTACCTTTTGTTGAAAGTCTCCTGACCTAAACATTTACACATATTTTTTTTCCATATTTTTTATTCCATAAAAATTATACATGTTTACACAGTTTGTCATTGGAAATGTTACAGTAAGCTTAGACAGAATTGTGTCTGGTTTAAGCATCTGCTACTGAACTAGGCTTTTGACCTGTATCTCAGTTAACAGCGCCTCCACCCCACTTTGGATTTACATAACAAACAATACAGCTACATAATTATTTAATACAAAACAGTGTGTGTGTGTGTGTGTTTGTGTGTGTGTGTGTGTGTGTGTGTGTGTGTGTGTGTGTGTGTGTGTGTGTGTGTGTGTGTGTGTGTGTGTGTGTTTGTATGCGCAAGAGAGAGAGGTGAGGAGTGTGTGGTGTGAAAATGATACTTCTTCTTAAAACTTGTTTGCTTGGCACAGATTGATAGTATATAATTGCATAACTGTACTGTCTGTAATACATATAATCTGTCTGTAATATATATAAATGCACTGTCTGTATTAATCAATATACCCATTAACAAAGGTTTAAATATCCTTCCATCCTCTCCCAACTCTTCAGAACACACCACTACCATTACAGTACAACATCCACATGCTAAGAATGGATGTTCGATGCGAACTGAACAACTGAAACATGAATATTGTAATTGGCGTACATACAATAAAGTATATAATAATAATAAATAACTACGCTCGTTACGTTAAAGAGCATCATGAAAATAGCTTAACAAAAACTTGGAGCCCTGGATAATGTCAGAAGGTTTTTTATGCCGGGGCAGCGGTATTTTTGTAAGTATGTATAAGATACAGGTTCGCCCATCGTGGGGTACTGTTCTTATACTGTGAGGGATCGTATTTTTAACATAGACTCAATCGATCAGATTTCAGCTTCATTTATTGAGTCAGAGTCCTCAGATTACTAACAGAGAATCTCAACAGATGCGAAGAGACGGTGCCTCTATGGCTGTATTTTACCATAGTAGGTATACATTAACTTTATGATTTTACCACTACCATACCACCACGGCGAGTGTTTTAATGAGCTCCTTTAACTAGTCCCTCATTCTCCCCTTCCTACTCAGAACAACCTGCCACACTCCCCCTCCCCTCACACACAATAGGTACCGCGACGGAATGCTGTGTGGTTTTAGTCGGTTCCCTTCCAACATAACGGAAAAAAATTGGGTGCAGGCATGGATGGACTAGTATAATTATGGATTTGATTTGATTTTGATACTATTAAAAAAAACATGCTTTATATTGGTCAAACTTCGGTACAAAATCGCATATGAAGATATATAGGAAAACTTTAAAATATGTAAACGCATGGTACAGCCTAGGTAATGGAAACACAATGCCTCTTTTCCATTTTTGGAGGTGTTTGAACATTAGGACTTCTTGGTATGAAGGGTTCACCTTCTTATTTCTCCTTTTTCAGAATTTTGTGGAATTTCATAGAATCCTTTCTTATCGGATGCCTACGTCATACAAAGAACGCACCCTCCAAGTTCGAGGTCTCTTCGATCAGCGATTTAGGTTGTGTGTTGATACCTCAGTCATTCAAGACAACGATTTGTCTGATGACCTTAAAATTCACTTCTTGCAGTACCATTTCTAACTTAGGCGATTTGAAAGAAGAGTAAGAGTTCTACCAGGACATTAAAACGAAAACAACGAACAAACAATATCAATATGGTATTCCACAATAATTTGCCGTTTTGATTGGTGCTGATGGTCTCTTCACAGAGAAAAAACAAAATTCAGCACGTTAAAACTGACATAGTTAGTGTGGTGTGTCGCCAGCCTAACCATTCATAATAAGTGTCACTATTACATTTATTATGAACGGTTAGGCGGTAGGCGCTCAAAAAATGTTCCCCGCATATCTCTCGACGCTCGAAGACTAGTCAAGTCGTGACAACGGGTGCTGCAACGCATCCGAAACATCGGCTGAAATAGTAAGTTCCATGATTTAATTCGCGAGAAGTCCCGATACCTTGTATAATTAAAAATTCAGCACACCGGGGAAAATGCAATACAAGGAAATATTACACCGAAAAGAGAGAGAGAGAAAATAAGAAAAAAGCAAATGAGAATTTATTATAATTATACTATATTAAATGTTCTTCTTAAAAAAATTGAAAACCAATAAATAAAAGCTCCCCTGGTGTTACACACGTCCATAGGCGCTCAAAAAATGTTCCCCGCATATCTCTCGACGCTCGAAGACTAGTCAAGTCGTGACAACGGGTGCTGCAACGCATCCGAAACATCGGCTGAAATAGTAAGTTCCATGATTTAATTCGCGAGAAGTCCCGATACCTTGTATAATTAAAAATTCAGCACACCGGGGAAAATGCAATACAAGGAAATATTACACCGAAAAGAGAGAGAGAGAAAATAAGAAAAAAGCAAATGAGAATTTATTATAATTATACTATATTAAATGTTCTTCTTAAAAAAATTGAAAACCAATAAATAAAAGCTCCCCTGGTGTTACACACGTCCATAGGCCAATAACCAAATCCTTTTGAGATTGAAGCTGAACTATGTGCATTCCTCAAATCTGTCAAATGTCACGTATTCATAGTAAAAGTGCACAAAACTAAAAATTTTAATGAGCGTAAATTAAATTATATGTTGTATTTCATTTATAAACCATATGAAACAGATTTTGACTGTAAAAGGTCATAAAACTAGTATTCATTATGTAAGACAATAATGCTATGTTATACCAAATTGACTATAATGAAAAATTCCTGGCACACAAAAGTTATGCAGTCTACCGGCTTCGTACTGGGAGGAAGAGTGATCGATTTCGTAATATTGGTTGTAAAATAAACTGCTGTAAACACATTGTAACATCGTTCAGTGATCAACACACTTAAACGGAAACCGAAAGTGTAATAGTACAGAACCCTACTTCTGAGCAACAGCTTTTTCGTACGTGATGGGTTAAAAGATTTTCGTATGCTTAGGATCTTGCATCAGAGTGTTACCAGTATATTTAGTAAACGTAGGTTTCTAGAAATACACCTTAGTGGTCTTGCACAAAGAAGTTGATGTACTATACTGTAACTTTTATACAAAGGGGGCGTGAACAAAGTGTGTCTTTGGTTTTGACTTAGCAGCTTCTTACTGTGAGCTAAATAAAAAATGTGGTGGTAAAAATCGTTTGACCAAAATAATCGAAATTTAGGTCAAACAAGGTTTACGCTACAGATAATTACAATTTTGTGTCGAATAATCTGTGGATAGGCATTTCGAGTGTAGCGGAATTGAAGTACTATCACAGAATATGGTTGTTACTTGTTTATATCGAACACCAAACTCGAACTGTGATCTGTTTCTAGACAAGCTTCAAGTACTTCTATATAAAATAACTCACAGACTCAAGAAAAAAAAACCATTGTTATTACTGGGGACATTAACATGGGCACATTACAATCCCAAACCAAAGAATGTAAACATCTTACTGACCTTATAAAAAACTATAATCTAGTACTACATATAGACCAACCAACTTGACAGCTATATAGACCACTTCATAAGCAACTTGCCTCATGCGACAGGAGAACTTTTGCACCTGGATATATCCGACCATAACACGGGTCAGTTGCTAAGCATCCCAACGGTAAATAAAGAAAAAACCATAAAATACTTTATAACAACGAGTATTTGCAAAGTTTTCAAGAATATGTATCTAGTATCTCGTTCAAGGAAATATATGTATATATATTTTATTATTTTTAATGCCATCTATCGCTGATCTACGAACTAAATTTCCTATGTGTTATAATATTTTATTACTTTAACAAAAATTTAATTATTACATTATACAATTATAATATTGTCTACATTTTTGTAAAGTCAAAGTGACAGTCTAATCTATTAATCCGCCCCTCATCGTACCTGGTGCAAAGGTGCCCATGACGCTGGCAGCATTGCCCCGTTGAACAGCTATGGCCAACCGTTGCCCCAGGTACGAGCATTTTATTATTATTTTATACCACTTAGATGGCAGACAAGCGCACGGCCCACCAGATGGAAAGTGGTTACCTATGGACGTGTGTAACACTAGAGAAGCCACACTCGCGCTCGACCCTGTAAGCACAGAGTCTCTGTGCCGTCAGTTTAGAGGACAAAGCAGGACAAGCCTATAGTCACTGACAGCACAAATTCACCAGTGAGCTCTGGTTACCCTACTCATCGCTGGGAACACAACACGAAGTTACTACAACCGCGGTATTCTGTAGGCCGGAGGTACTTCCCCAGCCGTACTGCTCTATTGGGCGGAAATACCCCCATGTCCTACCTCCTTCGTTTTAGGAGACCTTTTCCTTAATTTATAAGTTATGTTTTCCAAAAGTGAGGGTAAAAATATCTAACAAGGTTCGTGAACTTAGGTGGATTACAAAACGTTTAAGAATAAGTTGCAAATCCAAACGTTTGTTACGTTACAAGTACTATAGCAATAAATGTAGCACAATCATATTTAAATACAAAAAGTACTCAAAAATATTACGTAATTGCATCGATCAATCCACCAAAAATCACTATCGTAATGAGATTCATAATTCAAAAAATATGTGCAAAATGTCCTGGCAATTGATGAAGCAGGAAGTCTCCATTTGCTTTCTGGGTTCTGATTCCTGCTTTATCATCACTAGTATTTATGAAAATGAAATTTTGCTTAGGGAACCGATTGCTTTAGCGAACGCATTTAATGAATACTTTATAAATTCGACATATACTGATACAATTCCATACACACATACACTTAAAGGGTGCATTTGTACAAGTATTTTTCTGAGTTCATTAATTTGTGACGAAATGCACTCTATTATTATGTCTCTAAATAATAGTAATGCCGAGGGATATGATGAATCAACAAAGGTTATTACAGCGTGTGCGATAGTAATAACTCCAGTTTTGACCCATCAGGTTAATTTATCATTCAGAGGGAGAAAAAACTTCTCTAGACACTTATAGACCAATATCCTTAACACCAATTCTGTCATAAGTCTTTAAAGTGGCAATGCATAAATGTTATTTTTTTTTTTTTTTTTTTTTTTTTATATAGGACACGTCAATTGGACTTCGCCTTGCCTGATGGTAAGCTGAAGGCAAAATCCCAGAAAAGAGGGTCACCATTACATACACATACCGTGTGACAATGGTGACACTCAGCTTGACGGCCTTATCATATGCTTTTTCACGCCCCGCTTAAAGGACCCGGGACTGTAGGAAGAAGGAAACACGTGAGCTGGTAATGAATTCCAGGCCTTAATGGTGCGACAGAGGAAAGAGTCTCCGAACCGCTTGGTTCTTGATCGGATGTTTTGCACCGTGTGCGGATGACATCTAAGACCTGCACGCGTTGTCCTGTGTAGGAAAGGGGAGGGTGGGACTAATTGGAAGAGCTCATCAGAACACTCCCCATGGTACAGACGGTAAAATACAGCCATGGACGCAACATCTCTACGCAGCTGTAAAGGTTCTAGGGTGTTCGTGATCTCGGGATTCCCAATGATGCGGATCGCACGTCGCTGCAACCTGTCGAGAGCATCTAGTAAGTACTTTGCTGAACCATCCCAGAGATGCGAGCAGTACTCCACACAGGAGCGAATTTGTGTCTTGTATAGAAGACACCGCTGCTCCGGCGTGAAAAATCGTCTCACTCTGTTCAGGACTCCGAGTTTTCGTGAGGCTGTTTTGATGATGCTTTCGATGTAGTTTTTGTTATTCAGGTTGCAGCGAACATCCATACCTAGGATATTGAGATTGTCCTGCAGCGGCAGTGGCGTGCTCTGAAGAGTGGGGAGGGGAAGGAAAGAAGATACTTTTGCTGTAAACGCACATGCCTGCGTCTTCTTGGCATTGAACTCAACCAGGTTCTCAGAGCCCCATTGAGAAATGTGATTCAGGACCCCGTTAAGCTCAGTGACAAGAAGCTGCCTTTTCTCTGCGATATCTGACTGCTTGGCCGCTGGATGTCCATGATAACTCCCATGTAAAGTGCTATCGTCTGCATAACAATGAACATTGCCGGTAGACAGCATGTCGTTGATATGCAGAAGAAAGAGAGTGGGTGATAAGACGGACCCCTGGGGCACGCCAGCATTAACCTGCAGAAACTCCGAAGCTCGTCCGTCACAAAGGACGCGAATACGGCGCCCCTGCAGGAAGCTAGCAACCCAGTTGCACAGCCCAGAAGGCAGACCAAAGGCAGGTAGCTTAGAAAGAAGCGATTTGTGCCAGACTCTATCGAAAGCTTTGGCGATGTCAAGACTAATTGCCAGTGACTCGCCGTGCTTGTCCATAGCCTCACCCCAAAGATGGGTAACGTATGCTAGAAGATCACCCGTTGACCGTTTTGGTCTGAAGCCATATTGCCGGTCATTAATTAAGGAGTGATCCTCTAGGTGCCGCATGAGCTGTTTGTTAATTATGTGCTCGAACACTTTGCACAGCACTGAGGTGACGGCTATGGGTCGATAGTTGGCTGGCTCCGAGCGATCCCCCTTCTTGGGAATCGGCTGAACATTCGCCTCTTTCCAAGGCAAAGGCACTGTACCCGAACTGTAGGATAGCCGGTACAGGCGCGTAAGCATTGGAGACAACTCCGCTGCACATTTTTTCAAAACTACCGCTGGAATTCCATCCGGACCACTGGCTTTCCGGACATCGAGTGATTGCAGCACTGCACGGACATCGCGTTGCCTGATATGGATATCAGGCATCGCGTGGTCACTGTCGGGTAGTGTTGGTGGCTGGGTACCACAATCATCGATTCGGGAGTTGGCCGCAAAGAGATTAGCCAGCAGATTTGCCTTCTCTTGCGGCTCATGGGCCAGGGATCCATCAGGGTTACGCAGCGGAGGCAGCGAAGGCTGACAGAAGTTGGCTTGCACGGCTTTAGCCAGTCGCCAGTAGCCACGGCTTCCCGTGGGATGCATCACTAGCTCTTGACCAAGCCGTGCTATGCGCAGGGCATCCGCTCTGACATAGGCCCTTCTACAGACCTTTGTGGCTCTGTTGTACGCCGCCTTGAAGTGGCCCAGATTGGGATGGCGCGTGGCGCGCGCCCTTACCCAAGCGCGGTACGCAGACTGTTTTTGTTCAACAGCTTCCGCGCACTCGCGCCCGAACCAAGGGCGCACCCCGCGGTCACCGGTGACATCGGTGTATGAGATATAGTATTCCATACCCAGACCGATCTCACCGGCGACAGCAGTAGCACAATCCGATGGGTTCTTACCTTCAAAGCAGCGCTCAACCCACGGGATGGACGCAAAATATTCACGAAGTCCATCCCAGTCCGCTGACGAGTAGTGCCAGAGACGCCGCTTCCCCCGCACTGGTCGTGGAGGCGCCATAATAGGCACCGTGGAACAGACCAGGCAGTGGTCAGAGTTGCCTAACGCGGCTCGCACCGACACACTGTACCGGTCCGGATCACTCGTCAGCAGAAGGTCTAGCAGAGAAGGTGCTTGGCCCGACCTTCTTGGTATCCTAGTGACCTCGTGCACCAATTGGGTCAGGCCGTGCGCCAGAGCAAATGCGTGGGCGGCTCTTCCTGCATGGTCTGTTTTGGAGGAGCCCAACCAGATCTCGTGGTGGGCGTTAAAATCCCCCAAAAATACCATTTCGGCATTCGGAAATCGCTCCTGCGCATCATCTGCCGCCTGACTCAGATATTCAAAGAGTCGAGTTGTCTCAGCATCTCCTGTATGGGAACGGTAGAGGCACACATAGATCTGACTCGTAGGGCCATGGTCTACGTGTACCCAAAGGACGGAGAAGGATGGGTCCTCTAGGCAGCGCAAACGGCGACAGCAAACATCCGCCCTAACAAACACGCACACCCCGGCTTTTGCACGAAAACTTTCCTCAAGAACATAGCCAGGGTAGAGCAAGTAGGTCGTGTCGTCAGGGCGGTGTATTTGCGTCTCCGTTAGAAAAAACATGGCAGGTTTCGCCGTCTCTAGGTGTTGGTGGACGGCGTTGAGGTTTGCATGGAGCCCACAGATGTTAGTGGACTCCACCTCAAATAGCAAGCTTTTGGGAGTGTGACGAGCCGCTGTGTTGCCTTTTTCTGTGAATTGCGCTGCCATGAGTTTGGGTGGGAGAAGGCGTGAAAAAAGAAGTGATTGCCGCCGCAGCACCGTGTGACAAAGCGCGGGATATTGGTTTCATCTATGAATGTGAGGCATGGCGAGAGCCGACGCGCCGAACGGAAGGGCCCCCGTACCCCCCCGAGTATGGTCGCCGGGCTCCCAAATCCGGTCACCAACCGGCACGACGAACCATATCGGGATTATGCGCGGCCTGGTGAGGCAGCCTCCCAAGGTGGTTAACCCCAGTTGGGCCCCTGTACTATACCGCGGGCGGCCAGCGGCACCACCGTTTCTACAGGTCTCCCTGTTCGGCGCATCGCCCCGCGCCATCCCCACTAGACTACGCCAAGACCCACTGGTCCCACTAGTGCTGCGACAACCACCACCTCTGCCCGGCTATGCACATGCTGACCCCTGAACACAATCCAACCGAGATTGAATTGCTATGGAGGGTTTTTCGCAATAGTGCACGGTGGTACCTACCCGGTCGAAACTTGAGACAAATTTGTGCCACCAAGTTTCTGGCTGGATTAATTCAAAAACATAGTATTTTACGCAATTTTTGGCATGTTTTGATTTAGTAACTAAAGTTGTTGAGAATGTTGACAATAACAAAGTAGTAACTGTAATTTTTTACATGTACAAGGCAATTGATAGCTTTTGCCATAAAGTTTTATTAGAGAAACTTGACAGGCATGGTATAAGAGGGCCGGCTCTAAATTATTAGGATTAATTTAAAAGACAGGAAGCAACGTGTCAAAATCCAAAATATTAATGACAGTAAGGAGCTTACGGCCTAAAAATCCGGTTTTACCGGCAATAGTATAAAATAGCAGCGTATCACGGATACATATCTTCTGTCTTAAACTACGGTCTTATCTTATGGGGGAATTCCACAGAAGTACAAAGGGTTCTTATAGCTCAAAAAAACTGTGAAGGAGCTATTGCTGTTATACCATCTTGGCAATCGTAAACCCTTTTTTAAAGAGAACCATAGGTATACTTTACCTTGACTTGTATGTACATTTTAGAAGCTGCTAAATTTGTAACGTCTGTTCAAAAAGGCCAAAGATCTGTATTCCAGAATATAATATATAATAATATATTGTTATTTCTGGACATGATTGTCAAATTTTGATGTTGCTAAACTGAATAAATGCACTATAAAATTAAAAAAAAAATTAAAACATTTATTAACTCATACAGATTTTAATTTATTTTTATTGTTAATTCATACCACTGATTTGTATGCATTTTCTTTTATTACCTCATGCCATTTTACTATATTTTACTATTCTTAATTCATACCAAATCCTATTTTTCCTATAAAAACACGTTTAACAACTAAAATTATTCAAATAACTGTTAAGTCTTGCAGGTTTAATGAAGGTATGAATTTCTTTAATTTATGTTATAATCTAGCGTGTTATGAAGATTTATCAATATTTATATTGTTACGTGCACGGGGTACAATTAAATGCCGTTTACTCAACGAAGAGATTTATTAGCTCACCACAAACTAGACAATTAGATCACTAGTACACACAGTACTTCTTCAACAGTTCCAGTCGCTCAGTAGTTCACAGTAGTCCACAGTCGTTGCTCAGGTCGCAGGTAGAATCTTCTTCGGTCGCTTAAGTTCGCTGTGTTCGTTATCGATCTCAAAGACTGAATGAATCGTGTTGCTATGCGAGCATGTTTTTATACCTCTCAATTAGGAGGATCGAATTATCTAGAAAGTTCGCGAGCGATAAAAACCTATTCTTTTGATCTTGCCGCCGTCGCTGACCTTCGAGTAATTTCTCGATATTTACCTAATGTTTGTTTATATTTGAGAGTGTAGGTACTCGTAGGTAGGTTGTGACTTTTTGTTGATGATTCTAGATTTTTCTATGCCAATCGGTAGAGTACCTCGTCACTAACAATGCGTTTTTATTTCTTGAAGATTCGATTATTAGTTTTCGAGATATCGACGGCGGTCGTAACATTACCCCCCTCTTAGTCATGCTCGTCCCGAGCATCATTTGTTCCATGATGACGCGTCAACCTATCCACATGGACTACCTTTGGTTTTCCCCTAACCCCCTTCCTAATGCGGTAGGTAATGTCATTGATCCTCGTAATAACCGTATAGGGCCCTTCACAGCGAGCTTGGAGTTTTGGAGATTTCCCCTTCTTGCGTAGCGGATTATGAAACCATACCAGTGTTCCCTCTTCAAAGCCGTTGGTGTTTGCATTTCTATCGTACCGGGTTTTCATCCTTTCACCTGTCTTCAGATTGTTTTCCCGTACTATTCGGTGCACCTCGTCCAGTCGGGTTCGAAGTTCACTCACGTAATCCGTCACGGGCTTCGGACTATCAGGTGGTGTACCGGTTATTGCGTCCACTGGTAGCCTAATCTCTCGACCAAAGTTCACTTTCGCTGGGGTGTGTCCCATACTGTCATGTACCGCAGATCGATAGGACATCAGGAATAGTGGGATGTACTGGTCCCAATCTCTTTGGTGTTCATCGACAACTTTAGCCAAGTGATTTTCAAACGTCTGGTTAAACCTCTCGACCATTCCGTCTGACTGTGGATGCGCTGGAGTCGTACGGGTCTTGTTCATTCCAAGGAGTTTGCACATTTCTTGAAATAGAGCAGACTCGAAGTTCCGTCCTTGGTCAGAGTGGATCTCCATAGGAGCGCCGTACCGGCAGACCACTTCCTGAACCAGTTTCCTTGCCACAGTGACTGCTTCCTGGTTGGGTGTCGCAAATACTTCCGGCCACTTAGTGAAGTAATCTTGCACTACTATGATGTATTTGTTACCTTCTTCAGTCGTTGGAAAAGGTCCAGCGACATCAATCGCGATACGTTCCCATGGTGCTCCGACGTTATACAGTTTCAATTTTCCTTTGCTTCTTGTCGGCGGCCCTTTAACTGAAGCACATGCAGTGCATTTACGGCACCAATCCTCGACATCTTCCCGACAATGAAGCCAGTAAAACCGCTGTCGTACTTTAACTAGGGTTTTCTTGACCCCGAGATGCCCGCCAGAGACACCATCGTGGCTGTGCCGTAAGAGTGTAGCCACCTTGCTTCGTGGTACCACTACTTGTAGGGTCACCTCTTTGCCGTCGTTGGATTCCCATTTCCTATACAGCACGTCGTCTATCAGAGTTAAACTGTCCCACTGGGCCCAATAACTTTTGGTAGTGGAACTGTAAGCAGATATATCACTCCATTGGGGTTTGCTTCCAAGCTGCTTCCAGTGCAGTATAGGCTGTAGATCATCATCATCCTCTTGCGCCTGCTTCATACTGCTTCCGGTCCATTCGTCGTCGAGTCCATTCACCTTTATGACTTTAATATTTTCACGGGCTTCGTTCTTCTGACAATGCTTGCAATCTTCGGCACACGGCCTACGAGACAAAGCATCGGCATTGCCGTGCCCTTTTCCACTTCGGTGTTCTATCACAAAGGGAAATTCCTGTAGTTGCTCGATCCACCTTGCTACTTGACCTGCCGGATTCTTGAATTGCAGCAACCATTGTAGTGCAGCATGATCTGTCCTTAGTGTAAACTCTCGTCCTATAAGGTACTTATTGAATTGCTGTAAGGACTTCACCACAGCGAGAAGTTCACGACGAGTGACACAGTAATTTCTTTCCGGCTTGGATAGCGATTTACTGAAGTATGCTATTACAACATGGCGATCTCCTTGCACTTGTGACAACACTCCACCTATGCCGGTATTGCTGGCATCCGTATCCACAATGAATCTTCCTTCCCTGGTAGGATAACCCAATAAAGGAGCTTCGCACAAGCGTTCTTTAAGTGTACTAAAAGCTTGCTCGCAATCTAAGTCCCAAACGAAGTCTCGTTTATCTTCCGTTAGTCTGTGTAGTGGTTTAGCAATATCCGAGAAATGCTTAATAAAGCGTCTGTAATACGCGCATAGTCCCAGAAACGCGCGAATCTCCCTTTTGTTCTTTGGAACAGGCCATTCCTGAACAGCTCTTATCTTCTCGGGGTCGGTTTTAACTCCTTCTGTGGAGATCACATGTCCAAGATAGCTGACCTCCCTTTTAAATAAAGCGCACTTCTTTGGACTCAGTTTAAGGTTAGCCTCACGGATTCGAGTAAAAACTTTTTCCAGGTTCTTCAGGTTTTCTTTGAAGCTGCGTCCCATAACTATGACATCGTCCAGGTAAACCAGACAGACATCTCCGAGTAGACCTACCATTACTCTTTCCATGAGGCGCTCAAACGTGGCCGGGGCATTACATAACCCAAATGGCATAACATTAAAATGCCATAATCTGTTTCCAACTCCTGTACTAAAGGCTGTCTTCTCTTTATCTTCAGGACTGATCTCCACCTGCCAGTAGCCACTTTTTAAATCGATGGTTGAAAACCATTTCATACCACTAAGCATGTCCAGGGTATCATCGATTCTAGGCAAAGGATAACTGTCTTTCTTAGTGACATTATTTAACATTCGGTAATCCACACAAAACCTTGTGCTACCGTCCTTCTTTTTTACTAGTACCACAGGTGATGACCATGGGCTCGTAGAAGGTTCGATCACTTTGCTCTCAGCCATGTCTTTAATCATATCTGCTACCTCCCCTTCTCTGGCCCATGGTAAACGTCGAGGTCTCTGTTTTATGGGCCTGGAGTCACCTGTGTCAATCCGGTGTTTCACGAGCCCAGTCCTTCCACAGTCATTTCCGGTTGCAAAGATGTCTCTGAATTGTAGCAGCAGGTCTCTGGCTTGGTGCAATTCTGATGCTGTTAAATTTTCCTTCGAATTCTCAAGAAGTTGTTCGATGTGATCTTCGGAGATTTGTGTACCACCACCTTGTTGAGTCGAAGTGTTGTTCAACCGCCTCAGGCACTTTACTTCCTCACATCTTCCGACCACACTATTCTTCTTCAGGAGAACTATTTCATCACTGAGGTTAAGAATTCTCACTCTAGCGATTCCGTTCGGTATCAGTAAGGTTCTTGCTGTTATTAAATTTTGATGACTGCCGGCATCTTCCACAATAAGACATCTTTGTTCAGTCTTCGCGGGAAACTTCACTTTGACTAATGTTTCCGATTTAGGAGCTAACGTTGTATCCGTTAAACAGTAAAGAGAGCACGGGTGCGATCCTTGTAAACAAACTTCCTGATCAGGGAATCTCAGCACTCCTCTAGGTATATCCAAGACACATCTGTGGTTCCTCAAGAAATCCAGTCCCAAAATGCAGTCATCAGTAATATTAGCAATGAGCACTGACTGCTGGTATATTTGGTCGCCAATTCTTACCTCCACGTCTGTTTCACCGAGAACGGTCACTGGCTGGCCAGTAGCGGTCTGCAGCTGGCACCTTGGAAATCGTTTTTCCCACCTTATGGTGCGTTTCAGCAATTCTGGTCTAATAACTGTACGTGAAGCTCCAGTATCCACTGTTAAACTGCAAGGTTGATTGTTTAAGGTGGCCTCGATGATCAAACTATTTCCATTGCAAACTTGAGTTATAGTGATGGTTGGGGCCTCATGTCGACCAGCCAGCGCCCGCCCCGCGGCCCTGGCGGCATTTAGTTTAACGGAACCTTGATCCACTTGGGTCCCGGAGTCCGTGACCCTCCTCCGTTTTCTCGAAGGACACTCTGATTGAATATGGCCCCTTCCTCTACAGGAATAACATGTTGGGACATACCGTGGCTTCCTCTCTTCTGCAATCGCCTCTTTGACCTCCCTAACCTTACTTATTCCGGCATTCTGCCGCACAGTTTCCACCTCGAGAGCATAAGCCAGTGCTTCCTTCAAGGTCTGATGGTGACGCAACTGTACACTAGCTTTCACTTCTGCGTCTCGTATACCGTTTAGGAAGGCCTCTAGCAAAATGGTCTCGATCATCATGGGAGTCGATGAGTAGGCCCGACGAACGAGTCTTTCTACCTCCACAGCCCATTCCTGGAGGCTTTGACTAGATTTTTGTTTCTTATCCCGAAGCTGCGCTCGGTAGGCATTCTCCAGGTGCTTGTCGCCGTAACGTGTGTCTAAAGCTTCCATCAAAGACCCCAGAGTCCTTCCTTCGGGTGGCAGATTTTCCAGTATTATTAAGGCATCTCCTCATAATGCAAGTGTCAAGGTCATAAATGACTCCTCGTTGCTCCAGGCTTTAATTTTTGCCAATATCTCGAATTGGTACTTGAAGGCTGTCCACGAGGAAGTTCCATCAAAGTGTGGTAGGTCGAACTTTGCTGTTGATGGTGAGGTCACGGTAACAGGTCCACAGGTTTCCAGCCTGACGATCTTCTTTTCGAGAACTTGCAAGCGGTCGTCCACGGTCCCAGTCTTCAAGCTCAGCATTTGCAAGTCGTTTTCGAGGCTCTTCACCTTATCCCCCAGTGCGTGGATGCCTGCATCGATTTTACCCATGACAGCTTCCTGGTTGGCCTGCATCTCTTGCCTGGAGGCCTGCATCTCTTGTCTGGAGGTCTGTATCATCTGCTGCTTAGAAGCCTGCATCATCTGCTGCATAGAAGCCAGCAGCGTCATCATGTTGGTATCTGACGAGGTTCCATCTGGTGCTGCCGTAGTTCCCGCTGAGACAGCAGCATCGGCCTGACTCTCGTCCTCTTCGAGGGTCCGTTGACGTGCGGCATCCATTTCCACTTGACGTCTGGTCCGTGGAGTACGCCCTTCATCTTCACGTGGTAATAACGGCATTCCGCTTCTGACACCAATTGTTACGTGCACGGGGTACAATTAAATGCCGTTTACTCAGCGAAGAGATTTATTAGCTCACCACAAACTAGACAATTAGATCACTAGTACACACAGTACTTCATCAACAGTTCCAGTCGCTCAGTAGTTCACAGTAGTCCACAGTCGTTGCTCAGGTCGCAGGTAGAATCTTCTTCGGTCGCTTAAGTTCGCTGTGTTCGTTATCGATCTCAAAGACTGAATGAGTTCGAGTAATTTCTCGATATTTACCTATTGTTTGTTTATATTTGAGAGTGTAGGTACTCGTAGGTAGGTTGTGACTTTTTGTTGATGATTCTAGATTTTTCTATGCCAATCGGTAGAGTACCTCGTCACTACAATGCGTTTTTATTTCTTGAAGATTCGATTATTAGTTTTCGAGATATCGACGGCGGTCGTAACAATATGTATAATAATGTGTATGTTTTTACAAAAAAATATGTAAGAATGTTTATCCCCATTCTAGTCAAGCTAGTTAAGCTACGCTTGCCATGGGTCTATATAGTATTATTATGTAGCACGTCACATAACAATATCGTAAGGAAGGCCCCTTACGATATTGTTATGTGAAAGAGGTAATACGATCGTGTTATCACAACTAATTACCGGCAATGATTAGATGCAACTGATTTGAGGTGTTTGAGCTGATGTAGCATTTGCAACGAAACTAAACTAGGTTTGATCTTGTTCTTAGATTCACTCTGTCCCGTTTTTATCGACATCTTTTACCATATTTTTTTATTATTATTAAACGGTTTTATTTAGCTCACCCCGTTTGTTTTATTTATTATTTATTCTTGGGTCAAATTTAGTAATTCAAATTTCACCCTCTTCCTGTCAACCGATTAATCTGAAATTTTGTATACACTTTGGATTTTGGTGGCAATACAATTATGTTTATTCATTATCATTATAAATTCAAGATGGCCGCCGCTACAAAATGGCGGATAACGTAGGTTTTATCAATCCTATCAATATGGGTATCAAATGAAAGTGCTCAACCAGTAGAATACAATGTACTATATAAAATTAAAATCCAAGATGGCGGCCTCTACAAAATGGCGGATAACTTAGGTTTCATCAATCCCATCAACATGGGTATCAAATGAAAGGTCTAATAAACTAACGGGCAAGAAACCTTGCAATAATGAAGCACTAAATGAATTAAACAGAATGCGAAATAAAAAATAAAAACTAGAAAATAAAAATAGGTAAAAAAACTTTTTAAGTTAAACGGTTTTATGTTAAACATACATTGCAATGTTTAAGATAAATGTACTAAAAACCAAAAAATAATAAAATAGATACAGTCATAAACATATGCATAGACTAGACTAAAATAAACCCGTGGGGCACGTCAATTGTCTACAAATTATCGACTTAATGTGCGATAGAAGAATCGTTTA